>OZ038502.1:41424849-41829849 GCA_964036315.1 Acanthosepion esculentum | reverse complement strand
TAAATACTTTCATAATAACGTAAGTGTTCCCTAGGGCTTCATCCTTGGTCCTACTCTATTTTTAATTTTCATTAATGACCTTCTTGATTACATCAGCTCTCAACTTGGTATGTATGCTGATGACAGAATTTACTCCTGCCTCAATAATAACGCTTATCAGTTAGACAAGGTCAAAGTGGCAGTCGATGTCCAAAAACAACCTCTGCAGTTAACTGGGGCAAAACATGGCTTGTTAATTTTAATGCCTCCAAAACTAAACGTCTCTCCATTAATCATCTGAGAGACCCTTTGCTGCCTTCCATCAGCATGGCTCCAGGAAATTAACTTGTTGCACCTTCTCAGGCTCATGTTCTCTGCTGATATGAATATGAAATAAAAAGACTATATTGAATCTATTGCTGGTCAAGCAGCTAAGAAAGTCAGTTCACTATGTCGAGTGAGTAAATTTTTCTCTCCAGAATTTATATTACATAGATATAAGTTTACCATTTGTCCATGCTTAGAATATTGCTACCATATATGGTCCAGTGCCCCTGCTATTTACCTTAAACTCCTTGATAAGATCCAAAGAATAACCTGCAATATTATTGGTCCTTATCTGGTTGCTCAGCTCCAGTCACTTTCCCATCAATCTAAGGTTGCCTCTGTCTTTTCTATAAATATTTTCATGGTAATTATTTGAATGAGCTCTTCATTATGGTACCTAGAGTTTTTTTAATTTAAGTGCAGCACTAGACTGGCATCAAGATCTCATCACCTGACAGTTGCTAACTCTCACACTTCTTGCTTGAGGAACTCCCTTCCAGCTCCATATTTTCCCGTCAACTTTAATCTGCAAAAATTTAAATGCAATGTCAATCACTATCTACTGTCCACCTGATCATTATCTTCTCTTTCTGCTCATCATTAATGTTTCTGTTCCAAATTCTTCCACATCCTGTAGCCTCTTGTGTTTTAAAAGTGGCATTACTGCTTTGCTTGGGGTGATTCCAATTTTTAAAAAAATAAATAAATAGTGAGATGCAACTGAGATTTATGCAAATCGATTTATGTCCTGTGCAGGTTTTTGGCAAAAAAACACACTCAGGGCTTTCAGCCCTAAGGAGAGTACTTTGAAGTGGATCAAGGCACCATTGCCCTAAGATTGTTTTCAGACATCTTGTATATCACATACAAAAAGGCGAAACTGACAGACTTTTGAAATATGAAGAAAATAGAAAACTTACCTTCATGATATCCAGTCGGTCTTCGTCACATCTGACAAATACACTGCTGCTGGCCGAGAGTGGTAGTGAAGTGGACAGGGTGACAGCTTCCTGTGCTAGGCGTCTTGCTCGTGATGGATTTTTAATACAGCCAGATGCCCGAACATTCGACTCATAATGGTGAGGGGTTGTGAACTTAAGGAAGCCATCAACTTCTGTCACCATCTCGTACGTATCTATATATATATTAAAAAAAAATGTAATGCTTAGATAAAACTTACATATTTTTACATAAGAAAAAGAAAAAAAAAGAAAAGAAAAAAAAGAAAAAAAAAAAAGAAAAGAAAAAAAAGAAAAGAAAAAAAAGAAAAGAAAAAAAAGAAAAGAAAAGAAAGAAAAGAAAAGAAAAAAAAGAAAAGAAAAGAAAAAAAAGAAAAGAAAAGAAAAAAAAGAAAAGAAAAGAAAAAAAAAGAAAAGAAAAGAAAAAAAAGAAAAGAAAAGAAAAAAAAAGAAAAGAAAAGAGAAGAGAAAAGAAAAGAGAAGAGAAAAAAAGAGAAGAGAAAAAAAGAGAAGAGAAAAAAAGAGAAGAGAAAAAAAGAGAAGAGAAAAAAAGAGAAGAGAAAAAAAGAGAAGAGAAAAAAAGAGAAGAGAAAAAAAGAGAAGAGAAAAAAAGAGAAGAGAAAAAAAGAGAAGAGAAAAAAAGAGAAGAGAAAAAAAGAGAAGAGAAAAAAAGAGAAGAGAAAAAAAGAGAAGAGAAAAAAAGAGAAGAGAAAAAAAGAGAAAAGAAAAAAGAGAAAAGAAAAAAAGAGAAAAGAAAAAAAGAGAAAAGAAAAAAAGAGAAAAGAAAAAAAGAGAAAAGAAAAAAAGAGAAAAGAAAAAAAGAGAAAAGAAAAAAAGAGAAAAGAAAAAAAGAGAAAAGAAAAAAAGAGAAAAGAAAAAAAGAGAAAAGGAAAAAAGAGAAAAGGAAAAAAGAGAAAAGAAAAAAAGAGAAAAGAAAAAAAGAGAAAAGAAAAAAAGAGAAAAGAAAAAAAGAGAAAAGAAAAAAAGAAAAGAAAAAAAAGAAAAAAAGAAAAGAAAAAAAGAAAAGAAAAAAAGAAAAGAAAAAAAGAAAAGAAAAGAAAAAAGAAAAAAGAAAAAGAAAAAAAGAAAAGAAAAAAAGAAAAGAAAAAAAAGAAAAGAAAAAAAGAAAAGAAAAAAAAGAAAAAAAAAAGAAAAGAAAAAAAAAGAAAAAAAAGAAAAAAGAAAAGAAAAAAAAGAAAAAAAGAAAAGAAAAAAAGAAAAGAAAAAAAGAAAAGAAAAAAAGAAAAGAAAAAAAGAAAAGAAAAAAAGAAAAGAAAAAAAGAAAAGAAAAAAAGAAAAGAAAAAAAGAAAAGAAAAAAAGAAAAGAAAAAAAGAAAAGAAAAAAAGAAAAGAAAAAAAAGAAAAGAAAAAAAAGAAAAGAAAAAAAAAGAAAAGAAAAAAAAAGAAAAGAAAAAAAGAAAGAAAAGAATCTTTCCTAAAAGGTAAATAATGTTAGAGCAGTATTATTCTTATATATTGAAGCATTGTCAAACATTAATTTTTTTACTATTATTTGCTAAAAATTATGGTTAAAGTAAATACTAACCAAAATAGAAAATGATGATAAAAGCAAGTTACTGTTTATTAATTTATCAAATTTAAACCATATTTTGTAGAGAAAATGTTGATATATGGCCATTATTGACACAGAAGTTAAAGTGACAAATTTTATGGAGCACTGGTATTTTGATTTCAGATTTAAAAATTAAGATATTGGAGAGGATGCAGATACATTTTTTTTTGTTTAGATCCATAAGAAATTATTGGCAATAAAAGAAAACAAAATCTCTTTTGTATGTGGAGGCCCATGTTTCAAGCAATGTTGTTCTTAAACTTTCTCTGGGTTGTTATTTTTTTCCTCTCCAACCCAAGACATGCACTGAAAGGTTTTGACAAAAATAAAAGCAAAAAGTAAAGATTTCAAGGAACTCTGCTTACAGTTATATTTTCTTCTTAAATCTTTATAATAATAGCACTAAGTTTAAAAAGTGCTTATAATACTTTTTAAGTCAATGTTCCACTTGTTTACTATCTATGTATCTTTAATCTGGCAGCATTCAACATCTAGTTAGTGTATCTTTATCTCATTTACAGAAGGTGTGGTAATACCCATTATCTATATTGTAGACCCTTATAAACTATTTTGTCAACAGTAAGTAATACTTGTAAAACAGAAAGCTTACAGTTAAAACTTCATTCAATATCTTTGCAATTGGGGATACACCTAAAACCACCTAAATAACCAGAAAGAAAATGTGAATTTCTATTAGGGAGACTGAGTACAACTATTAACTGATGATAACAAGAAAAATATTTAATAGGGAAGCAAAAATGATTATGGAATTGTAACAAAACTGCAGCTAGGATATTCTTGTTTAGAGACAAAAATTCAAAGATTATTATCAATTTCAAATTTAGCACAAAAAGAATATGGGGAAAAAAAAGTAGTGACTTACCAAACTGGAAGTTCTTCATCACATTTATGTAACGATTTTCCAGAGACACACTGCTGCACACATCTCTAATCTCCATCTTACTGCTCTTGTCTGCTGATGAATCTTCTGGGGGGGATTGGGTAGAAAAGAAAAGAAATGATTAATATTCACAAGCATGCATATAAAATAATTTTAGAAAGGCATGTCATCATCATTTAAAATAATCATCAGGTTAGTTTTTAACTGACCCTGGACAATTCTATTATTGAGCTAAGTATGGCTGGATTTCACCTTGATGTTTGCAAACTTTTGAAATAAAGTCAATCCCAAAATTAGAGGCCATATAACTAATTACATGTCTCTCCAAAAAAAAAAAAAAAAAAAAAAAAAAAAGGCAATTTTTCTTAAAACCTGAGCATTTATTTATTTCTCTAATTTAGAGAAGTTAGTATGAAACCAATTTTATATTCAGAAACACCCACTTAAGCTCACCAATATTGTGATACAATTTATTCTTCATACTTTTTCGTTTTTATGAAGAAAGGGAGTTTAAAAAAAAAAAAAAAAAAAAAAAATTGCATAAAACAGACCAAAAGAGTGTTATTTTTACCTTAAAAAAATGTAAATTTGTGGTACCAATTCTCACAAACCTCTTATTTTGGTTAGTCTACAATCAATTATTGGTTCATAATAGCAAGTATTGGTAGATTATGTTTTTAAAAGGAAAAACAACTTTAACCTTACCTTTTGAACCTTTAAGCCAATCTGTAGCCATTTGTACAATTCTAGCAGTTTCTTGGATGTCTGGTATCAATAAGGCTAGCCCCTCATTCTCCTCCTCCTCCTCTTTGCTTGTAGTCAAGCCACTGCCTGCTGTAGTACCACCATTATTGGAATTAGTAATTGTAGTAGTTGTGGGGGCAGCAGTGGTTGCAGTTGTACCATTGTTTGCAGTACCACTGTTGCCTTTATTTTTGTTGGATCTGCAAATGAGTCAATGAAAAAAATATAACCAACAAAAAAAAAAAAACAAAAAAAATACAAAGACACTTTTACACAATATTGCAAGTCTCTAATCAGATTGTTTCTATTAATTTGCAGGGTAGACTTGATTAGCTTAAGAAATGCTTCATGAATAACAGATTTTACAAAATCCTTAAAGAACAAAAGCAATGTTTTTTAGACTGAATTTAGAGTTTTAAATTTCTCTCATTGGATATATTCCAATGACTATATTAACACAGTAATAGGAATATAGCCTAAAAATTTCAACTTTGAAACACTTACAATTAGTTAGATTTGCTGAACAGAGAAAGACTGGACTGTTGCAAGTGCCCAAAGAATATGCCACCTGTGCAAAAACTTGCCATCCATGACTGATTATGCTGCTGTAACAGGGCAGTGGCCCTGGTGGAGTCATAATGATACATGAAATGTCACCAAGTGACTTGAGAGTTAAAAATTCTAAGTGAAGGAGTAAAAATACTAAGTGGAAAAAAGTATGGAAGATTAGTTGACCAATAGTTATGAGGATGTCATTGGTAAGATTTGAGTCTAAAACAAACTTAGCAGATTTAGTAAATTCAGTACAAGTGAATTTTCCCTATCCCACTTCACAACCTCAAGGACGCTGTGGTAACAAGATTAATTTGTTTACCAACATTCTGCTGAGTCTGGGAACTATTCACATAACTAATTGTCCTCCCAAATTACATTGATTCTTACCAAAATGTCTGGGACTAGAATCTGGTTGAAGGTACTTTTAGACAGGCTATTTGGTTTCCTAACAGAAAAATCTTTGTGAGAAAATAACATCCATCAATGTCATTCCCTTGGACAAATGTCTAGAAGACAGAGTCCACAGTTGCTTAGTTACTCAAGCTGAAAGAATCTCAAGATACACACACAAAAGTCTAACCTTACTTGTTAACTTTCTCAGTATCTCAAGATTTCTTATTAGAGTCAGAGGTTGCATTGATATTTGCTTTCATATAAAAATAGTTGTCCTTACAGTATTCATATTTTTATTATAAATGTATATGCATTTACATTGGATCCTGTCAAGGTTGACAAGGATGTAGTAACTATATTTATCACTGCTTAGGCAATAGTTATGGAAAAGTGCCACATCCACTCTTTTGTCAACTATCCTAGCATGCCATAGACAAGACATTTGCCAAAATCTATGATGGAATAGTACCCCTATTCATTCCCCATGCACCTCCAAAGGTATTGGTATTAAATGAAGATAAAATATTTTTAGGTCCTGGAAATTGTGTCTTTCATAAAGGTATCAAATCCAGTATATTTACATTCTTAGAAATTGAAAGGTACAAGATGGTAAGAGAGAAAAAACAAAAACAAAGAAAAGAGGTTTATATATCAGACTGGTTGGTTATACAAGAGGATTTAAGTACATCAAAACTTTCATTCAGTTTATTATATAGTTAAATGACAAATACTAAATGGATATAAAAGAAGCAAGTCAATGCTAACATGCTCATAGTCCATTTAGCATATGAATAGACATAAATTGAAAAAGTCGATCATTTATCAAAGTTATACTACAAAATTTATGAAAAATATTAACTCTAGAGGCAAGGACAAACAGTACAAATTCTGCAGTTTTCTAAGTTTCAACAGTTTGTATATTGTGCATTGAAAAATTAGAAAAGGATTTCTAGAGCATAGGGCTGTTATATACTGAATTAAAAGGTAAACATATATTTTGCTAGAAAACAGCCTACATTTACAAACAGCTGGGAAGAGAGAGAAAATTCACCTGTTAACACAAGATGTTCAGAAAGAAATACTCACTTAAGTCTATTTGCATAGGTATCAACACAACCCCGCATTTTTTCAAGCAGGGTGCATACAGAAACAGTAGACTCTCCATCTTCAGCCTTATCCAAAGGCAGCAGCAAGGGTACTAAAATAGGGCAAATAGCAAGGCCACGCAACAACTCTAGCAGGGCTTTATAGAGAGGGACATGCCGGGCCATGTCCAGCACAGAGTCATTGCGCAGATAAGATGAAATTGCCGGTACTAGACAGGACTGACTCAGCAGTTCAGGAACCACATCTGGAAGTAAATTGTGACGATGCCAACCAAAGGATGCAGCATCAAAATCTTTCGGCATCTTACCACCGGGATTTATATAACTAGCAATAACCTGGAAAATTGAAAAGAATAATTATTCAAGAGATGCAGAAGTAGATGCTTGTCAAGCATAAAATTAGGATTATTTTTTTATCACAGCAGAAATATCCATTTGAGTATATTGATCTGAATTAATTATTTCATTACAGATACTCACTAGACTTCTAAATTCAAATTAGTTTATTTCCCAATCTATAGTATTTATAGAATAGACTCAATGGTTATTAGACCAGCTATGTTATAGAACAAAATGTTCAAAATGATATAAACGCAGATTCAAGGGGGTGGGGAAGTGCCAAGGACAGAAGAACAGGGCTATTGTATGATCTTAATTAAAAAGTAAACAATCCACATTTTGCTAGAAAACAGTCTAAATTTACAAACAGCTAGGAAAATAGAAAAAAAAATTATTTGGAACAAAGTTGATAAAAGTCCTTTAAAACATTATTCACTTATCTCTATACAAGCTACAAGATGCCATATGATGAAATGGTGAAGGCATATTTTGTAATGGGTAGCTGCTCAGAATGAGAGAGCAGACTTTGTATTCCAGTAGAATTTGTTGCATTCATTTACATGCCTTTGAAAAATGTATGAATCCATCTCGTCTATGGGTAAATAGCAGGACAGACTGGGGGCCCTAGAACCTGGGTTGGTAACCAGCATAGAAGGAATCAGACTGGAGAGGTTTGTGCTTCGTCAGGCTAGCTGGACTAAGACACATCACTGCTGCTACATGTATTACCCCTACAACTCTGAGGGGACTAAAAGACTAGTTATCGAGAATCAACCCATATAAGGGTTAGTTGAAAAGATGGCAGGACTTAGCTTATACCACCTTTTTCTTTTGATTGTAATTTTCAACATGTGTCTGCTTTTTAATGTTATAACTAAATTTTGTACCACCAAAAACTAAAATTCTTATATTTGATAAAATTAAAAATAAATGGCAAATAACATAAGTTGTAGGCAGAGGGAAACTTGCTGTAACTTCAAAGAAAATAGTAACGGTCACAATGCTTAGTAAACTCTAAAAAAGTTATTTTTTATTATGAGGTGTAAATACAAGTGATTCAATAGTGAATTTACTGGGGGTAGGTGAGTTTCAATGTATTTAATATAATTGGTGTATTTATCTGAAATTTTAAGACCTGAAGAATAGTAGTAAGCATTACTTCAATAATTTTATGTTGACTTCTATAAGTGAAACCATTCTTATGGTTAGTGTGTTTACACAACACTAGAGATATTATCACTGTCAAAACATTGGAAAATGGTGCATAGCTTTGAAATTTCAAAGACCTTATACTTTACCCATGAATTAACACTTTAAAAATATTTGGATGATATCTAATTCCAAGAAGAAAATGAAGGTCTTGTCTACAGTGAATATTTGCTATGATTATGTTGTGCCTATTATTAATGGCAATCTTCATGCTTCTAGGTTTTTCTCTCCATCTTATTTATTGGGATCAAAATTCCTATTCAATATGGTTCATTTATCTGGAAATCAGTGTTATAGCTGTGTAAAACTCCACTGAATCATTTGTCAAATAAGTACTAAGACCAAATCCTTATACTAAATAAAAAAATAATATAAAAGCCATCATGAGGAAATGAAAAAGTTCACTTTATTTGGGTAGTGGGGCTGAAACTTCATTCCAAACTCAGTACATTTAATGAAAATCAGATAAATCCATGTTTGTTACCTGTAGCAAGCATGTGACATGTTCCTCTTCACTTTTCTGTCGTAGTAAAGCCTGTTCGGCATCCCAACTTGAGGTAGTGGAGCCAGTACCAAAGCCTGTTCCTTTGGCCCAGTATTGTTGGGACTTTTCTTCTGCTGTTGTTGAGGATACAGTTTGTGTGTTGGCAACTTGAATAGCAGCCAGCATAGTCTGTGTCTCGTCAGGAAACAAAAGAAATGACTCTATAGTAGTGACTGCAATGTTTACATACTCAATAAAAAAATTAAAAAAATAAAAAACTATAAAAAATAAAAAAAAACAATCAAAACAAAGAGAAATGCTGATAATCTAATACTGTATTACAATCATTTTCTTGTTATCAAAAGTGATTTTTATGAACAATAAATTTTAAATAATATTTTTCATTTCCGATTTTTTCCTTCATCCTGATGAACTATCTAATCCTTATTTCCTTAGCAAACTTTTATGAACCTATAGATAATGTATACAGTTTAAAAGACTACAAAGGTAACAAAAAAGTCCTTGTTATTTTTTATGTCATGGAGGAAAAAGTGATCACCAATATGCAAATGAGTGTGTCATGTGTCGGGGAAAGTGGTGAGGTGGAGGCATTGTCATTGACCAATGCAGGTGCATCACACACACACACACACACACACACCTATCAGTCAGAAGTCGAGCAGTGGCAAGGAAACATGGCAGTGTTGAAACAACTCATTCAAGGTTATCTGCTTATGACTAAGATGGGCTTGTCTGAAGCCACATCAAGTTACTGAATACATCAAGTCTTTATGGATAAGGCAGTGAATGCATTGGTTCCAGAAGTTCAGGACATGAGATCTGTCCCTTTGTAATGAGCTCTGCAGTGACTAACCACAGGTCCTGGATGATGAGGCCCTAAAGGTAGCTATAGACGAGGACAACAGCCAAACTTGTGGTGAGGTTGCCGAATACTTTCAGGTTTCCGATGAAACAGCCAAACTTCACCTGCATTTCATTTAAGTTGAGCAAATGGGTACCACCCCAAACTGTCAGAAGTCAACAAACAATGAGTGACGGTCTGTTTCTTGTTGCCTTCTCAACACCACAACATACCCATATTTGATAGAGTGCTCACCAGTGATGAAAAGTGGGTCCTGTATGACACTTGCAAGTATACCAGACATTGGTTATCACCATGGGACCTTGTGCCTCACACCACAAGACCACTTCTACACCCATGCAAGGTCATGCTTTGTATATGGTGGACTAGTTGACAAGTGGTGCACTATGAGCTTCTAATAACTGGTCAAACCATCTCCGCAGTAGTTGGAATGTGTGCAATAGACACTGAAGCAGAAGGAGCCAGCATTGGTTAGTCACAAGGGTGTACAGTTCCTCCATGACAATGCCAGGCTTCATGTGGCATGAGTAGCCAGGGATACCATATAGCAACTTGGCTGGGAGATACTGTGCCATCTACCTTACTCCCCAGACCTTGTGCCAACAGATTACCCCCTCTCCTATTCCCTGGACAACAGCCTTCTTGGGAAATCCTTTGCAAAGGAGGCAGATTTGCGGCACTCACAGAATTCTTTGCATCAAAGACATTTGATTTTTTCCACCAGCACAAAAAATATGGACATTACTATTATCTAACCTTGCAAATTTAATATACAGGTTTTAATAAAAAAAAAAAAAAAAAAAAAAAAAAAAATTAATTTAATAAGCTACCTAAATTTTTAAAATCATTTCACTGCAAGCAAGGTGGGAATGGCACTAGTATGCAGGGGGTTACAGGGAGTGAAAGCAAGAGAAAAGACTGGGTATAGAGGGGTTGAGGTAAGGATAAAAGATGAATGGGATTCAAGAAAATAGATGGCAATTAATGTTGCATTTAAATTTTTGAAGAATGTGGTTATCAGGGAAACAAGTTCCACAGGTGGGTAGTGAAAAAAAATATTGGATTAGAAGTGGCTCATTTAAAATTAACATTTTAAACATTTTGTAAATATTAAATACTTATAAAAATATTTTTAAATATCAATATGAATATTTTAAAAAAAGTCAATACTTGTGTTAAGAATATGAATTTGTCTATTTTTCACTAACTTCATACATAAAAAAATTAGAAAATTTGTCCTTGCTTGGAAAAAAAAAAGTGGAAAGCAACTTCAGCAATATGTAATATGGTTATGATTTCAGTTAAGATCAGCTTTGAAAGAAACTCATTCACCAGTAATTTTTCTATATGCATGTATATGTGATAGTTATTCAATGCCACTAGTTATCCTTTGTGGTCAATAGATATGAAATATTTCTTCATAATCAGTATTGTATTTTTATCATAATCTACTGTACAACAGAAAAATGATATCAGATTTCCAGTATAATGTAACTGGTAGAAATAAATATAGAAAATATTTGTATTTTCATTTGCACTAAGAAGCCTAATGAAATAAATTAATTCTGGACAGTTTAAAAAAATAAATATTGCTGAAATATCTTTTTGTTGGTTTGGAATGGAGATCTCTCGTAAAATATACAGACAATTTATAAAGATACATCTGATATAATTTGAGTGTATTGTATTTGAGAACGTCAAAATAATTGTATGTTAATTATGAAAGAGAGTGAGAAAAGAAACAACAACAAATCCCTTTTGCAGTGAAAACACTTCTAAGTCTGACAAACCAACATTTCTGTGAACAGACTATAAAGTAAACCAAGTAATCTGCAAATTTCCATCAAGAAATAATATTTTTGTATTAATAATTCAAGGTTAATTTTTTTTTTAAATTTGATTTTTATAATTATAAAAAAAATACAACATAAATTTTGTTTGTGTGGTTACTTCTTCATATCATTAGAATGAAAAGGATCTGTTTAAAGGATTGTCCATAGGTGTATTTACTATATGTGTCTCTTCTGGCAAAAAGGGCAATAAAGGTAACAGTTGTATTTAAAATGTCATTCTGATCATCTCTCTTGTAACAGCTGACAATTATACATCTAACATCTCAACCTAAACTGAAATTACTATTTATTTACTCCCACCCACTTAATAGGAGTAGATAGTTTCACCTATAGCCTGGTTCACTCTTTTGAACATGAGTAAAGTTTTATCCATTATTTCCTGTTTAGGATTGGGTTCCTGGCTCCTCCTAAAGTCTTTCACTTTCAGTAGCCACTTGCATCAGTGGCATTATCTCCTTGCTTGAGGTAAATTGAAAAATCCAATAATTTTTCTTTTAACTATATTACAAAATAAATTACACAAAAATATAAGCAGAAAACACTTTCATTAATCATCTTGTACTAAAAACTCCTTTCATTCATAAACATATATAGTGACTGCTTTTGTGTTGTGTCATGTCTTACCTCATGTTGTAGGGCAGCTGAGTTCAGGCGAGGGGCATGGTGACTGAGGACCGAAAGACAAGCAAGGATCAAGTGTAAGGCACCAATGTCAAGCATCATCCTGCGGAGATACACACCATCATCAGTTGTCAGTGGGGTAGCATCAAAAAGAGACTCCATCACATTGAAAGGCAGTGTGGGTAGGGAATTAGCAATTGGAGACGTCAGTATGTGACCTTTAAAAAAATAAAAAAAAATCAATTTTTATTGACATCTAGGCAACTCTGTTCTGATAGTCTGTACAATACAAATGTAAAATAAGGAGTTCCATTTTGGAACAATTTTTGTTTTCCAATTGAGAAGCATATACTTACCTCCATCACCATCATCTGTGACTCCAAGAACGAGACGTAGTAAACATTGAGCTTTCTTTCGTTCCCTGAGCAGAACATCTGCATAGCCAGGCAGCCGAAGAAACAAGCCAAATGCTATTAGGGAGTGAGGAGGAATTGTGGGAAGTCCTGAATGTACAGTGCTGCCAGATTGAGATGTTAATGGTGGAGCGGGGGGCACTGGTTCATAGAATGTCTGTAATAGATATTAAAAATAAATAAAATGTACTGCTCAGACAAACACTTTAAAATTGTTTTCAAATACTTATGTTACATTATTAAAGAGTTAAATGTGTAGATCACAATTATTTATCAAGTAAGGCAAGAGATTTTTGCTAGAGTCATTCAAGTTATTGTTTGTCTAAAGTGATTTGCTTTAAATATTTTAAATAACAAGCTCTAGAAATTTAGAAATAAATTTTTGTTGAACACCAACATTTCAACAGATTTCACACTAAGTCTTTCTTTGTTGTTTAAGGAGAAAAGAGCATGAATCTTAATGTTTTTCTTTCAAATGAAGTTCACTTTTAAAATCTACAAATGCAATACCAAATATTTCAATAGTGGTTCATATAAGTAATAATTCAGCCTGATTCAAATTACCTTTACTGACTGGAATATCACTTTATAAAATAAGTGGAGACTCTTCTGGTATTTTAATTTTATCTTAGAAACATTCTCAAGGCACACAATGATGCATAAAATTTTGTTTTGTGTGATTTAGGAAGCAGAAATACCCATAATTAAAATTGGGAAATTTATGTAAATTATGCTGAAAGTTTTTACTCAAGAAAAATGATATACAAATTAGTCATGAGCCCTGCTTGATAATATATATAAAAAAATAAAAAATTACTCATCCAAAATCTTGCTAAAAATTTGATGGGTAAACTGAGTAATTACATACAAAAGGCAGTGTGTGTGTGTGTGTGTGTGTGTGTATATATGAGACATTAACAATTCATCCCAAATCCATCATGCTAAAAAAAAAAAAAAAGAAAGAAAGAAAGCATTTTATACAAGCAGCTGAATCTCTTACATAGAATAGATCGTTGTTTGGAAAAAATGTAGCAAAAAGTTGTCAAGAATAGAATTTGTTAAAAAAATTACAGAGATGAAATTTGCAAAAGCTTTACAAAAAATGTCATTAGAAAGTGCTTATCAAAGACAAAAGCCAAGTCAAAGCAAAGATGAACACTAAGAAATGCAAAAATGAAAATATCCAAAAGATGAAGAGACCGTTTTAAAACTGAAGTTAAAAATGCTTGAAGACATTTGACAAGTTATTTCAAAGAACTGCCTTCTAAATACGAGAAAGAAAATGGTCATTTTTATATCACAACCTTAGATAAAAATTAAAATTTCTGCTACTGTGGATGTACTTAAGTCTTCGCAAATCTTACATTGCATGCTGCGGACATTTTTTTTTCACGACACTGAAATGTCAGTTCCTAGCATTTGTGCTATAACCTAAGTAATGCTTAGTGTCATTTCTAAACTAGCATTGACATATAGTAGCATACAATGAAACTTGTTTTGTGAGATTTTTGTTTTACTATATTGTGTTTTTGAGGTGTAGTTCAGTTTAACTGGGTAGGTATTGCAGAGCATCTGACCCAAACCAAAGTGCCCATGTGAATTTGCCATCTTTATAGTCATTTATTTTCAGTAAATGGCAATTTCTTGTTTTTTTCCAAAACAGGCCAGCACAACCAAACAATGCTATAACAATTCAGCAGTGAAAGTTAATAAATAGTGAAAAATAACTGATTGAAATGATATTACATGCCAACAGGCTATATACAAGATTTAAATATGTTAAAAGTTAAATCCCCGAAGGATTGGTATCAAATACTGTTAATTTCCCAATCATTAAGACTGACTATTGTGAATATTTAGAGTAGGAAAATAAACTTTTTAAAAGATAATGTATTTACCTCTAGAGTACAGAAAATATATAACTATATTTTGCTTTAATAAATTCTATTAGTGTAATTTTGGAAGTTTTGTAATCCTCATAATACTATGAATACTGATAAAAGCACTTAAAATATGACAATCCAGAACAGATATGTGGTCAAGATGTGTAAAACAAGCAATATAAGAGTATTAAAACTTACACACATCCACAAAAAAAAAAAAGAAAAAAAAAGAAAAAAAAAAGAGGAAAAACAAGAAAACATAACCATAATATTGCTTTTACAGCATTTTCAGTAGCAAAAGGAATTGACAAATTGATATCATCTTACTGTTTGGTTGCTTTAAGCCACTGCTGTTCTTAGCGGATTACTTCCATTGATGACAACATTCCTCGTCAATGCCCCACTCAAAGACACCAATATGGAAATATGAATAAACAGCATCACTCAAAAATCAAACTTTAAGCTGATATCAATTCACACCAATTTGACTGAAAATTACTCCCCATTGAAAAAATTAACAGCTAAAACAGTAAGGCTTAAAAACGGCTTATAGTAAGCAAAAATGTTTTGGAAACACTGGTTCTCTTCAGACAACCACATACAACTTGGCCACTGCTTTCATTGAATATTTTCCGTGAATATCAAGTAATGCATAATTGTACCTCTTGCTGTTGTAAAGAGTTCCAAGTTTGGAAAAAAGATTACAGTTTAAAAAAATGTTTTGCATTGCAAAAAGCGTATTTAGGAAGAAAAAAAAATATTTTGGGGATTTCATTTCTCCATTTTCATAGTGATATTTGGAGAACAACTGCAAAAGGACAGAGGCTGACAAGTAAAAAGAGAAATGCTAAAAGGAATGTTGTTGTTAGAAGAAATCTGACCTCATTCAAGTCTGAAGAGTCAACAGAGACCCACTGATCCTGGGCAACTTCAGAAACTGCTGTATTGTCCATGGTATCTGGAAGAACAGGTTGGCGAGACACTTCTGAATAGAGAACAGGCAGGTGTTCAGCCAGAAGAGCAAGGCCACCAACACTGGCAAAGACCTGAAGGGCAGATGGGAAGCTGTCAGCATTCAGCAGGATCTGATCACAGGTGGAGCTTTCTTCTTGCCAGTCACAGGACTTATCTAGACAAACAAAAGTGTAACAAAATTGTAGGATTTGTTCCTAGTTTTAAATGAATAATATCATTTAAATGAATAGGAATATCAGTTAACAAATGTATACCTTGTGTACATTCTTTTATGAAAATAAAAAAAAGCCATTGGCTAAACATCTTTGAATCATTGGCATTTAAATATTATCAAAATTATCAAACCTAGTTAAATGAAATTTTAATGAAAACTGATACTATAAACAAATGTATTAAGATGAGGAATCGCTATTATGTAAATTAAATTTATCCTCCAAATTTATAAAATTTATCTCTCAGATTGTGAAAATGAGCTTGTTATATCTTACTGACAAATAAAAATGTTAATCTAGTACACATCTGTGAAGTAAAAAGATTGTTACTCAAAAGTTTTTGAGTTCGTTTTTTATATCAATGTAAATCTCAAATTTATATTTTTTCTTGCGATATTAAAAAAAAGTAAATAAATGCATTTTCATAATCCATAACTTTGTAAATTAATGCTTTACTGAAATAGAAGAGAATTTTTATGAATCATTCAAGTAGCAGTTTAGATTAGCTTTTATGAACCCACAAGAAAATACAAGATAGATTTGTGTTATCTATTACAAGAAATTTATTATTAATATTATTTTTTGATTTTAAAGAATACAAAAAACTGAATGTTATTTGCTCTTTTACTTACCATGATCCTTGCTGGTCTTTTTACCATCACCAGGTTTGGAAGAATGAAATTTGAGCAGGAATTCCAAAACAGCTTGTCCTTGGAGATACCCCTTGTCTTGCAAGATGACTAATAATTGAGAGAGGGTCAGGTCAGCTGGTAAGGGATGATCTGTGATAGGCATTCAAAGAAAAATGTGATAATTACACGTTACAAACTTATAAAAACATCCAAAATATTTAGTTCATCTTTGCTTGAATGCAGATAGAAGTTTTAAATAAACTTCATTATTAATTAATAAAAAATTGTTACATTTGATACATCTACATTTTGTAGACACATTGAATACAGATTGTTAAGCAATCTGTATTCAATGTGTCTACAAAATGTAGATGTATCAAATGTAACAATAAATTCAAATTCCTCTGTTGACTAAATTATTTTTAATTTTAATGAATAATGGTTTTAATGCTAATGTGCATATGTACAGTAATAAGTACTATTTATTTTTCTTTTTACATAAATATTTTTGACAATATCCTAACTTGGTGTACTTAACTTTATAGTGAATACAAAGTACATAGATTCAACATTATACAGTGAAACTTTCAGATAAAAAAAACAAAACTTAATAACTATGTCTGAACTTCTTGCTCCATACAAATATATAATCTACATTTAAATAATGAATCAAGTTACATTTTAAATTAGGAAATTAAGAGTGCAGACATTGATGAAAGACATAATTAGATAATATCGTCCAAAAGTGAAACCAAAATACACAATTCATAATCAATATCTAATATATATTTTTATGTGAAGGCTTGAAGTGCAATTCAAATATTAAAACAATGATTGAACATAAAACCGAAATTCAAATTTAATTTACATTTTACCTTTCTTGAAAAACTAAACCCTATTCAAGTTCATAGCAGTTAAAGCACAAAACCGGTTACTGACCAGGTAAGAGAGAATGGTACAGGGAGAGAACAGGGAACTGAAGATTCATAGTGACCATATCTGCACTCTGGTTGCCTCGCACACGAGGGGGCAAACGGGGTGGTCCACCAGTCTTTCCATGATTGGAATTTTTCTCTCTTCGTTCCTTGGCTAGTAAACCTACAGAAGAACATGTGATCATCTTAAAAAAAAAAGTTATAATCTTACTAAAAAGATACTGTATTATAAAAATGCTTGTAAAACTAACCACATATTTACAGATTAATTAAATTTATACTGAAAGATATTTGATAATTATTGAAACAGTATTGTGTAAGAGTATCAAGAATTAAAAATAAATAGTGAAGTTTATTTCAACTCGAAGGTGCTAAATTTTTGAAAGTTAATCTAAGAAATCAAAGACTAGCAAGTCTTCTATTTATTTATAAAAACATTAAATATAGAGTTTTTCAAATTGTCTTTTATATTTACTAAAAACATTAAAATACAATAAGAGTCTATTCAATCAGTAGACAGAATTAGAGTGGAATAATGTGCTCATTTTGTTGTATTCATTAACCTAATATTGTTTAATAAATTCAGAATATCAGATGGCAATGAATTAGGACTAATAGTGAATCTGCATTTTAAAAGCAAGCAACAATTTTAAAAAAACTAATATCTCAAAATAGGAAGTATACAAAAGTAATTGCAAATATTTGTAAATTCTAAGAAAGAATAACATACCAGCAGCATTTGAAAGAAAATCAACAACCTCTATTCCCAATTCTGTCATATCTTTCTTGGAATCATCAACATTCTTCTTCTTCTTTTCACCAGAGCCATCCCAGAATTGGGCCATGTGCCCAGTGTGATCTTCAAAAAACAAAAAAAACTTTCAAGTCATTTTTAGTCAACAGTTCTTGTACAGAAAGAAGTTTGTATAGACACTGGACAATAAATAGCACCCATCCACTAAACATTTTAGAAAACAGCACACTGAATTTTAAAAAGTACCTCGACTTTGTGAAACCTTTTGATTTTCCAAGAGGGAAAAAAAACAAGGGATTATGCTTTATGGTAAAGCTTGAACATTTAAACCATTAAAATTCAATGTATATTTTAATCACAGGTTTTTAAAACCATCAATAAATATAAAAATTAAATAAAAATGGTATTTTTTTTTAAGCATCAAAATCAATCTTACAAGTCAATAATTAATGCCGCAAATAAAAATTTAGATACATTTTACAAATGAAATGTTAACTTTTTGCCTGTGTACCTAACTGTTGCAATGTGTATATTGCCATTATTAAGAAAGGGAAATAAAATGGAAGGATTTGTAGAATTGGTAATCTGAGTGCAATGAAACTACTTTATAAAATATTTTTCTATTTGTGACAAATCCTATATATATATATATATATATATATATATATATATATATATATATATATATATATATATATATATATATTTATTTATTTAGTATAGTTTTCAAATATTCACAACTTTAAATCTCTCCTACTCTGAATTAATAGTATTAAAAAAATTGCATAGATTATTATAGAGTATCTTTTTTTTGTTTACAACAACTATCAATGCGATATTATCTTGTAGATATTTATTTTGAGAGATGCTGAATGAATAATTTAATCTTATAGTGGTCATATAAAAATGGAGTGTGTAGGGAGTTGAAGTAATTGCTGCAATTATTGACATATAACAGCATGTGTATATAGAAATCAGTACGGCATAGTGACTATGCACACATGTCTATACCTAGGAATGGTCTATCAACAATATCAAGTACTCTTTCCCTGGAAATAAAGCAGGTTTTAAACATATGGGAAATAGGATATACAACTATATCAATCTAGTGGATGATTGAGTGACAAAATGAAAAAAAAAAAAAGGTCATTCCCAAATTTATGTCCAATATCATACAACGTATCTCCTTTCCTAGCTATTAACATTACTATATATATATATATATATATAGCAATAAAAACAAAAGCAGTAGAAAGCTATATATCAAATGTTAAAAATTTAAAATTAAGCATGTCTTGATGCAAAAATCAAGATTGGCATTCATTGTATTTTATTCCCTATCTCTCTACATAGAAGATTCCTTTGATAAAAAAACATTAGTCTGAAGAAATCCTTTTGAAGGATCAAACCCATAACCCCTACCCCCATTTTGTCATTCAATTAAACTAAACACTTTAGCTGAATTATATTTTTATTAATTTTTCTAAGAAGAGGATGGATTCTAGGTGTTAAATTCTATGTCCATACCTACAAAAAATGTGCACATGTACTTACAGAGTAGGGTCTGAAAAGTTCTTAGCACAATCAATTTTCCAAAATCTGAACAAATAACCAAATTTTTTTTTCTTTTTGGAAAGCTGATAATTTTTAACAAATACTCGTATATATATATATATATCTCAATCATATTCTTTGTGTTAATTAACTTGCATTAAAGTTTTAGTTACTATGAAAAAAAAAAAAGGAAACATTGCTTCAAACAAAATCTGTTTGCGCAGACACATCTAAGTACATACATTGTTACATCAACAAGTCTGTAGACTAATGAGAGAGAGAGAAAACAAAGAAACATACAAAAATATTTTTAACAATTTCATTCCTTATCAGTGCATTCACAGACTGAACATTATAAAGTGAATATTTCAGATCAAATTCTGCAAGCTGATCAATGCACTCTTGTATATTTTTCATAAAGATCAAATGAAAATTTACATTTTTGAATAAGAACAGGCATTCTAGTCATTGAGAGGGAAAGAAAAGAAAATTTATTTGTCTCACTTAATACAAAACAGGTATCATGCATCACAAAATGCTATTGTCATAGAATATAAAAATTCTTAATATCTAAGTGGCAATTTGTTGTAACAAATGTTATTTGAAAAATTGACTTCCCTTAATATCTAAATACAAGCATATTATTTAACACATAATTTAAGTATTATACTTGTCTAGAGGTAGAATATAGATATATTTAATCCTTCTTACCTGATATTTTGTTAATAAGTTCTTCACAAGTAGTCTGGAGACCAACAGTGACTGTGTGAAAATGTCGGCCAGCTCCAAAGCAAGGATGTTGTAGCTGACTAAAGCAACCTTGAACCTGAAGACGGCTGTTGTGAGGAGAAGACTTGAAAGACACTAGAATCTTAGGCTCTTCCAAGAGGACTTGGAGAAATAGTCTGCGCGTGAATCCTGATAGAAGAGGGCCAGATGATATCGGCCCTAAAACAAACGCCACATGGTATTATTCAAACTAATGTTTATCAACAAAAATAAATTAAAATAATTCCAATATTTGCATATACAAGTGTCAAACTTGTAGGAGTGCTAAAGAGTTTAGAGTTTTCATATTGTAAAATGAAAATTAGAATGGGAAGAATAAACTTGTAAAAATAATATTCAATAAAAAAAGTTACATGAAAAAATTTTATGGCTCAAGTTAACTGATTTCAGAACATACTCTGAATCAAATAAAAATAGTGGAATTAATTAATGTAAGAATTAAGTTCTTTTTGTTTATATAAAGACAAACTGCAGGTATTATTTTTCTGATAATGTAATTTTTTTGTAAGTAAAAAGCATTAAAAATTCCAACATAATCATATCAGCAATAAATGATAAAATATAGTTGTAATTTACAGCTAATAACATGAAATCTTGTAAAATGCTAAAATTAACTTTTTTAATAATCATGGATTTTTCACTAGTAAAAATTGAAATAGCATTAAAAGAAGTTCTAAAAATACAGATAATATAAAAACAGAAGTCAGAAATAGGATACTCAATAGTAAAAATACTTTTAATAACATGTTTATTGTTTAGTGCATGAATTTTCTTTTAATACATTTTTAGTTAGCTATTCTAGTTACTTTGTATCCTCATAATTTAGGCAAAGACACAGTATTCAAGAAATGTAAAATCGTAGGTGTGTAATTTAATTATAAAGACAATTTTTATTATATCTTTTCTTAATTAAATAGAAAATGAGTTCTGGTAAAAATAGTACCCACCAGAACCCTGCTCTCTAATGACTTCACAGAGCACACGGGCAAACAAGTGTTGGTTCAGTGAATGGCAGGAGATTACTTGGTTGAAGAACGTGATTACTGCTGTTTCTATAGCAGCTCGTTCTTCTGCTGTCATCACCTACAAAGAGTATTAAGTTTTATATACTTGCAAGGTTATCCGTCATTCTCAGAATAAAACAGTTTCCAAATAATCATTAAACTTCACTGGCTAATTTTTAAAAATCTATATTTAATACAAGATGGACACAAAAAAATATTTAAATAATTTTGAAGCCTTTTAGAAGAGAACATTGTTCAAAAGAGTAGCTGGTTCTTTTTGTGAAGTAGATTATCTCAGTGAATATGAAAGTTCTGAAGAAAAAAAAAGAACTTTTATGTTTTAAATCTTTATGCATTTAAATATTTCACATGACATTCTATAGGAAAATGTTGTAATTAAGCTCTTTCTGCAAAAAGATACAAAAATGAGATTTA
This sequence comes from Acanthosepion esculentum, assembly GCA_964036315.1. NCBI lineage: Eukaryota > Metazoa > Mollusca > Cephalopoda > Sepiida > Sepiidae > Acanthosepion > Acanthosepion esculentum. The sequence continues at coordinate 41,808,337 of OZ038502.1, read as the reverse complement.
ACATCCGATAGTATTTAAGTATATAAATATTTCAAATTCAAAGATTAACCCTTAAAAATAAGTAGAGTGTACACCATTACAAAGCCATCATCTGTTTGCACAACATTCTACTGACAAGCTGGATTCATAGCCTCACACAGTCTCCTTCACACACAAAGTTAACTACCTGCTAAAAAGAACTGGAAAAGTGTCAAACATTGTATACTTATTGGTCAACAACTATGAAACCACATGAAATACATTGTATTCCATAAGGAGTTGGACAGCACCAGCATTGATTTAGAATATGATTTAATCCAATGCCCCTCTTCATTGGATGATTACTGTCAGATAGCATGGGTGCCCACAGCTTTTACTTGCTGCTGCTGTGTCTTGAAACTACATGTTCCTGGTATATTCTTGTTACTGTGGTTTGAAAAACAGCAGTTTTCACTTAAGACAGAGAGAGTGGCTCCAAAATCATTTCACAATTAAACAGTGTTAAATCCTGTCACTGTACCATGGCTACTAAAGCTACACTACCTCTTTACCTATGACATTATCCAGATTACTTCATTTCTATGAGGGCAAAATCACCTGTTGCCTAATTCTTTAACACTTCAGTTTAGTTATATCAACTTTTGAAAAGTTAAATTTTATTGCAATCTATCAGCAATTCTAAGAGACTCCTGGTTTTTCTATGCCTGAGAATACTGAAAAGTTCTCAGCTCAACCCACCTCACAAAATCAGACTAAATTACCAAACATCAGATTTGTTTTTGGGGAAAAAGTTTCTTTAGCAGAGAAAACCTTTCAGAACCTTGTACAACATAAATCTTCAATAAATCTTATCAGAAATTGTCAGGCTAATTAAGTCAAAAAACAGGCACATAACAGACAATTTTGAAACTGCATGCAGAGCTTGAGCAACATTTTCATAATGTTCAGGCATTATAAAGGCAATTTATGCTTCTTGCTAATCCATTGAATATGGATACCGTTTCTGGGGAAATTAGAACTATATTTATAAATCTGAATTCAGTAAAAAATAAAATAAAACTGTCCACATTTTCTACTCACATATTCAACTATCACATCTGTATTCATTTTGATAAGCATTAGCCAATCTGCTGTATAGATTGGCACTATAGTTGTTCACGTCCCTCACTCACTTTACTTCTGCCCATCACTTTACTTTCCCCCCATCTGAGAGTGATGCAATCTTATTTTAATGCATGAAAATGCACTTCTACCAGTTTGACCTCTCTCTCTGGGTGATGCCCTCTCCATTAGTAATACCCGAGTGATGGGCCTGCTATTGGCCAGCTGCACCTCTCCATCAGCATGTAATGGACCTTTTGTGCCCTTGAGTTTCAGACCCCCACCCTCTAACTTTAAACTCATTTTTCAAATCAATATGCACATACATGGAAAAAATTAAATCACTTTATAAAAAACATATGTTACACTAAAAATACAGTTTAAACTTTCAATATAACAGGTAAGTGTATTTAAATATTGCAATAAATATAGAAAATTAAAACCATTAATTTTCTTCAGGTGATAATCTAAAGTATAGCTAATACTCACTTTTCAGAAATAGTTAACAATGTCAAACAAAAAGTAAAGACCATCAAAATTTCTGTTAAAATCTATAACAAAATACCTTGTATTTATAAGTGGTTGAGGAAGATGAGGATGCTGCAGTACTGGACCCTTGTACTGGGATAGTGCAGAGCAACGTGAGTAGAACTGGCCAAAAAATGCTGCCCTCGGGGCCACCCATCCAATCCTTGATCAAAGGTTCTCGGGCAATTTCAGCAAAGAAGCCAAGAATGGCAGCTACCAGATCTGCTGTTACTGCTAAGCTCTTCACTATATATAAAAGAAACAAAAAATTTTAAACAGAAGTTGGGATAGTGAGTGTTGATATTTGACAATGCTTCATTTCAGAAATTTTAATATTATAAGTCATGATGTTTTGTTGTAAACAAAAAGATGAATGCAGATCCAGCATTCAAGAAAAATAATGGATTTAGATTTAAATTACTATAACAAGTTGGTCTATATAGCATAATCAAAAAAGTTTGAGGATAAGGTATACAAATTTGAATTTTGCTCAAGGATTATTCTTCATTTCCCATACACACTACTCACTAAGGACCCATAGTGTTCTATAGCATGTAAGCACCATAAAATAATGGTTTGACAGTTGCAATAAAAGGTAACAGACATAAGAAACAGCCATGCTCTTCAATTGTTTTAGAAAAAAAAGTTTGTAGAAATTATTTTGACAGTTAAATGAATAATGTAATTAATGTAAATTTTAATTTCATATTACACTGGAGAGGAAAGAAATCTTTCAAAATACAGAAGTTATAGCATTAATAAGAAGACTAATAATGATTTAAAAAAATCATCAACTGATCCAGATGGCAAAGACAAAACTAAAAATAAATTCAATCTTGTCACCTTTTAGGACATGGTAAAACAAATTAAATTTAAAGAACACTTACAATAAAAGAGGTAATAGTTTACTTACATGAATTATCACAGCCAGTTTGGTATTGTTGACTTTCTGACAAGTCATTTTCCCCATTCATACTATTGTTAGCATCAGTTAAAGATTCTGGATTGGTCAAGCTCTCAGCAAAGCAAGCAATCTCATGGTTACAGAACTCAAATAGTCCCTGAGCAAGGATTGAAGGGAAATTGCTGTCAAGAAGTTGACGTACTGCTCCAGGAGATTGACAAGTGATAGCCAAAGTGGATAGATGAGACCGGTCAAGCATCATATGGCTGAAATCATGCAATGTAATCAATGAATCTGGAATACCATTACCAACAGCCCCTTGTTGGCTGGTTTGAGCCTCTTTTGAGTCATCAGTCAGAGAGGCATTATGGTGCTGTTGAGAGCTATCTTTACAGTCATCACTGATAGAAGCAGTCATACTGTTATCTGGGTTCAACATGATACCCATCCACTCAAGAATTAGCGTAAAGAACTCAGGATAAATATAACAGATTGAACAGAGAACATTATCCACAGCTCGTTTCAAGGAAGAGTCAAATGACAGCACTGTACTCCATTCATACACAGAACTGCAATTAAAAAAAATGTATAAAATGTTAAGCGAAAGAAATATACAAGTTTATTAAAAACTTGTTATTTGAACAAAATTTACAATAAATAAATAAGAAAGAAAGAAAAACAGACAGACATTAACCATTAATAGGAGATATTCTTTAAAACTGGTTTGCTTTTGATGATTAAAGCATATATTTTTTTAACCAACAGCCATTGATGCTATAGCTTATAAGCTTTGCTATTCACAAACCAAAGAGAGAATTACATGCTTCTTAATTATGATAGGTTACCACAAAAGTTAGGTTTTAAAAAAATTTGTAGACAAACATCTTTATCACTGGTCTTTAAAATTAACATGAAAAATATATTCTAAATATCTTCATATCATGCATGAAGGAGAAAAACTCACAAGTGATTTAACATTATTATATAATATCACATTAATATTAACAAAGGTAAATAAAAGGTATTATCAAAACTGCAAATCTCACAAGGTCTCAGTAATATTTTCAAGGCTCAAATTTTCCAGATAAACTAAAAATAAGCAATTCCATCAGTTATAGATTTTATTAACTTTCTAAATAACTCAAATGCACAAATTTAACTACAATACAACATAATATATTGGTATTTATATTTTTAGTTAAACATATTAGATTTATTAATATTAAGTAAAGGCTTTAAAAATTTAGCATTAGATAAAATGTAAACTATCAGTTCATAATATATATATATATATATATATACACACACACACACAAAAGAGAGAATGCTGACCTGAACAGCTCAGGAGTGATGATGGACCGCAGCTCACTACAAACAGGCAAGTTTCTGCTGTACCAAAGAATCGCAGCAATGCAGTGAACATGTGCTGCTGCTGGGTGAGGTAATGTGAAATATGTAGTCTCGTGAGGTGCTGGACCATATCCATTGTTTAAAGACAACATTTCTGATTTTTCAATTGCTACTTTGGCACTGTCACCAAGCCATAATATCAGAGCTTTCAAACTAAAAGAAAGAGGGAGATAAAAAGAAGAGTGATAAGTCATTAACAAAAAAAAAAAAAAAAAAATTCAAATATAAGATTGTTTTATTTTAAGGCTAGCTAAATTGTTTGTACAAAATAAAATGGCCACTAGATGCCAGTCCAATATCTGAGCCTCAAAGTTATTTATTAGGCATGAGTAAGAATTTGTAAACAAGCCTCACAAGATTTATTTGATTAATAATTATATACTTTATGGTATTGATAAGTTTCAACACATGAGAACATGTTAAGATTTAAAAAAGTTTTCTAAATTTAGTCAATATCATATTTAACAATAACTGTTTACAGATGTTGAAAAATTTTCAGTTTACCCACACACACAAAAAAAAAAAAAAAAAATTACTAAGTGCTTTAATGACGATTTTGATGTTCCTATAAGAGCATATGATTCAGCCCAGGTTGCTGATTTAATGTTTTTATATTTCAGACACACTTAGCAGAATTGTAAGGTTTATATAGAGAAGATTACTCATTTTCATCTCCAATAGTAATGGCCCACTAACAGCGAAGATACAAAAGAAAATCATTAGGGCCCTTAAATTACTGGGGTTTAGGATTGAGATTTCTTCTAATCTTAAAATAGTTGATTACCTAGACATCACCCCAAACCTCAATAATAAAACATTTAAACCATACCATATAGAGAATGAATCCCTCACCTATATTAATGTCAATTCTAACCATCCCAATACCATTGTGAGAGATATCCACCATTATTGGCATTAGAATTAGTTGATTAAACATCTTTAATAAAAATAAAGAATTGTCTGAAAATGATCTCTGTAAAAACTGGTTTTAAAAATAAATTATCTTATCTAACCCCCATAAGCAACACTGAAATATCTAAAGTGAAATGTAGGCACAGAAATAGAAAAAAAAATGACATGGTTCCCTACCCACCTTCTGCAAACTGTGAAATATTAATATCTGACAGTATTTTCTAAAGTTAATAAAATAAACATTTTCACAGAAACAACCCTTTAAGTAAAATCTTCAACAGGAAGACTATTAAAATTAGTTATTCCTGCATTGATAGCATGTAAAAAATTATCAATATCATAACTATATTTTAAGTTCTATGGGATAAACAAAAAACCTGGTATGGAACCCTCCTGTAATTGTAGAGATAAAGAAAGTTGTCTAGTTAAGGACAAATCCAGATCTACTAGGTTTATATACCAAGCAATCATTTCAATCAAAGAAAATATGTTAACATGTTTACATTGGAATTTCCACAGGGGAATGGAAACAGATTTTATATGCATAGGTACTCTTTTACGAACCTTAAATTAAAACACCAGACAGCACTTTCCAAAACATTTTGGGAATTGAAGGAAAAAGGTCTGAACCCACAGATAGACTGAAAAATTATAGGTTTTGCTCATACTCCTAATAGTCTTAGAGATAGGCTAACTAGTGTTTAGAAGAAATTAGAATAATAAAATACAATCATCAAAACAAATTATGAAATCAAAGGAATGAATTAGTTTTAAAATATTGACATAAAAACAAATTTAAACTTCTATAATATAGATTTTACTTTATTACTTTAATTCTCCAACTTTTCAAATGTCAAATTTATAATTATTTCTACGTTTCTATTTTTTCACCACATTAATTATATTTTTATATCTAGCCAAATTCATTTAGAGCCTTTTTTCTTTCCATCACTTTTGTCAGCAGTGAATGGTGAAATGTAAGAGGCAGGGCATAAAGTCACTGGGGATGACCTTGTGATCAAGCCACTCTCTAAACATTTGTGTCAAAGTGAATTCTTTTCTCCTTTGATCAGAGTAGCATATATTTCAAACTTGTGGTCAGTCTTGTTACGGTAGGCAACCAACGCATTTGACGTATTGTTGTGTAGAATGTCCCTTTTGTGTTCATATAATCTTTTTAGAATCCTTGAGGTATCTCCAATGTATGTTTTGTGACAATTATTACAGGCAATTGCAAAAAAAAAAAAAAAAATTCCCAGCACCACTTGTTTTGTGCACATGTAGTTGTACCAACATAACAAAAATTTAGTCCAATGAAGTCCTGGATGATGAAACACATCACAAGTAAACTTTTTCCATCGTGTCATACAATTCCCCCATATATATATATATATATATATATATATATATATAGAAAGAGTGAGAAAGATCGGTCAGGCCAGGAATTTTCCAAGTAAAAATCATTAAACTTGAATCATAAGGGTTAGTATAATTTTTTTTTTTTTTTTTAAATAAGTCAAAGTAAAATGCAATAGGGTTTTTAATAATTCTTAAGAGAAAAACAATTGTCTAAGCAAATCATGAAAAAACAAATTCTTTTTTTTAAAGGTCTGAAAAATCATGAAAATATAAGAAAAGTAATACTGTTGACTTACCGAGCTGCAGTACCAGAATCCTGGACAGTTCCTAGTTGGTAGAGGATTTCTATTGTGGAGTCATTGGCTACACCACACACTTTGCCCATGTAAGACACACAAGTATCTACAAACCAAAAAATTGTTACATCAAAGCTTGACCAAGGAGGTAAAAAAAGATTTAAATTCTTAATCAGTCATGACCACCAAGACTGACGTTAAGGTTTGTCATACAAGTTGAAATTAATCACTGAAGTATATTTAAAAATAATCAACTTTTGTTTGATCTATGTAAAAGTTAATTAGCTTTATTTGATATATTTAAGATTGTACATAAATTCTAAGAACTTTCAAAACAGCAGTTAATTCAATTGAATTTTTTTTCCAAGTACAGGTTTCTCCCATTACCTGAAAAATGTTCATATGAAATTTTTAATAAACCAAAATAAAGTAATTCAGAAATTTTAAAATATTCCCATGTGAGATTTTGGCTACAATTGACAATAACAGTAATGATGAAAAAAAAAAAAAAATGTGAATAACTTTGGAAGTACAAATAGGATACAAACAGGTTTGAATGAGGTTTTGAATATCTACAAAGGTGTATTATTTACACTATTTATATTCAGACTATTGATCTCATTTATTGTTATCACAAAATTTTGACCATTGTGCTCCCCGGCCTTTCTCAAGTGTATATTATTCTGGGTAACCTACAGGGAATTCTGAATTGAACCCTTTATTTAATCTACAGGAATAGACTGTTCTCGTTCAACTGCTCATGTCTAGGGATATCTCGTCTAACTTTTTTTTTCTTTTTTTTAATTTATTTAGTACTGTTCAATTATTGATAGCCTGTTTCCACTGAGTGCAGGTATACAATGCCTGACACAGGGATTGAACACACAATACAATGCCAAAACGTGATAACATCAACAAAGATGAGGATAATAATCTGAATGTAAATTATAACTCCTCATCCCAGAAATTCAGTCAGAAAATACAAATAGGAAAATGCATGGGGGCTAAACAGTCAAGCATATAGTCACATTTCAAGCCTTCCGCATCAGTCACAGCAGATAACAAACATCAACTTTCAAAATGGAGGCAAGCAAACAGGTTATTTTAGGAATACTCAAAAATGTTCTCCATAAAAATTAATAGTAACCGCTTCATCATACTACACGATTTCAGAGAGGTGTGTGTGCGCGCATGTGTTGGTGTGGGGTCTCTACTAATGTCAGATTTTCATAAAACACAATGACACAAAGTAAACTTTTGAAAAGCAAAAGACAACTGTATCTTAATTTTTATTATTTTTTAGATCACATGTATGTACTTACCAGGCTGTCCTAGAAATGATGACTTTCTCAGCAGACTGTCTATGAGAGTGAGTCCCATATCTGTAGAGTGAAGCCCCAGTTTGAGGAGAACCGTCTCCAAGTAAGGTGGAGAATGAGTGTTAGCCTGAGGCGACACCAAGAGGGCAGTGCATGTGGTCAGCAGATGAGGAATGGCTGCTGCTGCAGATGCTACACTTTCTTCTATGGTCAGACAGTGCTGCAACAGTTGGACCCAGCCAAGGCTAAAAAAAAAAAAAAAAAAAAAAAAAAATGTTAGATGTACACTGAACTTTTAAGGTAGAAAAGAGTAGAAAACAGTCAACCCTAGTCAGACATACCATACCATTTACAGTATATGAAATCAAAAAATAGAAATAAATATGAATAGATATAAAGTATCTATGATTATTCACTTAATATTTTTGTTGCCAACTTGCTGTTATAACTTGTAACTTCCAAGTGTCTAAATTTTTTTTAATGTTACTGTAATTCTCAAACTGTACTCTCTTACATCATATTGCTACTTTTGAAAGTTTAGATGTAGAAACTTTGGCATGTTTCCTGGTTGTAAGTGAATAAGCAAAGCCTTAAGTTTAGGATTCATTAATTTGATCATATCTCATTAATTTAGAGCCCCATCCTCTTCTAAGACAGTTTAACATTTAAATTAATCATTTTGCAATAAATCTAAATTCATCGAGACAAGAGATCGGCTTTTCTCTTAAACTTTTCGCTTAGCATGAAAGAATTTCATTAATGTTCCAAAATCAAATTCTGCAAGGACACTAAAGCCCACAAGTCTGCATGTGTTTACCTGGTTTTGGAAACAATGTCATCAGATGGTGCCAGAACACTAGTTGTTTTCTGGTTTGTTTCGCTGAATGCACTGTGTCCCATCAACAGGATCTGTGACAGCCCAATGGTCATAGAATCCCGGGCCCTGTGAAGGCGAATGGTAACCATGGTGACAACCTCAGGTCGAATCAGTTGGAGACGGATGAAACCAAGACTACATGTCATAAGAGGAGCACTCATTGGAGTCACTGTAATTCCATCATGACTTACCTCCAAGGAAACATAAGATGGACAAGCTGAAAGCAAAGTATAAAACATTTTAAATTTTTTTATGGTACAACCAACATGTGAAAGAAACTGAAAACATGAAAATAATGAAATATACACTAAGATAGAAAAGTGAGATAAGTGAACCTGTTTTGTCTTTCCTCATAAATGGTTAATTATACTTCTAAATTTAAGATATTTTCTTGAAAAGTATTTTAAAAACCAATACTGGAGAGAGAGAGAGAGAGGAAAAAAAATTTCAATCAATTCAGTTTTTCTACTTCCAGTAGATACAGAAATATGCAGGTGGCCTTACAGACTCATAAATAGTGTAGTTTTCATTAAAAAAATTAATACCATTTTGCATATATGCTCTTGGGAGAGTTATGAATTTTAAAACTCATAAGAATGTATTGGGTTAGAACAAGAATTTTTAATGTTTTTCAATAGATGGCATTTTCCATTTTCTTTCAACATAGAACTGAAATTTATGATAAACATTCTGATAAGTGACATTTCAATGTTTTCTATATGATGTATGTGGATTGTGAATTTTAAATGTTTCTATGTTAAAAGTAAAAAAGGAGGACTATTAGAAGCATTTTTGTTATTTGATGCTCTTTGCAAAACAGAAAAAAAAATGCTGTAAAAAGAGCAAAAATGCTATATGCCATTTATAGAGATTGTGTCAAAGCTGAGAGTGATTTACTCGGTTCAGAAGTGAAAATTTGATCTGGGAAACTTAGCATATTCCAATAAGGCTGCAGCTGTTGAAGATAACCAAATTAAAATGCTGATTAAAAATAATCCAGATCACACAACATGGGACATATATTCCATGTATCTTATATAGGCATTGTAAGGCATTTGAAATCATTTGGATATGTGAATCACTATGATGTTTGAGTGCCTTATGATTTAAGAAGAAAAAAATTATTGAAACTTATTTCCATCTCTGACCCTCTGCTCAAATGCAACAAAAATAATCCATTTTTTCAAAGAACACTGAGAGAAAAAAAAAATTGTTTAGAACAAAAAAGGTACCAGGAAAAACAAAGTTGGTTTGCATCCAAAGGTGATGCAGTATATCTGGTGGAATTGGACAGGCATTGTGCATTACAATGCTCTTCCTCAAAATCAGATGTAGAATTCAGGCAAATTATTGGCCAATCAGAAGCATATGGTCTGCCGTCAGGACAATGCCAGATCTCGCATCTCTCTTGCTGGATGTCCTGCTACACCTACTATACTCACTTTATCTTGCACCCTCAGATTACCACTTGTTTCAACCCCTACAAAATTCACTTCATGGGAAGAACTTATTCTCTGGAAGCCTCTAAAAATCTCTTAGGCAAGTTCATCACCCAGAAAAATGTTATGTTCTGGGAGGATGGAATCATGAAGTTACTTCAAAGATAGTGAAAGTTAAAACAAAACTGCGTATATATGGTGGAGTAAATCTATGTATAAATATCTAAATAGAGTCTTTGAAATTCATAAAATAAAAAAAGAATCCATTTTTCAAATGTTGAAAAATTTTTTGATATATAAAAGTTAGAATATTGATCTTAGGCAATGAATCCATTTCAGAAAATTTATTTGATGCAGAAACATATTTAACACAAACAAAATAGGCAAAAAAAAATAAAATTATCCTGGCTTCAGTTAATAGTCAATGATATAGCTTTTCTGGTCAATAGCAAAGTAAACATTTTCTATAGTTAGCAATTAATCTATGATAAATTTCTTTCAGTATATTCCATCCTTCAAAAGACAACTGCTCTGCCTCTACTAAATTTGAAGGTGGGTTTGACTTAGTTCTCACTAGAAACATTCTGTTGGTCTCAGGTTCCGATTCACTGCAGGCCAGAATAAATTGTTGATCTTGTCTGAGCCAATTTTTCAGTGTACTTATGCGTTTAGGATCATTATCATGTTAGAAAAAGACACCTGGCAGAATCTACCAGATTTTCCTTTAAATGTGGTGCCAATGATTTTAAGCAACCAACTTGTTCCATTTACACTAAAACACTCCCCCAGTAGAGATAGCATTCCTAGAGATTATGACTTCTTTTTTTCCTCTACACTGGCTGTGCCTGATTCTGACCAAACAATTCAATTTCAGTCATCATTCCAAAAACCAACACCTTTTTTAAATAGTTATATTTAAATTTTAATCAAGTTTTGCAATGATGACTTAAGAAAAGGGTTTTTTTTTGGATAAAAACTGAGAATGTGTTTACTGGGCAACCTGATTATTGTACTCTATGACATTTACTCCATTGACAAATTAGAAATATCTTTTGGCACAACTTTATAGTTCTTCCTGCATCCATGGACAATCTTTCTTTGCAATCTTATTAAACTTACAGCACCTTCCAGGAAGAGGGACATCAGTTTTTGTATCATGACATTTTTCCATCATATACTGTGTAGCTGACTTGAGGAAAAACTAACTAATTTTTAAGAGTAAAAAGACAAGTATTGAAGAAATATATCTAAGATAAAACTTCATGAAAATATCTTAAAAGTAGAATCAGCAGAATTTGATATGGAAATATTCAAATTTTTCAAGTAATTATTTTTTTTTCCACTCACTTGACAAGGAGGTACTGTGAGGAGATATCTGAACTTCCTTCAACAGTATGGCAAATGGTAGCTGTATAGTAAGGTCAACCCAGGTCTCATCTGGATAGAAATGATATGACCAAGCAGCTGACCTTGCCCGCCTGTGAGGTGGGGAAGCCTGTATCAGCACTTCAGCAGGAGTTGCAGTTGGACTACTTGATGAGATGGTACCTGATAAAGATAAGTAACAATTCCACATAACTTTAATAGATAAAAAAGAAAGAAAAATTCAATAGTTTGTGTATTTTAATTTATAAATAACAATCATTTTCTGTTATATCTCAAAACCTGAGAAGTTCTGAAACAACTGAGTTATTTGTTACAAATTCAATATTTAGACTCACAATTTATCAATTATAATATCTATTTCATTCAACTTTACTTTTAATTAACTAATACATTAAATATGAACAAGGTATCATTAATGACTTTTAAATTAAGCTATTTTAGCAGAAAAAGTATCAGGAAAATATTTATATAACCACAATGAATTATACAAGTTGTAAAGTTAAACAAAAATTGAAAAAGAGACCAATTGTAATGAGTGTGGTTTGTCTATCTAACTCTGCCTAAAGTTTAGATAGTTGTTCAAGGTTTAAGTAAAACATTTTGATATGTATTTGGTCAGAACAGCCAATTTCACATTTAGGCCTGGTATTGACATAAAAAATTAAATAAAAATAAATTAAGTGGTTAATTTTGTAAATATCTTCAATGAATTTCATTAACACAAATTAAAAGTTACAAAAATAAAGAAGGACTGACATGAAGAGTTGAAGATTGATAAGCTATATTATACTAAAAATTTTTAGTTTCAAAATTGTTTAAATTTGTGATAAGAATCATTCAATTAAAAAGGAAATTTTGAGGTGTTGAATATATGTTGCAGAGTAGCTGAACACTCCCACAAGATGAACTGATCTAAGACTATTTAAACAGCACTCTCTCTTACTGAGCGAGAGATTAACTGATTAACTGTTTATTAAATTAGTCTGTGTTCTCAACTGTGTACCCTATTATTCTCCTGAATAAACTACTTATTTTCTCAGTGTGTGTGCGTGTGTGTGTGTGTATTAACCTTTCCTATTTACGACAATAATATTTCAAGAAAAAAAGAAAAATTTGCTGAGAATAATATTTTTCAACAATTCTGCAAATAGAAGTATTGAGGAAAAATTATCCCCTCCACCATATAGAATAGTACTAAAAAATAAAACTAAATGCATCAACTTCTTTGATATTAAATTATATAATTAAAGCATATATTTCTATTGACAACGGCATTGAACTTACTTTTTTTAAGAGTTCTTTCTGGAAATTAATTTGTTTGCTGCCTAGATGCTAATATTATTTTGGAGTTTAAAAAAACAAAATACATTAGCATATTTCCTCTCAAAAGAACTCTAAAATGAACACTTCTTTACTGCAGTTAAATTTCATAGTAGGTAATATCAAAATAAAACTACTAGTAATATTAATATGGCAACAAGCCACAGGATTATTAAAAAGCTAAAATTGCTAGAGTTAGTTCTAAAAAGGTACAAAAAGCTTATCACTTTCTTTTGAGAAAAAGTGACACACAAATAAAATCTGCAGATAACTATTTTTATTAAATATTCATTTTTCAAATATTTAATTTTAAACTCTTTCTGAAGAAACAGATTAACAGTTCAAATTTTGAAGTGATTAAAAAAAATCTGAAGTCTTTTACCAAGTGGGGCAAAGTTCTGAAGAACATCATTACAGTCAGTGTTAGATGATCCAGTATTTAGTTTATACGTATTTGGCAGACGACTATTACTACTGCTGTTAAGGTTCTGCATCATAGTGGAAATAAGGCCAGGACTTGTGTTCACTATCTTCTGGCTGCAGCTCACCAAATTGTTACAGATCACATTAATTGCACCTAAAAAGAATGGAAATAAAACTATTAATAAAGATACATACCACCCTCTCCTATTATGGTAGCAATGAGAGGTAATGTAACTTATAAATATAAAAATAATTTCTTTTCCCAAATGATCAGACACAGCTGAGCTGAAAAGAATTAATTGAGGAACAAACACAGTGGGCGACAAACGACAAAAAGCAAGATATAGACAACAAGCAAATAGTTTATTAAAAATATACAAAGAAGAGAAAGTAAAAGACAGGAACAATAAAACAAAAATAAATGTTGTGGGACAGAATAGTGGTGAGGGGAACTTATCCACTCAGAAAGGTAAACAGTAGGTAACAAACGATATTGTGCCAAACCTGCAAGTAATCACAGAACATGAAAAGATAAAATGAGCAACAGAGGAAACATGTAAAAGAAACAATGGACTTATCTGGACTTTTTTCCCTTTTTATCTTCTTTTCTCTCATTATCTCTCTCTCTCTCATTATCTCTCTCATCTGTTCTTTTCTCCTTGTAGACAGAAGGTTGGTTTGTGAAACTTTCTTTTGGTTTCTTTTCTCTCTCTTCTTGTCTTGAGTGACAAAACACGTATCTTTCTTCTGGTTTGATGTATTCTCTTTTCTAGCCCGACAAAGTTTGCTTCCTTGAATTAAATTCTTGCTGAATCTTTTTTTACTTGGAAAACTTAATAGATTTCTATGTTTTCTGCAAATCCGAACTTATTAGATTGCAGCAATTACAGCTAGCCGTCCATTCAGCTTATATTCTGAAGAGGAACTGTTTTCAGCCTAGAAATCTTTTTAGATTTCTATTTTTCCTCACATTCAAATTTATAACTGTCTGTTCAGTTTGGATTCTGAAACGGGACTAACTTTTTAACGGCCCCCCTTTTTTTTTCTTTTTTTTTTATGCCTTCATTTCAGCACGTGACCCATGATTTCCAAATATGGATTTATGTGTGTAGGTGAAAAGAGGTTATTGACTGTCTGCCATATTTCCGGTAGTTCAAGGTAGTTTCACTGTCTGGAATATATCTGGTCACATCATCTCATTGTCATGTGATCAAGAAAAAGAAATTGTACAATCTTTGCTCAGTGGCATGCAAGTTGGACCAAGAACTGTTACCCATCAATTCTATTCCACCAACTCCACATTTTCTGAGAGTATTGGCATTTCATTTAGAATGCTTTTAAAATATAAGCCTTAACATCGATTCTATAATAAAGTTAGGTAAAGGTTTGTAACAGATGTAAAAAAATAAAATGCCCAAACAGCAAAACAAAAATATACCCAAGTAATTAAGCTTACATGAATTGTTCATAAATTAATGTAAAATTATAATTGAGAAAGTCTTTGTCATTTGTATCCCTGTAATCAAAAGTATGTATAACAATGCTATAACAAGCTACACCCTGCCTACTCTCATTGAGTAACTTCTTTATAAAACTATTCTTTATTCTATTTTTAACCAGTTAAAAGAATTAATTTAAAACATTTCTTCCTCAAAAGGTTCCAATTTAAACATTAGTTTCAAATAGTCAAGTTGAAACTAATGTTAGAGATAAAGTATGACAAAAAACTAGAATGAAATAAACCTATTTGAACAATGTGACTCTAGTAACTACTTGCATATGAAATTAATTATAATAAAACAAAAAAGACAAAAAGAGTTATCAACTTACCCATCTGTAAAAACATGTTGACAGCACTACTGTTGTTAAGAACTTTAAGTATAAACCAAAGAAGTGGATCTGAGAGCCTGCAAAGGCTTCTACCCTGGGGATAGTGCCGGCTGCTGCTAGAGAGGTACATGAACAGGGATTCCAAAACAAGTTTTACATCAGAACACTTGTTGGTTAGAGTCACCAAAATTTGATAGACACCATCACCTACTGACAGTGGATCTCCAACACCAAAAGTATCATACCAGCAAGTGGAAGTAGCGCCGATTCCACTGCAAACAAGTGCTGCCATAGGATTGCTGCTACAGTAACTCAGAGTATGGATCAAGTTGGACATAATTTGTTGATGGCCAACAATGATGTCTGCTAAGTAAGTAGTATCATCAACAGGATGTCCAGGGGCATTGCTATTTGTTCCACTGGCAGCTGCACTAGTTTTCTCTTCATTTGTTTGCTGCTCTTTCTCATCATCTGACCGAGACAAGTGGTGAAGTGTGGGTGTAGATAAAACATGACTCAGCTTGGCAGAATCTGGCACAGGGGCAGATATTGATGAGGAGAGAGTATGGGCACGATGAGGATGAGAAGTGGAAGATGAAGTGCTAGATTCTGGCGAATCTGCCAAGTGGGAGCTTCGAGCAAATCGAGATGGCAAGGGAATCTGGACAAGAATATTGACAAGCTTCATCAAGCTGCACATGAAATTGTCACGGCTTGCATCACCCGTGTTGGAAGTTGTATCAACCCCACGAAGCAATGTTGCAAAAAGACCACCAAAGCATGAACGAGCATTGATACCATCATCTCCAGCCTTGCGGCACACAACAAGCTCTTGACACAAGATGTGCTGGTGCACCAAGGAGCTAATGGACTCCACCACACTAATAGCATTGCTGATGTCTACATGTTCATAGGTAAGACAGAGTACAAAATCCAAGAAACGACATTGGGCATCAAGAGGACCAGAGCTGCTGTAAAAAGCACCCCTGAAACAAAATGAGAAAACTAGTTCAATGATGCATTACAAAAAATGAATTTGGGTTTATATAAATTATTTTCTTACATGACAGGGAGCATTTGAAAGAAAATATTAAACATTTTTCATCCACCATGAAAAGTTGCATCTTAAAAGATCTAAGTTTTGTGACTAGTTATTAAAGGCACAAGGTTTCTAAAAACAGTTGTGCATCAAATATTAAAATAAAAAATTGTCACTACTCTTATTTGGTATCAACTATTATTTTTTGTTTTGTTTTTTTTTTAAATGTTAAAAATTAACCTAAAGCAAAGTTATCATTTATATCAAATGAAAAATTTTAAATGTTTCTATTGATCGAGTCAAGATTGATAACATTTTTAAAAATGGTAGAAAAATGAAAAGTTAAGTATTATGGTTGTTCTAGGGAACATTATGTAAATGATGATTTTTATAGTTTGTCTAAATGTTCTGCCTGTAATAAAGTAAAAACTAAACTGTACAAAAATAAACTGACTATAAACTTACAAAACTATGTTGACGTTTGTCTTTATTGGAAATTTTTGTGAGGAAAAATTTTATTCATGCCTCTCCAAATATATCAGATAAGAAATGACTAATGTTGAACTATGAAAACTTGAATTAGGTATCACAAACTGGCCTAGTTTACAGTGTGAAAATGGGTCAAAATAGGGAAATTTTCTTCAAGTTCAACTGGCAATAGCTCTAATATTTTTAAAGTTATTTTGATAAAATTAGTATGTAAAGAAAATTTAATGTTTTCTCTTTATAAAAGATACAATTCTTTCTGTTGTGATAATTAGTTTTCATTTCAGGTCTCTTTAAATGAGGTAACATTTCAGTGACAGGTGCTTCTTTTTCTACATTTTAAAATCAGAATTTTATGTCTAGGTTTTGGTTGGGTTTTATGGCATATCAACCACTGTAGCTCATTTAATGCCAAATATTAAATATATAGAACTTCTTAATATATATTAAATATATAGAATGTCTTATAGCTATATAAGCTAGAGCTTATTTGCTTGCACACTGCAAAATAATTACAGGTATTACTATCTAGGACAAGGATTTCCATTTAGTATAGACAATTTGTTTGCACAATGTTAGAAGGTAGCATATATTAATTACACATATTATATTCTTGATAGAAGACCAATTCTTTTCAGGAAGTTTATTATACGACTTGGATCAATTTTTGTAAATAGTTCCTTTGTACTCTTAATCTGGTAAAATTTTTTTTCAAAAACGTATGGCTGGTAATATTATTTTTTCAAAAACGTATGGCTGGTAATATTATTTTTTCAAAAACGTATGGCTGGTAATATTATTTTTTCAAAAACGTATGGCTGGTAATATTATTTTTTCAAAAACGTATGGCTGGTAATATTATTTTTTCAAAAATGTATTATCAGAGGCCTTGCTGTCGGACGTAGTTTATCGTCATACCCAGGACGCGGATGTAGTTTATCGTCATACCCAGGATGGTGTTTAGGTTTTGAAATTTGTTGCATTCAGAGTTGTATGTTCCTATGAATATCAAGATAGACCTATCTTAAAAAAAGAGGACACTTGTCAATTTAGTGGGCTTAAAATAAAGTTTGAGGTTATTTTTCACAAATTTCCAGGTTGATGAAATAACAGAAATTCACTTAACAAAAAAAAAAAAAATTACACCTTCTTATAGAGTAATATTTTGTATTTAATAATCAGTTGGTTTCATATCACTAGGTCCAAGAAACTCTAAGCTTGAGCAAAAAGTAAAGGTGTTTTTGAAATTTGAATTTGCTGGCCACCCTGACAGACATCCGATTTAAAAGATAAATAAAAAATAAAAAAATGATATTTCAGTTTCTGTGTGTGTTTAAATTTTTTCTTAAATTTCTTATATTTATTCTAAAGTTGTATAAAGTAAATTACTTATTGTGCAAGTAAATAGGCATTACAGAATAAGCTAGAAATATACATATATAAATCTCATATTTGTCAATGGAAAAAAGAAAATTTGTCTGTCTATATTTCTGAGATGAGGTATTATGTCACTGGATCTAACCAACGCCTTTATCCACATGGCACAGTGGATAAAGGCGTGACAGGACCCAAAGAGTGTGAGTTCAATACCCGGTTAAGGCAGTGGAGAACTTCCAGAGGGAAAAATTAACAGGAGATAACTGACATCCATTAAACATGGCACGTGGAACTAGAACAGTCTACCCCAGTGAGTGAAATAAAGGGTTCAGTTCAACATTCCAACAACCTGAAGAAGGCCGGAGTATACAACGGCCGAAACGTTGTAATAAATATGGCGACAAAGATGAGGACAATAGTCCGAATAATGTAAAGAAAATTTAAAATTTAAAAGAATATTTATAATTTATTTATTTATTTATTTTTTTTTTTTTTTTATAAACCTTGCATTTGTGTAAGTAAAAAAAATATTGTAATTTTAAAAATTCCTATTAAGATTTTATATCTGCTAATTAACTAATTTTTGGGATTAACTCCTAATTTCATGGCATAAATTGAATATTTAAGATATTTGTAATTAGCCTTGATACATTTTATAAAAAATAAAATGAAATAAAAGGATATCTTTTTCCATTGAACTACTATTGTGGATCCACAAAAATTACAGAGATAATTTCTAAAATTAAACATTTTTTTCATTTTAAATGAATATTTCTTGGAAGATATTTTTACTTTTAGCATTGGAAAATATTTCTTTTACTTTTCTACCAATTTCAAATAGTTAATTTTTGGAAATTAGTAAACATTACTTTTTTAACTTTGAAAGTAGGTTTTAACTTTGAAAGTAGGTTTTAATTTTTTACTTTACTTTTAAGCATATTTTAAAATTTTAATTAACAGTACATCTTAACACCTAATTGAACAATAACAATTCAAGAGCAAACATTACCATTCAAAAAAGGAATGCAACTTTATTTTCAGTTCATTTATTTTTACGTAAATTTTTGATTGTTGTATTTTTTCTTTATAAAGTGAAAGCCTAAACTTATAAAATTTAAGACAGTTATGTAGAGGGGGATTATTCCATGCCTGAAGATTACTTCAAGTTTTTAAATTTGCATGTATTTATGGATTTAAAAAAAATTCTATTCATCCTGAGAGATTGTTTCCTTGTAAGTGAAAAAATAGGCAAGCCAAAGAAGACCCCAAAGTCCTTGCCATGTACAAAAAGGTTGCTGATGTAGATGAAAAGATCATGGAAATCAGTGTTGGGTGGGGGAGAGGATAGCTTAATGGTATGGCAGTAACATCCAGTAATCTGAGTGTAGTTCTGGTGAAGTCTCATATAATTTATAGCCCAACTTCTTTAACTTTTTCAAGGAACACAAGGCAAGTACTTAAATAGATGAAGAGCTCACAGGTTTAGAAAACTATTTAACAAAAAAATTATTTTTGAAAAATCTTTAAGGAGCACTCTTCTTTTTTCCATATTTCTTTTGTGATACAAGAATTGTACATTTTTACTTGCAGGTTTTTGCTTAGTTCTACAAACTAATCTAATACAAAGACAGAACAGTCAAGATTGACAAAGCGAGTTCAAATATTTAACACAGCCAAGAAAATTTTAGCCACTAAAGGAGAAGATGACTTAAGAGCCTTTTTAGATTCTTCCCATGATACTGGAATTACATCACAGGAACTTGAAGAACCAGTGACTAACTCTAGTAGCTCTAATGAAGAAGAACCATATCAAGTAATCTTCAGATACGAGACCTAAGGCCAATGGGTTGCCATGTACCAGTTTCTACATTGACCAAGTCATTGACATTACATTTCCAATAATCTGCTATAATCAAGTTTCTAGCTCCAACTAAGGGTAGAAATGATTATTTCAGATGGTCTTTAGTGGGTGACATTGCACAGGTTGAGTCAACTTTTGTCTTAAGATGGGACTATGGTATAATGCCAGTTTCAAGTGATGGTAGAATCTGGAATGTTTCAGAAATATATAGTTATAGTAGCCTATAAAAAATTCAAACTGCAAATCACCATTAAGAGATGAAGTGCAGTAGGGCTGTTCAAACTGCCCAGAAAGTCTTTTTCATCAGTTACAATAAATGTAGTTTTACACATTTCAATTGTGTTGGTGTTTTTTTTTTTTAATTTAAAAACCGAGTTTTTAAGCATTTGTTTCAAAAACTGACCACGGATTCCTTTTGTATAACAAGTTTCAAAGTTTTGATGTTGTCAGTCCTTTTTAGCAAAGTCAAAAACTGTAAAATTTATTTTAAAAAAAAAATTAAAAAAAAATTAAATATATTTCTGAGAAAAAGTTTTAATATAGACAAAATAAGTTTTTGTTGGATTCCTCATCTCAAAATGAATAAAGTTTCAGGCTTGTACCTCCACCAGATACTTTTTTTTACAGCAAGTTCAAGATGTTATATTTTTTACCTTTTTTTTGTCCTACTATCAAATTTTGCTACTGCCTGTACTTACATGGTGGAATAAGAGTTGTTTTACTGATGTACTCCCATGAAAAAAATTAGCTTAACCTCTAACATACTATGAAACATTAAGGAGTTTCAATGACTTAACACTAGAATTGAAATTTATATGAATGGTCAAAGTTACCTTCCTGTGTTATCTTTGCACTGTTTTTGTTGTGCTTAAAATCATATAGCAAGAGATGTTAAAGTAAATGGAAACAACAACTACAAGTAAACACATACACACACCTGTCAGCTGTCATTACATATACCAACTTCAGAATCAATTCCTTCAAGTTCATCTGCTCCGGTGTCTTCACTTGCAACCGCTGCAGGAACTCGAAGAAAGCTTTTGTGGCTGACGGACCAACCTAAAAAGAAAAACACAGATAAATGTTAAGTATTGTGAAATGTAAAACACAGAGCTGACAATTATGTTACTTTGACAGATCATGAGTTTTCAAAAAAAAAAAAAAAAAAAAAAAAAGTGGAGGCTTGCATCTTTCAATGACACTTTGAAATTGTATACATTGCCAAAATTATAAAAATTTACACTGAAAAGGGATTAATCTAAAGGAAAATATAATGATTTCCCAAACTTAAAAATTTCAAATTAACTATTGTAACATTTGATTTTAGTAATAATTTCTTAGTAACTGCTCTGAGGTACATTTTAAGGAAGTTTCTATTGCAAATATTAATTTAAATGTTTCTTATATATGGAGGCTAGTTACAAAAATTTTTCTTAGCTATGTAAACATTAAAATTCAGTTTCTGGTTATTAAAAATTACCACAAGTATTATTAACATATAAATGAGAGTAAACCATATTTAATACCTTAAGGTAACAATGTCAATAGTATATTGGAAAAGAGAAAATTACTAGAGATTAAAAGCTACAAGAATTATGAAATTTGAGGAAATATAGAATTAAAGGGACTATAATGACAAATTTGATAATAATTATGTGAGGAGATTCATAAAGAAAAAAGTAATGAGTAGTACGACTACCTGTTGATATCTGAGAGTGAGTGCTGAAGGTCCAGTGTTTGTTGAGCTCGATAGGAAGCGAATGAGCACATTCATGAAATTAGGGTTGGACAAAATGACTGTAGCCATAGGTTTCCCTACTGTCAGATTGCCATGGGGTACCCATTGGTTGCATAAGAGAGTCAATGTTTGGAAAGCAAGCACCCAGGTACGCACAGGTACATTTGGCATGTAAGACAATGCTTCCAGAAGAGTGTTCACAAATGCTGGATTAAGCATGATAAGAGGGATTTTACTAGAGTCAAAGATGGCCGGTTGGCCAGCTCCTCCTCCAGAGTCTTCATGGCTACTGTCTTCATTCAGAGTCAACCAGAGTTGCAAGAGAGTGTCAAGATGCACTTGTTGGCTAATCAGCTGAGTGGTCATATGATCATAACACATACGCAACATTTCTGCAGAGCTAGTCTGAAACTAAAGAAATCACAAAATTAAAGTATTAAGTATCAAAGTATATCATTATAATACAACAAAAAGATGGACATTTTGAATTCAAGTTTTTAATCAAATATAAAAGAGTTGGAAGTAAATACCATTTCTTTTAAGAAAACTGCATACAACATAGAAAGGAAAATCTGCATTAATTATCAAACTATTATTTAATGTTTTTTTTTAATTTGTAAAATGATTTAAAAAACTTAAAAACATGAAATACTAATGACTTCTCAGTTATAGACAATAACACTGTCTTGAACAATAGCCACATTTTTATAATTTTTAGAAAACTAAGGGATTCAGAGATATTTGCAATACTAATAATATAGAATATTTTATATATACATAGAAATTATAATATACTACACTTTACTTTTGGAATTTTCAGGTATCACATGTTTATGAAAATCAAAGAAATGTGTAATTAAAAATTATAATTACAGAACATGCACAGTAGAAAAAATGTTTTCAACAAACAAATGAAACACTGCCATTTTATGGTGACCAAGTTTTAAAGTTTTGTTTTTTTTGTTGAGGGTGATGAAACTTGCCAAGTATAAAGAAATTTTCTAAAAGCATTTGTTTTTTGAATTATGGTTTCAAATAAATATTATCTTAACATGATACTTCATCCTGGTTGGTTTTGATTGCCAAAAAGAATGTTCATAGAGAAAAAGAAATTTTTTTGCTTTTGTTGCCCATTTTGATTTCCTTAAGGATGCCTAGTGATCAGTTTTATGTTGTGCCACTTGATTTAGGACTTAAAAAACAATGCCTGAGAATTTCTTAGTTTGACAAAGATGAATTTTTTTAATAACTTCTCTCCATAAGCACAGGTTGGTGAAATAGTCACCAACTTACCTTTATCAGATCTACATCAACTATTTAAGATTTTCAATAACCCATTTAAAACTTCAATTTTGCAACTCAGCTGTTAATTTGAAACTTTGAAATTCAGGACATTTCATATAAAATGAATGCCATTTGTTCACATTTGTGCAGAACAAATTGGCTTTCATCCTAACTATGCAGATAGATACTACCATCACTCAGCAAATAAACTTTTAAATTCCAGTACACATTTATTTTATATATTGATAAAAGATAAAGTGGCTTATAATATGAGATGCAGTGTGCATTTAAGAAAAGTTAGCAAAAAAGTAAAGTCTATTTAAGAAAGAATTACAAAAAAAAAAAAAAAAAAAAAAAAAATTTACCTGTGCTTGGTTGGCCTGGAGGCTTGCTTCACTCAATTCATCATCTGTGCTAGGGAACTGAAATGATCGGAAACTATGTCCAATGGAAGGAGCTACTGGCAGGCGGGCATTGAATGCTCCCTGTACCGTTACAGTTTGGAGGGAGAGCATCACCTAAAATATTTGAAAGCGAATCATATCCAACTGATAATTTCTTTATAATATTAAAGGGTAGGAGAGTAAACAAAAGTGAATTCCATCAAAAATACAGTTAAGAACTGAAAATATACAGTTTAACAAAAGAATTTCACAAACAAATTCTTTTGTAACTTTGCATATGCATTCTGTACAACTAGCAGAAATACTTGGCATGCAGGGAAAGAAGAAAAAGGAAGAGGAAAGAAGAAAAAGGAAGAGGAAAGAAGAAAAAGGAAGAGGAAAGAAGAAAAAGGAAGAGGAAAGAAGAAAACGGGAGAAAAGAAGAAAAAACAGGATATAACTCATTTCAATGAATTTGTGAAACTGGATTTTATATCCTTCACTCGTCCCCAGTAATTTGCTACATAACACTAATTACCATTCAAATTATACTCCCGTACAAAAAAAAAAAAAAAAAAAAAAAAACATACACCCACACACAATTCTGGCTCAGTGTGATTGCTACAACAAATATTGTTGAATATAGGTATAGGTACACATTAACAAAGGATATCACCTTCAATCCAAATAAAAATTATCTGGAGACAACAGAAATCAGTGCCTCGATATACAATTTAATACCTTCTTTTCTCAGGGAATAAAATCCACTATTTGGCTTTGCCGTAACTGTTTTTTTTAAAATCTAAATTAGATATAGTTAAGTAAATAAACACTGCTTGAAGGGAGATTATGAATTTTAAGACTATAACTATTTTTTAAAATAAATGAAAAAGTCAACATTTTCACCCTCTTCACTCTTAGATACTTTTCAAACCAATAAAATTTGCATGGTGAAACTGTGGAAAAATGAAAACGTGTAAATCCAAATGGGAGATCATAAAGAATAATAATAATGATTAGGAAAATTTTTATAAGAAACTGATTAAATATTGCTACATGTGACTTTATTTACATTATTCGGACTATTATCCTCATCTTCATTGCCATATTTATTACAACATTTCGGCCGCTGTATGCTCTGGCCTTCTTCAGGTGGTTGGAATGTCAAACCGAACCCTTTATTTCGCTTACTGGGGTAGTTCTGTTCTAGTTCCACGTGCCATGTTTAATGGATATCAGTTATCTCCTGTTACTTTCCCTCTGAAAGTTCACTGCCTTAACAGGTATTGAACTCACACTCCTTGGGTCCTGTCACTGGATCAAACCAACGCCTTTATCCAATGTGCCATAGCCCGAATAATGTACATAATACCTCATCTCAGAAATATAGACAGATACTGCTACATGTGAATTATATAACAGAATTGTAAAAGAAAAATTCAAATTTTATCTGTTAACTGAATATTTATATATTGCTATTAGAGGAACAATTATGATGTTTAAGCAATGTAGCATAATTCCAATAGAACTATGGTTTGTTTTTTTAAAGTAACTTCTAAAACTGTAATGTCATGTTAGAATCAAGTAACTGTTTCCTTGTCAGATGCATGTAAACTTTTCTGTAACATTGATTTGATGTCTATATAATATATAATTGGATTTACAGCTATCTTTGTTTAAGAGATAAGGAGGACTGCTAACAAAGAGACTAGATCTCAGTATCTAGACATTCAGATAATTTATAAAAAGATACAAGAAAAATAAAACCCATTTTTTATATGGCAAAACACAAATTCATAATTCTGTAATGCATAAATACATGTATTAAAGAATTATGAATTGAGGCACATATCTTTAAAGAATATTACAAAATATACAATAACAGAAAGAAAAATAACACGAGAACCAGAACAGTTAAATTGCTTACACGTAATCGGAGTTCTGCCTGCATTTGTAATCCAAGTTCCAAGCGGAAATCCACTGCAGTTGATAAACCCTGAGGACCCAGCACTGTCTTAACATAATCAAACTTAGATTTCAATTGTTTCATCTTCTGTTTCTTTTCATCAGGATAGTACATTCTATAGAAAAAGAAAAAGGTTTTAAGAGTCAGAACTTACAGGTACACATTGATAATTCCTCTCATTGGTACTTAATTTTCTGGCATGATACTATTTTTGAAGATCATGCTATATTGAGCACAACATGCTTTTGTTACAAATGAGCAAGTATATTTTTTGCTTACATCCTCAGAAAGTTAGATTATTGCTATAAGGTGCAGTTTTAATTTTTTAAAAAATCCTTTCTTTTCTTATCAAACTGAGTTCTTGCTTTAAATGTAGGTATGCTAACTTAAATAGAATAATAAAATTTAAGTACTCACGATGTAAGTGTGTCTGGTGTATTACTACCTTCAGCTGGTTGTACACACACCATTTGAATAGAGCCTTCATCACAATCAAGACCTGGTGGGGGTTTGGTGGAGACACCTGCCATAAATTCCTGGAACTTTGTAGCTGTGTAATCATCATACTCATTTTCTTCAAATAAAAGATCCATCAGACTATTTTTGGTAATTGAATCTTTTGACTGGCCCAATTCTACATCTAGAAAAAAATAAAATAAGATGAAAAGAGACATTTGTTTTTCCTGAAATGTACCAATGCATTTTAATGCATAATAATATACATTAGGTACTTCCACTTTCTTGCTGAAAAAACAGCATAGCATGATGAAAAAAGGCCCCAAACTTAATGAAAATAATAATACAAACATTTTGATTTGGTGGTTAGCTACCTGGATAGAATGTTAGTTAGAAGAGCCAATGTAGATTTACTAGATTGTCCTATGTTACACCAGTTAGGCTTAACTGGCTATTTCTAAGGGATCCCTGGAGCATTTGACTAGCGAGTGCTACATGGGCCAGGTAATTAGGCATAATTAGGCAAGATGTCTTCTGAAGCTGTGAATATGGGTGCAGAATTGCACAAGAGATCCATTGAGGTTCCAGTCATTACATTCGTGAGGTCAAAACCCCAGAGGGGCATATTCCTCGGGCCACCGACGACATGCGCGAAGCATTTCGGCAACATTTTGAGAGCCAGTTTACCAAGGAGCCTGGTCTCCGTGACAAGGAGTTTTGTAGCTATTAGGCTGACTTTCCTCAGCTTTCTGCAAGAGGGAGATCATGGAGGGCGAAGTCTACACAGCAATGAAGAAGGTCGGCAGAGGCAACTTGCCCGGTCTGGATGGTTTGCCCTATGAATTGTACTTGAGGTTGTCACACATCTTTGTCCCGATTTTGACTGTTGTGTTCAACAACTGGATCCGCCAGGGGTCCATGCCCAACCGTTTCACCAGGGGTGTGATCACATTTTTGAAAAAGGCAAGAATGTTGAGCAGGATTTAGATAACTATAGGTCCAAAACTCTGCTAAACACATAGTTAAAGATTTTGGACAAGATCCTGATGGAGTGTCTGCAGTCTGTTGGGTCCTGAGCAGACTTGCACTGTGAAGGGCCAAACGATTCAGAGCAACTTGTATTTGATCCGCACTATCATAGAGGGTGTAAAAGACAACGATGAGGCCGCACTGATCAATTTAGATCAGTCCAAGACATTTGATAGGATTGACCATTGCTACCTTGCTGCTGTCCACTGGATTAGCCTGCTGTATCGCTCCGCCAGTGCTGTGGCACAGGTGAACAGGAAGCTGTCAGGCACTTTTGCGCAGTCTCAGTTGGTTCATTAGGGTTATCCACTGTCGCCACTACTTTACATTTTGGCATTGGAGACTCTCCTTTGCCGGCTAAAGGAGGGCCTTGAGCCAGGGTTTCAGTGTACGCCAATGATGTATCCACTTTAGTGCCATCCCGCAGTGACATTGAGGTGGTACTGAAGGCGCTGGAATGGTACGAAAAGGTGACAGGGGCCAAGATTAACTGTGATAAGTCTTCCGGCTTGTGGTTAGGTGTCTGGAAGGGGGTCAATCTTTGGTTGGACGGATGGTCCTGTCCGCATTCTTGGAGTGTGGTTTGGACCAGACCTCCAGCTGGAGAAAACAGGCAAAGGTTGGCGCTGCCAGTCAGACTTGGTGCCGAAGGAGGTTGTCCGTGAAGGGCAGGGCACAGGCGTGTGCCACTAATGTCTTTCCTCTTGTTCTTTACCACTTGTCTGTATTTCCTCTCTGTAAAGATCATAAGGCATTCAAGTGCTTGCTATCCTCCATTTTATGGAGGAGACGCAAGCATAAGGTCGACAGAAATCTGTGCACAACATCCGTTTCATTGGGGGGTGGGGTCTGGGAATGCCGCACTTGGTGAGTCACAAGCTTGCCACGAGGTTGGCTTTCCTACACTGTGCATTGACAGGGGATTCTATTATGGTAGGGATTGTAAGGGATACCTTCCCTTTCCATCAGTCCTCCGATCTCACGGGTTGAGCGCTGTCGTAAACCCCAGAATCAATCAGATTTCTTTTGCGATCATTCCTCGGTCCAGTGACCTTTCTTGGCCTAGGAAACTCTTCTATCGGGAACAAGTGCCGGGGGCCATAAAGGATCCACTACATGAGTAGCTCAGCTTGTCAGAAGAGGAGTTTTGCTCCTTCTGGTCTTGGGCGCCAGCAGCAGATTACCTCAGTAACCTCGAGTTTTCCCTTACCTGGCGACTGGTTCGGAATAGGCTATCTCTCAATGACAAAGCCTTCATATGGGACTTGACAGATTTGCCAGACTGTGAACAATGTGACCGTAGCCTAGAAGAAACGGCTTTGCACGCCTTCTACTATTGTCTTTGGGTCCACCCCCTATGGGACCATGTTGGCTAGTTGATGGCGCATACACGTGTGACAATGTGTCACCTCCATATTCTGGGGTGAAACAAATAGTGTTTCTAATGCTGCTGGCCACGGCCTGAATGGTGATTTGGACAATGCGACAGGAGGAAGTCTTGCAAGGCAACCGTCTCATCAGGATCTGATCAGATTCTTTGAGCATCAGCTCAAGATGAAGATTAGAACTGATAGAAAACGCTTGGTTTCGACAGACTTTAGCGAAAGGTGGGCAACTGAGGCGAGCTTAGTTCATGTGAACAGAGCTAGCCTTGATTTTCTCTTTTAGGTCTACCTATATCATATCGTTGAGATTCCCAACCTCCCCAATTTTTTTGCCCCCCCCCCCTTTGAGAGTCGGACGAGTCCTACTAACCCCCCTCCACACACACACAAACAAATTGGGTATTTTAATATACTATTTTTATTGCATGTGGAAATGGCTGAATGGAGTTAAATCTGCTCAATTAGTAACACCAGGTAATCAGCAAAGACGAATATGATAAAAAGTATTGAATACTAAAATTTTAAAAATTTGTAAGAATTTAAAGCATATCAATTATAAACGCATCTAAGAAATAAATCCACGTGTAAACTACTTATAACACAAAAATAACTTTAGAAAAATGGTGCATTCTGTTAAGTTTTGATATTCACTGCTGACAAAAGTGTGTATTATAATAGTTACTAACCTGCTACTTCAATAGCTTCAGCAGCCATTGTATCTAATGCTACCATTGGCATGGTTGCAGACAGGTTATCTATGTTATCACTGACTGTTCCACTAATCTCATCAACTGTAACACTTTCTAAAGGACTATGGCCAGGATACAGACGCTCACCTGTAAAGAAAAAAATATTAAAATCAATAAATCTTAATAAAATTGATTGCTAGGAGAAAAATCTTTAAGAGTTAAAAAGGTTCTATCCTATTTTTCAAGTTAATGAGGTTTTTTTTTATATTATTAACTTTCCAACTCTTCTAGAATTGGAAAGTTAATATTGAAATAATTACTGATTGATATGGGCTTAGAAATTTAAAGGTAAAAGTCAATTAAAAGAAAAAAAATATCAGAAAATATATGGTACTCTTTACACTTCTGTTGCTAGCAGATTGTGTTTGTATATGTTTTATGATTCCAGTATCAAGTTGAAAAATATCCACAACCAATGCAACTATTACTGAAATAAGTTTATACATTGATTGGTAATATGCACAAGATTAAGCAGCAAGAAGTTACCACGTAATGATGCTAAGCATTAAAAGTTAAGATGGTATTATTAAAACTAATAGCATTAATAAAAACCATGCATTTACATAAGTTGATAAGTTAGTTGAAGCAGCACAAGAGACATAAAAGCACATCATGGGCAATCAAAATGAACTTAGTTGATACAAATGTTTAAAAGAATAATCAAAAAAATAAATTTTTTAAATTTGAAATTTGTGATAGCATTGTAGTGAAATTATTTCTTATTTTCTTACAGTTGTCTATTCCCCTTGACAGTAAATTTAGTTTCTATAATCAGACACAAATCATTCCAGAAAGGTAAATAAGTTTTGTTCATCCCACCAATAAGTGTCATTTTAATGTTACAAATGTGCAAACATGGCAGAGGGATATCAATCTAATCCACTTCCCAAAAGCTTACCATCCAAGATGTCTTGCAGAAGACAAGTGATGGCATGGCCTGCCCAAGGACCTCCCCAGGCAACAGTACCATGGTTAAAGTCTTGGTTGGCTGCCAGCAAAATGAGTTGCTGCAATTGGTCCTGAGTCATTGCTTCTGACAAAGAGATAGCTGGTCTTGTAGCTAAACAAATACGGGCAAGAACCTATAATAAAAGAACAAAACATATCAACTGATGAGGGAGAATAAAAATGCAAAATCTCATATTCAAAAATGTTTCAGAGTGCCGATTAGTTTCCCCACATATTTTAGGGTTAGAGAAGCATTTCAGTGGCCCGAGTCAACTTTCTGTTACCCAGATTTCAGAATGAATTATTTAAATAATAGAAATTACCTTACTGGCCACAAGAAAAAGATCCACACTGCAAGTTGAATCCATACTCAAGATGAGTGTGATGAGTCCACGTACTACAGGAAGACACTTTTCTCGAGGCAATATCAAACTATTATCCCCATCAACATCCCCAGAGTCCTTTGAAACGCCTAAGTAGCTGTCATCCTTAGCCATTTTCCGCAAATATTCTCCATCTGTCCTCCGAATTTGCATGATATCTTTCAGATGCTAATAATAAAACAAGAGAAAAATTTCATGATAACATATTTGATAAGTCACATGTTACATAATTACAAAGTATTCAAAAACTTGTAAAGTCATTTTGTATACATATATACATAAAAAGTAGCCTAAAACATGTACATTCATAGAACATCTGTAAGCTATTTTTCTGATTATTCACAAGATTATTTGAATTCGTTTCCTGTTTTATGCAAAATATTTGCATTTAATGTTCAATATTTTAAAACAATTTTCTGATAATATTTGATTAACTATCCACTAAAACTCAATATAGTTTTGGTTGATTGTTGAAATATATTTTTGTAAACACCTGTAACAAACTAATATCAAAATGTTATTTTTACAAACTTTTGTGGAAAAAAAAAAAAAAAAAAAAAAAAAAAAAATTGAGATGTTTTCAAATGATGGAAATGTTTTTGTAAAAGCTAATAAAGCAAATATGAAGATTTCAAAATTGTCAAAAGAGCATTAACCTTTAATACAGGCATAGAAAACTTGACAAAAACAACAAAAACCGGTCAAATTTACCATTCAAAGTTTATCAGTTTTCCATCTTGCGTGCTATTGTATAACTGAAAATGCAGGCTTCAGACAAATTAAAATCATAAATATAATGCCATGTACAGTCATTAAGTAAAGGAAATATAATACTGATGGAATCAATTATTAGCTCAGACTAGCCTAAACATTGGGAAAATTATTTTCTCAACATTTCAATTTTTCATGTAAAATGCTTCTTGCTCACAGTGCAACAGATGTAGCAATCTTTTTCAGTAGAATATCAATAAAAACTTATTTACACCATGTAAAAAAAACAAAAACATGAAGAACAATTTGACAGAGCAAAAACAGGTCAAAAGTATAACATCCTGAACTTGCCATAAGAAAGTATACACTGGAGACACATACCTGAAACTTAAACTTTATTAATTTTTAGATGAGGAATTCAATAAAGTATTTTCTCTGTAATATGAAAACCTTTTCTCATACATGGTTCTAATTTAGGAGAAAATTTTGTGAAATTATGCAATTTTTAAAAGGAACAGTAATGATTACAAAACTTATAAATTTATTTCATGAAATGAATCATTGGTGAATCCTTCAAATGTTTATTGTAAAGCTTTAAACTCATTTATCTTCAAACTGTAATGAATAAAAATACATTTATTAGAAATGATGAAAAAGACTCTGGACAGTTGGAATAATCCTCCTGCATTTCTTTTTCTAATGTTGGTTTGCAGTCTGAATTTGTTTATAAGTCTCTGCTATAACCAATATTCTTGGAGCACTCCATATCCTATCATCTCATGAAAGTAGTATTGTATCAAAATCCCATCTAAAGACAAATATCAAAACCATTTGTGCAATATTATCCAACAAAGACCATAAAAAATATTTCTGCCTTTGGTTGGAACTAAAGCTTTGATTACAGCACTGAATGTAATATCAATTAATTGGTCAATGTAAAAGTTGGAGTAATAGTATACGGTAACCCATTGGCCCTTGTGCTTGTAACTGAAGGTCATTTAAAGTTGTTCTATATAAATGCTTGAGTTGTTTGAATACTCAGATTCACCGAGTGCCTTTTCTTCCTTCCCTTAGAGGAGGAGATGAAGTTCCATTAAAGGTTATATCAGTGAAATGCCTACTGCCTTCATCAGTTTTTAACTTTGTCAGCAAACATTGTAAGGAATTTAGGGTCTACTTCAGCTTGCTTCTCTTAGCTGGAAGAAAACTACTTCAAGACATTGAGTTCATCCACTGAACAGAACATTAAATGTAAATTTCATCAATCACCTGGGTAAGTGATTTTGGTGTGGAAAGCACTAATACTAATAAAAAAAATAAAAATACCCGTCTATATCTCTGAGATGAGGTATTATGATTATTTATATTATTCTTACTGTTATTCTCATCTTCATTGCCATACTCACAATGTTTTGTCCATTGTATGCACTGGCCTTCTTCAGGTGGTTGGAATTTTGAACTGAATCCTTTATTTTGTCCACCGGGGTAGATTGTTCTAGTTCCATGTGCTATGCCTCAATTATTTCCCTTTAACTGTGGAAGAGGCATGGCATGTGGAAGAATCTACCCCGATGGATGAAATAAAGGGTTCAGTTTGAAATTCCAATCACCTGAAGAACACTGGAGCGTACAACAGCTGAAACATTATGAATATGGCAATAAAGATGAGGATAACAGTCTAAATAATGTAAGTAAAATACCCACTTAAAAATTTTTTATACTTATTATCTTCCATAAAAAAAAAAAAAAAAAAAAAAAAAGTATTAGGAAAAGACAATATAAAAGTTTGTAAAAGTTGAACTATAAAATGTACCTATTTTATTTTTAAGAAAATGTGACTATTTCATTTTAACATCTGAAATAGGACCTAATCTCTAGAATTAGTAAAAAACGAAAATTGATCACATTTTGAGAATTACCTAATTATATTTCAATTTTTATGGATTGAAGTTAAGCTTATGAAGTTCATTTTTTGTTGTTTTCTTTTATAAAGTGTATTCAGTTTCATTTTTAGAAAAATAAATTTTCAATTGCCAAATCCTGAGAATTCTAGAAAATATTGCCAACCATGAATATAAATGAAATAAATGACCATTAAAAGGAAAACTGGATACTTTTTAAAAGTTTAATTTGTTTTTTGTTTTTTTTACAGACAAACATGACAGAAATTTAAAGAACTAATATCCAGTTTATATATATATTTTTTTATGTCATTTATAGAATTTATGAATTTAAAAAAAAATTTTGTTTTTAAGAAGAAAATTCAAAAACAGCCAAGGTGAAAGTGATTCAAGCATGACAGTTTGAACAAAATTAATTATTAAAGGAAATATAAGAAAAAGATTTAAGCTGTGTAATATCCATCAATGAAACAAGCAGGATTTAAAATGGGGTTCAGCTGGCGATGTTCATTCGCTCAGGTAGCAATGCAAATTTCGATGCATCAGATCCAGTGTTTTTGCACAAAATGAATGCAATATACCCTCTTTTTGATTTACATACACCTCAAGTTGTATTGGTGAAGAGATATGAAGCCAACTGATTATTACAAAGAGGTGAAATTCATTTTTTTTTCAAAGAGTTGAATTTATCTGATATTTCATACACTAAAGTTTTCAATTCAGAAATATTTTATGAACTCCAAACCTTATAGTTATCCAAATAAATTGACAAGTATTATTTTTTCTTTAAGATGAGACTACCTTGATATGTCTAGGGAGACAACTTTGAGCACAACAAATTTGAAAACCATCACTATGTAATTATCAACTTTAAAAATGCAGAAAAAGTACTATCCATTGTTGAAATAGTGACATAATTTAAAGTGACAAAGAATAAAAACTAATTATCACACGAGAATGAATTTTATCTTTATAAAGATAAAGTTTTGTTTATATACTAATTTTATCATAGTAGCCTTGAAAATAAACAAGATATCAGCAGTTGAAATGGAAGGAAGTTTCACAACTTTGTTTACAGTGAAAAAATGTATCAAAGTCAGTCTGGGATACCTAAAAGATTTCCTCTAGTCTTATTGATATCGTCTTTCTAGATAGATTTATTTAATTTTCACACCTATGATGGAAAGTCAACTAGTGTCCGAGTACAATTACTTCCATGACTTTATAGATTCTTGCCACTAATGATGTTTCTGGTGACTCAATGACGGATTCCAGTGAATGACCTACACTTTAAGCAACAGGTTTTGCAAGCAAGCTTATGAGTTGCTGCTTTGGTATCAGGATTGTGACTTGTAATGAGTAAGTACACTTTCTGACCTGCACAGTTTGTTGCATAGATTGCAAGTAAAATCAGGCTGGACATCATAGTGATACATTGTTAGTAATGCATTGTGCTGTCATTGTGGTGAAGTGTGTGACTAATTAAGCCAGCTTTTGAAAGGTACAAAGGCCTACATTCTGTATATATGAGAGACTATTTAGTACCTTTTCCTGGGAGAGAGGGATCTTATGTTCTCCATGTAGTGAGCAGCCTGTTTTAACTATGTATTCGATCCTGCCTTTCTCAAATTTGTTAATACCAATTATCAGTGTATTCCAAGTTAACCTTTCAGATGCAAGATTTTCCCAAGGGCTGGTGCCTATGTTGACCATAAGTGTGGTTTGCATTGTAGATGTTTGCTTTGCACCAGTTCACCATAGTTTTGGAAGTCAGATGTCCCAAACATGTCCCACTTCATGATCATGGACTCAATACAAGGAACAGTTTCAGGTATTCTTTATTGCCACAATATTTTCAGTATTTGCCAGGTATTTTTGATAGAGGCATTCCAGATGCAGTATATGCCTGCTATAGGTTGTCCAGGTCTTCCAATCATACAAGAGAGATAACAGAACATGCTTGGTAGACACTGACTTTACTAGTTGCATTGATATCTGATTGTTATTTAAAGCCAGAAAATATTTTTAAATCCAAAAATCTTTTTCTTTTTTTTTTTCTTTTGATAATGATTTAGTGATACAAGTCTTACTGATTAACCCACAGCTTTCCTAAGGGTATTTGCATAAGTGAATATAACAAACCCAACTGGAATTGGAAGTTTGCTCTCCAATTAACATTATCCATTACACACACCTGCCCATCCAAGCTTACAGCACCTAATATTTCCAAGTGGTTACCCATTTAGGTATTAACCAAGCTTGATGTTGCTTAACTTAGGTTATCAGATGGGAACTGGTGTTTCAACATATGGCTATAAGCCTGATATCTGATTATGACCCTAACCTATTTTCAAGCTTGCTGTATAGAACACAAGCCTTTGAAAGCCTAAAGGAAGAATTCATAGTAAAACATTTAATAAAAGGATTTAAATTTACATGAGTATTAAACTTATTCTGTTCATATTAGGTAATGCAGTTCAGTTTACAGATCCTTACCTTGCTTGCATACTGGGAAAGCTCTTTCTTGAACTGTTGTTCATGTTGTTTTATAAGAGCATGGGCTTCAGTGGCCAACCCTTGAGAGGATTTTTCAGCTTGAGAAGCAAAAAATTTTTTTTTGGCTTGCTCTAAGTCCTGGAGCTTTTGCTTGTGGTGAAATATTCTTTTTTGCAGACAACGACGATATGATTTCATTGATTGTTTCACTTTACTCTTACTTGGTTGGCCACATGTATCTCCCTGCAAAAAGCTCCACCGGTTAGGTAGGAAAGTACCTGTAAGAAAATATACAAGAATCTATTATATTTGCATCAAAACACACACTGCCATATTAATAAAAAAACAATTTTGAAAGCTTTAAATTTATTGCTTCTTCTTGTGTATCCTCTCAACCTGTGAAGTTCCTTTGGTTGGGCTTAGGCCTCCCCCAGATTCATGGGCCATTATCCTATGGCCCAATGTGTGTTGATAAGGGTGGATGTGGCATGCTTGGATGATCATGTCTCTTTTTCCTTTATGAACCCTCATAGTATTTGCGTAAGTGGATGTAAGGAACATGATTTGAAGAATCTATAAGTGGTCACCCATTTAGGTACTGACTAAGATCAACATTACCTAACTTTAGTGATTGGATGAGAACAGGTGTTTTATCATGGCCATAAGCATTCTTGTATATCTACCAAAATGTTTTTAAAGCAAACTTTCCAGTATTGGAGAAAAAAAAAATTACATCACATTCCGCATAACTGATTGAAACCCAATTTGGAGCCAATTTACAAAAGTATATTAAGAGTATCAAAGAAAATGCTTATTTTTGAAAATGAAAAAATTTTTGGACTTACCTTTATATGAATATGTATGAAACAAGTGAAATTCAACGTCTGAATCTTTTATTAGCAAATTTTAAATTAAAGTACAATAAAAAATAAATAAATAAAAAACCTTGCGTGATATTTTGTACACCTATAACAGATCAACATTTCAATAGCAATTTCCTCATTAAGTTTTTGAATCAGAGCTTGCTTTTAATGTCAATGTTTACATATATGTATGGACAAGAATATGCTTGCTGAAAAATACAATTAAGAGCAAACAATATGTCAAATTTAAAGTGTTCAACATTTTAAACTATTGAAATAAATAAGCTGAAGGCCAATGCCTGAAAATTAATACCCGTATTTCTAACTTAAAAGTTAGAATGAGCTTAAATATATCAAGAGGCAATGTCCAAGAAATTATTACTAATTACCTGTGTCCTTCTCTTTGCGAGCAGCCTTGTCTATGTCATCACTGAATCCATTTTGCATTGTGTTGTCAAGGTTACGGCACAAGAATAGAAGGATCCAACCAATCAGAGTCAAGTCAACATTTCCTAATAATAAAAAATTCATTAATAGCACCAGTTATATACACAAGAAATTTTAGTTAATTTAGAAATATTCAAAATACTCTAAAATAACCATAAAAACCATAAGCAAAAAAATGATAGCATTAGTAGCTATTAATACTATTACTTACAACAACAAAAAGAAGGATTGAGGAATCAGAAAACAAAGTAGTATATATTTGATTTAAGCAGCACTTTAAATGCCACTTTGCAGACTATAATTGTAAATATAACTTTGGTGATTTTTCTCTTCAAGCTATCATTTTAAAAAACAAAATTTGTATTGTTTGTGAGAAATACCACTGAAGCAGAGATTATGATTAAATTCTTAAATACCAGATTAGGAAATAAATGAAAAGTCTGTGAGTAATGTAATTGCTACACATCCCTTTCTCGACTTTCAACAACCACCGTCTGGTTTCTTCCTTGACTGTAGGTGGGTTTGACATTTGCCAATAAAAGGAGCTGACAAACTGCCTGTTTTTCCCTCCATGTTGTGTAATGGTTTTGTTTGGACAATTATTTGGGTAGTTGCAGCTTTTACAGAAGAGGTGGGGGGATATCATATAGTAGTTCTAGATACTTACTCCTTCCATTTGAATGTTTTGGAGATCCAACATTCATTGACATGTTAAAAAGATTAATGAAATAACAATAACTGATAAAATCAATTAATAGACAAAAGGAAATATGTTGAACTGACCTGTGGGCATTCTGGAAACTCCTGCTGGACTAGGCATCAAAGGTGCTACTGCTCGTACCAACATAGCTAACAGACTTTCCAAAATGTTTACTGCTGTTGGGCCCATTAGGGATTTCTGACCCAAGGCTGTTAATAATACAAACACCCTGGAAAGTAAAGAGAAAAATGCCTATTTGAATTAACTCAAATATTTGAAAAAAAAACACAAAAAAAAAAAAAACATGGGAAGTTTCAGAAGTAATAACTTTTATTTATTTTCATAGAAACTATAACAGATACGAAGAACATAACAAAATTGCTATAAAAAACACAATTATGCCACATAGCCATAACCACTGGCTAGTAACACATTGCTATTGCCGCTCCTGAAACATTACCCCACTTTTTAACAATTTTCACATCAACAATTTGGTCTCCATATATCTATTCAGCAAGTGATGATAAATGTTAGTAGATGCAATCCATACTGATGTCAGATACCATTTTGCCAAACTGCTATCCGTAACAAGACGGGGGGGGGGTCATTGGCAAAAAGGTGACATACCACTGACATTTCACTGCCATACCACTGACATTCACAGTATTTACATTAGTCGGACTATTGTCCTCATCTTTGTCACAATGTTTCGGCCATTGTACGCTCCGGCCTTCTTCAGGTGGTTGGAATCTCGAACTGAACCCTTTATTTCGATCACTGGGGTAGACTGTTCTAGTTCCACTTGCCATGTTTGATGGATGTCAGTTATCAGTTATCTCCTGCTAATTTTCCCTCTGAAAGTTCTCCACTGCCTTAACCGGGTATTGAACTCACACTCAATTAGCAGGAGATAACTGACATCCATCAAACATGGCACGTGGAACTAGAACAGTCTACCCCAGTGATCGAAATAAAGGGTTCAGTTCGAAATTCCAACCACCTGAAGAAGGCCGGAGCGTACAACGGCCGAAACGTTGTGACAAATATGGCGACAAAGATGAGGACAATAGTCTGACTAATGTAAATACTGTACATAATACCTCATCTCAGAAATATAGACAGACACTGACATTCACCTCTGATATTGTATATCAATATAATGAAATGGGAATCATTACTTTTGGAGTGACCCTCATATATACTGAAATTGAGTTATAATAATAATAGACTATTTCTGTGCTTGCTAGTGTTGATTAATTAAACAATGAATTAATAACGATCATATTTAAATTGCAACATAAATACTTCCTTGTAGTGTAAGGGTTACCAAGATAATCTCATAGATCATTAAGTGGCGAGGATACTAGCAAATTATTAATGCATACAAGTTTATGCATTCAACAAGAACACTTAAGAATGCACAACTGATATGCATAAACTTCAAGTGACATAGCACAAATTAGCACCAAATGAATTTTAGCTCATTACTCAAGATGTTCAGGTTTATAAAAAAAAAAAAAAAAAAAAAAAAATCAAATCGTGTGCAAATAATTCCCAAATTTAAATATTTGTTATGTACCTGTCTTGTGGAAAAACTTGTTTGTATTCAGAGTGGAAGAATCTCTGCAAAATATTACCCAGAAATTCTCCCCACCATGGTTGGGTGCCACATACTCGCACTAGTAACATGCCTGAGAGAATTTGAATACGTCGAGTACCAGATATACACATGTGTCTGAAGAGAGCCTCACAAGTCTGAGGGCTAAGGCTGGTGTACAGAGAAATTGGAAGCTGAGGAATGGAAGGGGATCCATTGGTCATGCTAATCAGAGTTTCAAGCAGGCACTCCAACAGGAAACGTAGTTTATCAGTTGATGCTTTCTTCAGTTGTTGGTTCAAATCAACAGTTTCCAAATCTGAAAATTGAAGTTTTTAATGATTTAAACATCTTAAAAAAGGTGAATTATTTCTAGCCCATTAATATCAATATGCAGTCAAAGATTATGTCTCTTGTTTCTCTAATAGAAAGCAACAGAGTCTGAAGAAATTGAAACAAAAAAACTAAATCTAAAGCATAATCAAACAGGATTGGAGAAAAGGCAAGTTTAGAGGCTGATAAATATTAAGATAGCAATAACATCACATTTTCTAAAATGTAACAAAAGTCATAAATTGTGATTTAAACAGTTTTGTTTTTTTTTAAATAAAAAAAATTTACAAAAATTTATTTTATTTGGTCTTTAAAAACCTTTCAGTTCATAGCCTTTAGAACTTTATAAATTATGTAATGTGTCATCAAATTCAAATTTTATGAATACTTTCATATTTCATCAATTATGTTAAAATATGAAAAATAAGTAAATAATTATAATTTTTTTCTATATAAAAAGATATGTGTGATGCTTTCCTTAGCAAAATTAAAAAATATATATTTTGCTTATATCCTCAACGGCAAAATTGTTATGAGTATGAAATTATATTTAATAAAGATTTGAAAAATATATGAATAAATTAAGAAATATATAAATAAAAAATAAAATATATAAATCAATAAAAAAATAAAATATATAAATAAAAGATTAAAAAAATATTAATGAGTCAAAAGAAAACCATAATGTTTTAAGTAGTATTTATGGTTTTGCACCTAAACTACCATCTGAAACTATCTGAAGAATATTCTACAGAATAATGTTTTCAAAGAAAACATTTACAACTCCTTGTGAAGAGAAAACAACAACTAAAGTGATAACAATAGGAAAGATATTGTTGATTAGCTATTGTATACCTTTTTTTGGGAGACCAAGTCCAAGACCTCGCTGTAGTCTGTCAATAGCACGCTGGCATAGATTAAGCTGCTGCTGAAGCTGAAGGCAGTCATTGTAAATACAAATAATTTTGTCATCGACACATTTCTTTTGGTTTTTTTGAAGATAATATTGAGTGTGATCACTGGCTGACTGTGAGGCTGACAAGGATGTCAGCAAAGTATCTAACTGAGTTTTGGTCAGACTGTAACGGCACTGAATGTCTTCAAGCAAAGAGAGGAACAATCCTAACTGAGAAAAAATCACCTGGTGGTGATGTTGCTGCTGCTGTTCATGGCCATTTTGTGTCACATTGTTACTGGCTGTAGTAGCAGTGTTGTGTGTACCAACTGTTGCAGATGAGTGACCATTGGGGATATAGTGTTCAACATAACTACTCCATTCCCAGGGGAAAATGAAGCTGTGTCCATAAAATGAACCAACAGGAATTTTTGATCTTGTTGTACTACCTCCATATCTACCAATAGTTGTAATCTGTAAACAAAAGAAAATGTTAAAGAGATTTTCATTTAAAAGTGACAAATACACACAGATGTAAATGGACACAAAGAAACAAAGTTTTTAAAGATGAAACAGTAAAACTACTGAGCTCAAGAAGAATTTCAATGATGTAAATAAAATCTGCTGGGATAAAAGAAAAAACACACAATATAGGGTGGGATGTATAATTTGTCTACATTATGCAAAAATTAAAATAACACAACATCTCTCTGTAACAGATATATTTACCAAAATACCAAACAAACACACACATACATAAACCAAAAAAAAAAAAAAAAGCAAGACTAAATTCAATTACAGCCTCCAGATGACTTTGAAATCTCCTGCACCTCTTCTGAACAATCTCCTTGTTTAAATTTGTGAATACCACTATAATCTATGTCTTTAGTTAATCTTTGGTGTTACAAGGAAGTGTTTTTGTTGGTCTCTTGCTCAACTGCGCCCGACACATAATAATCAAGAGAGTTGTAGTCGGGGGGGGGGGGGGGCAGGGCAGATGTAAGGGGTGATGTGGTCACAAAAATTGTCTAACAGCCATGACCGAGTTCTCCTGCTTATGTGGCATGGTGCAGCCTTGTCGGCAGACATAGGATCTTCCAGCAGCCACCCTATTGACCCAGGAGAGCACTTAAGGCACTTAATGTAAGCCTCCACGTTGAGTCTGAGGCCCTCACCAACAAATTCGGGAGTTCTTTTCTTATCAGAACGAGTTTGCTGAGCTGCCATACCTTTGTAAACACCATTACACTTGTCCAACTCTTTCTGAATCCTCTGCACTGATCTCAGATTGACATCCAAACACTCTGAAATGTTCATATTGGAGTTTCTGGTGTGAATGCCAAGCAGAAAGGATGCCATTTCCAAATTTATGGTGGAGTGAATTGTGTCATGGTGCACTTTTTCTCACAGATGGTGCCCAACTGATCCCTGTACATTAGACATTTATTGTAATTAAATCTGTCATTTCCCTTTCAATGTTATCAATAAATTTGTTGCTTCTATAAAAAATGTTATAAGTGTATAAAAAAGAAAAGATAGTTGTCAGCTATATGGAAATAAAAATTTTGTAAATTCTTTCTTTTTTAATATCTTAATACATTTGGATTTTCTAAATTATAAAAATAAATTAAAACTGTGCAGACTAATATTAAACCTAATGGCAAAATTAAGTGTATGATCCAGCTGTACAATTAAACAGTAGGTTGATACATTAGATTGATACAAAAGTTCTCTAAATCATCTTTTGATTAATGTTATAGAAATCTTATAAGTATCCTCAAACTTTACTCAACTGTTTGTGCAGGCATACTGTTCAAAACGTTTTTGCAGAAACTATAATTTTACTGTATTTGTAGGAATCATCATGACTGAATATAAATATATATTCAATACTTCATGGGAAAAGTGCAATATAAGCCAAGCAAAGTATGTGTTTGCAAATGAGATTTCAAAGAGAAATAGTCCTGTGAAAACTTCAGTATTTAAATACTGATGAATTGAACATACAAACCCACGCAAACAAACAACCGAGTAAAGAAAAAGTGATCCAATAATTTGGCTGCATGACAATATACTCCCTAATGTTGTAAATTCAATAAACAATTATGGGTTTTGAATGCAAAGTTCTTCTATAGGTAACATTTTACAAACATGGCACCTTTAGATTCATTTGCTTTGATCCATGCAAGGTATTTTGGCTAGTGTTTCTAAAACGTTAAAAGAATTTTTCAAATAAAAGACAATCATTATGACACAATATACATTTTACTATTTTATTTTTAGTTACTCTAAGCTCAAGGCAAATAGATTGATGACTGGATAAAATTATCAATTTATATAAATAAAAGGCTGTAAAAAATGCCAAACACTTTTGTATCAACCTAATACTCAAAACAAATTTATAGATTAAATAAATTTGCCCCCAAACAAATTTAGAGATAAGTATAGAACCTTTAGGTAGCGGCAGATGGGAGGTGGCATAATATTGTTCATGATAAGAGAACGGATGCCAATATCTGCAGCAATGACAAGTCTTTGACCATCAACCTCTTCACTCTGCACCCACACATCAATGGACAATGAAGCCAAATCTGCACAAGCTGGGATGATCACATCTGTCAGTAATACCGGTTTACCAAGATCCAATATAACAAAACGACGTGCACCTAAAAACAAAATTAAATTAAATAAATCATATTAGATAAGTCAGTTATTTAGTAATTTTTACAATCTTAAATTAATGCAGAATAAAAGGACTAAAAATGAGACATTCATTATTAATATTCTTTACCATGATTAGTAATTTTATGGTGCTTGAGTCAATGTCTAGTTAAAATTTAAGATCTGGTAAAAGGAAAACCAGCAGTAATAAAATTATTTATGAATATTAAATATGTCTTAAGTAAAATTCATTTTTAAAAATTAAAATGTTTGATATAGAAGGTTAAAATTTGAGTGCTCCATTAAAGTAGCTGTATGACAAAAGTGAATTTATCTACCTTAAGAAACTGACATATTAACA
This sequence comes from Acanthosepion esculentum, assembly GCA_964036315.1. Taxonomy (NCBI): domain Eukaryota; kingdom Metazoa; phylum Mollusca; class Cephalopoda; order Sepiida; family Sepiidae; genus Acanthosepion; species Acanthosepion esculentum. The sequence continues at coordinate 41,765,205 of OZ038502.1, read as the reverse complement.
TTAAAACTATTTTTTTCTAATGATATTGAAAAAATGGTTAACTGCAGTCACAAAATGCAAGTTTTTGCAAGATTAGTTCAAACAATATAAACCAAGTGAATGTAAGTAATGAAAAAATATCCTTTTATAATTAAAGGATTACACTTAATAGATAAGGCTACAGTATCAAAATAAACAAATGAACCCAAGTCAACAGTAAGAATGTAGATACATTTTAAAAAAATGTATTTATGATAAGAAACTGGTACCAGGTTAAGTTATCAAGGTAAACAAGTTGAAAATTTACTGAAGTTTCTTGAGTAGCTTGATGAGTGAAATCAAGAATGTATAGATCCAACAAGGCAAGAAAAAAAACTGGTGACTTAGGTTGAAATTCTGTCTTATACCAGTTGAAGGACTCATAGAACCTCCAACAAAATAACTGATTAGCTAGAAAATCAAATCTGTCAACATTTATATAAACATTATATTGACTATACAAGAGTGGCTCAATGAAGTTCACGAACTGATAGTTATTAGTTAAATTTTAATCTGAAATAGTCACTGTATAATGTTTGAGCCAGGTGATTAATATTCACTACTGAATTAAGTGCACTAATAAGCTTATAATGAAAAATAAGTAAAATGTCCCTCCTCCAAATCAATAGAGTATCAACTTATTGATGTATCAACATGAACATAGTTTTCTCATATAAAGTTGTTTATATAGACTAACATGACACTAACAGTTGATTTGTTTTATTACTTCTTACATAACTGTAAAGAAAACAATGAAACACAAAAAGTAAAAAGAGTGTCAATATTTCAGTGTCAGTAATCCACAACTATAGATCAACCATAATCCTTATGAGTATTAATGTACAAAAAAATAACAATAATAGAATAATTAGTGTGATCAAAGAAATTAGTCATTGCTGTTTGTCAGTAAAAAATTTTTAATAGAAGACAAGAATGTTCTCAAATTATTCACAAGAAGAGTTTTATATAGAAAATGCTGTATAAAATGGATTTGTGAAAGCAGAAGATTCTTTGTACTGACCAGATCAAATTTGTAAATAAAAATAAGAAAACAAGTAAATTTCAGCATTTTTTGATAAACTGTAACAATCTTTCACTAAATCATACCTGAATGCATTCTTTCTACAACAAGAACCTGGGGTGAAGGTGGTTGTAACAGGTGGGGAAGCACCATTTGTACTCTTTGTTTATTATCACATTTCTCTCCTTGGCTCTGAAAAATAACGAAATAAAAATTATTCTATTGGCTAAGTTGTAATATTTTTTAATTGTTCAGAACACTTTAAAACTTCAGTGTATCTAATCTAAATATGCAGTTTTTTTATAAAATGCCTAAATCTATAAATACAATTTTATATATCTCTGAAAGATCAAATTTCTAATTTTCTATGTTATATATAATGAGCATATATTAAATTGTTATATATATATATATATAAATAATAAAAAAAAACTCACTTTATCACCAACTAAAGATGGTACTTTAACAAAAAGTGGTCCATTGTCATTTGGGGCTCCAGTAGATAGATAAGGTGAAGCTGTTGTAGACCAGTTTTCATTGGGGGGAGACAAAGGTGGTGTCATAAACAAGGGTGTTGTTTTGGGATTTTGTGGGGGCTGCTGTTTATAGGCTTGTTCAGAGTTTGTGCCAGGTTTAACAGTTTTCAGCACTGTACTGAGCAGCTGTTTGATGGATTCAACATCTTTCTTAGATTGTTGTACTTTAGTAGCGAGCTGCTGCACTTGCTGTTCTGCCATGGCCAAAGAGGAGGGCAAAGATGCCATTGTTGCTCCCGTTGCAGCACTTGACAGGCTCTCTCCAAAATTGACTGTGCCAGAAAGACTTGAAGAGCCGACGATTGGAATGTTGCCTGAACCTGAAGGACCAGAGTCAAGACGTTCCATTTTAGTGCCATCACTGGTTGCATGGCATGTGAAGTGGAGAGGTTCCACCTCAAGAAGGCCAAGGATGTTGTGTCTCAAGTACTCTGATGGGAATTTGTCACAGTGCTTATCTGATAGATGATTGAACAAATCATAGTAATCCATCTCATCTTGTTGGTTTGGAGGTTGGAAACTCTGCCCATTAGTGTTTGCAGCTGCAGCAGCTGCATAGGTATATGAGGTACTAGATGGTCGCAGGCTATTGGCTGGGTAAATGTCAAACAGGTCAGGATCAAATGGATGACCTTGTAGCCCATATCTGAAACAAATTGTCAAAACAGAAAATAAATCATTTTGAAAGTTTTCAGGTATATATCTTATAAAAAAAAAGTTTTGTAACAAAAAAAAACAAAAAAAAACAATTTCCTCAGTTCTTTTGATCTATTTGAAAACATTTTAATCAAGTATTTATTTGTATCCCTTATTTATTAAATGATATTGTAAATGTAAGACGGATCATTGCAAAACAATAGAAATTAAAAACATTGTCTAACAATATAAAATTATTTCATAGTGTTTACAATGTTATAATAGAGGCTACACTAACTTTTGCTCCTTAGAGTCAAGAGTAGTAATATATTGGAACAGAATTTGAGATAAAGGAGAAGGCAGGTTCTAAAACAATTGTTATGCAATCATGAAGATTTAGTAAAGGACAAATATAATATAGATTTTAAATACTTCACCTGGCTTTTAGTAATGAGTGCAGTGGGGTATCTCGATCATGATAGTGTTTAGCTACAGTAGTTAGCATGTTGACACATTTCTCAGCAACCAAAGTAGCATTCATACATTTGACAATGTTAAGTAATGTGAAGAACCAACGAAGGGCGCCAGCAGAATAGCCAGATGGAAGCAGAGGAAGACACTCTAGCAGGGCTTGGAGCAGGCTGAAACTGAATGATGGAGCAGCATCTGGATCGGAACAAGTTTTGCAGAATCTAAAAAAAAAAAATTCATATGTAACAAATTTAAAACAAGTTTTATAAAAAAAAAAAAAAAAAGAGTTCTGCTTCAATATTGCTTTACACAACAAACAACCAATAAAACAATTATTTTTGTAATTGATGAGTACCATGGAAAGCTCATTTTAGATAGTTTACCAAGTATGAAATCAAAATTTGTGAAAATTATATTAAATCATTAAAACATTACAATAGTATTTCTTAACATTACTATTTATATAATTTTTTTTTAAGGTTGCATTTATTTTTTTCTTAGTTATGTTAAAATATCAGTATGACTTTTCTCAAGAAAAACATTTTAATTGCCAACACAATATTTCCCTAACAACCACTCAAATATTTGCAAAAGCATAAATCAGTTAATGAATGGTATGATAATATTGCTTAAAGAGTTAGTTTTAATTTCAGTTTTAATAGATGAAGCAACACTTCATTACACTAATTCCCAAGTTTCCAGGAGGGTGGATGGGACAAACATTTATGAAGGTTTACAGCAATATTTTCAAATCAGATGTTACTTACTCCATACAAAGAGCCAAAAAGCGAGAAGCTTTGTGCCCTGTTGTTCTTGTTCCTCTTATAAAACTGGCTTTTACCAAACTAAGTAGCTCCTTTTTCACAGTCACTAAAATGCTGTTGTTGAGTGTTCTACAAATATATGAAGTCATACAAACAAAAAATAATTCAAAACTGAGAGAGAAAAAGTCAGGTTTATCACATAAGAGAATAAACAGATTAAAAAGAAAAATTATAAAACTAAATGATAATAAACTATGTGCTTTCTACAGTTTAGTCATTAAGTAACATAATAAACATTATTCAAGCTGAAGCTTTCCTTCAAATTTTTGATTAAAAGTTTTTTTTTTTTTTGCAACCATCATTAAGTTTTTATACAATTTTCTTTTTCATTTCTGTAATCAGAACCTTTCTGACGTTCCAAATTTTTTTCATTTGAAGAGCTAATTAAATATTTTAGTTCCACTGGGTGCATTTGTTGAGTGTGTGTAATATATTTACAGTCAATAACCCAAATCCAACACTAATACTAGGTATCCCAAACTAAAATTTTATTTCTATATACAGGGTGTCTCAAAAAATGTACTCACACTTTAACTGTCTCTAACATGCTTTTTTTTTTTTTTTTTTGGGGTCATCAATTTGAACATTTGTGAACATGATTCTTCAATTACATTTTTCTTCTGTATTCGAAGCTATTCCATTTCACTCTATGTTCATAAATAAAAGGTTTTCTCGTCATTCAAAGTGTGAGTACATTTTTTTTAGACACCCTGTATATATATATATATATATATATATATATATATATATATATATATATATACCTTTAATACAGGTATGGAGATCTTGGTAAAACAAAAATTCCTCCAATAAGTTATTTTTCTATTAAATGAAAATGTGTTTTAAAAATTTAACATTAGAAGGCTACTGTGGTTATGACAGCTCATGGGTTACTGTGTGCAAACATTATTTTCACTACATTTTAAGCAAAAAATAAGCATTATTTTTACAAAATCCAATCAGTTATAGCTTAATTTTGCTAAGTTACTTTGAAACAAGAAAAAATACTAGAGTTTTAAGGGATTTTTTACATTTGATTTTTTTTAATTTGTCATCAAGAATGAAAATTCACTGAGTGCAATGTATTAAAGTCTTATAAAGTTAAAACCTTATTTAAATAATTTTTTTTATTACAAATTAGCTTTAGGCTGTTATTTTTCAAACAGAAACAAAATTTAAACATTTAATTTTTCAAAATGAGTTTTACAAAATTTTCTTCAGTAAGTTCATAGTGATATTTTATAAATGACCATTAAAAGTTCTATTTTAATTTTTTATGGACAAAAAAAAAATTAACAGAATTTAAAGAACTAAAAATATACCATATCTATTTTTATTTTATTATTCCAATTAGTTTAAGAAATTAAGAATAGTTAAAGCAACAGCAATTTGAGCTAACACCCTAAATTTATTTTTAAAACAATGACTTTATAAAGTTTTAAAATGCATCATTTTTAAAGAAAAAGATTTAAAATAATATTCATCAATGAAACAAATCAGATTTAAAATAGAATTTAGCTGGCAATGTTCAGTTACTGTCAGCAATACAAATTTCAATGTAAACAGCTCCAACTGTGAATAAACACAGTATGCCCTCTTTTTTTAATTCACGTGCACCTCAAATTGCATGGGCACAGAAATATAAAACCAACTGATTATTAAAGATGAAAAGGTGTAAATTTTATTTTAAGAGTTGAATTTCTCTGTAAAAAGTCATCCAAATTTTGTGAAATATCTTCAAACCTTATCACAGACATCTTTTTCTTTGAGATGTGACTATTTTGATATGTGTAAACAGACAACTGAGTGCAACTAATCTGAAAAACACCACTATGAAATTGTCAACTTTGAAAATATATATAAGACAGACAAAAAAATGTCACTGAAATGGAGACAATTTAAAGAGATGTGGTATAAAAGATAATCATCACAAATAAGAAAAATTGTATCTTTAAAAACGAGAAAAGATTAAATTCTGTCCATATACTAATTTTATCAGAATAGCATTACAAATAAAGGAGAGATGAGCAGTTGAAATGGAAGAAAATTCATTATTTTATAAATTAGGGCAGTTTGGGATACCTACTAATACTTGAAAAATGAAACCACTAATATCAAAATTGGTTTTGTTAGTAGTAGCTGTAATTGAAATTCTTAGCATAGTGTTAATATCTATAAAGCAAAAATCTCATCAAAACAAAAGTTACTGCTAGCAATTAGTTAAAATTTGCCAACAAGAGATTGTTTTAAATTAACTGATTAAATAATAATGAAACAAATGTGAACATGTTGAAATAAAAAGGATAGAACTAATTTAATGTTCTGTCAATGCAGTAAATAAGAATTATAAACATTACAAAGAAAGCACTTTGCATTGACATTCTTACTTTCGAGAAGGATCATTCATCTGCACAGCTGCAATCCAACAAAGAATATCAAGGGCCAGGTTCTGATGGTGATCCTGACTGGTACGGATGTTAGTTTGGTCCGGGTCAGTGACTGCAGTCAGGAGGCTCTCATGGAATTCGCTAGATTCTATCATTACATTTCTATGCCATCTAAAGCAATAAAAAATACAAATTAGTGTGAATTAAAATTAAGTGTAATATTTTAATACAGTACGATACTAACAATATTCATAAAATAAGTGCATCAGAATTCTTTCATAGAATTTACTTATAAAAGTATATCACATTAGTTTGCATAAGTAAAAGTTGGTGATCAACAGAAAAATCATGAAATTAAATTTTAAAATTTATGAGTATAGGAAAACCTTAGACAAGTTATTAGTGTTGCAAGTAAAAAAAAACATTTCTACTTGAACAGGCATCTCACTAGCATGAAAATTTTAAAACACCCATAATTCTTTTTTTTATGATTATTAAAAAGCACGAGCCCTTTTAAATCTTCAATGAAAAGAATGTTATAAGTTTGTAAGACATACTGAACAGTTAAAATAAAGCTATTGAGTTTGCAGATATTAAAAAATTAACTGTACATAGAATTAAAAATTAATTCCTTAACAAGTGACTTTCTTTTTTTACCTTTCTTTTGGCACATTAGTTTTCTTTGTTTTCCTGACAGTTATAGATATTTCCTGTATCCAGTCACATCCCTGAATGTTCTCCAGTTTCATCTTGGGCGTAGAAGACACCCTTTCTGAACTGCCCAGTCCTGGGTATGGAATGTTATCAAAGAGAGATTTTATGGACTTCACTTTTTGTTTGTCAGATACAGAGCTGTTTGACAGGGGAGTTGATTTTTTCTTGCTTTCTGAAGGCTAAAAGAAAAAAAAAATCTTAAGTAAATGTTGTTCCTGTAAAAACTACATTATACAGAGTGGTACCAGGTAACTGAGAACAAATTATAGTATTAAAAAAAAAAAATAAATAAATAAAAAGTACGCTTGTTCATCTAACAGAAAAAGTGTTTTCAATAAAACTGCTCTTAGTCTCAAAGATGGCCTTTGAAGAGCAGGCTGCAAGACACTATTAGGATTTTTATTATGCCTCCAATGAGTCCTTGGTCTCCCTTTCATCAATATCTTAGATTGAGTAATCCAGGAGAGCTAGGAGATCCAAAGTAAGTGACATTGTGAAAACTACCAGTTACTCTTGAATCGCTAAAGTCATGTGGAAGAGAGCAGAATCCTGCTGGAATACGTATGTCCACCCACTTAATCCACAGCTTGACCATAGTGTAAAGAGATAGTTATGTTGACCCTGATGGTTGTAAGGAAGAAGTGTGGCAGCATAATGTCCTTCATTGCTTATAACTCCCAGGATATCACAGATGATATGAAGTTGATGTGCATCCCTGTAGGTAACTTGGTGGGATTTTCGCAAAGCCATCTTTTGTTTTTCTTATTTTCTTAACTGTCCACTTTCAAGTAGCTCACTACCTCAAAGTTGTTAAGCAGCTAGTGCTACAAGCATAGTGTGCCTTTTTATTTTCCGTATCAGAATGGAAGCTACTAAGTTAATGCTCTTGATATGTCTAAATCACATTGATATCTCCCATTTATAGTCTGTGGGCATGTGTCAGAGTGGTTAGAATGTTCACATTCTGACAATAAGACCGGGGTTTGAATCTCACCAGGGTCGATTTGTCAGGAAGGAGACTTCCTGATGTTATTAGACTGGAGGGGTCAATCCCAGTGTGCGGCACCTTTGGAAAGTGCCTGAAAACCATATCACGAGTTGACCCAAGCCTTGTGAGTGAAATGGGGTAGACAGAACCCTTGGGTGCCATCAATAGCTGTGCTAGCACAAAGTCACAAGTCATCGAGCCTAGGTCTTGAGCATGCTGGCCTTGTTCAAATTGTTGATCACGCTAGATAACACACTCTTTCTAAGAAAGATAGATGCAGTATAAACCACAGGTGGGCTCTATGGGTGTTGAATAAACACAAATGCGCCCGAGAAAGTGCCTGCAATAGGGATTGGATAGCCACCATGGTAGACAGGTATCCTCAAATACAAGTGGCCAGCTATACATAGTCTGCCAAAGATTTGTTCTTGAATACCTAACACACTGTATAAATTATATTAATCTTATTTCATTTTTGATATTTCAGACAATAGACATACATCTTGAAAATAAACATATATCCATGAGATAACATAAAATAGAAAAGATCCGATACCAATTTAAATTATAACAGATGATGTATGAAATCCTAAATTATAAAATAAACGTTATTCGAAATTCTTTATAAAAATGAAAAACTGATGTAAAATAAACCAGAGTGGTTATTTCAATAAAATAAAGTAATCAAGTATGTTGCTTCTGATACAGACCAGATTTCTTCAAAGTACTAGGAAATGAGACAGGAGAAGAGATAAGTCTCTCCACCAAGCAAGATAAGTGAGGTGCATATCAATGAATTGAGAGCCCAGATTTGGTTCTCAATCACTTTGCCACTTTTATAAAATAAAAAAGGAGCTTAATGTACTGACGATCAACAGGAGTTAGGAATGCTAAATTTGTTTTCATTGATAAAGTCATGAGTAGAAAGTTGTTGGGGTTTGACCAGTTTGAACTTACTGTCATTAAAGAATTGGGAAAATTCAAATAACTGAGCCAGGTAATACACTCACTTTCCTCACAAGAGCAACAGACCTGTATGCGTGGCCATTAAGATCACCAAGTCAGATGCCAGTACAAAACAAGACCCATATTGCATCATGGATGTGGTCTGTGGTTGAAAGAGTGCCAGAACATCCTATGTCTGAGCATGTCAGGGATGAATTTAACTGCAAATATGGCTGGACAATAGCTGACTGCTCCAAAGAGCTGGCTATGGTTTGGGAGAGACAAAAAGTGTCTTGTGATGGATTATTGAGAATTAAATGGGCAAGTTGCAGAGAATTAAATGGGCAAGTTGCAATAAACGATTCAAGAGGAACCTACTTAAAGTGTATGTGCCCAAACTCCTATAGGCATTCCAAACCATGTTTCAGGAATAGTGTTGAGGTTTGTACTTAATGTAGCACCCTTTATAAGAAACTGATGCACATCAACCAATATTGATGACATTTTTGTTAATGAAAGTATAATGGGTGTGCATTTGAAAAAATTTGTACCAACATGCAAGGTCCTGGAGAGTGGAGGATAATGCTCAAGTATTGAGTTTGTAAGTTGGGGCAGATGGGAGGTATTAGAATAAACCACAATGGATGTAAAGGAGGAAAAAAAAAAAACTTCCAGAACCCCCAATATTATCACTCATCAAGTAATCTTTTCTCTGAGAAACTCCTAATGCCCTTGTGTACAGCTGGCTCTACATGACAACAGAGTTTATAAAAACAAGTAAAACTGGTGCATTTTTTCTTTACAATTATTACAAAAATATTCTTAAACAGGTTTTGTAATACTGACATATCAAATTGATAAATTTCATGAGCATTAAATTATTGTATAATGAAATGACCAAACAAAAGTTAACCCCTTGTTTAACCAAGTCTCAACTATTTAGTTCCCTTAATTTTGAGCAAAACTACTAGTAGCAAGCAAGGTTTGCTGTTTACCGGATATGACTCGTTTCAGAAATGAATAATAAAAAAGTTCACAGTATCAATACCTGAGGTCGTTCCATAGAGTCTTCTCCCTTAGTTGAAAATCCTTTGATGTGCAAGAGGAAAGAACGGGACTTAGAATTTAATAACTGTGGACTAGTAAGTGAAACTAGTCCACTGCTACCAGATAAATCAAGGCATGAGGAGATGGACAATGGCCCGCATAGAATCTCAGCATTGTGCATTTCCAGGAATAGAGGGTCAAGAACATTGTTTACTTCAGGCTGTTTCCGAGAGTTGAAGCTGGATGAAGAGTCATCCAAGAGATCACTTTTGTAATGCAGATTAAAATCTAATTTCTGATCAACTTCAACTGAAGTAGATGGTTGTGGCTCAGCATTAGCAGTGGCCGAAATGTGTAAGGAACCAAAACTGCTCAATAACGATGTGCCAGTATTGCTTGTATTGTTAGAAGTATGAATGGAAGAATCTGATGACACTGCTGGAGGCTGCTGTTGTTGCTGTTTGCCAATGTTACTAATGTTCTGCTTGAGCAATGTTACTTGGATGTTAAGAAGAGTAGTACACATGTTCAATAAGGAGAACTTAACATCAATATGACCCACTGTGCATGGTCGTGGAAGGACCAACTCAAATAGATGCTCATCCCAAGTGTTACTGGAAAAATAAAATTCAAATAAAAATATCAACATTCAACAAAATCTATATTGTTTGAAAAAAGATCAAACTAGGCAATCAAAAAAAAAAAAAAAAAAAAAAAAAAAAAAAAAATGCAAATTATTACCTTCATTTACAGGTTATACAATTTAATGTAGATTATTAAATATGTAAATATTTCAAAGTACTTAATATAGATATTTTATCATTAACATCCAGTTAAATAACAGATTTTCTTTAAGAAAAAAAAAAAAAAAAAAAAAAAAAAGAAAAAACTTTTACCATAATTTTATATACAGAATTAAGAATTTACATATGCACATATATATCTCACATATTTAACTTAATTGATTTTTATTTTATCTCTGAAATGAAAAATGGTAAATATTTGTTTAAGTCTGCAAATTTTAGTTTCTTAGTCTTTTAATGGTCTAAATTAAATTTGATTAAATCCTCACTTTAACAAATTAAAAGAACAATCAAAATATTAATTAAAAAAATAAATAAAATTAACATGTATCTATTAAACAGTGGCAAGTATCCAAAATTGTTTTTAGAGAAATAAATACATGATACTATTTGTTAAAATCAAACATTCAATCTACACTTTACCTATGAAAAGGAAACTAACACAAATATTGTCTCACTTATTCAAACATGCAAACTAATCAAAATTTAGATTTGTACAAATGTTGTAGAAATAGACAAAATATCAGATATGCCTACACCTCTTCAAAATTCTGCAGCTAAAATATATATATATATATATATATATATAAAGAATAACACCATTTCAAACAGAAAAATGTTGCTATTCAAACTTTATACATAAATTTATACCTTTCCACAAAAAGAAATCAATACACATTTGCAACAATGAACATTTTTATTTAACTTTCTTTAATATTCCAATATTTTTTTTCTACCAACTTTCCAGTTCAACTTTTAATGTTATTTATTTTAAGTTTGCATAATTGTTTCTTAAAAGCTAGTGACAACACTGAATTAAAAAAAAAAAAAGTAAATAAAATAAAGTGTTTACTATAGAAAAGTTTGCAAATATTAAAAATATGATCAGAGTGACAAGAATTGAAACTGAACTGATATCATGAGACTTACTTTTCAGCCTTTAAAGATAATATTACATTGAGACAAGAGATTCTATGAGGGTTGCTCTGAAAGTGATTCCTCCTATTTTATTAGGAAGAGGTGCTGAAAACATCTCAACACAACTAAGGGATTCTCAAATTCAAATTTTGGAAAGTGGGCCAGATGAAGAATTTTTCAGCAGCAGCAGCAGGTGTGTGTGTGTGTGTGGATCTGTTACAATAGCATCCAAGATGAAAGCGTACAAATCAGGTGTTACTTTGAATTCCTTCATCTAGAAGAATTTTTGATCATTCGTATTCATCGATAGTTGCTGAGTATTTACAAAAACCAATCTGGTACAGTTATGCATTTAAATAGTGATATCAGTAATATGTGACAAATCACTTCCGGGCATTGCTGCAGGTTCTCGTTCATTGCTGGTAAAAATGCATTGCCAACAGTGACTACATGGAAAAGCAGTTTTTATAACTGAAAATTTGCTCTATCCAACTGTATTATTGTATTCAGTGTCTCTGTTGTAGTTTCTATGGATATAAATAGTAAGTATTACTGTCATAGTGTCCCATGTAATATTTTTTTATAATCAATTTACATCAATTGATTAAATAAATAAAAATAAACTCAGCAAATAATTTTAGCACTTTAAAAACGCCACACAAGTTTTACGTTAAAATTTCATATACAATATTCTGACAATCTTCTCCACAATTCTGATACATAACTTGGCAACAATAGACTTATGAGGATATCTTGTCATTACAAAATCACAAAAAACTTATTAAAATTTCAAAAATTAACTATTTTTTTCAGTTACGTTTCTGGTTGCAGCTTCCATGTACGCGTATGCTGGGTTGCTTCTCCTTGTTGCTGTAAATGTTGAGGATGTCGCCTTTGTTGCTGTTCCTGTTGTATTTCTGCCCAACATGGAGATACTGTGGCAGTGAATCTTGGCATCAAGTTTTCAAATTCAGTTAGTGAATGTAATGACACTAACTTTTCTGTTGTTAGTTGTTCAGAAAACAGAGACTCTTCATCTGAAAGAAAACAATTCAGTGAATTAAAAAAAAAAAAAAAAACAATATCCTTATTTTATTTAAACTACGCATTGCTAGTTTGAATCACCCCCAAATAAAATTTGAATTGATTATATACAGGAGATATTAACTAACCGCATGAATTAACGCCATTTTAACGATTTTTGTTCCATATAGCTTTCAACAATTTTTCTGGCTTCTAAGAAAAGTATATTTTTTTGTGTGCTTTACATACATTATTTCCTTTTCTCTCTTGTAGATATCACAGGTCATTGAAAAGGCAGGGTGTTCTTCATGGCAGTTAGCGCATTTCACATTACTGCGCTCATTCTGTGTGTGATTTGGATCACATTCACCACACTTCCTACACACTTGGCGTCCTCTGCAAATTTCTTTGTGGTGTCTAAATTTTTGACATTTGAAGCACCGCAGGGGAGCTGGTATAAATTGCTCTACCCTTTCTATAGTATAGCCAATCATGATTTCTTTTGGTATTACGGGTTTTTCAAATGTTAGTACATATGCATGGGTCTCTATAATATAGTTTCTTTGAATAGATATTCTCTTGTATCCCTTTATACCATGTTTTTTAATGCTTTTTCAATTTCTTCTTGTGTTGCTAACGAAAGTTTGCAGCTTCCTATAACCTTTTGAAATGTTTAATTTTTCATGTGGATACACTCTACATTTGATGTGAAATTCATCCATTTTGAGTAAATTTTCTGCATGATTTTTTTTTTCAAGTTCTACTAGCAAGTTAACAGTTTTTTTGTTTTTTTTTGGATTCAACCTACTTGATATGATTTTCTCTATCAGGAAAGGTGATAACTTATCCAATTTGATTTCCTCTAATGATTCAATAATAATGAATCTTGAATAATCTGTTTCAATCTCAGAGTTGATAAATATCTTGGATTTTTTGAAGAAAGAAGCCATAATAAATATATATTTTTCATTGGTCCCATGCTCCACCACCCACCATGGAGTCCAACATGTTGGGAATGATCCAAGAGAGAAACCAGTTCACCTTGGCTGAGACAGGGATACAATACCAGTATACTCATGTCAAGAGCAACATTCTGGGCCTCTACCAAATACTGGTTTTTATTACACAACAATCTAACAGGGTCAAAAAGTTTTTTCCTCTTAACACAATTGACCCTCAGCCCCCGCCTTTCTACACATAAGATAAAGGGTTGTTGCGCAAGAGCAGATTGAATAGTATGTTCGAGAGAAAGATACAGGTGCTAGGGCATGGCAGGATCAGCCGATTGATTGGATTGGGCCAGTCCAACTGCCCATCAGACCAAGTGGTGTGTTGCAAGCCATTGACCACTTTGTCACCAGATCAATGACCCACAGCCAACAGGTGGCCTCATGGGGGAGTGTCTTACCCCTCTGAAGAGATGCAGTCTGCATATTCTACAGCCCCAGCTAACAGGGCTACATACGATATGGGAGCAAAACCCCACCAGGGTGCCACTATTAATACCAGGTCACTAAACATAATGCCTAATCAAGACTTGTGACATTGCTAATTGAACCTTGGAGAAGTAGCAACATGTAGTGTAGAATTAGAATTCATTGTTTTGGAGGTGATGATAGAGATGAGGTGTGCCACAGACTATGAGGTCATGAATTCCAATTGTCAACAAGGCACCATGCAGACTGTGTGTTCACTTGACATAGGTTGGGTCTGCAAGTCTGCTTAAACATGTCATTGACCTATGACTGCAACATTGCACTACTTGATAACCATTTAAATGCATTCATGGACTCCATGTATCCCAAAAGAGTGGTCTATTCACATTCAAGATACTGCATCTACAGATATCAGAGAGCTGTGTAAAGCTGACATGGTTCAACATCTCTTCAGTGTTCTTTTGACCACTTATAGAGTTGCTTCACTTCCCTTTGGGGGCTGGGACAGGAATAGTCCTACACAATACTACATACCTATCCCATAACTTTTGTCACAACAGTAAGTCATTTAGTCAGAAAATATTAGGTAGCAAAGTCCTATTTCTTTTATATTAGTAACCCCAACCCTGATGTGAATTATCTGCACCTTGCTGCGTGTGACACATTTTTTTGTAAGAAAATGATTGATTTTAAATCATTGTTATAATTTGTGGAGAAAAATGATGCATTTCAAAATTACTCAATGATCTTGCCGATGTGACCTTCCATCTTCTGGCTTTCTACTATATTTTGGATAGGAGTCATTCCCTTGTTCAAATTTAAATTTAATTTAAATCAAAGAGGAAAAAAATAAAAAATAAAAAATAAAAATAAAATAAAATAAAAAAATAAACACATGATGTAAATCTGAACTAAACCCCAAGACTTTGTAGATAACATGTTCCTTAACTTTTTGACAATATTTCATTTTCCATGTTCCAATTTGTTTGTTTTTTTTAAAAAGGTTCAAATAGCCATAAAAATTCACAATGTAAATCAGGTACTAAAGATTAATTCATGGCCATATGCTGTTTAGGATTTTCAGTTTTTATTTTTGATGCATAATAATTAATTATAACCAATAAATTAAACAAAATTTCTTAAATATTGATTTATATAAAAAAATTTTTTTAAAAATCAAGCAGATTACATTAAAATTATATGGAAAAATGCATACTTGTGACATGTTTTGTCCTTTGGTGTTCACCAACATCTTCATTGCCTACATCCATTGATTCCAAGTCACTAGAGACATCTTTGTTACTAAGAGGGGCACCACAGGTAGATAATTCTACAATAGCAGGGTTCTGTTCAGACAACTGATAAAAATGTAATTTACCCCCCATTGTGCAGGCACATAGCCGATCAAGACCTAAAAAGAGAATTACAAATTAAAAAAAAAAAAATTAAAAAGAAAAATTTCATCAAAAGTTATGTGTACAATTATTCACTTTAAAATGCAACTGCAGGTTTGTAAATATATATTTTTTTAGCAACTTAAACATATTCAAAGACATTAAATTTACCCAAATTGAGAAACAGCAGAACAGAAATGACCAATACATAGTCCAACCATAATTTTACTCCAACTTCAAATGTGTGCTAACCATTAAACCCAAGAGAGTAATATCTGTAGAGCAAATAAATTGCATTTTTGCTCAACATTTTCAGTTAAATTTTTTTTATTTATTTTTTTAATTAGCTACAATTGGAAATTAAGAAAAAAATTATAAATCATTAAAAGTAAAGACAGGCAAACTCAGAAAAGAAAACATACCTGTACAACAAGTGACGGCAGTAAATTTGTCACCTTCATCTGGTTCAATTTCAACCAAGTTGGTCAAAGTAGAAAGGTCCCAAATTTTTATATGTCCACTGAAATGTACAGTAGCAAAGAGTCCATGAGGGTCAGTAGAACGAGACTGATGATTATCCATAGCACTAGAGTCATCATCTTCTGACTGACCCATAAATTCATTTGGTATAATAGTTACGTTAACTATAGAGTCAGAGACTGAAGACATTGACCAGGAAGAGACAGGAGTCTCTTCAACACGTACATGTTCACTGTCAAAATTCAGCCTATATACAATGATGCTTCCACCCATTGGAGCCTCACTTGATAGTGGAGAGTTGTTGCTAGCTGATGTTGGTAGACTTTCTTCACCAGACTGGCTCTGTAAATTTGTGTTATTAGCAATATTTGATGGCATGATTGTTGATGAAGACAAGTTCTTCTTATCTTTGACAACAGAAAAACTATCACAGATATTGACAGGCGACAGTACAACAATAATGTAAGCGCCATCTGTAGTTGGGGTGATGGAACTGACCTTGAGGTCTTCTGATTGGAGGTGCCGAGGCAATTCGATACATTGCAAGATGTGTCCATTTGGTGGAAGTGTGCGTGTTCGCTTAACCAAATTATCCATGCTGAGTGATTTGTTGATAGCCTCACTGATTTCGCTCAGGCTAGAGCTGCTGTCAGACATTTTCATCTCTCCAATGTTGCTGTTGTTCTGCAATCCTGAGTTTGTTGTCATTGACGACTTTGCCCCAGGACCCCCCTCAAAAAGTTGCATGGCTGAATTAGGGATACTCTCAATCATTGGATCAAGTACCCCCCAGTCTTGTGTCATAGCAATGGACCCTAAAGTAGGCACAGAGAGTTCATTACCACCACTTGTAGAGGGTTTGGCATTAACATCTGTGTTTTTTATGTTGGGGACCTTCTCATGACGGATAGCAACAACAACAATGAAAGGGAGAAATACCATTCTATCAAGAAGGCTGATATTATCATCACTCCCATCCAGAAGATCAGGGATGATTTTAGGTGGCAGGGGGTCACTGCTCACCACTTCATTAACCTTGTTCATGAATTGGACATCTGGTTTAACATTTGGATCTGCTGTTCTCATTGAATCATGATGTAGTACACTACAAGATGGGCGTGTTTTTCGAAGTGATACACCACACAAGAGAGATGGTTGGGGTGGATATTTGGAGCTTGCCACATTTTTAATGTCACTCATACCAACTGAACCACTGCTATTAGCACTACTCCCACCAATTGCATTACTACTTCCTCCTGTCCCTCCTCCTTTAGATTCTATCAACAAATGGTCAGGTTTTTCCATCACACATAAGGAATGAACTTTGATGTCCTGAGAGGGTCGGGTTTGCTTCCAACATTTTTGATCTACAAAAAATAATGACAAAAAGAAAAAAGTTGGAACATTAATCTATAAAATTAATGTGCATGAGACACTAAAGTAACATAGTCAAGCATAAAACCTTAAAACTAGCAACTAATATATCAACTATAAAAATTGTTAATACAGAGGTAAAACAAAAGCTGTTGTACATACCAAAAGAAGACAGTAACAATACTAGTAGACCTACTACTCTACAGTAGTCTATTCATTCTACTATGCTTGGCAAATACCATAAGTTGTATGATAGTTTTATACATTATTTCTGACTTATTTTATGCTTAGTGTTGAGATATTTTTATTAAAAATTTAAATTTTGGTTAATTATTTACAATTAAAATGTGAAGATATCCAATATAGCTTGTCGTTCCACAAGCAAATACTAACTGGCAATAGCTATCCAAAATGAAGAAATGTTAATAACATGTCTGATTTACAGTCACTAAAATTCTAATCAATGTCATTTTAACTTCATGGTAACAAAGATATAGAAATGAAGACAAAGTTCTAGAAATCATGAGTATGCTCTTTCAAACTACTCTAGAAAAGCAAAGGAAATACAACTTTCAGTTTCTGTTCAAATATCAGAAAACAAAAAAATTAACAAAAGATACAATTATTTTCCAGTCAGATGGAAATGGAATGGCCTTGTATTGAGAGGAGGAGTATCAAGTTATCTGGTCAATATAGGCATAAACCTGAATTAACACCTTTGGGGTCAGCTTTTATGCTAGCATATACAATTTTTTTAATGCAAACCTTTTCATGGCATTTCACATGAGTTTTAAACCATTTTATCAATAAGGATAAAATCAAATCTGATAAGAGTAAATTCACAATGAATATTAAGAGTAATTATTCCAAAGGACATTTTAATCTGCATCATAATCTGTTGTATTTATTCACTTTTAAACATAAGAGCTTTAGTTTCACACCATGTCTGCTTGTAATGTGGCTTGAAAATATTTATCAGTTTTAATGTATTATAAATTAAATAACTGTTACATCCTTGTTATAATTGTATGCCATTTCATTTGGCACTCCATTTGTTCTCTTAGTTATACATAACAGACCACAGCTACAATGGTTAAAGACTTGCCCACTTTTTTCTTCAGCTTTTAAGTGTAGAAACAAGCTTTATTCCTACTTTCTTCCACTTAACAAAGGAATCATATTCAACAGGAATGTGGCACACTATGAATGTCCTTAAAATTATAAATTTTAAAGTATAAACTGTATATATAAAAATCCATAATAACCTCCAGAGTAAAGTTCATCATTGAGAGGAATTTCTCTAATGTCCGGTGGTACATTGATAGCAACACAGTCTGAGGTGTAGTTCTCTTCTGCCATTTCTCCATTCTTTGACACATCTTGGTCTAACTTTGATTGCTTGTCCAATCTAAAAGAAAACAGGTTATACAAAAGATTGGTATATAACAAATAATGAGTACTCACGACCTGCCTCTCGGAATTGTTAATTAAAAATTAGAAATTACTTTTGAAAACTTTACAACTTTATAAATTTCTGATTTTTATTTTATCAATGACAAATTATTTAATTAAGTATCTTGTTACTCATTCACATAATATAGTATTTAGCAATTTCATTTCTATGCTCATCAAAATAAAAGGAACGTTGTTATTATTATTATTTTTTTTTTATTTTTTTTTTTACACACTATTCAATCAGATGATAAAGGAGTAACTAAGCAACCATCGATTATACTGTAATAAAATTTTGACTTTTGTCAATAAGTTATTTATTAATTGCTTCAAGAATACAGAATATTAGGGCTGTTCTGTATTCAAAATTTCATATTTTTGTGGCATTTGCTACATTAATTCAAAGTCAGAATTTCATATATCCAGTACATGAGTTTTAGAAATTTAAAAAATCAAAAGTGTAGTTTTTAGAATTTTTTAACACTGGGTGAAATATATTTATATTTTTATACTCATTTTTATGTAGCTCTTTTGCAGGATAGTAAAGGAAGGAAAATAGAGCCATAAAATTAACAATCCCGTGAATTTGGAGGGAACAAACTGAGCACTCAGGCAATTGTTTCTTCTGCATGGTGGACTATTCCAAACATTAAGCTGGCAAGAATGCAGCTATCATATATCCAGACCTCCTGTCATCCATTGTCATACTCCTCCAAAGAGAAAGCAGTTGTCTTCAAAAGAGAACAGCAATTCAAGAAAGTATGAAGTCATTGATCCAGATTACAGAGGAGCAGCTAAGGCAAGAAACCTATGCTACACCAACCAAAAAGAACTCAACGATCTGATCAGAGATCTTGGCCTCACAAAGTCCAATGCTGAGTTTTTGATGCCAAGACTAAAGCAGTGAAATTTGTTAGATGAAAGTGTGTAAGTCATGATGGCATAAGTGTTGCTCAAGTTTTTTCTCCTGTCAAAATGGGCTTTGCTTCTGCCACAATCTGACTGGTCTGTTAGAGGCAATTGAAATTGCCTATAACCTCAGTGAATGGCACCTCTTCAATGATAGCTCATCCAGGAGCCTCAAAGTCACACTGTGTTATAATTGGAACATGTATTATCTCTTCTCCTGGCTCACTTGATGCAGCTCAATGAGGTATACAGCAGTGTCAAGATCTTGCTAGATACTGTGAAATATGAAGAGTATAGTTGAGAAGTCACCTGTATTCTGGCCTACTGTCCATGTCATCCATGTCTAGTGAAATTTGTTCCATCTCAAACTGTACTCCTGTCTTAGATGCCACCACAGCTTCAGTAGGATCCAGGTTAAACTGGCAGTGTTTCTAATAAAAAGAAAAACCTCAGTGTAATTGCAAGACAATAAAATAATTACACATTTTAAGAGAAAGTTATGTTTGCATAGCTCAGATCTAATTAACTGGAGAATCACTGTCAATGCAATACAATATTAATAAAAGCATCAACTAAGTAACAACAAACTTTACTCTACCAGAGAATGCAACAACTAGCAAACTTTATCAATGTTTTTTTTCAGTTTTTAATGAAAAAGAAACTGGATTTGGTAAATCTAACTTACCAAGTAATAGATGCTGATGAATTTAAAAAGCAAGTTACTAAACTTTAAAATCAAAACAAAAAGCTGAAAATATCAAATTTTATTTGGGATTCATGATACTAAATTAAAAGATTTTAATCAAAGAATATAAAACTGTGCCATGAAATTGAGTATATACTATAGTTAAAAAAAAAGAAAAACAAAAAAAGAGGGAATATGAATAATTCTTCAACAAAAATTTTATTACCTTCAAAAGCCGGGCTATACTCCATATCACAACATTTCCATTAATTGTGGATGTGGCAAAGAAATTTTTGCTAGTGGATGTGCTTATGCATTCAATCTATAAAAAGAAAAAAAATGGTTTAATAGAGATTACAGAGATAATTCTCTACATATACTTATTTGGTTGAGTACCAATATCTTAAAAAAAAAAAAAAAAAAAAATTGATTATGATAGAAAATACTGAAAATTGAATTTTCAAACAAATTAGAAAATAT
Source organism: Acanthosepion esculentum (assembly GCA_964036315.1). Classification (NCBI taxonomy): domain Eukaryota; kingdom Metazoa; phylum Mollusca; class Cephalopoda; order Sepiida; family Sepiidae; genus Acanthosepion; species Acanthosepion esculentum. Next base: position 41,744,664 of record OZ038502.1, on the reverse strand, counting down.
CAAATAACAATGGTTTATATAACTCCAATTTCTAACATTTTTTTTTTAGCTATATAGAAAAGATATCTAAAAAAACAAAACAAAAAAAACTTACTTTGTCTGTTGGTTCGCCATGTAATAATGCTGGTTGTGTGGCATATGTTACTGAAGAAAAACATAAAAGAACAGTAATATTTAACTCAAGGATCCAATTGTTTTCTTTTACACTCAATTTGTACACTAACATTTCTTTACAATGACCAACATTTAATAACATGCATCATACCAAACAATTAAGTTTTCATAGATAAATTTGAAGCAAAATAAATTTTTTCCTCTGCTGATAGTTTATTCTATATATTTATTGCATGGATTTAAAAAAACAAAAAAAAAAAAACTATCATTTTTTTCTGTATACTAAGTTCATCTGTTCATAGCTTCTGTCAGACTAAAGCAAATACAAAATGAACATAAATCCTGTTCTGATTTAAAAGTATGATTTTTATGTAATCAAACAAATGATAAAATTCCCTATGCCATGGTTCTGTTGCTTGAACACAGATACTCTTATCTTAATCATCCCATCATTTACTTATAGTATATATACTAGCACAATACCAATTTTATCAAAACATACTATAGAGTAATTATTCATATTCATGGCATATTTTCAGTAGTTCAGTTATAATTTTTACTATCTTAAAAAAATAAATACATAAATTAATTTCTACTAAAAAAAATTCAAACCAGCTCCTAATAGGAAATTGTATAATTTTATTAAAAAGGAAAATACTAGCAATGGATAGCGGTTCAGGTTGAGGAATTGGAGAGCCGAGTTTGAATTCCAGCTGAATCCATTACATTCACTTACATGCTAATACTCTTGGGAAAGGTATGAATCCTCTTCTCCCTCCTGCTATGGGTAAATAGCAGAACAGACTAGGTTCTATAGCCTTGGATGGCAACTGGTCTACTGCAGAAAGAAATGGCAACCTACTGCGGGAAAAAAAATCTGCCTCATCAGTCATGTATCAAAAAATACATGATCGCCTAAGTGTGTATGGCACATAACTGACAATGTAGAAAACTATAAACTCTAAAAAGATTATTTTCATACAGAACTTTAAAAGTAAAACCTAATCAAACATACCTAATAATGGTACATTCTGTGTGTATTCTCCTTTCACAAAAGGACAAGATGTGGAGTGTCTTTCATGTTCAGACCTAAAAAATAAAATGAATAAAGAATGACAATAAGCCGTTAACTTTTAAAGGTTTTGAAGTGAATTTATATAGAATCAGAATACTTGATAGATTGAGAATTGCATCTTTATTTTATAAAAATCATAAATGCCAAAAGAAAATTAAACTGATGTTGAAACATTTTTATAAATTTTAAATTTTTAAAAAATATGTACATTTGGAAAAAAATCTCCATCCAACAAAACATTTATGAGGAAAAAATTTTGAACAAAGGCTTGTTGCCTAAATATTCTAGGTTTAAGTTTTACTTAATAGATCATTGCACATTATGCTATTTAGGAAATTTTATCCACTGTAAGGATCACCTTTGAAGTTTTAGCTAAGAGTGCAAATTAGCAAAATAGAGAAATGAAATGAAGAATTTTACCATGGTTCATCTGTGGGCTCCCAACACACAAGACATACATTGCATGTGAAACACATTGCTCTGTCATCCCCAACAGCATTTGGTTGATGATAAAATCCAGCTTGAGCCATTGGATCAGGCAGAGCCCATCTGAAAAATAAACATTAAGTCAAATGTCATTTGATAGTTATTTAAAAAAAAAAAAAAAAAAAATTAAAACCCTTTTTACAATGGTTTATTGTAAATGAATAAGTGTAAATACAAACATTAAAAAAATATAACTAATTAGTTGATGGTAAGATAAAAAGATCTATTTTACTATTCCTATTTACAGGCCAAAGTAAACTTCTGTATTCAATAACTGAACATTTAATATGATTTACCAGTAATGAATTAATGTTAAATAAATTCACAAGTGCTTTCATAAAGTTACAATTTTCACCTGCAAATAATTAGATTTTTATGCAATTTTGAAGAAAGTAAACTAAGTAATGGCTTAAGACATACAAATAAAACATTTCATGAAAAAAAGAAAAAAAAGGTAGATGCAGGTCATATTGCTTATTACATAGAAAAGTGTGTATATATATATATATGCGTATATATATATATATATATATATTACACACATGAGAAATTAACACTGCATGGGGAAGATCAGTTTCACATATGTATGCAATCTTTCAGCCAAAGATTATAAAATTAAATATATAAATGAATACAATATATAAATAGCCATCTACAAGTAATGATCATAAATAATCCAAAGCATTAGCCCTAAACAATGGAACTAGGAAGGACTGGCTTCTTTACTCAACTTCCCTTAATCCCACAGAGACATACAGGGGTTTGGACAAAATAATTGGAACAGGTGCAAATTCCACTCATATATATTTCAAAGACCTACTATATTAAGAACTTTAACTAAAACTTTGTAATTGCAGGTTATATCTATTGTAAATACATTTATTTATCTAATTTATTGTCTTTGTCTTATTTATTTTTAGAATTTAGTAAAATTTAAGCTAAATGCATGACCTCTCCAAGTTCGAAAAAGGGCTAATTGTTGGAACTCGCATAGCAGGAGCCTTGATCCCTAAGGTTGCTGAACTGTTTGGTTTTTCAAGAGCTACCATATCAAGAACTATGACACAATTCTAGAAACAGGGCAAAACCTCGAGTAACCAAAGCAATTCGGGCCAGACTTGCAAACTTACTGACAGGGACCGACGTCCATTGAAACACAATGTGGCAAAAAATCATCGGACTACTGCGACCAAAGTGACTGCTGAGTTGAATAATCATCTGAATAGTCCAGTTTCTAGTTAAACTGTTCATCATGAGCTCCATAAGGCTGGATATCATGGAAGAGCCGCCATAAGGAAACCTCTACTCTCCACTCGCAACATTCAGAAGAGGTTGAAGTGGTGCAGACATCACAATGCCTGGTCTGCAGACCAATGGAAGCAAGTCATATTCTCAGACGAGTCCAGTTTTTCTCTTTTCCCAACTTCAGGGTGAGATTATGTGTGGAGGCAGCCCAAAGAAGCTTACTGCCCTGACTGCCTTCTTCCAACAGTGAAGCATGGAGGTGGATCAGTGATAGTTTGGGCCGCCATATCATGGAAATGTCTCGGTCCAATAGTTGCCCTGCATAGAAGAATCAACAGCAAAGATTACCTGAACATTTTGGGAGATCATGTTCATCCAATGGCCCAAACTTTTTTAGCCCTGATGGTGACTGCATCTTCTAAGACGATAATGCTCCAATACATACCGCTCAAGCAGTTAAGAATTGGTATGAAGAGTATAAAAGTGAGCTAGAACACATGGAGTGGCCTCCCCAATCTCCAGATAGCAATATTATTGAAAATTTGTGGTGCATTTTGGAGTGACAAGTTAGGAGCCACTATCCTCCGCTGTCGTGTCTTAAAGAGCTGGAGCAGGTGTTAATGGAAGAATGGCTGAAAATTCCTTTTGATGAAGCCAGGAAGCTGTACGATTCCATTCGTAGTCGTATTAAAGCTGTATGTGAGGCTAAACGAGGACCAACTCCATATTAAATAAATTTTCTTTGAATTTAACAAATGTTTCAATTATTTTGTCCAACCCGTGTGTGTGTGTGTGCGTGTGTTGCACGCACACACACACACATAAAGTATGCCAAAATGGCACATGGTTTGAAAATTGCATGAAGTGTTGGTTCTTATGTTCACACTTGCTATATTTATAAATACTATCCCTGATATTAAGCAATCTTCCTCTATAAATATAGCAAATAAATAATATATATATATATATATATATATATATATTATATAAACATACATCTCTCTAAACGTTTTTATTTTCTTATATAATCATTATTTTTAGTGGGTACACATGTCTGCCCAAACTTGTAGCAGCATGTTTTGGATAAAACTGTTTCCCCTGATTAAGAAAAAAAAGAAAATAGAAAGAAGGGGGTGGGAAATACATGTTTGATTCCTGCCTGGAGACATTTTTCTTTCATATGACTTTTCAATCTAGGCTGGTGTTTATAAAAAAAAATAAATAAATAAATAAATTTACAGTAATAAGAAGTGTGCTATATTATATATATATATATATATATATATATATATATATATATATATATATATATATATATATATATCTCCCACTATTCAAATATTTTTTTTTTTTTTTTTTTTTTTAAAATGAAAAACTTGAAAATAAGTTTTAATGAATATTTCAAAAAACTTATGTATGTAATTTTACAAAAATTAATAAAATACAGGATTTGGGATGCATAAAAATTTCAATTTAGGTAAGATATATCTATATTATAAAATAAATAAAAACAATTTTTCAATTTAACTTACTTGTAGTTCATGTGTGGCCACTTGCCAAAAGTCTCCCTACGAGCTGCTTCACTATACATCAGTCCCCGTTCTACAGGGCCTGTGCCAATTTCAGGTAGGGAGCTAGGCAACAGGTAACTCAGACGATTACTGATGGCTGCTGCAATGGATAAGCCTGGCCGATGCTGGTTCAGTCTCTTCATCTCCAGCACCACATTGCTGCACACAGTTTTCAATGCACAGTGAGGAAGCTGGATACACACTGTAGCCCACTGAAATTTACAACATACAAATCTTGATAATTAGGAGAGGAGGTAAAACACACCTTATAAGAAAGAGAAAATTTATAGAATTTAAAATTTTTAGTTACTGTAAAAATTTAATTTCAATATGCAGTAAAATATTTAAATCTTCAATTATCATATTTGATGGCATATAGGATAAGTTTGTAATTACTTTAATTAGTCACTTTTTCTCCCTGGTCAAATAACATTGATACATTAAACTCATTTCAAACAAATCAAATTTAACATTTTCATTACATTGTTAAAAGAAAAAACAAAGTTCATTTCATTTGAGATATTAATTTCAAAGTATTGGATAAAGTAGGGTTGTTCATCCCACTTCCTGCATTCAGCAAAATACATATATTGATATAATACACAGCATTACCTGTGTTATATCCAAATTATACCAGTAATTCATGATGAATAATATTTATATTTAAACCGGATATCATTTATTATAAACATTATTCATCACAATTTAATTTTTTATCTCTAAATAAATATATAAAAGAATTGTTAACTGTTCAAAATTTTTTTGTGCACATGCATCTAGTTTAAACTCCAAAACTACAATATTTAGACCCTTAAAACCATATGTATTCTGATTCAACATGTTCCAAGGAAGGTTTTGATAAAAAAAGTTATTTTTGTACTCTTTATATAAGTAAAGATAAATTAAACTATTTTTTGTTTTAATTTTAAACTAATGTGGTTTGGGCTAATAAACCAAGCTTTCTTTTTAGGAAATGGATTAAGTCTGACAGTTATTTTTAATTTATTTACTTTTTTGTTTAAATGTTATTTTTGATGGATATTCATATTCAAGTAGAAGCTCTGTTTTTGTAATTAAACAGTATTTCTTATCCAACTACATCTACTATCCTGAATATTTGAGAAATCATGTCAAAATAGCACATGTCCTCCAGCAGGATTCAAACATGCATCCCCTATGGAGAACCATCATTGGATCCGACATGCCTGACCGTTTGTAGGACTTCCAGCCAAATAAAGCCCGAAGGCTGGCAGAGATAGAGATATATATATATATATATATATATATATATATATATATATATAGATAGATAGAGAGAGATAGAGAGAGAGAGATAGATAGAGAGAGAGAGATAGAGAGAGATAGATAGAGAGAGAGAGATAGAGAGAGAGAGATAGAGAGAGATAGATAGAGAGAGAGAGATAGAGAGAGATAGATAGAGAGAGATAGATAGAGAGAGATAGATAGAGAGAGATAGATAGAGAGAGATAGATAGAGAGAGATAGATAGAGAGAGATAGATAGAGAGAGATAGATAGAGAGAGATAGATAGAGAGAGATAGATAGAGAGAGATAGATAGAGAGAGATAGATAGAGAGAGATAGATAGAGAGAGATAGATAGAGAGAGATAGATAGAGAGAGATAGATAGAGAGAGATAGATAGAGAGAGATAGATAGAGAGAGATAGATAGAGAGAGATAGATAGAGAGAGAGATAGAGAGAGATAGACAGAGAGAGATAGAGATAGAGAGATAGACAGAGAGAGATAGAGAGATAGATAGAGAGAGATATAGAGATAGATAGAGAGAGATATAGAGATAGATAGAGAGAGATATAGAGATAGATAGAGATATAGAGATAGATAGAGAGAGATATAGAGATAGATAGAGAGAGATATAGAGATAGATAGAGAGAGATATAGAGATAGATAGAGAGAGATATAGAGATAGATAGAGAGAGATATAGAGATAGATAGAGAGAGATATAGAGATAGATAGAGAGAGATATAGAGATAGATAGAGAGAGATATAGAGATAGATAGAGAGAGATATAGAGATAGATAGAGAGAGATATAGAGATAGATAGAGAGAGATATAGAGATAGATAGAGAGAGATATAGAGATAGATAGAGAGAGATATAGAGATAGATAGAGAGAGATATAGAGATAGATAGAGAGACCCCCCACCCCCAAAAAAAACAAATTGTTTAATTAAAAAAAAACAGAGCATCTGCTCAAATATGAGTATCCATCAAAAATAGCATTTAAGCAAAAACAAATGAAAAATAACAATATGTCAGATTTAATCCATTTCCTAAAAATAAATAGTCTTTGTTTACATTAGTTTACAATACAGAGCAGATATTCAGATCAGTTTCATCATTTTGGCTGAGATACACTTCAGTCTTTCTCAGGTCAAGATTACATCTGGTGAACTTTAGAAGTCACTTTTCTCCCACCCCATCTTTAGAAATAACAGTGTTTGATGTAGTGTTCTGGCCAAGATGAATTTCTCAAAATTGCTCAATGCAATATAGACCTGAAAAATGAAAAAAATAATTGTTCTATACATACATCATGAACTATTTTTGGAGCTGCTCCCATACCCAAAATTGAAACTGGCTCCCAGTTTTCAAAAAGGAGCTACTCCAGCTCCATAAAAAAAAAAAAAAAAAAAAAAAAAAAAAAAAAAGCAGCTTTTTCGGCACCCCATAGTTAAAATGTACCTTCTTTCATAAACATTGGACATTTTTGCAATTAATAAGTCGGGTATGAGATATTTCAAATTTAATAAGAACCAACATTTAACCCATCAGCATACCTGTTACCCATAAAAAAATACCAAAGTTCCCCCAATGAATCTTATAAGGCATATGTCATTCCTAACTCCAAAAGAATTTAGTTTTACAAATTTTATTTTATAAACTGGACTTTAACTTTAGTAATAGTTATTTTTTAAATTTCCATCTTTCAAGATGTGACGGTTTTTTCAAAAACAATTCCTCCTCCAATTTCAAAATGAAAAAGCACCCATGAAGATTTTATTTTAGCATTAATTGAAAGCTAAATGATTAAATTTCCAGTTAGTAAAATATTCTGGTGTATTTTAAATAAAAATTAAATAGATTGGAATCTCAACTTCTTGGCCAATTTAAGAAATTTTTCTTAAAAGTGGCCATTTTCTTAATTTTAAGAAATTTTTAAATGAAACGATTTATTTATGTTAAAAAGTAAATTAGAATTTTATTTCAGGCCAAGAATCAATTTTATTCAACATTTGGATGGAATATCGAGGGAAATAGGCAAGAAAACGCAACAGAAGTTATTACTTGTAAAGATTCATTTATTTTTTAATAACTTTCTTTAAATGATGATGATAACAATAATAATGGCAAAAGTGTGTACAAAAGTAAATTGTCAGTAAATTAAAAAGAAAATATTGGTTTATTTATTCATTCAGCAATGAAAATGTCAAAAACAAAAAAGTTCAAACCTTTCTTCCTCCACACCAATACCTACATACAGCTTTTATATTCTCTCCCACCGAGACACACACACACATATATATATATATATATATATATATATATATAGCTTATAAAAAAATTAAAAAATGACATCAAAAACTTTCTGCACTGTCTTCTGCAATTTAAAAGAAATATCCCGGACATCAGAACGGTAACACCTAGGTGTCAAAGTCATTGCCTCTTTACCAAAACCAAGGGTAGAAGTTGAAATAGTTACACATGAAAATGGTAACTAACTACCACACACACACACACACACACACACACACACACACACACACACTTTCATACATTTACCACAGATATAATAAAAAATACCTCAGAATTTAGCTTAGATTTCCCTTTTTTATTGTTGAATACAATCTAATGTTTAAAAAAATTCAAATAATTTTGGAGTGAGGAGCTCAAAATAACAAATACAATTTTTAGCACGTTTTTTTTGTATGACACAGATTAATTTGGAAAATCTTGCAAAAATAAAAATAATTGTCGGAAGTTAATGAAACTTTCAGAAACTATTCATGGATGATGGAAATTATTATAAATATGTTTTTTTTTTATTAAAGTCATGGCAGAAAATATTTATTACTCCCACCATAACTAATTTTATGAAAACTCTAGAAATTCAATCGCAGTGGGTTTAGTGATAACAATAGTTAAAAGCACAAGGCTTTGAGGAATGCAAATCGTTTTTTTTTTGTTTTTTTAATTAGACCCGCACTATCTGAAAATCAGTTCTGAATTGTAACATACAAAACTCAATAAAACAAAGATATTATTTAATTTCAAATGCTTTTCTTTGCTTTTATTTGTTTTTATGAATATGAACAATATTTTCTGAAAGCAAAAGATTTTTTCGATGAAAAATGAATTTTTAATACAATTATTTGTTAATCTTTTATTATAATAGATTTTTACATTTAAGTTGTTAAAATATTATAAAATTAGTTAAAAGCCGCATCGGGTTTTCTAAGTGTCCTTATAAGATAGATCTTTTTTAGCGCATTGTAAATTGTTTAATTTTGACCAATCAGAAGATCCGCAGTAATTAAGAAATGTAATGTTGTGTTTATAATCGGGCGGTAATTATAAAGTACGGAAGACCAACCAGAATACAATTAAGTTGCGTTATTTAAGTTCAGCATTGTTCTCCACTGTAAAGGCCTTTACTTTTGCAAAACACGTGTGGAGAAGTTAATTTGATTTTTCAATTTCAGCTGAGAAGGGTACCTAAAAGTATCAGTATCATCTTATGAAATTTATATGATCTTATTTTTATATTAATCGCAGTTATGGCATTTTTTCCATAAATGAAATATCAAAATTAATAAAATGAATGGAAATACAAATAACAGTAAAATGTAATAAATGTACATAAAATTATAGTATTTTATGTAACTACTGATAAAATTTCATAAGGTACCTATAAATTAATTAGAAATTAAATTAATTAGATACCTTTCTTGTGAAATTTAATCTCACTCTTAACAGTCTTATTTTTTCATTTCTTTATAATATATTTTCCATAAAGCATCGTAAACGTAAAGGTAAAAGCAAGTACAAAAAAAAAAAAAAAAATTAAAAAATTAGAGCGCTGAAAGTTTTCCTTAAAAATAATGAGGTAAATAATTTGTTCACTTAAATGTAAATAATTTCACTTCCTTCCATCCGTAGAAAGAATTATCCTCCTGTAAGTTATCTAAACGTCATGAAAATGTCTTTCATCACCTTTCAAGTGACCTGCTTTGTTTTATTTTCAAATTACATTTTTTCGGCGCAGAAGCTAAGTTAAGATTGGTTCAAAATATTTTAAATAAACATTATAATTTCTGATTTTATTAAAATAAGTTTTGAAAAAAAATGATAATTGATTTCTAAAAGAATTTCAAAGTGAGATTTTCATCTTTTTTATAAAATGGAAAAAATAATTGAAAATGATGGATTATCTGTCCTTTTTTTTGACAAAAAAAAACAAAAAAAAAACAAGATTTTTAACAAAATAACAATATGTCAGATTTAATCCATTTCCTAAAAATAAATAGTCTTTGTTTACATTAGTTTACAATACAGAGCAGATATTCAGATCAGTTTCATCATTTTGGCTGAGATACACTTCAGTCTTTCTCAGGTCAAGATTACATCTGGTGAACTTTAGAAGTCACTTTTCTCCCACCCCATCTTTAGAAATAACAGTGTTTGATGTAGTGTTCTGGCCAAGATGAATTTCTCAAAATTGCTCAATGCAATATAGACCTGAAAAATGAAAAAAATAATTGTTCTATACATACATCATGAACTATTTTTGGAGCTGCTCCCATACCCAAAATTGAAACTGGCTCCCAGTTTTCAAAAAGGAGCTACTCCAGCTCCATAAAAAAAAAAAAAAAAAAAAAAAAAAAATTGATTCAAATCACTATAAGTTCTATTTGAAATACACCAGAGTTTACTGAAAATGGTAAATTTAATCCTTTAGTCCTCAATTAAAGATAAGACAAAAACTTCAAGAAAGCTTTTCTACTTATAAAATTTCATTTTAAACCATAGGTGTGACAACTCCTGGGGCATTCTGGGGTTGACTCATAGTCATGGCCACCAATATTTGACACGGTCAATCAGCAATCATTGCTACCTGGCAGAATACTTTGGTCAGGATACCAAATAGGATGGTCAGTTAATTCTAACGGCATAAATAAGTAATGGCTTTACACTGTCGTTCCCAGCTCATTTCCAATGACTGGTTACCAAAGTAACTGCTTCGATCTCAAGTCTAACCTACCCACGTTGTGATTTTGATCATAGGTAGACAAAATCAATCAGACACTGGGGCCATTATGCAAGGTGAGTCTGAACTGAAGGTGACATTGCACAAGTAAAAAGAAATAACAGTTTGGGTGTGTTTAAAGAAAGCAAATCAACTTTTATCAGGAGTGTGTTTTCTTCCCAACCCATGACACTTTTATACTTCTAGGCAAGTTCTAGTCTTCTAAGTTAACCGATTTAGTTTTTAGGCGTTGACTTAACTTCATTCATCAGTGTAACTTGCTGTTTGTAAAAAGGCAAAGTTGGAGGTTCTTGCGTCGGCAGGAATCGTGGAATCTCAGTCAGCTCTCTTGTAGCTTTCTCCAACTGCAAAACGTGAACTGGTGAACTACTCAAGGACACTTATATGGAGTTCAACCAAATCCGGTGCAGGGTTAGACACAGCCTGAGGTTTTTGGTGAATCCCCATTTCCAACAAGGGTCCCTTTGCTGTCTGGCCAGGAAAATTAATTACTTCCTATTTCCGGGGGGGGGGGGGCTTTGTCTGTGAGGAGAGGTTGCAGGATAGCATTCCTCCTGAACTCTATCCTCCTCACATTGGTACCTCACACCAATTCCTTTTGGTGGGCATTAGTAACTTCTCAGTCTTTCTTACTATTTTACCTCCACCTGTCACTACTGCTACCACGCAACCAATGAGGTCTTGGTCATGCTGGCATGGCTAAGCCTTCTTCATTAATTAACTCTTTGACACTTCTGCTTATTCAGGATTTCTTATCCTGTTTCCAGATCATGAGCAGTTAGAATTATCAACTGAAATTTTGTTTACACAAACCCATTTTTGCGCCCTGCCAAAATTCCTACAATTAACACATGGCCCTCTCATCTGGCCGCCATTTCCTTGGTCATATTACCTGTTTACACAATATCTATGCACTCTTGAACGATAGATCACATCTTCATCGATTCTGTTTATTTCACATGTACTGAATCAACAGTTCCCAATGCCCATTATTAATCACCATCATGCACTTTCATAACTTGAGAATCTGTCGTTTCCAGCATCATGCTTACTTGACTATCTCCTTGCTAGGTCATAAAATCCTTATCTCTACATGCTCTTGCGATTAATTAGTTTATACTTGCTAGATTGCCGTATTGCAAAAATTATCTCTTCCACAATTCTCACTTTTGAGAATTTAGCTTAAAATTAAAACTGTCGCAGTTTTTTTTTGCATGTTTGTCTGTATATCTTTTAACCCTTCTTTTCTGTTTTCAGCATTTTCCCATTCAATTCTATGGCTAATTAATTAATTGATCACCATAACTAAATAGTGTCACATAGGCATCGCAAAAAATGAAGAATTCCCAAAGAACTACAGAGATGAAATGCTTCTAAATTTGAATGGCTATCCAGAATATAGAAGATGCAATACTGGAGTCACAGTTCAAGTTGGACACCACTCAGTTGACAATAAGAACATTGTGCCAGACAATGCCTACCCGCTGAAAAAGTACAAAGATCACATTAATGTAGAAATTTGTTCATAAGTGAAAAGCATTAAATATATCTTCAAGTACATGTACAAGGGACATGACTGTGCTTCTGTTGAAGTAAAAGACAACCCAGCAGCAAATCATGAGCAGAATGAAGCTCACAATGAAATTACTAATTATCTTGCTTGTCAATATGTTTCTCCTCTGGAAACTATGTGGAAACTGTCAGAGTTCAAACTACATAACACATCTCACAATGTCTACAAACTTGCTGTATATCTTGAAGACCAACAAAGTTTACTTACATAGAGGTAATGCTTAGCAAGCTTCTCAGGCACAGAGGGACCATGACACTACCCTCACTGCATGGTTTAAACTGAATGAGCATGATGACGATGCAAGGAATCACTTGTACACTGACATTCTGCTGCATTATGTGTTTAATAAGCTCTCTAGAAGATGGACACCAAGGCAAAGGAATACGAATATCATCAATAGAATGTATACAGTGAGCTATAGAGACACAGAAAAATTTCACTTGCAAATGTTGCTGCTGCATGTTTCGGGCGCCGTGAACTTCCAGGATTTGCGCACTGTAGGAGAAATCTTGCCAACACTTAAGGCAGCATGCATTGCTAGAAGCTGCTGCCTGTCAGATGCAATTACAGTTGTGCGTTATGTTTGCTGCCCTGTGCATGTATATGAACCCTGCAAATGATCTTCACCTGTGGACCACTCACAAGGAATCCATGATTGAAGATTTTTTATACCAAGGTTCTAATGCAGACCATGCAGAAAACAGCACTGTACCCAATTTATGCAATTGCAATAGAGAAGGGCATTGTTTAGCAATTGGGCTGCCTGAACCTATTGGAGTACTGCAGCTTAACCATCATGAAGACCCCGATCACCCAGGCATTGCAACACTTACTGATGAACAAAGACTGATTGCTAATGCTGTGCTTGAATCTGTAGATAAGAAGAGGGGAGGTGAAGTGTCCAACCACTCCTGTTTCTATGTAGATGCATCAGGAGGTTGTGGTAAAACTTATGTTTAATACCATAATTTCATATCTGTGAAGGAATAACTGCAACGTGTGCAGTGGTGCTTGGATAGGCATTGTGTCAACACAACTGTCAGGTGGAAAGACTATTCATGCTTTGTTCAAATTGCCTGTCCCATGCACAGAAGCCAGCATTTGTAATGTACCAACCACTTCGGACCATGCAAATTATTTACAAAACTTGGATTTGATCATCTTGTATAAGGCTTCTATGATCCCTTCATTTGCTCTTCATGCTATAGATAAAGCCCTGCAAGATATCACTGGCATTGCTGCTGTTTTCGGTGGTAAAGTTGTGCCCTGGGGGGGGGGAGACTTTAGGCAAGTCCTACCCATATTGCCAAGAGGAAGTTGCGAGGTAATCATTGAAATCTGTATTAAAAATTCTCCTCTATGGCCGATTTTCTGCCTCCTGATCAATGAAGAAGTTTTGAGACAACTTCCAAGTGACTGCTGCACCTATTATAGTACAGATAAAGTTTTGACAGATGATACTGCCAAGGCTGAGTGCTACCCACTCGAATTTGTAAACTCTTTGAAACCACCAAGAATGTCTCCTCATAAATTGAGTTTAAAATCCAGCTCAATAGTAATGTTTCTTTGTAACATTTCTATCCAGAATGGACTTTGCAATGGTACAAGACTGGAAGTGGTGGCCATGTGTTAACATTCAATTGAGGCTTCCTCGATTAGTGGCTCATTAATTGGCAGACTTGTCCTCATCCTCAGAATAAAGCTTGCTCCAAACGATTCAAACTTGTCATTCACCCTGGAGATCCCAGTTTCCTGTCCGTCACAGAGGCAGACATTTGAGAAGGTGGGTTTGTTCTTACCTCAGCCAGTATTCAGTCATGGGCAGTTGTATGTGGCGAACTCTAGATCTCACAAACTCTCAGATGTAAGGGTTAAAGTGATGGAGACAGACAGACAAAGAAGGAGAAGAGGGCGAACTGTTACTAAGAACATTATCTGCTGAGAGGTACTTACTTGAAGGAGTGGAGTGTTTTCAGAAATTCTGGAGACCCTTAATTGCATTAGGTACGTGTTCTTAGTTTATATGTATACATTTAATGTACCTGTATAAATATATGCAATTTTACTATTTGCTGCCTAAGTATCTAATTCTATTATATATGTAGAGATTTTAATGGTTTATATATATATATATATATATATATGATTTTCCAAGCATAGCTCAAATGTGGCACAAGGCCGAAAGTATGGGGCACCCAGTGAGGATTGAACTCACTACACAGTCATAATTTCTGCAGTCAGCAGCTTGACAGATATTTTATACACCTGGCGGAAAACATATTCATAAGTCCTGAGTGTCAAGTTTAATAGGTGGTGACTTCGATGCCAGAGTGCTACCTAAATTTTCAACATCTTGGTCCATTTTCAGCCAATACATATAACACCTCATTATGGATTTCATCCTTGAAATTCCTGGATGTCCTATGTTTTTGCAATGATGTTGGTATCACAGTTCTCTCTGCATACTTAATGCACATTGTCACATATTGAAAATGAATTTGTTGCAGTAATATTTTTATTTTTTTTCTTTAAATCTCAATTGTTTCTTCATTTTCGTTATAAAGTCATCTTTTTCCACTTTAACTCTCATTTCCTCTAATGTTACAGGCAGTTCTTTTGCTACAATTACTGTGTCCTCTAGTGGTTCACAGAATTTTGGCATTAATCTAGACAGTCCGTCTGCATGACTCAATTATTTGAATGATAGAAACAATTTTATAATTGTATTTTAACAAGATAGTGCCCCAGCACTGCAGTCTATTTGCTGTATGTGCGGGAACACCCTCTTTTTGATCCATAAATGGACAACAATTGACGATGATCTGTCTGTAGGGTGAATTGTCTACCATGAATAAACTTGTGAAACTTTTTTGTCACAAATATGATAGTCGATGCTTCCTTTTCAATCTGGCTGCAGTTTTTTTCATCTTGAAGTACGAGATATTGTTTAGTTGTTCAGTCCTCATATTTGTGTAGTATCACAGCTACAATACCAGACTTGCATCTGCTGCGACCACAATCTCTAATTAAGAGTCAATATGAGCTAGTGATATTAGCACTTTTTTAATCTCTTCGAAAGCACTTTGACCTTTATCTGACCAATTCCATTTAATATCTTTCTTTAGCAAGTTATTCAAGGATGCTGTTAATTTATGCATGTTTGATATATGCACATGATAGTAATTAGCTAACCCTAAAAATGCTTGTAACTTTGACACACCTGTTGGGGTGGGCATGTTCCTTATTGTGCTTGCCCTTGAAGGGTCTGGTTGTCTTCAGTTTACATTGATAATTTGTCCTAGGTATTTCACTATTCATAAATAGTGAACACTTTTCTTCACTGATGTTAAAACTGCAGTTTTTAATTCTTTCAAAAACTTTTCACATCTTCCATACACTGTTTTGGGTTTCACTTTTTATAACCAACAAACATTGTGATCTGTTGGAATATGCTTGGTGTCACCTTTATACTGAAAGGAAGTTGGTTAAATTTGTACAGTCCTTTATGAGTGTTAAAAGTTTAGAACACATTTTGTCTACTTGTATTTGTAGGTAAGCATCTGAAACATCCAATTTAGAAAAAAATTTACCACCATTTAATTTGACAAAGATTTCCTCTGGACTTAGTAACTGGTAGTTACATTCTTTCAAACTTTCACTTAATCCTGTTGAGAAAAATCAGCACATACACTGATTTAATATTTTTTCTTCACGTAAACTGTTGGTGATGCCCATTCAAAATTGTCTACTTTTGATACAACTAATTTTTCCAGTCTTTCTAATTCCTTATTTATAGGTTCTAATGCCACAAAAGGTATACTTCTTTTTGGTTTGAAAACCAGTGTTACATTTTTTTGCTTCAAATTTAAACTCTTTAGTGCATCTACCTAGACTTTCTGAGAAGACTTCTGGGAAACTTTTTTTTTTCAACTCTTTCTTTAATTTTCCGACTTTCATACCAGAGGTAACAACATTTTGTTGCAGAATAAATTAATTGGAAGGTCCCCCAAATCTGTCCCAAATAAATTAGCTGTATTCTTTACCACAAACATAACTGCTTTTTTTAGTTAAAAAAAAAAAAATAAAAAAAAAAAAAAAAAAAAAAAATATTGCAGGTGAACTTGCTCAAAGTCCAATTTCTTCCCTGTAACTCCATGAGAAATTTTTTCAGAAGTTGCTAAACTGGGTTTATCCATTTTTCTCCTTGTCTGTTTATTGATAATGGTGATATCAGACCTTGTATCCAGTTGTAGTTTTATTTTTACATTATTAATTTTAACAAAAACTAATTTTCTCTTTTGAGAGGTTTCTAGCTCAGTTAAAGACATGTTGACAAATTTTTCTTTTAAGTTTTTTACTTTACACAAAGTATTTACTACATGCACCTATTTTTTTCCATTTTTTGTATTTATAATGAGTAAATTTGTGTCCAATCTTCCCACATTCATAGCATTTTTTGTTCCTGAAAAAAAAAACAATCACTTTTAAAATGTTTACCATCACAACCGTGGCAAGCACTGGGTATTGACAAAGGTGTATAATCTTTTTTGAATCCTCTGTTTGATGTTGCAGAAGATCTATACTTTTTTTTCCCTTAAATGGTCAGATGTTACATACATGTAAAATGTCACTTTCCTCAATCCTTGCAATGTCGAGTTTCAGATTAACCATATATTGACACTCTTCAGCTATTTTCTGGATAGTTAGTTTTGAATCTATCTCTAATTTAGACAGTATCTTAGCTCTTATTTCAGCATCATTATTAGCAGTTAAGTCCTATGCAAATATTAGGCATTTGAACAAATCCAGTGTTAATTCATTCAATTTAAATTTCTCATATTCCCAATTCACTACTCCAGTATAAGTGACAAAATCTTCATTGTTATCTTTTACTAAGACATTGCCAATGTGTGTTAAATAGGGAGCACTTATCACTGAAAATTTCCAACAGAATTAATAGTTATCAAAATTTATCTCATAGTTTTTTTGGCAAAATAAAATTAATGTACCTTTCATGTTTTACAGAAGACAGTATTAATAATAAGCAAACTCTCCCTCCCTTCATCCCAGTGCAAACAATCCTTTTTAAAGAGTTCTCTGTATCTTCTATAATACATTGGAAATGTTATTCCTTCATCTGGATTGTATAAAAATAACATTAATTGAATTGGCAACAACTTCTGGAGTGAATAAATCTGATGTTCTTTCCAGTGAAGTTCTATGTAATAATAATTCCATAATTTTCTGTTGTTGCACTTGTTGTTCCAACATTTGAACCATGACAGACTAATTCTTCCATTTTCCTGTAGTCTGCTGAATTGATTTTTGAATATCTTCACCAGGTTATTTATCTGTAGTTTACAAAATTCATAGTTCCACGTGTCATCACTTTTCTAAAGTGGTAAATATTCACTAAATATCCTGTTAAGATGTTTTTTCTTCTTGCATGAGTGGCCATTAATAATTAAGTGATACTCAAGACTTAAATGTTAAATAAAACAGTATTTAATTACAACTGCAAATAAATACTTAAGAACAA
Source organism: Acanthosepion esculentum (assembly GCA_964036315.1). NCBI lineage: Eukaryota > Metazoa > Mollusca > Cephalopoda > Sepiida > Sepiidae > Acanthosepion > Acanthosepion esculentum. Next base: position 41,726,753 of record OZ038502.1, on the reverse strand, counting down.
AGAAGTAAAAAGTCAACCATTAATTAATCATTTCAGTGAATACCTTTGTTAGTAGTGGCTTGGCTTAACGTCTGGTAAATCCTAAATCAAAACCCAAATCTTCAAGGCACAATAATTCACGCTAATTCAACTGGATAGTTCCACTTAATAGCCACTGCAGTTATTAGCCTGACACCACTATTTATACACCTGGTGGAAAACATATCCATAAGTCCAGAGCATCATGCTCAAAGCTTGGTGTTGGTAGTTACTCATTTTCTTCCTATATGACGTTCTGATACAATGGATCCCACTAGATGGCTTAAAACATCCACAAAGTTAATTGGACTACGTGTTAGTTGTTTTTATGCCAATCAACAGTAAAATCAGGGTGATAGCTTCAAAGTAACTAACAATGTCCACAAGTAGGAAAAATGAAAATGAAGCAAATAAATGAAAAACTTCATGGTCAAGTACCACAGCCATGAGTCTTCTGGTTGTGGGCTTATATAGACATAGTTATGGTTAGAAGGAATATAAAGGCGAGATTAACCACTCCATAAAAGTAAGGGTGGAGGAACATTGAAAAGCTGTTGTCCAAGAAGAGATATTGAAATGAGTTATGGCTGATCTTATATGGAGGAAAAAGATAAGTCATTAAATCTCTGGAATGAAGTCATGATAATAACCAAAGAACAATGGAGAAGAGGACTTAAAAAATTAGAACATGTCAACCTCCCCAGGAGACCTAGAATACAAAAGAATACCATCTGGGAGTCATTGATTAAGAAAGGACACTTGTACAGCCACACTGCCTGGCTACAGATTAAAGGCTCCATAATTTCATCACTGAATTGTTCACTAAAATATTGTGTTAAAACATATCTGGTTCACTGGAGTTGTGATTTCAATCTCTTGGCTTGGTAGTACTGACTCAGTGGAAGAAACAGACATGTAACACACAAGGTGACAAAAACCTGGTGAATATTAACTGATAGGACATATTCCTTGAGCATAGAAAACGGAATGTCATGGCTCAAAAATCAAAGTTACTGAGAAGGAAAACAGCTAAAACATTGAGTATAACAACCAAGATGAATGTGCATACAATGAAAGTTCCTCATTTCAAAAATTCAGACAACTTAATTCATAAGTTTGTTAAATAAGGTAAGAAAAAACCCACCCTTTCAATCTAGTTAATATATTTATTTACATTAAGTTAAATATCTAGATTTTATGAATTTTGAATCATTCACCATATCCTTAAACTTGTTCCCAAGTATGAGACTATTTCATACACTAAATATTAGTAAGAATTAAAATATAATGATTAATATAGATCAAGAGCAATTTCAGAAAATAAATGTTACCTTAGCAGTTTTGTGATTAGCTTTGGTGAGTTCTTGCATAGAATCAATACCTCGGTCAAGCTCTTTTAGAACATCATCAACATAGTCAATGCCTGGAAGTTCAGCAGCTGCCAGAGACTTGAACAGTTGATTGGCCTACAAATAAAATAAATAATAAGTTTAAGTCTCAGACAACATCATTAAAAAGTTTAAACAAGCATATTTTTTAACACTTCAAAAGTAGTAAGTGTTTATGATTTAACAGAAAAAAATCTGTAATTATAAACTTTAGTCATTTAAGATAACTTAAAATTATACATGTTTAAACAATATTATAGATGTGATAGGAAAGAAAATCTATAAAAGACTTAAAGCAAGTGAGTGAGAAAATACAAGTTAACTGGCAAGTATTAACCTGCTGTCCAGGTTATATGAATTAATTGTGATCTCATGGATTCAAAATAGTCTGGTAAATTTCTTGATTTTAACCAAGTGCATAAAACAAAATTTCAATGTATAGAAAATAAAAACCCCTATTATATTTGATTATATCTAAAGGAAATGAAATATAAAATGAATTATGAATAATTTAGTGCAATCTAGAATTAACAAATAGCAGAAATGTGCAAAAATTTAAGTTATCTTTTTTTGGCAATCAAATTACCAATCCTTATTTAAATGACAGACAATAAGAACAAAATTACAATGCAAACAATAGAAAGTGTCCACTGATGTTTATGATATCAGCTACTGACAATCAGGCTTTCTAAAAGAAGCTGAAAATCTCAAGTACCCACAAGTACTGTGAAAACAAAAGTATTTTGCTGAAGTGAATAAAATATTATTAATAGAACTCTCTCATACAATTCATTCTAATTGCCATGTATATTTTAATTTCTTTAGACATACATTTAACAAACTTTTGAAGGTTTTTATATAGAAAATTAGTGAAAAATTTTAAGCTATATTTTTCCCCACTGCAATCCTTAGCTTCTTTGAAATATTCATATTGATGTATAAAGTACTCTTGCTATCATACATATATCAATTTTAACTGCATAATTTCCCATAATTAATAATTTATTTTTAATTATCTAAATCTCTTTCAGCATATTCTTAAATTCAGTGTGATGCATTTTTTAATATCAAAATTGTTTTAATCTACAAGCTTGAAGAAAAAAAAAAAAAATTGTACTGCTGGTTATGACAAAGTCTCAAGATACCAGGTTTTGCTTTGTCTCAAGGCTAACTACCCAGGGGAATACTATGTGTGGACCCAGGATAACTCTTAGAACCTAACTTTGCTGATTTCTAACCAACAGAGTCCTGGCCCTCCTGAAACCCAGACCTGAACTTGCTAGACTACACAGTGCAGGACATTTTGGAGCAAGCCACTAACAATATCTTCCATCCCATCATTAATATCCTCAATGATACTACCAAAAAGGAGTGGGCCATGATGTCCAAGGACTGTGTGATTAAGAGCTATATAGCTTTTTCAGTACCGAGGCTATAAATTAAAAATAATGGAAGCCACATTGAATAAATTATTTGTTTTGATATTATCTACAAGTTTAATCAATATCCTTTTAATTATTAATAATAATTTAAGGTTATAGCAATTTTATAAGTCTTGCTTCCTGAATGTATGTACAAATATACATACAGGTTTCAAAAGCAATTGTTTCAAGTTCAAATTTTAGATAAGTTTATCTAAAAATTCTTTTTAATATCTCAAGAAAATTCATTAATATGCAATTGAATATTTTTGTCAAGGGATATAAATATTTTATGAGAACTCAAGAGTCATTACCACAAGATACAAGAAACATATTAGGGACAAACAACATATTTGATTTAAAAAAAGAAAAAAAAAAGGAAAGAGAAACCAAGTGCTACTGAAAAGTTTGAATTTTAACAATGTATATGGGGTCAGTTACTCTTTGTGAAATTACTGAATACAAGCCCAAGGAATTACTTCTAAAGACATTATGGAAAAAAATGTTACAATTTTTGGTTCTCAATTTTCCTAAAAATTTTGGGTAGCACCTAGTAGTTAAGAGATTTGAAAACTAAAAAGCTCTTTGCTAGGTTTGAAATCATTAGTTTTCTTTTTAGATTAATTTGTAGTAAAAAGAATCATTTATCCCATATAGCTGAAACAAGTATTTTCCAAGGATTGATTTTTTTTCATTTTATGAATACATGAAACTTGAAATGATAATAAAGTAGGTATAAATAAAGTTAGGTCACACCTAAAAGGCAGCATCGAAAAATGGTGTTTTGTACTTCAATTTTGTAAACAGTCATATCATGTACATTACCAAAGTCACAGTTTAAGTGAATGTATTAGGTTTTTGTATAATAAAGATTCAAACTATGACAACTTACTTCAGCCAACAGCAATTCAACCTTGACTAGGTCTTCTGTTTTGGATACTGGAGTTTGCAATGCTGTGTCCAGAAGCAGGACTCCATTGAGGTCTTTGCGTGCACACACTGATGTTCCCTCGCAAATAATCATACGGTCTTTTTCTTGTAGATAAATACATCGCAGCTTGTTGCATTTTGTGTTAGTGGCTATAAAATGCAAAAAAAAAAAAAAAAATAATTACAAACAGCAGCAGAGGAACTCTTGTATTAGCAGATTTTTGGTCTCTTAAGTTTATGCATTTATTTAAATTACAATTGCATTCATATAGTAGTCTTACATTTAAGCTGTGGAGATTCACTTAGAAGGTTCAAACTGGCTACTTAGCATATTCAGTAAGATCAAAAACAGGTGTTGATTCAAATTTTCACATACTACTATTCATAAAAATGCCAATAAGACAACTGCTAGTCTTCAATTTTTACTTATTGATATCAAAATAGAAGAAAAACAAATAAACCTGTTCAACATTGATATTGTAAATGATAAATTGTTAGAATGTAACAACCTCACATATTTATTTTAATGATTTAGAATGTGAATATTGAATGTGGGGGTAGCAAAACAGAACAACTCAGAAAGTGAAATCATTAAACTAAGTTCAAATCCTACCATTCACTTTCATGCAAATGTCCTTAGGAAAGGCATGAATTAATCTCTTCTCCCAGCTATAAGTTAAATAGCAGGGTAGGCTGGGATCTCTAGTCTTGGGTGGCAGTCAATCTAGAAGGAAACTATGAATTAAAAGAAAAAAATACTTGGAAAAAAGAAGGAACCACTCCACTATCTTTTCCGATTCACAGATAATAGACAATGTGAAGAGAGCCATGGTCACACCTATGTCCTGAAAGGATATAGCATGAGGGGAAAAATAGTATGGCATGAAGACTTAGTACATGCATCTTTGCTACATTCAGAACAGTAGCGCATCTTAAAATGCATACATGAATTAATCAGAGACATTTTATATTTCATCAATAACAAAAAATTTTTTAAATAACTAAAACTGACTAAGGCAGGGAATTTGCTTAGATAAGATAAGCATAAAATCTATATATTATTATGGTTTATGACAGACAACTCTTATGATTAGCCTAATTTGAAATTAGGGATTAAAGATCTAATTTAAAGGTTAATGACAATATGTCATCTTGGAGATGGATGGCTAAGTTTTTTAGGAGGAGACAGAATTTTTAATTAAAATTCTATTATATTAATTCTAAAAGCAACTAATTTTTTTAAAATAAATAAGAAAAAAAAGAAAAAAAGATTCTCTTTTCTCAACAGTTGCATACTTTTAATAAATGCAGCATATGTATGCACACACACACACACACACGTTTTATAGTGAATGAAGCCTAAATGAAAAACAAAGGTTGCAAGACTTAATATTACCATGTAAAATTATTCAAAGGGATTTAATTGAAATATTTAAAGTGAATTTTATAAAACAGTAAAATTTTTGTATTCATTTTAAAACTTTAATAAATACGTTTTTTAATTCCTAAATATTTTAATGGTGTTTTAATTATGCTACTAACAAATGATATTGCTGTAGATTTAATCATGATTTTTACATTATTACATGGGAGAAAAGTTTACAATAAAGTGAATAAAAGAATTAATGTTAATGTTGTCTGCAAATTTTTAAGTTTTAAAGTCAAAACAGACAGTAATCACTCCATCTTACCCTAGACAGAAATAATTTGGTAATTTATTACTTTTAGATTTCAGTGTATCAATCAAAGAGGCCAATTTATCTATAAAATAATTGTTTTGCTGAATGTTTAATTCCTACATTAGCTATTAAAGCAATTAATTGAAAATAAGCATTTAAAGTTTATTTAGAGAAAAAGATTTGTGTTGAATAAAGACTTGCTCTCTTCATTAGTAAATTAAATTATTTACTACATGTGGACTTCATATCATCTGGCCTGTTATTTACTCTACAATTGAACCTATACAAAAGCAATAATTAAAATCAGATTCTAATTTCACTTTTATCTAGATATGTAATGAGTTTATTGAACAAGTCTTTGCTCATCCTTTTAAAAGTTTCCTCTTGTCAAATTCTACAGGTAAATACAGTATCAAATTGATCTGATTTTTTAATCTTTAAAGCTAAATTTAAATGAAGAGTATGTGTTTTTTTTTATAAGAGTAAAAGTTTTCCAAACCTTCTTTATTTATAAATTTAAACAATCACTTTCTAGTCAAGATATAACCATAGGAAGGGGGAAGTAGAGAGAGAGAGAGAGATGGTACAGTAAACAAATAAAAGGTTTAGTACCTTGATAAATTAGCATAATTCAGAGAAAAAAAAAATCAAGCAAACTAAAGTAACATTAAAAATAGTGTATTAATGAAAGAATCTAGTCCAAAGATAAGAACTCAGCCATAATGAAACTTTAAATGAACAACTAGAAATAATAATCACAGAATATTTCAAAAGATTTTAGTTCACATGGAATTGCAATAAATAATAGTGATTTCCAAGAATCATTCAAAGAGATTTTGCATACACTAAAATCATTCATTTTAATATTCAAGAAATATTTTAAAACAGGAAAAAAAAATTTAACTCCCTTAAATGCCACTTTTGTTAGCCTTCACTTAATGTTAAGTCACGTTCTATTTATATTTGTAAGTGCTAATTATCAATAAACTATTATTAATGTATCGTTACTGATGCTACAATGTGGCAGTCAGAAATATCAAGACAGATCATGAGAAATTAGCAGTTACCTCCCATTAACAACCATTTTCAATTTCATACTTATATACAAGCTTTATTTTATAAAAAAATACAGCTGTGGCACAAGGCCAAAAAAGGAGAATTGGGTTGAGGTTGGTTGCCATTTACTATTCTATACCTAACTAATCAAATGCACCCCATTTCATGAACATAATATTATATACATAAAAATTTATAGCCGATATACAATGAGGGGAGAGGGGATGAACCCAAAAACAAAACTAAACTATCAAAGCAAACAAAATAAATATAACCGATGTTAGTTGGAGCAGTCTACCGCTCAAAAGATTTAAGAGAGGCCGCTGTATTATGTTTTTAGACAAAATCAAGAGGCTCTCTTGCTAAGAGAGAGGGAAAAGATAAAATAAGTATGGCCATGGGGAATGAAGAAAGCTGACTCGGTTGATACAAAGTGGGAGGAGACAAAAACAAACTGGGGAGGTTAGGACTCAACTTGGATCATAACCAAAAATGCAGCCAGGAACAACACTTACTCACATTAACAAGGTACACTGAAATGGTCTATCCTAACCAGGGAAGGCTAGCCCCATTCATGCAAACCAAGCTCACCTCAGTCACCAACCTTTTACTGAAATCTGTCAAAACCAACCATTTTCTATCAGTTCTAATCTTCATCTTGAGTTAGTGCTCAAAGAATCAGATCAGACTGATGAGAAAGACAGCTGCCTTACAAGACTTCCTCCTGTCGCATCATCCAAATCAGCATTCAGACCATGGACAGCGATAGAAACACCATTCATTTCACCCCAGAATATGGGGGTGACACATTGTCACACTTGTATGCACGATCAACGAGCACAAGCTTTTCAAGAGTGATATGAGCTGTCAACTCACCGACATGGTCCCATATGGGGCAAACTCAAGGACAATGGGAGGTGTACGAAGCTGTTTCTTCTAAGCCAAGCATCATTGACAGTCTGGAAAATCCACCAAGCCCCATATGAAGGCTTTGTCATTGAGAGAAAACCCATTCCGAGCCAGTTGCCAGGTAAATGAAAACAAGACCAAAAGGAGCAAAACTCGTCTGCCAACAAGCCTAGCCAGTCATGTAGTGGATCCTTTGCAACCCCCTTCACTAGCTCCTGATAGAAGATTCTCCTAGGCGAAGAAAAGTCACTGGACCAAAGAATGACCTTCAAAGTTGATCAACACCCAAGAAGGAAACTTGATTGAACCCAGGGCCTATAATGGTACTCAAGCTGTAAGATGGGAGGAGTGATAGTAAGGAAAGAGAAGGTGTCCCTTACAATCCCTGCCAGAATAGAGTCGTCTGCCAGTGCACAGCAGAGGAAAGCCATCTTTGAGGCGAGCTTGTGACTCAACAAGTGCGACATTCCCAGCCCCCCCCCCCCATGACACTGACGTTGAACACAGACTTCTGTCAACGTGATGCTTACCCCCCCACACACACACACACATATTTATTTACTTGTAAATCAATGGCCCAATCGGAGTAAAAATTGCTTTATTTCCCAAGCAATAGTATTTAAACAGTATTGCTCTAGAAATATTTTTTTTTGCCGTTATGGTAACCAATGCACAAACAGACAGAAAGCAAAAATAACATTAAAGTATTTATTTCACATTTTATTTTTTAAAGGGATAATAAAAATAACTAAGATAAAAATCAAATGAAATTAATATACTAAATATGCTATTACCTTTTACGTTTCAGAAAAAAAAACATTTTAAAATGAAATAAAACAAGGCAAAAAAAAAAAAGTTAATTTCAACAGGTCTCCAATTTAAGCTATATTTGTGTAGCTAAGAAATTGCTTAAATCAAAATAAATCTCCACAAGCATTTAGCAGTTTAAAAATTAAAAAAGCAGTATGCATAAAGAAAAACCCTCACATTTTCCATGTAGAATAGCTGCTAAAAACAGTCTTAAGCATTTGAAATTTACAACAGGTAAGAAAAATGAATAAGTGCATCTTTCAATTTTCCACAAATTGACCAATATTTATCAATTCTATGTAAAATAATAGCAAACAGTGATATTTCTATTGCAATCATTAACTTTAAAGAGATTTATAGGCAATAGTAAGTGAAAAGTTTGTTTAAAAATGGGAGGGGAGGCAATATCAGTAATATAGGTACCTCCACAAGATCGCTAAAAAAAGAGCATAGCATGATGAAAAAGACGCCAAACTTGACGAAAACAAAATTTCATCGTCTAAATGTTTATGTTATTATTAAGAGGAAAGATCAAAGTATTTTGGGGTATTTTTTTTTTTACATTTTTTAATCGTTCCTAACACATCCGAAAATTTCGTTGAAAATCTTGGTTTTTCTGAGTCAGCAAAATTGATCATTTTTTTCCATTTTATAGAATCAATGAAAATCTCAGTTTGAAAGTCTTTTAAATATCAATTATCATTTTTTCAAAACTTATTTTAAGAAAATCAGAAATTATGTTTATTTTAAAATATTTTGAACCAAGCTGAACTTAGCTTCTGTGCCGAAAAGATGTAATTTGAAAATAAAACAAAGCAGGTCATAAACTTTCGCATCACTTGACAGGTGTTGAATGACATTGACGGATTCCGTGAGGATAATTTGTTCCACAGAAGGAGAAAAGTGAAATACTTTTACATTTAAGTGAACAAATTATTTACCGCGTTATTTTTAAGGAAAACTTTCAGCACTCTAATTTCTTTGTTTTTTGTACTTAGCTTTCACCTTTACATTTACAATGCTTTATGGAAAATATATTATAAAGAAATTAAAACGAGACTGTTACAAATGAGATTAAATTTCATAAGAAAGGTACCTATAAATTAATTTATAGGTACCTTTCTTATGAAATTTTATCAGAAGTGTATATAAAATACTATAATTTTATGTACATTTACTACATTTTACTGTTATTTGTATTTCCATTCATTTTATTATTAATTTTGATATTTCATTTATGGAAAAAATGCCATAACTGAGATTAATATAAAAATAAGATCATATAAATTTCATAAGATGATACTGATACTTTTAGGTACCCTTCTCAGCTGAAATTGAAAAAAATCAAATAAACTTCTCCCCACGTGTTTCGCAAAAATAAAGGCCTTAACAGCAGAGAACAATGCTTAACTCAAATAACGCAACTTAATTGTATTCTGGTTGGTCTTCTGTACTTTATAATTACCGCCCGATTATAAACACAAAATTACATTTCTTAATTACTGTGGATCTTCATATTAGTCAAAACGATACAATTTACAACGCACTTAAAAAAAGATCTATCTCATAAAAACGGTTACAAAACCTGATGCGGTTTTTAACTAATTTTATAATATTTTAACAACTTAAATGTAAAAAATCTATTATAATTAAAAAATAACAAATAATTGTATTAAAAATTCATTTTTCATCGAAAATTTTTTTTGCTTTCAGAAAATATTGTCCATATTCATAAAAACTACTAAAAGCAAATAAAAGCATATATTTAATAAAAGAAAACACAATAATTTCGATCATCTGTGAATACTTTCTGAAAGTTTCATTAACATCCGACAATTATTTTCATTTTTGAAAGATTTTCCAAATTAATGTGTGTCATACAAAAAAAAAAAAAAAAACGTGCTAAAAATTGTATGTTATTTTACTAGTTCCGGTGATACAAAGAGAAACAAGGATTTTTAAATAAAAATTCAGATTGTTCTAAAAAGAATGAAAAATTTTAAAAAATAATTAAAATAAACTTTGATCTTTCCTCTTCGTAATAACAAATATTTAGATGATAAAATTTTGTTTTCGTCAAGTCTGGCGTCTTTTTCATCATGCTATGCTCTTTTTTTTAGCCATCCCATGGAGGTACCTAAGTAATACAGAGTCATCAATGACAGTTTCCAATTTGATATTTGTAAATAAAAACAATGCAAAGATAATTCTTCAAAAATCATGGCTCAATTTGATGCTCTATTTACGTTATGAACAACTTGCCCACTACTTCTAAAATAATTAAAAAAAAAAAAAAGAAAAAAAAAAAGTCTTTTAATCTGACAAATGTTGCAGGTAAAGGAAAGTCTAATGAATGTTAATCAACAAAAATTAGTCATAAAAAAAAAAAGAAACAAAGCAGACCATTTTGCCCTCAGCAGTGTCAAATCTATACGGATACATGAAATTTCTCTATTCCATAAATATGAACAAATTTTGAATTACAACTAATATCATTTGCTTAGATTGATTTTTAGAATTGATTATGTAATTTCACCCCAATTTTAAATTGTTACAAGTACGTAGATAAGGGAGGGAGTGAGCAAACTAGAAGCTCATCTTTCCATTTATAAAAATTTAAAAATTCATTTTTAATGGCTTAAGATTTAATTTAAATAAAGCTTAATGACCCAAAGCAAATAGAAAGTTGTAAGTTCTTGTATTTATTCATTCTCTAACCCAAGAGAGAAAATTAAGCAAGCAGTAGGTTTGAAATTGTTTGCCAAGAGTGCATTTCTCACATTTACTTGTATGCATCACTTGGAAATAAAAATAAAAATGTGTGTAAATTAACATGAATATTTAAGATAAAATAGATTTTGTTAAAACCCACACAACATTAACTGACAAGATTTTAAGCAACCAAACCTTACACAATGAGAAGTTTAGAGTTGGAAAGAATCCAATCATCAAGTGGGATTGATGTTTAAAGTTTTTCCTTTCTTCAAATAAAAATACAGATTAAAAAAAAAAAAAACACACACACACAAATTACTTTAAATATCTAATAATAGTATAAAGAAAAAAGCATTAATTAAAAGATATTAGACAGACTAAATTTGTTTGGGGTGTTTTATGACTTTTACATAAGACATAAAACACATGATGCAGCATATGATCATAATATAAAGCTAAATAAAATAGGCAAAACTTTACACCTAGTTAGCATCTTTATATAGAAACCTTAAAAATGCAAGGCCAAGAAACAACATTTAGGATTAGGACAGCACCATGTCAAAACTTGTATTAATTGTTCAAGTAAAAAGGAACTTTTGAAATTACTGCTTTCACATTTTAATTAGGTTAATTTATTATCAGATGTCAAAGGCAATATTAAACTGGTAAATGTAGACATTTAAAAAAAAAAAAAAAAAAAAAAAAAAAAATGCTTGAAACAACATAATACTGAATGACATTCTTTAAAAAGATCCAATATCAAACCAGAAAGAGAATATTTTAATTATCAATATTTATCACTCTTGACAATTTTAACCATTACACTTTTTTGTTCTTATTTACATTAAATAATTTCTGCTATAAAAAAGCCCTAATTGGTTGAATTTTTGGTTAAAATATGAAAAGACTTAAGAGAAAAAAAAAAAGATTTCAACTATAAACAAAAGGTAAACAGATCAAAGAGTACTAACATAAAAGATTATAAACTATTTATTTATTTTATACAAATTTTAGATGATAACAAATGAAAACTGGTTTCCCAACTCAATAGTATTATCTTTTCTGTGTATGTTATGTTTATACAAGTGATCTATAAAATGCTAATGAACAGCTATATTGGAATAAAAGACTTAATTTAATGCTATTAAAAGGGTACTGTCAATAGAGATGTAAAGAAAAAAAAGCATGTAAATGTTCTAGATTGCAAAATGAAAAAATAAATACTGTCTTTTAAGAGGCGATGCCAAGAATAGGATGAAAAGAACTACAAAATTAAAAAAAAATAATAGTTTAGGTAGAGATTGATTAGTGATTCCATAAAATAAATCATGAGTCATAGTCACATTAAAAGGAAAAACATTTTCTCTATATTTTTATTACTTTGCTATATGATATCCATCCTCTTACATGGCAGTGAATGCTGGATGAGAAGAAAACTGGAGGCAACAGAAATATGGTTTAACAAAAGGATACTGAGAATTCTATAGATGGAGCAAGCAAGCAATGAAGAAGTCTTAAAGAAAACGGTAATATAAAGAACAGGAAGAGACAGCGGAAATTCCTTGAACACATAATGAGGAAGGAGTGTTTGGAAAACTTAACCCTCACAGGGTATATCAAGGACAAGAGAAAGGTGACTCAATGTCTTCCCTTATCTGATGAGTGTATGAATGGATGGTGCAAAGGTATAAAAACTGCTAAGGGTCACAAGGGATAGGAAGGTTTGGAGAGCCATAATTGCCCATGTCCTGAAGGGACATGGCACATAATTTCCCTTTTCATTGTGATATCCTGTAACAGCGTAATTAATACAAGGTTTTCAATTCTATATTACATACAAAATAATTTTTCCATTTTCTAATAGAATAAAGTTTACCAAATTTGTGGATACCTGCTTTAATATGTACCAAAAAAGAAAAGAAAAAAACAGAAAAAATCCTAAGTAATTAATTAACTTTAAAATGTAGTCAGATAATATATATGAAGAGAAACTGATCAACAAAACTAATAATAATTAAAAAAAAAAAAATTCTGTGTGGCTTGAAATCATATAAAAAAATCCCAGAATGCTGACAGTTACTTCCAAGATCTTCTGGAGCAGCATAAGACAGCATCCATGAAGGAGTCAATAATAATTCTTCAATGATGAAGAGGCAAAAGACAACTCACTAATGGCTAAGAAAGTAACCAAGGAGCTTCTGCAAGACATGTATCCATGTCTTCATTCAAAGGTGGAATACTATGATTGAGAAGGTTGGAGTTTATATTGAGGACTAGATTTCAAATCCTGAGACTTGTTTATTTTGGCAAGATGAGTGCTTCTGCTATACAAGAACTTTGGTCCTCATAAAACTAAAATAATGCTGGTATTATCAATTAGAACAAATACAAATTAACAATTCCTATTAAAACATTTGAACAAGCAATAGTTCCTCTTGTACACATAAAATATATCTCAAATGAAAGACTAGCAGAGTTTCATAACTTAACATGTCAAGTCTAATTTATTAGTTATGAGTTAATCTTAAAAGTCTAAATTATATTTTCCAGTCATAATTTTATTCTATGAAAAACTAAGTTACCATTTACTGCTTATGCTATTTTTAAGTTAGCTCTCTATAAAAAAAAAAAAATAAAAAAAAGTAATTTCATCAAATGACACTTCTAAGATTTAGAAATGAACTTGAATGATGATTGTTGCCTGATACACTTTATAGTAAGCTAAAACATGCACTCACAACATATACATGTTGAGCTAGGCCCCAAGAGCATTTTTCACTGTATTATTGAGCCCAAATTAATTTATTGTTTCACCGATTCTCACAGTGAAGCTTCATTTCATAGTAATGACTATTCATTATGGTTAATTAAATGTTTGAACCAGAGTTAATCTAACTCCTATCCTGTAAAAATACTATGTGCCAGGTCACTTCAGGATGTGGGTGATCATGACTTTCCACAACCTCCTGGCTCTTGGCAGTTTTTCTCTCTTTGACAAGCCACCCACACCCATTCTGACAGCCATTCACCTAAGCTTGTCAAGTAGATGGCTTGCTGCCTTCTTTAACTCTCTTGCCCTTTTAATATGTCTTGGGAGAGTTTTACAAGCCCTCCTCCCTCATGTGCTCAAAAAGTTTTAGCTATCTCTTTTGATTCTGAGCATAAGTGTTTTGTTACCATTATCTTTAAAACTTCTTCATTGCTTACTTGCTCCATCCATGGAATCCTCAGTATCCTTCTGTAGAACCACATTTCTGTTACTCCCAGTTTTCTTTCCATCTGTGAAGAGATGGTCCAGCATTCACTGCCATACAAGAGGATTGATATTAAATAGCAGTTCAGCACTCTTCTGTTTTAAAATGTTTTCCCCTGTTTCTTAGTACTTTTAGTTTTTGGAATGCCTTTTTTGCTAATCTGATGCACATTCAGATTTTGATGTTACATTTGCCATCATCCATTAAAATATTTCCCAGTTATTCAAACTTCTGTATTTATTTGATGTTGGTATCTCGAATTTGTAGTTTGTATCTTGGACTTTCTCTTACTGACAACCATACTTTGTTTTCTTACAGTTAATGGATAATCATTTTTACACACTTTTCTTTCCTACTTTGTGTAGGAGGTCCTGTAGCTTTCTTTCTGTGTCTGCCATCAACACTGTCTTACATTTTTAAGATTGCACTCTCTGATAAGTTCTGGGTCTCTAGCTCACTTAGGATAGCCTTGCTGTAAAGGTTGAAGACATCTGGAGAGAAGACACATCCTTATTTTATACTACCTTCTATTTTTGTTTACCTACTCAATCTGTTTTCTATCCATATATAGGATGTTTGCTCCCAATATAAGTTCTGGATTATTCTAACATCCTTCCCAAATAGACTCAGTATTCCGAAGTGAAAAAATAAAAAAAAATAAAATATATATATATATATATATATATATATATGAGGCATACTTTTTATTGATTTTAACATTGAAGATGAAAGAAACTAACATTTTCAGAAGGAGAAAAAAAAAAAAAAAAAAAAAAAAAAAAAACTTTGTGCAGTTTATAGAAAAGTACTATGAATGATCAAATTTCAACTGGCAAAGCCACTAAAATAAAGATATTGCTTGACATTACTCAATAGTAAAAACATGGAAGACCACCAATATATGCAAAATATCCAAATCAAGGAATGACTGTACAAAATTGATTAGTCACTTTAATATACAAATCACATGAAAACTTTTTTTAATAAAGTAAATAAAAATTTAAATTCCAGTCAAATCCATTACATTCACTTATATGCTAATACCCTTGGGAAAGGTATAAATCCTCTTCCCCCCAGCTATGGATAAATAGCAGGACAGACCAGGTTCTACAGCCTTGGATGGCAATTGATCTACCACAAAAAGAAAAGGCAACCTATTGCGGGTAAAAAACTGCCATGTCAGTCATGTATCGAAAGATACATGATCACCTAATGTGTCTCACACATGGCACATAACTGACTGAAATAAAAATTACTGGATTGTAATTCCATTTTATTTCTGAAAAAACATCTTCAGATTCCCATTCACTGAAGCTTTTACTAATTGCTTAATAATAAATAAAAATAAACCAATAAACATTTGAATTTCTTGGAAGATAGTGAAAGACACCTAGAGTAATTCTTTACTGAAAAAGATAACATTCTGGGAGAATGGAAATATAATGCAGCTCAGTAATTGGGTTTACTGAATTTATCTTAAATAAAAATTATCATAATTATAATATTGTTACCATAACATTTTATTTTTATAATTATTTATTAGATTAAAATTTTAAAAACATCAAGTTCTGACAATACTGGTATAAAACATAATTCAAAATATTAAAAAATATTAATATTTACTAGATTCAGATAAAGGTTATATCATTACTAATCACAAGTAAAATTTCATATCTACAAACTGCAAGAATGTAAATACAGATGATTTTTATAAAATGTCTTGGCTTGCAGCTTTTACAGTTTTTAGATTTATTACCATAGACAGCAAAGGGGTGAACACAAAGGTAAGAAAAATTCAATACACTTCATCTAGTCCAGATGGAACAAATATTTTTTCAGCTCAAAACATTCAAGATTCAGCACTTAATTTTTTTTTTTTATTGGACTTGAAATAGTTCATTAACACAGAAATGATTAACAAAGCAAGATAGTGGTAGAATACCAACAAAGCCACAAAGCAGCAATAAGAAAAATCATGCCATGTCTCTTCAAGATAATCATAGCACTATACAGATTTCTTAACTTTTAATATGTGCAAATCTCCAAGATATCATGAAGTTGTTTTCCATTGTCTTCTCCATGGTTTGGAGTTCAGGATTTTTTTCTTAGATTGGTTATCATCCAAAGCTAGAAAACCCAGCGTATCCAGTTATTTAACCCATAGCTGAAGGTAAAAAGTGAATTCATACCATTCCCAATAACAGTAGTATTAAGTGAATGAAACAAACTATACTGGAATTTGAACTCCATTTATCAAATGTTGCATTCCAATAATTGTTATGCTACCCACACATGCACCAACTTCAACATAATATGCTAAAATATAACTGATTATTGTTTTACCTCCTCTAGCACTAAAATGTGCTTTATTACACACAAGAGTAAATGAATTTTGTTATATTTGGTCATTAAATCCTACCAGTGATATCACAAACAGCTAGTTTTATAATTTTCAGGAATTTCCCCTCTTTACACATGCTCACAAAACTTAGGGACAAGAGTAAACTGATATGTATTGGAAAGGATACAGAAATGTTCTTTTCCAGCACTCCACATTTTAATGTGGATAAATTAGGTATACTAATATGAATTCATAAAAATTAATGCTGTCAAATAGTTTAAGAATATTTTAATTATCTGTTTTTACTAAATAAATATGCACAAAGATTTCCAGACACACATAACTTCACACCAGAACACTCTTCTATTTTTAACTTCTGCTCTAATGCAATATGAATGGTATCCTTTGCCTACCCTTCTCTAATATATTTCCAACCATCAAACTCGAGTTTAATTTCAGTTCATCACACATCACTTCAGACCACTGTTTCAAATACAAATACTTGTTCTCCGACAAATACTTTTTATACTAAAGTTCAGCCAATACAGAATTCAAGAGTCACTCAAGGTAGAGGGTTACTGTTAAAAGTCATGATGTATGAGTGTGTAATATGAATGAAATTGGAGATAATAGGAAGTGAAGGTTATGAGGATAAGGAAGATAGATAACAACTGACCCTTGATTTGAAGAGATTAAGATTGTAGTGTAGAGGTTACTCATGATGAACGAAGTGCGTGATATGAATTAAAGAGGAGGTGGTAAAAAGGGAAGATGATGAGGATAAGGAGGATAGATAACGACTGACCTTTGATTTGAAGAGGTTAGGATTGTAACATTTAGGGAAGCATCTATACAACAGTGTTCCACAAAGTCTGAGGGAGGGGAGCTGAGTAGAACTTTCTCCTCATATTTAGAATACAAAGGAAATGAGGGAGATTTGACTCATCCATGGCATGCTCTAGATTTAAAGGATGAATTGAGGGAAACTAAAGAATAGAGTTCATCTGAACATTTGCTATGGAAGTAGTGATAGAGAAGTAATAAGTTTGCAACATTGCATTTGTGGAAAAGAGGCTGCAGAGTGGAGAATTTCTCCCTCCCTCACAAGACCATATAAATGATTTTGACCTCATAAACTTGATAAAGGCTAGAAAGTGAGGACTGAACAGTGCCAGCCTAGATATGAAAACAATACTAATTATGGTCCAATCTGATCCTTTAAAAAGGCAGCATGGTAGAAAGAATCATGTACTTCCTGGAACAATAGAATGAGCTGACACATTACCAGTATCTTTAGCAATGGATCATATATATGAATTTCACTTGCAGTCTGAAATGAACTGAAGACCAACCAACTTGACACTCAAAGCACTGAGTCCCATCGAACTTACAATCATTTAACATTACTGAAGAAAACACAAGGTTTGATCAGTGATGAAATGATAGTATTTTAGTTTTTGAGGTACTGAAGGTTAGAAACCATTTTCCCCATTGAGCTGTTAGAGCTAAGTCAGAAATGTAAAGCTCCAATCATCTTAATTTTTGCAAGTGTGTCCATAACCTGGTATCATTTGAATATATGTTTACTAATAATCTGAGAATATGATAGATTATTAATAAAAACAGAAAATATGTATGACTGAGGAAAGAGCCTTAAGGGGTACTTGCATTGATCTCATGAGCTTCAGTAGACTCTTTGCATATTAAACAAAATATATCGCCTTTTGCAAGCCAAGTTCTACATACCTGAATTGATCCAGGACTTTTCCTTCTTTTTAATGATAATGGTCATACCTATTTCCATAATCATATTTTCTTATATTGATGCAAGTCCTTTTCTTGTTACTCATAAAAAGTTTATGAATGCATGTGTCCATTCATAGTGGGTTTTGCTAACAGTTGTGCTGTAGATCACTATTGCATTGTAAGCAACTCTTAAAATATTCAACCACATAAGCTGTATGAATATTTGAAGATATGTAGTTGCAAGATTTTTGCTCTAGTTTTGATAAACTACATTTTTTAATCATAGCTACCTAATAGAACATAAATAGTACAGGTTTCACACAATTACCAACAAATAAAGTAATTTTGAATTGTATCATTAAACTAATTGATGATATTTATGACAAATTATTTAAAGAGAAATGTGTTATATTTAAATAATTTCCATCAAAACATGCCCCCACACACACATTCAATGAATGATTCAATTTATGCATAAAAAGATTAAAATCAGATCTGATCTTCCTTTCTGGTTAACAATATAGTAAAAGTATAGTTTAGATTTCTTCCTGCAACAAGAATTTGAATAAAAAATTAAGGAATTGAGAAAGTTAGAATATACTTACAATATTAAATTTTGTTTTAAATGTATGAGCATTTTACTTTAATTATGCTCAGAACACTATAAAAACCATAAACATTTTTAACTAATCACTATAATTTACACAAATTTAACCAAAAGATTTCAATGCAAATTCCTTAATTGCTTTTTTCAGTATTTATCAAAACAAAATTGATACAATGAATAAGTGTTTTACATTTAATTTTACTGAAAGCCATTTAGAAACCTAAACACAATTTTTCACAGCAAATTGTCATTAAATGACCTATTGCATATGGATAGTAGTCATCTTAAATTTACTTCTACAATTATTTTAGAAGGCACTTAAAATTATACACACTAAATTTTACTAGAATCTCAATACAATTGCTTTCTTTCAATTGAAATGATCTTGAATCTAACAAAAGAACTTACCAAAATATTGTTTGGCAAAACAGAACACTCTACAAGGCAACATTTGGCAATTAAAAGCAAAATATTTATACTGAAAAATTATTTTGTAAATGAATGAAAAAGGACAATTTTAGTTTCAACCTAAATATTCTTAATTCCCGTTTTTGTTTTGATATTAATTAATTTTATTTAATAAAAGTATAAAGTTAACTAAAAAATGCATGATAAAGTTAGCAGAGATAGAAATTATAAAATGCAATTATTAAACATGAGAAAAATTAATTTTTTTTTTATGTAGAGGATATTTGATTTTAGTTAAGTGTCAAAAATGATTTATGATAAAAGAAATACTCACTATGCAACGAATTCTTTGAAGGATACAGGCTAATATGCAGAAGAATACTTATTCATTTCTGATAGTTTCTTGGATAAAAAATAAAATGCATTAACACTGGTACATAATGAAACTAAGTGCAACAGGATTTAAGATTCCTTTGTTACGCCCAAACACTAACAAAGTCTTCCTAACAATATTTTTTTTGAATTTATGCACAATGCAAAAGTAAAAAAATGTTTAAAAAAAAAGTATATATCGAGTGATGTTTTTTCAGTTATTCAGGCTTCTTCTCTGTAAGAAAAAAAATAGAACGAGAATTCTTTTTCCTAACCATCATTAATCATTTGAACTACACTCAACCTTTATATTATATATATATATATATATATATATATATATATATAAATAAAAACACCATTTTTATATCTCATTTCCAAAAGGCAATTTTTAGGTCACGATAACAAACACTGAGTGTTCGTTATAAACTTACAAATGGTAAGTAAAATTTAGTGTAGTTTAGTGTATGATTTAAAAACACAATTGGTACAGTTTTCTGTATAAAAGGATTTAAATTGGAAAAGATTTACCAATGTAGTTGCAAAGGTTGTGATCAGTTTTAAACACTTTGATTGAATCTAACTAGAAAAAAATGAATGCCTTATAAAAATACGAAAAAAAAAAAAACGTACAGAAAAAGACACTGTATTCACTACAAACATCAAGACCACACCCAAGTTACAAACACAGGCAATGTGAACTAATAAATCAATTACATTAACTAAACCAAATTATTATTTTTTTAAAAATTAAACACAAATTAGCGAATTACATACAGGACAAATTTCACAAGACTTTCGTTGTTTAGTTTACCTATTCTAAAAACTGTAGAGGAATACAAAAAACATTTGGTAGTGAAATTGGACAACAACAAAAGTAAAACTATCTAATATGGTGTAGTACTGTAGGTGGAATAAATCTTATTTTAAATCATTCGAACTGGAAAAAGGTCATAGATGTATAAAAAAGTGATTTCAAAATGAATTATGAAGTTAGTTTTGACAAGCTAATTACACATCCATCGAAAATGAAGGGAAACAAAAATTTATGGCTAAGAAGTTACTAAGTAATGTAACTGAATTTTCAGTACAAATTAATTGAACGTAATTAATTGTATTCCATATGCTTTTGTTTAGTCATAAATTATCTTTGCTACTTGAGTTGCATTTTTAATGCAATTAAAATATTTAGAGAACTAACCAAGACGGAGCAGTTTTCGAATATCATTTTTCGCGTAAAAATAACAATGGTTTTTAAAGATTAATAAATGCCGAAAAATTATATAATCCTTGTAGTTGTAGGCTTAAAAATAAACTCATAACTGATTTTTTAACTATTCCAACCCAAACTAGAAAATTTGATAAAAGTCAATAAATTTCTTACAAGTATGTTTACTTTTACAATAGACTTAGTCTCAAGGCTAATACACTTTTGATCACACAAGCCAATATATAATAACATTTATTTATGGATCTACTGTCAAAAAAGAATCTTAATAGATAAAAATAGAATGATTAATTCTATTTTGCATAATTATACACTACACGTTTCTTTCCGCTGAGTCACGAATATGTTTAAAAACAGGATTAATATTAAAAATAAAGGGGGTAGCGTTTGTCTTTTTAGAAAGAAAACGACTACTCGGAATTTAACTACAGATATTATTGGTATTTTACATCTTGTAACAAGTTGCATTCATTTTTCCCTTCAATTATTACGAGAAGTTAACTGTTAAATGTAAAACAGGAAAACGGTAAAAAACAAACAACGCTTCTTTACTAGCAATTCTCAAAATCATATTGTACATCGTGTAAAAAGTGTCGTTTCCTTTCGTGTGACAACTAAAATGTCACATTAAAAAAAAAAAAAAATAAACGTAAAGGGACGACTTTGAGGAAATTGTAAAAATAAATGAAAATAAAGGTATTCATTAAGTTGGGAATAAAAAGTATAGTTGCTCGGTAACATTTGTTTTTTCGCCTATTTGAAAAATAATTGACATACACAAACAAAAATTAGTGATGCATATGTCTAAGTAGGAGCATTAAGATTTAAAGTAAAATCATTCACATCATAGCCACTGTAAAAAAAAAATAGAGATCTGTTTGATATTTTAAGACGAATAAGAAGATACATAAGGTCAGAAACATTTCATGGAGACTGAAAAGTGAGGAAGCAAGAAGTGGTCATGATCAGCTTAAGAAAACATAGTCTATGTTTTCTGGCTTAGACATCTAGACTTGATTGATTAAACGACAGCAATATATTATGTCTTAATAGGCTATATAACTGTTCATTTTAAATAAATATATTTTTAAAATCTTCTCTCACGGATAAATATGCGTGTAAGTGTTGCATATGAATGGTTTATTCAATGTGTAGAGTAAGATGTATTTACAAAGTCAGGGATCTAGTTACATAACGTTACATATTACAAACAGGACCCTCAATTTGTAACCACCTAGTGGCAGTTTTTGAACAGGACGAGTTTTTACTATTTTCACTTTTACCAATCTAAAAACAAAATCGTCAATATTAAAATATTCAGATTTATTTCAAGGGTGTTCAAATGTTAATCGTAATTTTATTACTTCAATATCCTCGACATTTAATTAAGCGCAGATAATAAACGATAAACATCAAGCTTTCAAGCACAGGCGTATGATGGAACGACTATGCAAGATGGCTACAAAGTCAGAGGTCAATTTGCAATAATATGTATATAATAAACAGATCCCCCTTTTTCTGGTCGCGATTTTCAGAGAGCGAGTAATGACTGCCATCGAAAAGCCAGACACATTTCCCCTTACCTGACAAGTTAGATTCTTTTAGTAAACATCCTGATGTAACATCATAAACTTTTAAAGTGTGTACTTTTGTGGCCACAATTACTGTATTTAGCGTAGGGTGGTAGGTGACTCCAGTGGCTGGTTCTCCTACAGATAAACATCCATCTTCACCGACATACCACTTGGTCGTGGCCGCCATCTTAGAACTACCACTCTCGCCACGGCCGCCTATGACATCACTCATACCGAGATGAGATTTTCATAAAAATTCATAATTAATAGTACATTGATAGTATTTTTTTTCATAATCCCATGATAATGTTATATACATTTCCAAAACTAAAAAATATTCTATATATATTTTTTCTTTTTGGAAAATATCGGCAGTTTCCGTTATAAGCTCAATTATTTCGTAGAACTACGTCAAATGATCGAGTCTAGACGTATATCAAGCTATTATTAAGTTAACATGTTGTCACTGTTTATAATTAAAACCCAATTTACTTTTTACAATATATTTTTTTACCGAATCTAATGTTTTCGAAAACAGTATTTTTGTCACAGCTCATTATTTTTATTATTTTAAAATAAATGTCGCACAGGTAAAGTGAGTGCGCGAAACAAACTTACAAGACTAAGAGTAAGACAAGAAGAGTGTTAAAAAAAAAGTAAATTTTATTTAAAGAAGCATGCAACCAGTTTTTGTGTGTTTCTGATATTTTCTATTATAAAAATATCTTTGATTATTGATTAAACTAAAATTATTTTAGTGTGTAGTTTTCAATATATATGATAATTTCCAGCATTATTCCGCATGTTAATTTTTTTGTTTTATTTATTGTTTCAGTGATCGCAAAATTAGTTACTACATCTCTGATGGTATTTAAAACTCAAAGCAAGTCAGCTTAAACGAAACAGACGTTTCCTTTACATTTTAAAATGGTAATTTGAATATTTATTCAATGAATTTTCAAATTATATAATTTCCTTTAATTTAAAAAATGAAAATTGGTTTAAAAATTTACCTTTGTGATAGAAATTCTATGATGATTTTCAAAATGTATTTTATTCAATCATTACTCTTGTTCTTAAATTAATGAATAAATGAGGAAAAATAATTTTACAACTTGCTTCGGACTTTCTTGAGCGGTGTTTCGTTTCTCTGTTTTTAGTTTTACATCAACCTACTGACAACTTTTTCTACTTCCTGTGGACAGTGAGATAAGTGTGAAATCTTATAACAAGGATTCTCGCAGTAGTACTTGTACAAATTGGTGTGGCAAAATCTTTTTCTAGGATTTTCTTAGTATTTATTTCTTTACTATTGTCAGCCACTTGTTTACAAAATGTCTGAAAGTTACTCGGTGATCACAGCTCCTCAAGTTAAGCTTACAGTTACGAGTAGCATCAATTCATTTTCGTCTCTCAGGCGGTTTTCAAAAAGTTTGACTATTGCTGATCTTAAGGTTTGTTTATTTATTTTTTTTAATAAATATTTAATATATGGTTTGGTAACCAATTGAATAATTATAACAAGCAAAAACAATTTTATTTTTAATAGAGATAGCAACAATGATTTTTCTTGTAATAAATTATTTATGATGAAACCCGACTAGTTATTAATTTAACATTGAAAAGTTTTTTTTGTTTTTTTTAGAAATCTTGTGAAAGTTTTTTTTATCATGTTTAATGTAATTTAAACATTTTAAATTATTTTTAATTACATTAGCTTTATTCTATAATACAAGAAAAAATATTTTATCACAAATATTCCAACATTACCAATTAATTCAAAAATATATATCAAAATAAACTCCAAAAATGTGAGACCTACCCATCAAAATTTTCATTTTTGTTTTTTAATTATTCATTCACGTTTTCACTTATTAATAATAATGTGATATTTTGTTTTTAGATTGTGCAAGAGTGGAGGTGAGGTCCTTAAGAAGAAAATAATTTACAGTTTGGAATTCACTTTCAAGATAAAAAAAAAAAAGATCTTTTTTTAAAAAAACATAAAATTATCAAATTATGAATTCAGATTGTAACATTGAAAATTAGTGTTTGATTGCTTATGTTTTACTTTTTAAAAAAAATGAGTCTCCTTAGTCACTAAATGAAGAACATAGGATATTTTTTTAAAGATTTATTTTAACTGGTAAATTTGCTTTTTAAGCCCCGCGCTCATTTACACGGAAATATGACGATTTGGGAAACATTTTTAAGTGCGGGGCTTAAAAAGCAAATTTAACCACTGAACATCGAATTTGTTGGTTAAGAAACTTCTATTTTTTTTAATATTTTTTTTTCTTGAATGAAAAACTAAATCATTGAATATTAGTTATTTATCAAAATAAAACAAATGGAAATATTAATCCTCAATTATTAACAATATCTGTGAATTTCTATTTTAATCTGACCATTGTAAATTTAAATTTTAGTGATCAAAACGACAGAATCAAAGCAAAGGTTATTTTGTTCAGTGAATAAATTGTTAATTTTCAGACGGAATTAATTTGTCTTTTATGAATCTTAATCTTAAAAAAAATGTTCATTTTTATAAGGCTCGGTTTACTTTAAAATCTATGAAGTTTTTTTTTTTTATTTACTTAACATAACAATCATCACCTCTCAGAATATGAAACAAAATTATAAAAATAAGTAAATCTCTTCTTGTTGGTCTTTTTTATTATTCCTACAACCGGCAAAAAAGCATCAGGTTTGTAAATTAAATATTGTATGGCATTTTTTCTTAATTTACTGACTCATTGCTGGCAGTTGCATGTAAAATATTTTCGTTCTTATGAAATTAATGACAAAAAGAATTCTGAGTACAAAAAAATCCTTGAAAAGAAATTAATAAAATGTATTTGGTGTGAAATATAACTCAAATCAATCAATTCATTTTCTTTTCTATGGATCTATCTCGCATTAATCTTTTTGCACTATGAAAATCTGACTTTGTCTATGTGTTTATCTTCACTAATGAAAGAAATCGAGAGTTTTTTTAGTCCTTGCAATCACGTGGAAGCTATGCCAGAATGATAGTCGAGAAATGATCACTCTTCTTCTTGGTTGAGCCCATCATGGGAAAGAAAATCTGATGTCATGGAGGCCCCTAAAACTTTCTATAACCCCAGATTCTGAGAATAGACATCACTGAGGAATCATTTTGGTGCGCAATATATGCGTAATAAAACGAATCCCAAAATGGATAATTAAAATGATTCCTTTAAAAAAAAATGTATTGTTATGTAAATTTTGTAAATACATAATTTTTTTTTTACTAACCGGCATATAAGCACTTTAAAATTAAAAAGGTAATAAGCTGTATAATTTTAATTAATTTATATCGTTAACATATAAGATCGATCCTCTTTTAATTTTTTTTAACTATATTTATTTAAATTCGAACTTTTCAGAAAATTAAACGGCTTTAAAATTTTCAATTTGAAAATATTTTTCTTTTTTTTTAACTAAAAGAGCAGATCTATGGGTTTTTCTCTTACAAAAACTTGTCTCCCTCTAAAAATCTGAAAGCAGAGGAATTTATTGTACTCTTCTTGTAGCCTTGGTACTACACATGGACATCTGGTAACTGAGACTTGCCAGTGCTGTAAATCAATATCAACATTATTCTTGGCAGTAGACAAAACAAACATAAATAATTGCAATTGATTTTAGGAGGCTATTTCTAAATGATTGCAAAGTAAAAAGTTAATAAACATTAATATCTGCATTAATTTCTTAAATATTTTCGAAACATCTGGCATATTGTTCGTTTAGTTTATTTTTCTTTTCAGTTTATTTGCAGAATAACGATTTCTTATAATATTTAAAGCTGGTTTTATAGAATGTTCTACGACTTTTAGCAAGGAACACGAGACATTGACATTGAATTGACAAGGGCACATAACTCCCGTCATTGGCTTAAAAAAACAAGATCAAAGAAAGTAATATTTTGTAGCTGGAAAATGAACCAAATAATTTGTTCGAGTTTTAAAATAATTAAATTTCTACCAGAAAATATTTTCTATATAAACTTTAATTTGAAAAAATTTTCAAAATCTGATTTATTTTACTCTTGATTTAAAAAAAAAATGGAGTTTTTACAATGTAACAATATCCTCTTATTTGCTTAATCAGATATTATTTTCAAGCAAAAAGCTTCCTATTTCTGATTATATTTATTTCATTGTTTTATTTCACTTTCATTGTATTCAAGTTATAAAATATTGTTTTTATTTATTGCTTTGGGTTTAATGTGAAATAAGAATAAATATTTGCTATCTAAGATGATAAAGAAATGTATTTGTTTTAAATTCTTTGAGGGAGGAAGATTAAAGTGAATGATAAGTATGAGAAAAAGTGTAGGGAGCAATTTTAAATACTAAACTAAAAGATTAAAGATAACTAAAAAAAAAATTATATCCCACTGAGAGGAAGTGATTGAGCAGTTAACTGTATTTTTGCTACAATGACTTCTATGTCATTCTTTGGCAAGATATAACATCTATCATCTATTTATAGAGTAAAAGGTTATTTGGATAACTGCTATTGGGCCAAATATTAGGTTTCTCTATCAAAATTAAATCATTTTTAAACCCAAATCTAGATAATTCATTTATCATTTTCAATTTGCTGAAAAATTTTTTTTTTTTTTAAATGCTTGTATTTTTATACCTCTCCAAACATGGTATTGATATTAAAATGATTAACTCTATTTTTCCTTTGATTTAAAATTCTTTAATATATTTGATGGCATTTCAACAGGAAATATTAAGAAAAATATTGTTAGATAATAAATTGTTATGTTACTGGAATTTCATCCAAGTTCCCTATTTTGTTCAATTCAAAGCAACTTCCTGTTCATCCATTTATTACAAATTTATGAAATTATAATATTTTGGAAAAAAGTGTCTTATATACAATCAAATATGGCAACTCAATCATTGCTCAACTATATTACATCATAATTTTAAATATATTTACACAAGATCTATCTAAGAATAAGCATAATCTTTACAGCTAAAGTGATAAAATGTTCATTGAACACTTTGTTAAACATTTTGTTTAAATATTTATTCTATTAATATCTAATAATGTTTTAAATGAATTTATGATTTCAGTGCAAGTTGGTGATGTTGACTGGGGCCACTCTGAACATGACTTTAGAGCTTTATAAAGACAAAAATTTCATATGTAATATAGATGATGACACAGCACTCCTTGGATCTTATCCTGTAGATGATGACATGATTTTACATGTGAGTTGACAGTTTTTTTTTTTTTGCTTGACCTCAGTTATAGGGTCACTGTTAACATTGAAGATAGAGAACTATTTAACATCTTTTACTCTCTGTTGTGATATATTCAGAGTCAATATTATTTTAATTTTTTGTTTCTTTTCTAAGAAGGCTTTTATCACTTTAAGACACCAATTCTCATACAATCACCAAAGTTAAGCCTGGTCAGTACCTAGATGGGTGACCATTTTGGAATACCAGTAAGTAATACTGTAAGCTTGAATGTGCATGTAGTATAATGAATAATGATTTGGGGTTGTAAATCTGAGTAGAGTTTCAATTCCAGTTGGGTTTGTTATATTCACTTACACACAAATACCCTTGCAGAATGTATGAATCCATCTCTTCTCCCCTTAGATATGGGTTAATTAGTAGTACTTGTATCACTAAGTCATTATTACCTCCAAAAATTCTTACAATCAAAAAATATTTTCTGGCTTTAAATAACCTGAAAAAGTTGATATGCCATAAAAAAACAAATGAATCAATTTTCTAAGAATATTCTTAAGGAAAACAGCTTTCTACCTAACATGTTAGTTATTTGATGAATGATCCAGATTACCAGTTCTATTCTTTGACAAGAATATATAGAAAAATTTTATCATTATCTTTGAATATTATATTAAATATGGAAAACAATAGTGTTATTAATATACCTAGGCATTTTAATAATAATAAACAGTTATAACATGTTAAGTACAAAATTTATTTAGTTCAAGAGTATTAAACCTGCAATGATTATTTTTCTTTTCATATCATACTCATCAATCAAGTGATTTTATTTTTTTATATATATATATATAATATATATGCTGGACTCTCCTGTCATTTATCGATGTATGAGGGTCAAACAACTCAATTCCTAGGAACCAACTGCCAGACACCTGCACATATGATTTGATTATAGTGGTAAATGCTTTGTGGAGAACCAACCACCCTTTTTGAAGGGCCAAATATGGAGACCTGGTGCACTATGTGCAATAAGCTCCCCAAACAACCGTCCGCAGGTTTTGATTTCAGAGTTGTCCTTCTCATATACTAGTTGCCATCCAAGGCTATAGAACCCAGTCTGTCCTGCTATTTACCCATAGATGGAGGGAGAAGAGGATTCATACTATTCCCAAGGGTATTAGCATGTAAGTGAATGGAAATGAATTTGACTGGAATTTGAACTCGACTCTCCGATTCCTCAATCCAAGCCACTATCCATTACTCCACTGTACCTCCATATATATATATATATATATATATATATATAAAACCACTCCCTCTGACAAAAGAGGTGAGATTGGGATTGTGATCATAAACAAGGATACATACATAGAAAAATTTAATTCACTACTCAATGATACTGGCACATATGAAAAAAAATAAACTGAAAATAATTACTGAAACACAAAAATTTAACAAGGAGATTAGGAAACTAATTAAAAATAAAAGCAAATCGTGGTATAGACTCATAGAATATCACTCTAGAACACCCAGACTATACAGTCTCCCTAAAACCCACAAAACAGGTATCCTGGTGTGCCCCATCATTTCAGAAATAGATAGCACCCCTAACCCACAAACTGGCGAAAGCCATAACAAAAATTATATCCCTTCTCCTTGGAACAATCAGTCCATCTCATATAAAGATCTCAGGCAGCCAGGTTGAAAAACTAAGGGAAATGAACATGCCTGACAAACTCATGGCCAGTCTAGATATAAAATCCCTTTACACCAACGTCCCAGTTGAAAAATGCCTAAATCTCCTAAAAAAGCATCTAACATAATCAAAGGCAAAGCTCTCCCTACCAACAGCTAAGATAATACAAATCTGCCGTCTCATCATCAATTAATGCTATTTAACATTTAATAATGATTGTTACAAACAAAAATTGGGATTACCAATGAGATCGCCCTTCAGTGGAGTGATGGCAAGAAATCTTAAAATTTTCTCTAATCCAGTCCTTTCCAAAATATTCTACCCAAACAATCAAAACACTTCCATTATATTGATGATGCTCTACTTATATATCCTTGTGATACTGATCTATCTGACCTAGTAGATCAACTAAACAACATTGAAAACACAATGAAATTTACATACGAAATGGAAGAACACAATTCCTTACCCTTCCTAGATATGAAGCTACACGGCATTAACAACAATTTAATATTTGGTGTCCACTGGAAATCAACTCTCTAATAAATTTCTATTCTCATCATAACAACAAAATATATACTGGTATAATCATTGGATTCTTAAAAGCAATCAGAATTTGCAGCCCTCAATATTTACATGAAGAGAAATACATTGAAAAAACTTTCAAGCTTCTTCAGTACTCTAATTATTTCATATTCAATATGAAACAAAAGGCTCATAAAATATTCCAAAATAGAAAAACAGCCTCTCCTGACAAACTAATCAATATATATATATATATATATATATATATATATATAATATAGAGAGACACTCTATCCTGGTTCATGGCAACAAATGTAACCTTTTGTTATGGTCAGCACGAGGTGGATCCTGGTTTGATCAGTGGAGTGATCTCTTCGATCCTGACCTGCCTTATCCCGCATTGTGATTCATTTGATTATAAGGAGGCCAAGATTGATGCGTCACAGGTGAGTTCATGTTGGGCTGGTCAAAGTTGAGCAAAGTTGTACATTAAAATTGGAGAAAAAACGGCACTTGAAATATGTATAAAAAGTAATTACTATTTTCGGGTGAACGGCCCTATAGAAGCAAGCGAGCCAGAGTGGCTTGCATCTGGTGCATAGGAAAATAAGTGTCTTACCTTAACGTGTGGCATGTGACATCAGCAAGTTTGCTCTGTGAAAATGGCATTACTCTCCCGTCCAGCGATTCTAGCAGTAATGGAAGGGGGGTGTACAGTTTGGCATGCTTCCACCAATAGCAAGTCGTGCTGATTGGTCGAACTGGAGAAGGCAATTTGCCTGTGTAACTGAGAATAAAAGCGAAGGACGCTGATTGGTTGGTCAACCGCTGTGTTGGCCTGATAAAAGAGGGCTGGAGCAGTGAAAACGAAAAGGACGGCTATACGTAGTGATGTCTTTAGAAAGCAAGGATGGTGAATTGAACCAGCGGTATTTTGATTTGTACAAGTGACGTTGCAGCAATACAGACTTATTTAAACAACATATTTTTATATCAATACTGAGTACAATGGTTCGTTAGTAGCTGTGTTCGCATACAGGTGTTTGTCAACACAGCCCATTCCTAAATCAGATGCAGCATTTAGGTAAGCTAGTAAGTTTTGGCTTATGGAGTTAGCAAAATTTGTTTTACTGATTAGGTAAGTTTGGCTCATGGCTGAAGTCAAAGGTTTTTGTGTTTGGCAGGAGTTGTGGAATCTCTCAGCGACCTCTGCCGCTTTCTTTCTCAGCTCTCAACTGTTAACTCTCAAGTCTCAACTGCAACTCTTAACTAACTGAATTGCTTTCATGCATTCATTTTTATTGACTCCAATTTCAATTTTGGGGAATTCTCGTTTTCTCATTGGAAATGGTTGCAGGCATCACTCTGCCTGACTGCTTCTACTCTCTCATTACCATCTCCCAACATTGACTTCCAGTGAGCATGAGCAGCTCCTTCAACCTCTTTAATATCTCTTCTGTGCCTGCTACCCATTAGTGGGTGCAAGCAGCCCCTCATCCTTCCTTTATTGACCTTCTGCACCTGTCACCTCTAGCATTTGGCTGGAGATTAATTAAAAAAAATTATGGTTTCAAATGCTATTATCTCCTAAGTGAATTGACACAACAATTGGCGTTCTTGCTGTTGATCCAAGAAACACTTTCCCAGGGAAATTTTTGTGACTCACATTATGGTGACAATTCGTTCAGCCAAAAGTCACCATTTCACAGGTGTTCAATTTATTGTTTTTCATTCTGACATCCCGCAAAATGAATTCGTTTA
This sequence comes from Acanthosepion esculentum, assembly GCA_964036315.1. NCBI lineage: Eukaryota > Metazoa > Mollusca > Cephalopoda > Sepiida > Sepiidae > Acanthosepion > Acanthosepion esculentum. The sequence goes on along the minus strand of OZ038502.1, from coordinate 41,695,069 downwards.
GTTTTAACCCAATTCTTCTCAGGTCAGATCCAAGCATTGTTTGCTGAAAATTGTCAACACTTGACCTGTTTGCACAAAATGAGAATTTCTTTTAGATGGTCATCTGGTCTGTTGTACATATCTTGATTCTCTGGGAATTATTTTATCAGTCTATCTTTATATTATTAACCCTTTTCATGCTAAGTTATTCATCATTACATTATCTCGTTTTCATTGATATTCCAAGTCACCATTATTATTATTAATTACCAGCAACCCAAATAGTGTTTTTATGTGTGTGTGTGTATGTGTGTGTATATATATATATATATATATATATAAATAAATGTATTTGTTCTACCAAATAACTCTGTCATATCTACAATTGGAAAGAATCTATCTAAAAAAAAAGACTCAGCCAATACTAAGCAAAACAACAAACTAAAACTTGAAGGAGGAATTTACATGATCACCTTTAATAATTGTCACAAAAAAATACATAGGAGAAACCTCAAGGAATCTAAATAAAAAATTATATGAACACAAAAGTGACATTTTACAAGACAATACATCAAATGCATTGATTGCCCGCTGTAATGAGACTGACAACAATTTTCTCATAAAAAATGCTATGCTGATCAGAGAAGAAAACAATTCACTACGATGAAAATGTCTAGAAAGTACCTTGATTGCAAGGTCATATACAGTAAATTTGCACCCAAACTCTTAGAACATTTCATCATTTCTGGCAGAACTTCTATTATCATAGTGTGGAATATCTACTAACAACTGTGATGGAAAGAAAAAGAATCTAAATGAAAACAAGTTAATCTGAATCACCCCAAGTAAGGCAGTAATGTCACTAAAATACAAGGTTTTACAGGGTGTGGGAGAATTAGGAACAGGAACATTAATGATGAGAAGATAGTAATCAGGTGGACAGTAGATAGTGATTGACATTACATTTAAATTTTTGCAAATTAAAGTTGGCTGGAAAACATGGAGCCAGAAAGGAGTTCCACAAGTGAGAAGTGTGAGAGAAGAAACTGTTAGAAAGAATTTGACTACATCTAGCCAGCTTAACTGTAAATTGATGGTATCTTGATACCAGTCTAGTGCTGTGCCTAAATTCCAAAACTCTAGGTACCATAGCAAAGATCTCATTCGAACAATTACCATGAAAGTATTTATAGAAAAGACATAGTGGGAAAGTGACTGGATCTGAGCCACCAGATCTTGACCGATAATATTGCAGATTTCTCTTTGGATCTTATCAAGGAGTTCAAGGTAAATAGCAGGAGTTAGGCATTCTTAATCATTTGATTTTTGAATGGGTAATAATACTCTTCACAAGTTGTGATGTTCAGTATGAACTTAGCTGCAGGGGGTGCTAAAATGTTCTCAGGCCACCCAAGAAAGGAATGACTTTGAGACACAAAACAATATTGCTATTCCACATTCACCTTACAGTTCAGCACACTTAGTATGTAATACCCCCACCACCCAAATCCTGGTATTTGATCATTGAAATACTGCTTTACTACTTCTATCATTTCTAAATAATTCAAATTCATTTTAAGGTTATCAGTCATGTGAGCTTGAATTTCTTCAGCCTTGTTTAACCCAAGTGTCACCATGAACTGTTTGTTCTCCAGATCATAGTAATATAATCAGATTGCATTAATAGTAACAAGTATTTCCAAAAATGATAACTAAATCACTGAAAAATCAACTTGGAGATATCTGCTCAGTAATTATTCTGGTTAGCATTCAAATATTTTGACACTCACTTCGCTGACAGCAAACCTAGCTGTTCCTGCATTGTAAACCCACTTGGATATCTCTAGTGTTTTAGCAATTCTTTTGGCCAGGACTTGTCATTTAGGTCATGAACATTATCAACAATTTTAGAAGTTGATATCGCTGAAGTACTCCCCACCTTACTGCATTTTGGGTCTCAAAATGTCCATGTTGGATGTGGGCACACTACTTTTTCATATTTGGACATGACTGGCACTAGTCACCTAATATTTGCATCATAGATTTGTGTATTTGTTGAGAGGTCTCATCTGCAGAGAAGGAACTTCATGGTGGTATTGAATACAGCACTTGAAAAGTTTGCACTTTCTATAAACAGTTTTCACTTATCTGAAGAAAAAAATAAATAAATACAAGGGTTCTGCAAATTAGCCCTTTAGAATCTTTCCAGCTACTGTGACAAAATAACGTTCAGTTTTTATGAAGTGGGTCAGATGTATATTCTCTGCACTCTCATCAGAAATAAATATGAAACAGTTCAAATTAGAGAAATAGGTGAGGTATTCTTCCTTTTTTTTTTTAACCTAACAGTACAATTTTATCACACTCACTACTCTTTCATAATAATCAGGTAGTGTAATTTTAAAGATAAGTGGGTGGATTTTTAATCCTCAAGCTATGTTGCAAAAAGGCTCTGACCTTCTGTTTTGGGTAGGAGGATTCAATAGTGTGCAATATTTCAGGGATGCTGGAATTTAGTTCTGTAATTGTTTTAAATACAAGATGTCTTAATGAAATGGTATTTGTTCTTCCATCAGAGAAACTTGGGCATTCTGAAGAATTTTTACCTCTTCCACAAAAGGAACATGTGGAGGACAGCAAAGTTTTTATTGAATGAAGAGCCTCAAGTAGCACTTCCTCTCACTGAAAAATATGTACATGAGTTTTTATTGCTAAAAATGCAGTTCTCTAAATTATACTATTATATTTTTCTCGCTGTACATTTCCTTGACAAAGTTACTACCTTCTTTTTTCACAAGAAATCTTTCAATTTTTCAAACATGAAGGAAGTACCTTTTGTCTGAGTGCATATAAGATGGCATTCCAGATAGAATGTGGTTACACATTTTACAATAGTGCTGGAAGAAAGATTAGCATATAAGGCGACAATAGAGAATCTAGAAAATTTGTCTATTACAGTAAGAATATATTTGTTCTAAGACTGGGATGGTAAAGGTTTCTTAAAACCCAAGTTAAACCTTTCAAAGGAGTGTGTAGATCTGATTAGCTTCCATAGGCTTGAAAAACTGAGGTTTTAATACAGAACAAGTAGGATATGAGAAAATATTTTTTTTTAACCTCTTCCACAGAGAATGGAAGATTATGGCATTACATGAAATTAATTAAATGGGATATCCAGGGTGGCAAAGAATATCATGTAGAACCTTCAGTCTCTCATTAATGAAAGTGGAATGCTGGGAAGGGGTGATGTTGAATGGAAAAGATAGCATAGGTAAGACAGAAGCCATTGACCCATTAACAGAAACAATAAAAAAAAATCACTTAAACAAATAAAATATGCATAAAATAGTAGGAATTTTACCTTTTGCTGCCAACATGTGAATTCAGGGTAGTACAAGCTATCAAGAGTGAATGACTCACCATTGGCAAGTAGATCATGTAAGAATATTTATTTCCTTAATACTTAAAAAGTTTACCTACATCCTTTGCATTTTTTTTTTTTTACTAGTCACATGACGAAAGGGATTTCTTTGAGGTTTATACAAATCTATAGTTTTTTGTTTGTCTCCCCCAATTAAAAAAAAAAAAATTACAGCTAATGTTTGCCATGCTATATATGAGGATCAGCCGGAAAGTTCATAGGCTAACCAAGATATAAATATAAGTAGATCCTCTTGGGCCTTATATTGGATGAACATTTATATAAAAAGAAAAAAATGTAGAGTTCCATATGCATGAGAAAGCATCTGCTGACATATTCTGCTTGCTGGGCCATAATAATAACATGAAATTTTAACATGCCACTAGGCAATTTTCCCATGTTATATTTTTGGAAGACTTCAGCATGAAGACTACTCTGCATTAGCTGAAAGCATCGCCCAATGAAGTAATGGCATCACTTTTCATAAGGCCTCAATTCTGACATAAGCTTCTTTTCTTTTTGTATGCTTCTCTTCATTACAGGAAAGAGTGTGAGAAAATAATGCTACAAGGTGTCTTTTCTGAATTATTGTAGCAGCTATGGTGCATTTAGAAGCATCAGTTTCAACAGTAAAAGAATTGGTTGGGTCAATTGCCTGAGTCACAGAATCAGCCATGTCTTTCTTCAGGGTTTCAAACACCTCTAAAGCAGCTTGAGCCAAAGTAAATTTATTCACATGTGTAAGAGTAGAAATTTTGAAAACCTCAGTGTTAACTATGCTGACTATTGTGGTCCTATCCAAGATTGAACTCACCATCTTTGGCTAACAAATTTTTGAAGTTATTAGACTCTCACTCTTCAGCTTAATTTTCAGACAAGGAAATTAGCTTACTTTCAACAGTCAATGTAGAATATGCTAAAGCTAAAATGAAGGAATTGCTTAGCTGGACTGAAAATAAATAACTCTGGCCAAAATACAATTACAAAATTGATTTTCACCAAAAAAAGAGACAAAAGATGGAATTAAAAGACCAGCCTGGTTGCAAAAGGATTATAAGATGAAGGCTCAAGATATGTTAAAAGTGACTTGTCTACTTGCTCAAAGGAGAGCCTACAAATTATTCTGACCATCATTGTAGCTTTGAGGTGGACATGTCATTCTCTGGATATAAAGACAGCATTTTTTGCAAGGGAAGCAATTTGAAAGGACAGTCTTTCTAAAAACCTCCTCCAGAAACTGAAGAAATGGAAGTTAAATAAATGCATATATGAACCGAATGCTTGTTCTCGAGAATGGTGTTTAACAGTTAGAGAAGAGCTAACACAACGGGTCGTCTAAGTATGACCAAGCTGTCTTTATATGGTACTATGATAATAAGATTAATGAAATCATATCAACTCATGTGGATGACTTCTTCTGGGCAGACACTGAAAAATTTGAAGGAAATGTGATAAAAGAAAATCAAGCAAGTCTTTATGGTCAGGTCAGAGGAAACAATTTCAAATTTCTTGGCCTTGAAATTTGTCAGTGAAAGGAGTCCATAATAATTAGTCAAAATGAGTTTGTCAAATCAATCCCTATGATATCTATAAAGACTATAATTCAAACTTGGTTTTGTCAAATGGTGATCTCAAATTATGTAGAAGAACAATAGGAAAGTTAAGGTGGAGAGTATATTGCTGGTAAATAAATCAGCTAGAAAAGCTTAGAAAATCTCCAGGCTGTTAACACCCAACTTAGGTAATCTTGCAAGAATGAAACTGGTAGCATATAGTGTTGCAGCATTTGCTGGACTTAACAATGGAGGATCTCAAGTGGGATACATTGTCTTTCTTGTGGTTGATAATGACAGTTATGTTCCTATTTCTTGGCAATCTTATAGTGTCAAGAGAGTTGTGAAAAATATGCAGGCAACAAAGACACTTGCTATGGTTGATACTATGGAAGCATGCCCGTTTTATAGAAAATATCTTCTTGAACATTTATCTATTGAAGACAAGCCAAAATATCTTCCAGTAATATATAAAACTGACAATGTAGGCCTATATGAGTCTGCTCACTCATCTACTCAAATATTGGATAAAAGACTGAGAAAGAAACTGCAATTATTTGTGGAATGTTTGAACAAAAGGTAATGTATAAACTTGAATGGATTTCAGGCTCGAACCAAGTTGCAGATTGCCTGACTAACAAGATTCTGGATCACGTTTGTGGGCCTAGAATTTCTCTTTCAAAAAAAAAAAAAATGTATATGTGTGAAAAATTAGCTGCCATGATGGTCTACATGAAAAGTGAATGGGGGAGAATTGTTAACTATGTTGACTCTTGTGGTCCTACCAAGGATTGAACTTCCCATCCTTGGCTAATAAATTTCTAAAGATATTAGACTCCCATGCCTCAACTTAATGGATGTGTTTTAAGTGGTGGCAATAGCAGGTTTGTCTCCCTTTCTGCTAAAGTGGATTTAACCTTTAGGCATTATTTAAGTTTATTGAAATTTATTCTTCAGTGATATTTTTTTTTCTCTGTTTGGTGAAGTGCTGTAACTCAGTCGTGCATTAATTTGGCATAGGCTTGCCAGGCAAATACAAAAGTGTGGTGAACAGCCCCATAGAAGCAAGCGAACCAGAGTGGCTTGCATCTGGTGCATAGGAAAATAAGGGTCTTACCTTAATGTGCGGCACGTGACATCGGCAAGTTTGCTCCGTGAAAATGGCATTACTCTCCTGTCTAGCAATCCTAGCAGTATGGGGGGGGGGGTGTACAGTTTGGCATGCTTCCACCAATAGCAAGTCGCGTGCTGATTGGTTGAACTGGAGGAGGCTATTTGCCTGTGTAACAGAATAAAAGTGAAGAATGCTGATTGGTTGGTTGACCGCGCTGTTGAGGGCTGAAGCAGTGAAAGGGGGGTGCGAGGGAGATACGTGGTGATGTGCTCAGAAAGCAAGGACGGTGAATTGAACCAGCGGTATCTTGATTTGTACAAGTGACATCGTAGCAATACAGACTTATTTAAACTACAAAAAGAAATAAAGAATTTAATATTTTCTAAACAAATAAAGTTCAAATTAGGTGAGGTAGTCTCTTCTACCCTTGTGTACAATTATATTATACATATATTATGTGGCAAGGGAGATAATTTGAACGATTTGTATTAAGGTATGATTTAAATAAATAATTTATTCATTTAAGAATGTTTAAACAATATCAAATTAATTTAAAAATTTTCTTTACAATAAAAATGTTCTGTGAATACTGTTTTTTGTTTATGATGTTGTTTATACTGGGCAATTAGTATTTATAGTATTAGTTATAAAAATAGTGTAGCACACTGTCATTTATACAGATTTATTCTCAAAGAAAAATAACGGAACAAAAAATAATCCTTTTAAAGTGAACTTGTATTGTGCAACTGTTTATAAACGACTATAAACATTAAAAGTGTATTGTGATTTACAAGTTTCTGTAAAAGTTTATATTCTCAGCATGTTTAAACATTCAATAATGAAAGAACCTTCTTAAAATTTTATATTGTTTTTAATAGTACATGTAGTGTAACACTTATTAAAGTTCAGGGAGTGGAATAATTGAGCCAAGTTCAAATTGCTAGGAACTTTTGCATACATCCAATATTTATAAAGAATGATAGATATATTAAAGCATATCTGGAAGATATGCTTGTTTACTATATAACAAACTAATTTCATATTTTTATTTTTAATATATGTATGTGTGTGCATATAATTATTAACTTCAAGTGATTAATCAGAATGAAAAAATGAAAATTAAAATAGCCAATTAGGAAAAAAAGATCACAATACTTGAATGGTATGCAGAGATATGAACAAAGGAATTATGTGGTCATCAGTTACAATGAAAAGAGAGAAAAGCATGATTGGTGATCATTCATTTTTCTAGCATATAATTATGCCAAATATTGAGGTTAGAGTGAAGACAAGAAGAAAAGAAAGCATATCAAATCACACAACTATTAATTGAAATTATTCTTTGTTTTGCTTCAAAAGTAATTGGTGTGTGTGTGTGTGTGTGTTAGTACCATGTAGACATCTAGTTCCTCAACTCGAAGTCATTGAGATAAATCCCAAAGTGTAATTTCCTTTCTCTTTTAATGTTTTCTTCCCATTCTTAAAATAATTTTTTGTATTACAGGTCACTGATACAAATGTGCAATCTGGAGAATTTGAAAGTGGAGATGTTGAAGAACGATATAAAATTTCTGACGACGCTTATGCCAAACAAAAAGGTTAAGTCATCTCTTCGACAAAATATGTTTACAGAATCTGGTATTTACAAAAATTTATAATCTCCATCAGTGGATAATACTTCATCCATTCTTAGCAAATTTTATTTCAGTTTTTATTTTTTTTTTATAGTAAAATCTTCTTAGAAATGCTAAATAAGTGGAGCTAATTAGTGTTACCAAGTTAAAAGCAGTTTCAAAACCATAAGAATTTATTAGTTAATGTTTAATATCTGGCTATTTTTCATAACTTTAATATAACTTATTGTAGGAATTTTAGATTCTATAGTTATGTATATATTATTAATGTATATGTAGATATCTTATTTTTTATTAAATACTTTTTTAGGAATATATTGAATCTTATGGAGATTGTCAGAGCAATCCAAACTTGTGTAATGACCTTGAAATTTGCTCACCATAAAATCTAATTCTAGATTTCTATTCACTTGAGAGATGAGAGTATGTACAAAAAGTTGGTATAATAGATGATTTTCATTAAAAAAAAAAAAAGTGCTTTTAAAGTACATTTGAAAATTAATAAAACCAATATACATGGCTGAATTAAAAAACTACTTTATTCAACCACTCTATATCTCCATATATGTAGATTTAAAAAATTATTTTGTGTCTACGGTAGTCTTTAAAATGTTATAAAAAAAATATGAAAAAAATATTTAACTCTTTTTTTTATTTTCAATTTGCAGATAGCTTTCGAGCTTTTAAAGAACAGAATTTGAAAAATATGTACCAGGCCAAAGATCAAATGGAGGCAAAAAATCAGGAAGAAAAGGAAAAAGAGGAAGAAGAGAAAGCAGCAACTATCAAGATTGAGGATAGGTTAGTTTTTGTGTGTATCTGTGAAATAAAGCCACTACACTACCTTGTATATTAGCATACCATACATATTAGGCATATAGTTTTAACCTGATAATTATTGAACAGAGCTTGTAACAGAAATAGACTGTAAATAGATGAAATGCAATGTGGCTTCGTTCAAAAACATTGGAACAAGAAATTAATTATCTCAGAAGATTAGAAGACCTATCATGATGTTATCTTGACAGTGTACACTACGCAGATGACACCATGTTGATGGCAAATTCAAAAGAATTGCTGAAAGTCACTGAAAGCAAGAAAGGAGTAATCATTAACTTAAGACAATTTATGATTATCAGTAAAAAGGATAGCCCAAGGTGTGAGTTGCATTCAACATCAAACAGATGCGGAAATTTAATATGGTAACAAACAGAAACATAGCATTCTGAAGATATGTAGGGAATAACAGAAGATACTGAGGAAGTGATTTTATATATATATATATATATATATATATATAATGACATGAATCATTCATGCAAAAAAACAGATATTGAAGTTAATGATATAAATGGTGAGAATACATCTTCGCAAACAAATTTAAATTTAATAATTGACATTAACCTCGAACCTGTAAATGAATGTTATGATCCCTGTTTATAAATTCCAGTTGTATAAGGTCTTTTTTTTACAAGCTTTTGTTTTTTGTATGAATGATTCATGTCATGTAAATTGAACTGCACCACATACTTGATATTAAAATAACTGATCCAGAGTGCAACTTTCGGATAATAACTGACATTCCTCATTGACTGAAAAACCTACCAGTACAAAAGAATTCTCCTATTACCATATTAGTACAAAAATGCACAATCTTAAAATTTAAAAATTCAATCTCAGCATTGCGACCGCAAGCTCCAAAAATTCTTACAATTAACAATAACACATTTCTTAAAAATATCTTTTGGATTACACATATTCTTTCGTTGTCCTGTTATTACCTGGATGTAAAAAAATAAATATATTTTCATACCTGAGGATATCTGTAGGAACAGATGAAAGCTCGTAAAAAAATAAAGATCTTACACAACTGGAATTTATAAACGGATCATAACATTCATTTACAGTTAATGTCAATTATTAAATTTGTTTGCAAAGATGTATTCTCGCCATTTATATATATCATTAACTTCAATATCTGTTTTTTGTATGAGTGATTCATGTCGTGTAAATTGAACTGCACCACATACTTATATATATATATATCCTGTTTCTTTAGGACAAAGGTAGTCATGGTTTCATTTTCTTTTTATTATCTGTGAATTATCATGACTTAGGAAAGATAGTGGTTTCCCAATGCGTTTTCCATGATTCTGAATTCAGTGTTTTTTTTTTTTTTGTTTATTGTTTGTTTTTGTTTTTTTTTCTTAGGCTGGCTGCCACTCAAGGCAGTCTGCCTGACTCTTTAACCCACAACTGTAGGGAGAAGACGTTGATTTATGCCTTTCCCAAGGTCATTAGTGCATAGTGCCAGAATTTGAACTTTTTTGGCCAATTCCATTTTCCTCACCAATAACCACTGTGCTACTTGCACATCTATAAGATAGGTATTAAAGGATGAATGGAATTGTCCTACATTCACTGCCACGTTAGATATTATATATCAGCTTAAAACTACTTTTGTTTCTAAGGGCATTTTTTTAAAAAGATATTAAGGGTTCAAAAACTGTTATTAGAAAAGCATGCTGGGCTATGTAGTGTCTAATTTCCTATATGGAATCAGCAAACCCAACCTCAAAAAAAAAAGTAGCCTCCAGGTTTACCATCTCCTACACCAATGTGAGGGGCCTAGCTTTCAACTTTCCCGAAGCCAAATCTAACCTCCTATTTCTGTCTGGTAACTCTATCTCAGGCTACCCAACCCTAATAACCAATCATGACCACCTAAATTGCTATGAGCTCAGTGCTTAGATTAAGGATGGATTTCTGTGTTGCAGTGACGCAAAAAAAATGGGACCCTGATTTCCCACATATGTGCTTCCTCATGGCACTTTATATACAGTGCCACATTCACTTTCGCTCTATCGTCCACAAGATGATGGGGCACTAATTTTTGGCCGAATATCTGAGAGGATTGATAATATCCTCACTGAATTTCTGTGGTGACTTTAATATTCATCACGAAAAGTGGTTAGTCCACTCAACCAAAACTGAAGAGACTGCTCCATCACCTTGAACTAACTCAGATCCTTGAAGTACCCACCCATGTTCCTGATGCAAGAGGACATCATGTGATTCTCTTCAACTTCTTCCTCATGTCCTGCCCTGAAAAATGCTTTGTGGGAGCTTTGGATACCTCAAAAGTTTTTGACATAGTTTGGCATACAAATCTTCTCCACAAGATAAAAAGTCATGGTGTCTCCAGACAAATTTTTGAACTGATCCCATCTTTCATTTCAAATCATGAAATGAAAGGTATCTTGAATGGCCATTCTTCTAGATCCTTTCGTAATAATGCAGGTGTCCCCCAGGCTCTATTCTTGAGTCTACTGATGCTAACCTCCAAGAGAGTGATTCATTGCACCTTCTTGTGCTAACATTCTTGGCTGACATGAAGTGGAAAGTCTATATTGAATCCATTGCTAGGTCAGCTGCTAAGAAAGTTGGTTTACTGTGCTAAACAATTTTTCCCTCCAGAATCTATCTTACATATCTATAAGTCTACCATTTGGCCATGCTTAGAATATTACTACCACATATGGTCTGGTGCTCCTGCTATTTTTCTAGAGCTCCTTGATAAAATCTAAAGAAGAATCAGCAATATTATTGGTCGTGATCTGGTACCTCATCTTCAGTTACTTACCCATTACTGTAAAGTCACCTCCCTGTGCCTTTTTTTTTTTTTTTTTTGAAAGGCTTTCATGGCAATTGTTTAGGGTCCTTCATTATGGTACCTAGACTTTTTGAATTTAAGTGTGGTACTAGACTGTAGTTGAGTCTCATCAATTTCCAGTTGAGTTGGCTAGATGTAACCATAAGTTCTATGCTAACAGTTTTTTTCTCGCACTTCTCACTTGTGGAACTCTCTACTGGCTTCATGCTTTCTAGCCAATTTTAATCTTTAAAAATTTAAATGCAATGTCCTCGTTCTTTCGTAATGTTTCTGTTACCGAATTCTTTCACACCCCATAACCCCTTTTGTGCCTTAGTGGCTTTACTGCCTTGCTTGGGGTGAACTTGATTAAAATAATCAATCAATTGACTCTTACTCAGTTCTTCTGTATTATGTGTGTCTGTGGTTTTGCTCCATCCCAGGAATTGTGGGCATGCTCTTTAGGGATGACTGTTTAAGGAGCAATCCTGGATCATTCTGAGCTATGATATCCAACTGTCATGACACCTTGTTGGCCAAATTATCACATTTTAATTTCTCAGAAACTAAGAAATACAGACAATACATTAATCATGTCGTCTTATCAGTGTGAAGTGGATAGGGTTGGGAACTTGGTTTTGTTCAATTTTACTGAATATTGTCTAGTTAATTCTGGGTCCAGTTCTCCTTGGAACTGTTCTTAAATTCTTTTTATTTCAAAACAAATTTTAATGTGTTTCATTTTTAACTTTCTTCTCAACCATTCATCCTACTCTCCTGAGAATTTTAATAATTGTTATCCAATTAGTAGATCCTCCAAATCACTATCCTTTAATTTCATACAATTAAGTGTTTAATCAGGATCAGTGCTTTGTTACAGAAGCTACCCTTTCAACCTTCTTCAAATATGCTGCCTCCAAAATTGCTGCCCTTGTCTCAGAATGGATCCTTTCTGAAATGGAAAGTTTTATACCCAAAACAAAATTCCAACAAAAACCAAGCAGCCAGCTTTAGTTCACCTCTAAATGCTCGGCAGCCATAGCTCACCATGACCAATACTTCAATATAAATCACAAAGAGCATTATAGTTGGACACTTGCTTACAGTTGCTGCAAAAAAGGTCTAGAAAATGCAAAGTGTAGCTATGCACAAGTGGTCCAGGCCATAGTTGAAAAAAAAAAAGTAAGAAATTGGATCCCTAGAGTTCTGGAAGATCTCCAACCAAATTCTGAATAGAGGCAAAGCATCTGTACCCACTATTATAAATATCACTGATGTCATCACTTCCTTGTTAGATAGTGAAGCTCTTCACCTCTAACTTAACATTAGATGACATAGGACATCCCCTTACTGACCCCCACCCCTGCTGTTTCACTGAGCACAATCTCAGTATTATTTTTATTACAGCCCAGGAAGTTTCAAAACGTATCAAAGGTCTTGACCCTAAGAAAGACACTGGCCCAAACAAAATCCCAGTGTGGAATTTAACACTTATAGTGCATATTAAAGACAAGTAGCAAGAAAATTACTTCACAAAGAAGTTTGTGCAAACATGTTGGGACATGGATGACAAAGATCAAATATTGTTGAAAGCAACAAAAGACAGGAAACTAGAGAGCCACGATTATCTTTTTGTTCCTTGTTTTGATTTGAATTAAACTTCTAATAAATTATTATGAGTCATTCCATGTCAAATCAACAAGGGTCTGACCATCACTGTCACAGTTTTTTTTTTTTTTTTTTTTTTTCAAATTTTATATACTTATAGAGCTTCATGATAGAAATGAATGAGATCTATTTTACATCTCTAGGTCAAAGGGTCCCCGAGATATGTCCCTTTCCAAAAGATAAATTTGGAAAATAGTCACGAAGTTTAAATATCAACATCTCATTTTTTTTTTTTTTTTTTTTTTTTCCGGCTAAAAAGATAAATTATATACCATTTTAAAGTACTTGGATAGACCTAAAAGGTGATCTATTCATTTTTTTAAAGGTCATATAAGATAATTTGAACTTGACCTTAAATTTCTCAAAAAACGTATCTTTAATTTTTCAGAATCGTGTATTTTAGTATTTGCAACAATATGCTACCATTTTCATATTTCCCAATATGGTCATGTTGCATATCTTTAGAAAGCTCTTTAAATGCTCATTCATATTCACATAACAACTATGACCATAAAATGAACAGAATTTGTGTTATTTGTGGTTAAATGTTGACCAATTCAGTGGTAAATAAACAATATTATTTTTGTTGTTCACATTTTGATTATACAACAAATAGATTTTTATATGAAAAAGTGACACAATGAAAATAATTATTTAAAAAAGTGTTATGAATTAATGCTAAGATAACATAAAATAGTATGAAAATAAGCAGCAGATGATGTTAATGGGTAGCAAACTTTTGTTGACATGGTATACTAAATGCACAAAACAATCATGTTCATTTAAGCTTTGATCTGAAAAAGTGATCCATTAAAATGGATATTTAAAAAAGATTCTTAACATTTACAAAGAGATTAACAAGCAAACCCATTGTTGAATAAAATTACCTGAATTTTCTGAAAGTACTTTAGCATCTGCTGAAGACCATTCCCAGCCTCCAAGCATTTTTGTAGATACTGAAAATGAATTGCAACTTCTTAATGCATCACCGATTGGTGAAGCATCAAAAACTTGAAAAAACAAACCAGTTATGAGGAATAAAAATTAGGAAAAATTAACGAAGCAGTATGAAAGAAATTCATTAATTTCAACTCTTCATATTAATAACTGCATTGTTTCTTTCCAGCTAAATTGACTATTCAAAAAAATCTTCAAGAGTAACTTGTAGCAACATCTCTTGAAAATGTACAAAATTTGGCATCATGGCATTATTAAGTACCTGCATGAAAAGTGTTTAGCCTCCAAAGACATTCATGCTGACATGATTGCTACATTAGTGGATGATGCTCCAGCTTTATCAACAGTGCAAAAGTGGGCAACTGAATTTAGGAGGGGAAAGGAGTTTGAAGATGGGCATCCTGCAACTGCCACCACTGAGGAAAACATTGGTTGTATTCACCACATGGTGATGGACTATAAATCAAATAGCCAATGCTATTAGCATATCCCTTGAGAGAGTTGGGAATATTCTGCTCAATGAACTTGGCAGGACAAAGACTTCTGCTCAGGTGATGTCACGTCTTCTGACACCTAATCAAAAGCACACCAATCTGATCACAAGAAAATCTAACGTTGTTTGAGACAGATCCAGTTTGTTTCCTTGAATGTTTCTTAACTCAGGATGAATGTTGGGTCCACAGATAATCCATGCATTGAAAACACCCCTCTTCACCTGCTCTACTGAAGGCCAAGGTCATTTCATCTGCAGAGAATGTGGTGACTTCAGTTTTTAGGATGCAAAAAGTATTGTATTTATTGACAATCTTCAAAAGGGCCACACCATCAATGGCGAGTACGATGCCAACTTGCTGAGGCCGTTACAAAAGGCTATCAAGACCACATGCCCAGGAAAACTGATGAAAGGGGCTTCATTTCAGCAGGACAATGTTCCAGCACACAAGCCCGTGGTTTCAGTGGCTGCTGTGCATGATTGCGGCTTTGAACTGGTTGATCACCCTATCCTATTCTCCTGATTTTCCCCAATATGAAAGAACGCTTAGCTGAGAACCAGTATGACAGTGATGTTGTCATATCTGCTGTTATTGACTTTTTTGACCAACAGGGTGAACAGTCAGATGTCAGTTTACATGGAAATAAACAATGCAATTACTAATAAGAAGAGTTGAAATTAATGCATCACTCTTTTATAGTCAGCCTATGAACTTTTCAGCCCACCCTTGTATGTTGTACAGTTTAACTACTTTGTGACAAGTTACTGGTAGCTGTCTGTCCTTATATGCATTGTATATCAGAGCTTCCTCCATGGGAGCAGTAATGTACTTAGCAGTGACAAAGTAGATTATTATTTCTCGCTCTCTTGCCAAGTGATAACTGCTACATTCTTGATGTTATAAAGTATGTCCTATTCTCCTTTTGATATTGTTTATATTCCATGCTAATAGGAATATATACTTGAACAACAAGGTGGATAAAATAAGTAAAGGTTTATTGTAAAAAAAAACCAGTACAATAAGAATAAAGATAAGTTATGCAAGTCAATTCAGTAGTGAGTGCTACCATTGGAAGGTCGGTAGTTCTTGCGTAAGTCTGAGTCGTACTCAACAGATCCCAGCTAGCCTCTGTAGTCAGTTGACTTACAAATACTTATAAGTAGTTACTACCTATAGTGTAGTCACTCATGGGGGTTACAGGTTATTCCATTACATCAGATATTTTGTTTATTTTTATTTTTTTTTATTGTTCTTGAGAAATCCTTGCAATTTATCATTGCATTACCGTTTATATTAATATGGTTTTCATTGCTGTATAAAAGTTATTGGTGTGCAATTAATGATTCTACCCAAAAACACTTCAGTCCTAGATATGAAAATAAACTACATCCAGCAACAAGACCTCTGATTGGGAGGTTTTTAGCAACGTGGAATCACTTCTTAATTGCTATTGTTCCCAGGTTCACTCTGACCCAGGGTGATAGCACATGTTAGGGTCCCAACTATGGGAAAATAATCAACCCTCAAACAAAACACTATGTAAGTATAAAAATACATTTTTATAGTAAAAATACTAGCAATACATTTTTATATAAAATGAAATACAAAAAATGCATATTTATAATAAAACGACCAGCAATATATATTTATAATGAAATGCATACTTAAAACAAAATTATTAACAGTACCTAACTTAACTGTGGTCGAAGGCATACAATTGTGTTGAAAATATTTAGATTTTGGCATCAAATGACCCATAGAGGTTGATATACCACTAAACAAAATAACCAATCTGCAGTAACATAAACAACTTATAACTACCAGATTGATAACAACATTTTACTAATGTAGAACTTAGTATAGCAGATTCCATCATTATCACTATTGCGCACTGGAATATATACAGAGTATAATTGGTAAATTATCGCCATTTTATATATTTTAAATTTCATGCATGAGCATTGTTTGTTTTTGATTTTGTCGACTGCATAGTATAGTAGGGTCAGTTGGGCACCGTCCATGAGAAAAAGAGCACCATGATGCAATTCACTCTGCCAAAAATTTGGAAACAGCATGCTGTACTGCTTGGTATTTGTGCCGGAAGCTCCCAGTCATGACTGTCAGACAATTTCTATGACCACATCACCCCTTACATCTGGTCACCTAACTCCCCAGATTATTATGTGTGGTGTGCAGTTGAATGAGAGACCAACAAAACTCCTCGTAATACCAAAGATGAACTGAAGGCAAAGATTATAGCAGCTTTCATCAACTCAACAAGGAGACCATCCAGATGAGTTGCAGGAGATTCCAGTGTCATCTGGAGGCTGTGGATGAAGCCAATGTGGCAATTTTATTGAATAAATATACTTTTTGGTATTTCAAAATATTCTTGTGTAATTTTGGTAAATATATCTGTTAAAATGAGATGTCAGTGTTACTTTCATTTTTGCGTGATTTAAACGACAATTTATCCATCCCACCATGTATAATTGCCATTTTAATGTCTTGTACTTGTCTGAAGGTAAATTTATTTTTGGTAAGGATCCTATTTTCATCTAGCAATAGTTCACAACCAGTTATGCTTGAATGTGGCATCTACCATGAATGAGTTTTGTAGATTTGATTTATTTATTTATTTTTATGGAGCTGGCAATCTTGTTTATTTACACAGTGAAATATTGGCCACAGTGGGAGCATGTCCTCAATTTAGGACATCCATTTATGATATTTCTAGTATCAATCAAGCTAATATCATTTTTACTGGTAAGCTTACATCATGAGGCACACAAATGTTTCCACTTTTCTCAATATCATTTTCTGGCTCAAAATTGTTCCTTATATGTGTTAACCAAGACAGCATCCAAATTTTTTACTGATAATTTCCTTTTACATTGAAAAATCACCAAATTTGCTCACAAAACTTGCTTGCTTTATTCAAACATAGGAAATTCAACATCAAAGAAAACCTCTACTGTTATTTGTTGAAAGGCCTTAGGTCAAATTGCATAGAATGTGAGAACATTGTTGTATTTATAAATATGCTACTATGCTAGTTATGCATAGCGGTGGTATACCAGCTGTCTGAGTTTAAAGATTTTGAATTTCAGTTTGAGATAAAGAAAAGGTTTTTTGTTTTGTTTTTTTGTTTTTTTAACATTTTCTTTCTAGAATTCATGTTCAATTAATAAATAGCTTTCATTTCACCATTTTAATCTTTTTAAATATTGACTTTTTAATTCTTTTTCAAAAGTATGTTATATCTTACTTTGCTGTCTTTTTGCTCACAGATGCGAGGTTACTGTGAAAAATCAGCCCAAAAGATTCGGAACAGTAAAATATGTAGGTGAGTAATGACTTTTTATTTCTTCTCTTACATTAAAATTGTCAATTAACCCTTTAGTATTCAAATCTAAACAAACCAAGCCTGTAAATATCGGCTCTCAATGTTCAACCTGCCCCATGAATACTCTTCCATAATATATGACAACATTGCAAATAATGCAGAAAGGTATTCAAGCCATGAGACTTTGACCACAGTGAGACTTTGAGAGCAGATATTTATGGAGTAAGTTTGTGTTGAATGCTAAATGGTTAATAATGAATTGAATCACAATTTTAAGTCTCTTGAAACTTAAGTTTATTTATCTGAAATCTTAGATGGTTTTATATAATATGGAATGTCTTAATAACACTTATTAATGACTTTGCAATTATTGTAAGATTTAAATACGTTTTTTTATTATTATTATTAATAATCTGTGATCATTGTGCATTGATTTAATCAATTAGTCTGATAGAAATTTTTAAAAATTTTCTTAAAGTATTTTTATATTTTATAGACTGCAAAATTTAAGCTGAAATTTGTTACACATGCTCTTAATCTCTTGAGCATGATTGGCTAAAAAAATTTTTTTTATGATTTTGATTGTTCAAGGATATTTCTGTTTGAAAAACAATACAATTCAAATAAATTCTTTTGCAAAAAGAAACTCAAGCTAAAAATATAAAAAATATTTATGCACACAAAAATTAGATAAACTTTATCGATATAAAAGATATTATTATGAATGACAGTCAAAAGATATCAGAATATTATGTGTTCAGTAAGTCCTAGAGATGTTGAAAAATATTATTTCCACATATTGCTGCTCCATGTTCCAGGAAGATGCTATGAAGAACTGAGACTAGTTAAAGAAGTTATACCGACTTTCAAAGATGCTTACATATGACAAAGATTTAGAAAATGTCAGTCAGTTATGTGCAATGCGTGATACACACTTAAGTTATCATGTATCTTTCCTGCAGTAGTTTGCCATTTCTTTATACAGTAGACCAGTGCCATCCAAGGCTAGAGAACCCAGTCTGTCCTGCTATTTACCCATAGCTGGGGGAGGAGAAGACAAAGATTCATACCTTTCCCAAGAGTATTAGCATGTAAGTGAATGTAATGGACTAGACTGGAATTCGAACTTGGCTCTCCGATTCCTCAATCCAAGCCGCTACCCATTACTCCACCATGTCTCCTCTTACTCCTCCATTGCTGGAAGAGGTTTCAGCATTTAAAATGCCATCCCAGCTCTCCATGATGCTTGCTACAATTTGTACTTATTACCATCCAGCAAATATCATGAACATGTAGGACTCCTTTAAAGATGAAATGATTGAAAACTTTTTGTATGGAGGATACAAGAGAAACCAAGCAGAAAATGCAGCTCTTCACATAGTACATGCAATTATTAATGAAAATGAAAAATTTGTTGAACAATTGATTTACCACAAGTGGAAAATATAGAAATAAATTAGTGTTAATTGTATAATCTATAATGCACAAAATATTTGTAGTTGAAAGCATAAAATTACATACAAAATATTTAGATTTCAGCATTAAATAACCCATAAATATGTTGATATGCTGCCAAACCAAATCAATCAGCTTATGTTCATCAAGTATCATTGTTGTCTGATGACATTTTTATTTAAACTACTTCTACTGTTGACAAGCACATGTAACATATCCCCTACCTCTGAGCAAGAGTTTAGTACTAATTGTCATTGATGCAGCAGCAGTGATATCCACTTTTGCCATTCATTGATACACAGTATTTTTGATGACGACAAATCTTACCTATTCATCAACAAATAAATTATTCTTGATATATGCCTCAAATGCTCTCATCTCTGGTTGAATTTCATTATCAATTAAGTCAAAAGATACAGGCCATGAAAGAACAGACTTTGCAACTTGGTTACTTCAATGTGAAAATGGAACCATTACCATAATCACCCAGTTATCAATGCCAGATAATATAGAGGTACCATCCATATCATGTGTAGAAGGGTCTATTGCCAACTGTATTTTCAGTGACACAACTCAAGAAGAGAGAAATGATCACAATATCATACTTTCTTATAAGAACACTGATATTCCTTGAATGAAGATGTTCTAACCTCACTTCCTATAACTTTATAGTGACTTTTCAGTATAAATTTCAAAGAGCTACTGAACATTAAGTAATGACTTATGTGCTAAGAGTTCATTAGTTAATGTTCAGTAGCTCTTTGAAATTTATCCTTCATTCTATCTGACATGCCCTCATACAGAATGAATCTAAAAATTGTTGGTTGTAATGCTTTTGCACAATATATCAATTCAACAAGAACTTTGTAATAGATAAATTTGAAAGCATCAACCTACCTGAGAATTGTTTTGATGCTTCATTAGTAAGTGGTGTTCTTGCAGGAAGATGAATTTTGATACAATGAAAATGCCAAGTGACCCAAATATTCCATTGAATGTAGAACAGATCTTGTTCCCTCTTAAATTCTAATATGCCATGACAATAAAGCACAAAGCAGTTGTTGGAATCTTGTTATGTTGGAATCTAAGTTTATGTATGCTGCTTTCTCCAGAACTAAACTATCAAATATAACAGTTCAAGTACTGAAAACTAGCACTCAATGAAAAGGAAAGTTTACAAAAATGTTGTATGCAAAGAGATTTTAAATTTGTAAAAATTATATAGGTATATGTATGTATGTAAAATGTCTCTTTTTTTTTCTTTTTTTAAACAACCTGAAGCTTTATTTAATATTTTTTGGGGTATATTCTTATAGTTAATATATTTCATAGGTAATAAATTGTTCTAACAAAATTATAGACTTTAATTGCAAAATAAATGAGATTAATGATGTTTTAGTTGTCAACATCCATAAAATTTCCATGGATTCCATTAGTATCATGATTGTATAATATAACATCTTTGTAAGATATATTGTTTACACTCTTAATCTTTTTTTGTTAGGCTTGACAGATTTCCAACCTGGATATTGGGTTGGGGTCCAATATGATGAGCCATTTGGGAAAAATGATGGCAGGTAAGATAGACTTGATATAAAATGTTTGCTTTCCCCGCTCCCATTTGCTAGAAACACTACATATGCCCACTGTGTAGCTTGTCAGGTGCTAAAATATACTTCAGTACAAGGAAAAATTTACCTTTACATCTATCTCTTCTTTCATGAAAATGTATAAAGCTGATAACTGATTGGAATCTAAGAAAAGAAATAATATTTGAAAAGTTAACATTAATGCAATATATTCTTTACTAAGGAATGTTTTCTTGATTGTTTCTCTCAGTTGATTAAATGCTTTAATGTTACTATTAAAGTGATTTTTGCTGAAAAGATAGAATGATTTAATCAGTGAAAATTCACTATTAATAAATTCTTTTCACTTATTTCCATTCAAATTAATTTGTCATTCATAAACAGTTTATAAAAAGAATAGTAACATTCTTTAAAATGCAGGTCTCATTAATGCATTTTTTTAAATTAGAGATTATTTTACATGTATATTTCCTTCCCTTTCTTAATCAATCCAAAATGATGGATTTTTTTCAATTTCTATTTGTAAATTGTTACATCTGGAATACATATTCAAGTTTCCAAGTAAAATATTTTCCCTTCCATTTCACTAAATTGAATAAAAAGTTTAACAGTTAAAATAAAAATCTTATGTGAACTAACATATTTACATTTGTATAACTCCTGATAAAATTAATACACTTCACCTTTTGTTTTTTTAACTTGGTTCCTTACTTTTCTTTGTCTTCTTTGGTATGATGATAAACTACATCTGGCAGCAAGGCCTCTGATTGGGAGATTGGAGGTATTGAGGAGTATGGAAGCACCTCTTAATTGCTGTTGTTCCCATAATGGTAGCATTTGTTAGGGTCCCAACTAATGGCAAGTAGTGAACCCCCAAACAAAAATCAACAGTACGTCTTTTTATAAAATAACCAACATTACATTTTTATTGCAAAATGACAATCAATGCAACACTAAAAAAAATTAAAAAATACTTTTTTTGTAGTAAAATTAACCAACAATACATTTTACAATCTACAAAATATATATCTAAAAAAAACATATCTTTCCTCTGAACTGTACAAAATATCTGTAATTGAAAGTATAAAATTACATACAAAATATTTAGATTTTTGGCATTAAATAACCCATTTGCTGCCAAACAACCAACATGAAAGAACTTTCATGACATTAGTCCATGTAATATCCTACAATTTCTTAAAAAATATCAAACTGTACTCCAAAATATAACTTCAGCAAAACTACAACATATCACCACCTCTAATAATCATGTCCACACAAACATGTATATGCACAAAAAGCTGAGTATCATCTACCATATATTCACTTGTGAAACCAGAATAACATATCATATATTTTTATTACTTCAAATCTCCCAAGAAAATTAAATTTTGGTATTAAATGACCCGTAATATGCCGTTAAAGAAAGTAAGGAACCACTTTTCATAAGATTGTGATAACTTTATAACAAGATAATACTCTAATAATGTTAGTGGTTGAGAGCTCAATGGAAGCATAATGCAAAGTTGCATCTGTTCAAATGAATTTTTAAGAAATTTGATTGTTTAGTTCTTTCACCTCTCATGAATAGCAAAGCATTTTATGAAAGGGTGGAGTACTGCTTATCAATGAATTATCCAAATATTTATTAGTCCCATGGAAAAATGTCAATTATGTATAAATATGCCCATGCACAGAACTGTTTCAATTTAGGTATGTCAACATATTTCTTGCAGATAGGACTTTTATGATAGATATTGACCATATTTTAACATTATTGTATGATATTGATCTGAATGTCCTGATATTCCTGGATGAGTTTCTTTTTTGTGCCATAACTTACAAGCAATGTGTCTCACTTTGTTCCATGAATATTGTTGTGAATTTTAGCCTTTAGACTTTGTTAAGGCCCATTTCAAAACTCAGTTTTTGATGCTAGTTTTAGACCAAGACCAATCAAATATGCATTATTTAATAAAAACAGCCATCTTCATATAATGGTTAAATGAAGTGCATGGAAAATCTGCTGAGAAACACTTCATTTGTTACTATTAGTTTTGTTGTCACTCCTTCATGTTCATCATAGCCATTTTGAACTTTCAGAATTTCTCCAGTGTCTTAAACCAGATCTTTAAATATTTTCCTTCTTCAATAACTTCCTGATTAACGCACACTAATTTACTATACTTTACAAAGGTTGCAATAGCATCCACCAAGACTAGCATAAAGATAGGTTACTTTTTGTACCTTTTCACATCAACATGCAAATTGAATTTTGCACATCAATATCACATCCAATCTATATAATAAATGTGAATGGCAGTGTGTCACACTTTTCAACTTTACTCCTAGAGGCCATAGCCCAACATATCATACCATTTTGGAATCAGACCAACTCCATAAACAAATTAAAAACATTCTAGGCTGGATCCAGACCTACAATCCTGAAATTGTGAATTCCAATGTTTTTATTATTGTGATTGTTTTTGGTGATTTATGATTTTTTTTTTTTTTTTTTTTTTGTGACAAGTTTTATAACTTGGCAATAAATTTGGCAATAATCAAAATTAACTGTGAAATCCAGCAAAAGTTACCCATGAAATAAAAACAATTATTTGTATGGAGAGTAAGCACCTATATATATCAAATTGTCTTTAAATTGGTGGCAGAAGAATTATTGTTGAACTTTTAAAAGATGCAATATGCAAATTAATGCAATACTTAAATGCAGCAATCAATTCTGAGTTCTTCCGTAGTTTATTGTTGCCTATCACATCTAATCCGCCCTACCTGTTGTGATGAAGAGCCCTCCTTAGGAGTTAACAAATGCTGCCCAATAGGGCAGCTTTTAAGCTAGTAGATTCTGGCGAGAAAAATTGTCTAACAGTGAACCAATGTTCCTAGCAGTTTTGATTTTCCCAAATCTCTGCCATTATTTAGTTCTATCATTTGTTTTTTGCAGCTTATCAACCCTTTTTGGGCTATTTGTGGGACATTGTTTATATTGCCCAACGTTCCCAAGTGGTCCCTCATTTAAGTACCGATTGGGCTCAACAAATTTTTGCACATCTGCATCAATGTCACATTCAATAATCCTTAAATTAAAAATGTCCTTATTGAAAATTTCTAAAGAATGAACAATGTTTATAGATTCTTTTCCCATTTAAAGGTAAGGAGATGAGAGTAAGGTGTAGTTGGCTGCCATATGTACCTTCCCTGAGAAATTGTATAATTTCAATGGGCAGAATAGGGTCATTATATATATATATATATATATATATATATATATATAAATATAAATATATTAATTTTTTTTTTTTTTTTTTTTCTTGGTAAAAATTTGCATGTCCTCCACTACCATTGTTATCTAATTTGAGAGACAATGCACAATTTTTGTAATTTGAATTGCAGTAACCCACTTATAATGGACACTGGTATGTGGATCCAGCAGTTCACAGACTGTGGGTATCATTGCAGCTTGCTTCTCTCTAATACATGGGAAGATAATTTTGAACTTTGATCCCGCTAAAAAAATCTGAAATATTGGTTTCTATTTAAAAGCATTTAGGATTTGTAGCTCTTGATATTTAGATAAAGAGAATACATTTTAAAAAAATTCAAAATCCTCCAATATGCAAATTTGTGTCTACAATGCTAAACTGTTTACAGAATTCATAGAATTAAAGAAGAAAATAAAAATAATTTTGATGAAACTAGGCACATATTACCTACCTCCTTAATAACAACTGTAATTGAAAAGAATTTATCTAAGCTTAAAATTTGTTACAATTGAAAACAATAAGAGATTTAATTAATACAAAAGAAAATAAAACCTAAAACCTGAATTAGATTTTACAAAATAGACTATAAAACAATACAAAGGTGAAACATATATATATTTCTAAATTGGGCTGGCCACATATCTTTTTTCTCAATTCATGAAAGTCAGAATGCCAAATCCCAGTAATCTCTCTTTTACAAGCTAAATTTGTCCTTTAAAAAATATTTTTTTAATTGTCAGTAATATTTGGCAATTATTGCAAACAGTGGCTTGTTTCTTTGATTAGAACGAGTTCATGAACTCATAGTTACTTCTATATTTTCTCGTCTAGTTGACTAGGTAAAAGGGAGAAAGAATATGAAGGTGTGTCTTCTAGCTCAACAAGTAAATAGGAAAAGCAAAGATAAAAGGCATCAGAGACCAATATCTCTATCAAAGATAAATTAAGTTACACTCATTGAATTGCTTTTATAAATAATATATATTAAGGACATTATAGTCAGAAGAAGAAAAAACTTTCAATGAATAATGAATTTTTTTACAAGAATTGTTTAAATTTTTTTTTTATTACAATAATTTATAAAGTTTCAAAAATTCTTCAAAACTGCCTCTTTGTCAGGTTAGTAAGTTATTCAGTGAAGACTATATTTATGAAGCGAAAATTGAAAAGCTTAATACAAATCATCACACATCAAGATTTTTAAAATAATTTTTATTTTTTTTATTTTTATTTTTATTTTTTATTTTTGTGTATAAATGATCCCATTTTGAAAGTATGGGTGACCATGCATGACATTATCAAAAATAAGGCCAATGACTATATTAAATTTAAAGCCAACATTTCTAAAATTAGATTATGGAAAATATTTCCAACATTTTAAGATTACGAGTGCTTAAAAATTATATAAAATAAAGCATTCACACCCCCACCCATTTTCTCAAATTATATTTTGGCATAAAACAATAATAAACATGTAAACACCTAGAAAATTGCTTGACAGCTGCTCCTGAAGCACTTGATGAGTGATTTACAAGCCTTAGCAAGCACTTAATCACCATTACTGTTTGTTTTCAAATTTATTTCTCTGTTATTTTCAACTTAAATTAATTTTTTTTTCTTTCTTTTTTAATCAGATTAATTATACTTTAAATCAGCTATTATTCCTCAAATAAAGTTTCAGAAAAGTATATTTTTGGAAGATTTTTTAATAAAGAGAATTACATTGTGATGACAGTTAAAAAAAGATAACTTAATCAGCTATTTTTTAGCCAAAAAAAATGAATTGACTCCAATCAATATAATTTCTGTTTGAAATACACTACAGGGTATTTTGCTTACTGAAAATAGTAAATTTAATTCTTTAGCATTCAATTAAAGCTAAAATGAAAGCTCCAAGAAAGATTTTTCATTTATAAAAATTCATTTTGAACCTTAGGTGTGTAATTCAAAATCTTCAAGTGTAGTGGAACTTCAAACTGTAGAATGTAGGGGAACAAATTTTCCACAATTACAGAATCGTGGAATCATTAATCTTAAACAGAATCTGGGTTTTTAATGTAATTTTCAATAATAAATCACAAATTCATTGTTTGATTTTTTTTTTTTTTTTTTTCCCCAGATTTTTTTTTTCAATTCTTTCAAGACTTAATAACTGTCTCCCCAATTTTGTTAAGCATTTTAATAAATATAACAATAACATAATGTAATTTCCTTAAAATTTGTCTTTACAGATATTTGTAGCTTTTTCCTTATAAAACCCGAAAAATAAGAGCAAAAATATTTACATTAAAAAAAAAAGTGGATTGTCAATTTTTGTAGAATATGTTGGCTAATCTATCTTTAAATATTTTTAAAATTTTCTAAGAAACTGTATGTAGCAAACAAGATGAAAGTCAGATGGTCACAGCTCAGTCGTAGCCACTGAAATCCATTGTTAAAGTGGAAATCGAAGAAAGACATTAGTTGCTGTCAAAAATGCAGGGAAGAGAGAGAGAAAAAAAGATCAAACCAATAAGTTTAACAAGCCTTTTTTCTTTAAGGTCTCACACAATTTACAAGTAAAAGATTCTAAACAACTTGTTTTATGAATATGAAAGCAAAGTAAATGCTATCACGTACCTACCATACAATTTAGAAATAAAGAAAAAAAAAATTTCTCCCAAAACACCATTCTATGAAATGACTGGCTTGTCTAAGCTTAACGTCTTACAACTATTCTCCTGGATTAATAATTGCGTCATCTTCAGTACTTCACTATTGTAAACAAATTTAAATTGAACAAAAAAAAAAATTCCTTCAATAATATTAACTATCAATGATTATTTTTTCACATTTTATTTATATTTTGTAATCTAAACCAGTTGTATGAATAAGCAACAAATTGCCAAGATGACGGAAGCAAGTCAATATAGTGAATCAACCTCTAAACATGGGCCTGGTCCTCTAAAAAAAAAAAGAAAATGACCCAGTATCTAAAATTTGTGCTAAAGCCAGAGTAGAGCAATTTCCTGATAACTTTTATGCAGAAGAAAATATGTTATTTTGCAAATTCTGTCTCTATAGTGTTGACATATTTAGAATTGGCACAAAGATCACATTCTGATCAAAAACTCATTTGACAAAAAAGTTTTTTAAAAAATCGGCTCTACTGAAACAGATGACAATCACAACTTTGTTGAAGAGTAAAGAGATAAGAGATAATTTTGTCCATAATTTTTTGAAAATGTGAACTTTGTCTGACATTCCCTACACAAAATTGAGAAAATGAAGCCATTCATATTAAAACATTGTAAAGAAGGTGGTGCTTTTCCAAATGTCAATTGTGTTAGGCAACTTCACTACCAAAATTGTTTGCTTGTCACTTTGCTGCCCTGAAAGCCAAGCTTGCTAATCAATCAGCCAGCATCATAACAGACAAAACAACTGACTGTTGTGACCACAAAATTTTGAATGTAATTGCAAGCATTCATGGGGAGTCATTCTCATTGATGTTGTTACCTTGGGAGAATGCAATCATCAAACTGTAAATCAGGCATGCATCCAAGCTGTAACTCATGTGGATATTGCATTCGAGGATATTATTGCCTTCGTAACAGATTCTGCAGCCTATTGCAAAAAAAGCTCATCAGGAAGTGTTGTCAAATGTCTTTCTTAACAGTTGCCACATGTTGTGCTTAGCACATATTTTAAATCTTGTTGGTGAAGTATTTTCATACTGGCCAGCATTTGATAATGTTACCTGACTAACTACTTTCATCAAGTCAGTCTTTTTTAAAAAGCCCAGTGAGGAAAAAGTGATACTTAAAATGGCTTGAAGGTTCCTTACCTAAGGAACAAGTGAAACTACCTCCTGTACCACTGGCAACCAGATGAAATGTCTGGTTTAATGCAGTCAAATATCACTCATCCTTTGTACAGTTTTCTGAAGGATTCTTTAAGCAAGAAAAGTGCCACGGCCTTGCAGTAGATAGGATTCTAGAATTAGTAGATGATGGTCGACTACATCATGTCTCTTGCCATAATTTGTGCCTAAATCTGCATTTTATAAATGAGAACTGCACTTGTTTAATAACAGCTTTGACAAACTTAGAAGAACCTAAGTCTCCACTTGCATCTGTTGTATATAACATGATGGAGGATGTAAAATAATATTTGCATACTGGTACATCAAACTCAACATTTGGCCTAGAAACTGATTGTCTTCTGTCTGAGCTAGAAAACACAGGAGGAGAGAGTTTTCTCAAATTTCTGAGATTTTTTCAGCACATCTTTTTTGAAACTGAATAAATACCTGGATACCCACCCTGTGTATAACTTTTACAATGCAGCTTGCCTGTTTGATCCTAGACAGCTACCCTGTATAGACCATGATTTAGAGACAGTTTTGCAGCCATCAAGGACTTGCAATGTGATTCTACTGATCTTGAAGAATTCCAAATGTATGTGAATTACTAAGATGATTTACTAAATCCTTTTAATATCCCATCGTTTTGGAATGCAAATAAGAGCATACTTCCTCTTCTGGAACAGATTGCCAATAAGGTCAAATGGATGCCTGTTACCAGCATAGATACTGAACGTTCATTTTCTCAGTATAAACATTTACTTAATAAACAACATGAAAGTTTTACCCCAGAGAACACCAAGCAACTCTCAATGTTGTATTACAATGGAGATTTAGAGAAGAGATTTAAAGATTAGATACTTCCCAAATTAAGAAATTAACAATTTTAAATTTGAGTAGTATTTCAACTCGGGATAAGTTGTTTTATTTAAATTTTGAATTAATATGTCTAATTTGTTTGTTTGATATTTTGTTACAAAGATTCAGTTATTATGGTTTAATTACTGTTTTGTAAAATTTTAGTCAAAATGTTTGACTTTATTCAGATATTTATTATTGAGATTCAAGTTATTTGCTGTAGATACTTTAAATGTGATTTTTATATTATGAATTATAAATCAGTCTAAATTCTTTTACTCAAAAAAACAAAAACAATTTGAATGTGTTTTGAATGTGTTCTTAAAGAAGGAAGCTCTGATTAAAAGTTCTACCTCAAAGATAATTATTCATAGTAACATTCCATTGTTTTATTGTCTAGTCATGTCACATTTTTGTATTTTTTATATATAATTTATTTTTGGACTTGGATATTTAAAATTTAAAAAAGATTTGTAGATATTTGCTATTTCTTTATATGCAATAAAACTTTGAATTATGTTTTTCTTTACAGTTTTAATAATAACTATGCAGTTTTCTCATAAAATACTATAAAATAGAAAAAAATTGAATTTACCAAAAGTGTAAATGGAATCAAGTAAAATTTGAAATGGAAAATTGGAGGCTCTAAGAATGCTACACAAAATGTGTAACATAACCAGGTCGACATTCAGTTGTGTTTTAGCCTTCAACACTTTGATTTCAATTGATCCATCTGGCATGAATTATTGGAATTGTAGCTTTTCTTTGAATATCCCATTTGTCAAACTATTAAAAGATAAATCACAAATTCATTTGTTCATTTGAAATTATGACCATTCACTTTGTGTGTGTCAGTTTCAGTCCTTAACATAGTTCTGGTTAATTTTTTTATACAGATCTGTGGGAACCGTGATCTTTAAGAATGAAGCTAAAACAAAATATTACTCCTAATGTCATCTAATGATAAAAACAATGAACTTTTGAGTCAACCCAATATTTGAAAGATGAATAAAAAAAATTAATGTTTAATTTCATGTTGATTGCTCAGGAGCAATCAACATGAAATTAAACATTAAAATTCTTCTCTCCCCCCCCCCCCAATCATAAATCAAAGATTAAATTTCTTGAAAATAATTCTATAAACTTAGAGCTCATTGATAATAGTTGTGATGATTTGTGTTTTAATGACATGTTGTACTGAATCCTTTATGATCAGTGATTATCATCTGATTGTTGGAGTATCATGTAAATCTTTTGCATGAATATTTGTGGATAGGCTTTGTATTAAAATAATTTCTGTATTTCTTTCTTTCAGTGTTAAAGGCAAAAGATATTTTGAATGCATGATGAAGTATGGTGGCTTTGTGCGGCCAAGCAATGTGACTGTTGGTTATTACCCAGAAGCCAGTGAATTAGATGAATTCTAAAATGATCAATGCTGAACATTCCTGTCACTTTTTCTACTGACCGTTTTCCAGCTATTGGATTGCAGAAACAGTCTGGAGCATGTAAATGTAAATTCCTGGAATTCTTCATGATACCAGATGGTATTATCAAAGAATGGAATATTGGTTGCTGCATATTTATATGTATTTGTATCTGCCTACCTGTTTGTCCATGACTCTTTCTCTGAAGGGGATACACTGGCAATGTTTTGGTTACCTGCTTGTTTGCTTAGAAAATTATAACATGCCTTTTTACACACACACACACACACACACACACACACACAATTTTCAGCCAAAAATTTACGCATTCATTACTATGTCTACAAAAATCACATATAGGATATTCCCAAAGAAATGTTGTCCTTTCTCTCTCCCCCCCCCCCCTCCATTAATGCTTAATAGTTGGTTATTTAAAAAAAATATTTCAGTATAAAGATAAAGGATCTCTGGACTATTCTGTCTATAGTTTTAAATATATATATAAACAAACTGCTTTAAATATCTATGTAGTAATAAACACACAGGTAGAGATATACAGTTATAAAAAATGCACTAATATACATAGATTCATCTGTATGAAATCAGAAATATGCACATTACAAATCTTCAGATTTATTCTTGCTGAAGTAATTTGCCAATAGTTTTTAACTATTGATTATTTTTTTTACAGAGCTTTGTTTTTATTTACCATCAAAATCTTAACTTTTACTAATAATCAGCTGTAAATATTTGTCAATTAAACTTTTACAGAAGAAAATCTGCATACATTTTATGTAGTATTTTTTATTTATTGTTTGCATATATTATTTCCAGCTTGTCTGTATTTCAGAAACATTTTCTCCAATTGTTTTCAAAGATGTCTTAGGATTCACAGGTAATAAAGAAAATTGATTTGTGGAGAGCCATGATTGTCTACATCCTGAAGGGACATAGCATTTTAAAAAAAACAGTTATGGCTATGAAAATTAGAAATGAATCATCCCATATTGCCTTAAAAACTTGGTTAAAATGTTGAAGAGCTTGTTTATAAACAGGCAGGGTTAGTGTTATTGTTTAAGTTGTATTGTATAAATTAGTGAATTTGGATTAACATCTTATTTTTAATTGAAAATAGATAAAAACCAGAAAAGTATTCATCCAAATGAATTGATTGTACAATCTGAAATTCTGGCACTGATGATAATATAAATTTGAATTTTCAAGAATACAGAAAATTTTTTACAGCTGACAAGACAAAAGAAAAATGCAATAAATATTTGATTAGGAAAATTTGTTTCTCTTTAAAATAAAATCATTTTCAGACAGTTTTATTTCCCTTCCACCCCAGCTTACCATTTACTCCTGCATTTTTTCCACTGAATAATCCCCTGTGATTAACCCAACCAGGAAGATGATTTTAGGTTTTCTTAAGAAATTTTGGCCTTCTAAAATTGACATTAATGAACCCTACTTTCATATCCTTTAGTACTCTGCATTATTAATATTACTTCCCTTCCCACTGCATTCTTTTTCAAGGCTTCTCAATTGCAGTGACCTTATTGTTAATTTCATTCAAAGGTGTTTTCTGTTGTCGTAGCAGGATATGACAACACAACTATGAAATTCAAACAAATTCAAATTCAGGGATCAGTCAACTTCAACTGGGGGCATTTTATCCACTTTTGGATTTCTCCGCTTTCAACTAGGACATTGTAGCTGATACTTGACACTGCACCTCTTCCACCTTATAGGTGCCTGTACGCTGTTACTGTTTTCCGTTTCTTAGGTATTTAATCTGGCTTTGGTGGTTTTCAAGGCCTGCAGATCATCTGTACATGATTCTTTGGACATTTCCATAGTATCTGTCTGATTGAGAATTTCATAGTTGTGTTGTCATATCCTGCTACGACAACAGAAAACACCTTTGAATGAAATTAACAATAAGGTTGAGAAACCTTGAAAAAGAATGCAGTGGGAAGGGAAGTAATATTAATAATGCAGAGTACTAAAGGATGTGATAGTAGGGTTCAAGGAGGAGACTGCTGGAAATATTGCTTTCAAGAATTTCACCAAGTATGAAGACCATTTGGACACTTGGTTCTACTCTTTGTCTTGCAACAGAATATAAAAAAAAAAAAAAAAGTTGTTTGCAGATTGCTGGTACTCTTGTGGAGAGAGGTTTCTCAGTCAGTAAGGACATTTTCACTGACAATATGAAACAACAGACTCTGGTCACAGTGTTTTATCACAGACTATTTGGTTATTTCAAGGTGCTGAGAATGTTCCCATGACTAAAGTTCTTCTCTGCAGTGCTTTCAATACCAGAACAGCATACAACCAATACCTTTTGAGAAAAAAGGTAGGAAGAAGCATCTGGGCAAAAACAGAAATCCATGCTTATGGAAATTGAAAAACTGAAGACCAAAAAATACAAGCTTGAAAGTTATGCACAAGATTAGCATCGAGTCAGCTGATGGCTATGCAGAGAAAGTTGAGCAGACTCAGAACTTCAAACTTATCGCAAAGTCCAATGCCATGCGAAGATCTGCAAAAGACAATTCCATAGAGATATCTAAATTGGAAGAGGAGCTGAATGCTAAACTACATAAACTGAAAAAAATGTTAACATTTGTGTTCTGTGCCATGTGCAACAAAAACCATGAATAGTAGTAGTAAAAATGTGTAGGTCTTTTTGTGAAAATTTCTATTCATAGTTCTGTTCTGAAAATGTGTAACACCTATCCTGACCCCACTGGATCAATGTACTCTACAAGAGTTGGTCCTGTCCTGGTTCGATCAAAGTCTCCGGTTCACGATGTCGATTCGATTCCACTTTCCAGCCACATTGTGATTTTTCTGATCCTGGAGAGCAATTAACAAATTGTAGATTGTGGAAGATTCAGCTGGTCTACCTGCAAGTTCGTTGGGGCAAGAATCAGGCCAAGCAGAAAAAAATCAAATATGAACAAGTCAATTCGAGTCCAGAGAAAAATTTATATAGATGTATATAAGGAAGAAATTAGTACAAACAGAATAATGCTTCCTTTACAAGAAAATAGTGTATAAGCAATAAAGTCCGAGAAAAAAAACAAATATTGCAAATAATTCTGAAAGGAGAGAAGTAGCTTTCGGGTTCACCCGTTTTGTTCTTAGTAGTTGCCATAATTAATTCATTCAGCAAGCATTAATCTTATCACAAGAGCAAGCGGACACTTTCACTCTCTCTCGTCGACTGCTACTTCAACTCAACTCTACCCGACTCAGCTCCCACTCAACATTCTTGACTTATTACAGCAGCATCAAGCGGACATGTTGAGTGGTGGTGGTGAAGCCTGCAACAGTAGCAATAGTAGGCCTTTGCGTGATGGCCAGTCCACAACTCTGTTGTTATGGTGAGAAGGTCATGGCGGCAGTAGCAGCAGTACCCTGCATGACGGCCGGCAGCCGTGACTGGTTGTCAACTCACTTCACCCAGCTCCAAACTTCAAATCACTGTTTTTGCCCAAACATGCACTTAAATAAATGTGATGGTAGCGACAAAAACTTAGATTACAACCTGATTACTGACCTCTCCGCCTCATGATTAAACGAGTAGTCTCTTTTTCCCAATTGATATTCCATAGTTCATATAAACACTTTTGTTTTGACATGTTATATTAATAACTCTGATGAAGTACAGATCCTCTGGGCACAAACTAATTTTTGATTTATATTAGGATATGGAATAGGAAGATTTCTTACCTGATATATTTTGAAGGTACTGTCCCTATCTAACAGAGGAACTGATACCAGTACTAATAACTTCTTATCTTCCAATAAAGTGACACACACTAGAGCACTATAATATTTCCATAATTGCTCGGTGGGATCTACAGGTAAACTAAGGTGATGAGGTAATCTAGCCTGTATTCCCAACAACATTTAACCAGATTGGGGTTATTATACTTGGTGACAGGTGTCCCATAGACAACATAACCAACTGCGCTCTCACATGCTCCAGTAATAAGGTTAATGACTGACTGATCTGATGGACTGTACTTGTTATCGGCAACAACTGGAAATATTGTTGTAAAAACACCTCTAATCCTCTCAGTTCCGCTGCTAGGGATCCTGTTACATTGAACACCTCCTCTCTAAAACTTTGCAAATGGGAAATTAACCAATTTATGCTACGTCTGTTCTTAACTAATTCCAACTTCGTAACATTAAGAATAGAAACACTCTGTCTAACTATTTGAGCTAATACCTGTTGGTTCTTTTCCACATCTTTCTCCTAATCACCCTTACATCATCTGACACTGTTCCAAATAATACACTCAATGCCTACCCTACAATAGGTAGTATGGTTCTTTTTTTTTAGTCTGCAATAACTCTACCCCCTTCAGGTATAGACTCATATCTTTCCATTGTCTATCAAATATCAGGGACTCTTGGGCCAAAGGATACATTATACGGTGGTACTCTTCATTCTGTAGATAATCCTGAGCTACCTGTGTTCTAGCTCTATCGAGCTTCGCTATTTCCATTTCTAAACAAGCTAATAACTCTTCATATGGTTGTAAGTCTATCACTAGGGTTATCAACCATTTTGATCTAATGATCACTTCACTGGTCTTTTTAAATGTAGTATTTGCACTACATTCCCAAGCACTTACTGCCAAAATCAGCACCAGCTCTACCAGTGGTGCTCCCCTGTCCATATCTGCATGGGGGGTCCTTCCACATACATTAACACTGACAACCATGGTCTGGCCCACTCTCAGGCTCTCCCACATTTATTTTATCAATCTTCCCATAGTATCTATTCTGGGGTCTTAGTTCACCATCCCCCTCTCAGTCGTAATTTTATAGGTAATTCTTCTATTTCCTTAGATGCTTTTCTGGCTTTTAATTGTTCTTTTAACTGGTCAAACGGAATCTCATCCTCTTCTTCTTCCCAACTATTTGACCCTTCACTACTCATCATCAGTGCTTCATCATCTTCATTACTTTCCTCAGGGGATCTATTTTCAGTTATTGATGCCCTTTATTCTCTCCAAACTCTTTGGGCAATCATAATTTCCTCTTTTCCCTAACTTTATATCATTAGCATGTACCTGCTTTACTTTTCCTGCTATTTGATCCCAAATTATATAAGAAGCAGGTCCACTATCTTATAAAAAGGAATCCATCTTGGATTCCTTTTTATAGGAATACCTTCTCTCAGTTGTACTTTATAATATACGGGATCACCCACTTGGAAGTTAATTTCCTTCCTGTTTTTATTTATTCTATCATTACAC
Source organism: Acanthosepion esculentum (assembly GCA_964036315.1). Lineage (NCBI taxonomy): Eukaryota > Metazoa > Mollusca > Cephalopoda > Sepiida > Sepiidae > Acanthosepion > Acanthosepion esculentum. The sequence goes on along the minus strand of OZ038502.1, from coordinate 41,659,515 downwards.
CTCTTCTGAGCTCTCCTGATTCTCCTTCTCACCTGAGTGAAAACCTTATGTTGTTGTTCCAAGATCAATTTATGATGATCTTCTCCCATATATTTTCTTCTGGGTCTTAGCAAATTATCTATCGGTAAGACCACATCTCTGCCAAATATATAGTAAGTGGAAAATTTCGTGGTTTTGTTCATAGAAAATTGTACAACCAGTGCTTGAGTTAAATACTCATCTTAGCTCTCCCTATTATCTCCTGCTAATTTAGCTAGCACATCAGCTAAGGTCCAGTAGAATCTTTTTGCCTTAGCATTACTCTGGGGATTCTATGGCAAGGTAGTAATGTGTACAGTATTTAATTCTCTCAGAGTCTCCTTCATAATTTGATATACATTATCTGGACCTTTGTCAGTGACCAACTGCTCAGGGGCTCCATATCTAGGAAATATCTTCTGAAGTATTTGATACTGTTTGTGCTTTTCTGTCAGGTATCACAAAAGCTTCTGGCCAATTCATCAGCCAGTCCCTGAAGCTTACTATATATGAATTTCCATGAGGAGTCTCTCCATAGGGCCCTTAAACATCCATGCTCCCTTTCTGAAATGGATAATTTGGAATATCTGTTTCCATCACTGGGGTGGCCCTGTTATCTCTACTCTGCAATTGACACGTTATGCACTTGTTCACATAATTCAATACATCATTATACAGTCTAGGCCAAAAATAATTCCCAATTATTAATTCATAGGTTCTATCAATTCCCATGTATCCCACCTTTTCATGACACTGGTCTAGGATTTCTTGTCTTAACATTTTTGGTACTGCTATTTTGAGACTTATTTCTTCTTCTCGTCCCGAAAGGTAACTCAATACTCCATTGTGTATCACATATTTAGAAGTAGTCCTTGCCTCTACCCTACTCCTAAGAGAAGTAATTTCACTATTTCCCTGATTCTTCTCTATGATAGCTTCCCAATAGGGGTCCTTAATAATTTCTTCTTCCTCCCAAATTGAATGTTTGCTTAGGGTGTAAGAATTTATCACATTAACTTGATAAGCCCTGTCATCCACACCTGGTTCTAACCTAATGTATTTGGACTCTAATTTTTCTGGAATTCCTGATAACAGATTTGCACAGGTATTATCTTTTCCAGCTAAATACTCTATTTTACAATGATAGCCACTAGGTTTCAATGCCCACTGTTGAATCTTCTTATTCATCCATTCTGCCTCTAATAAATGTTTGAGGGCCTTATGGTCAGTTTTAATGGTAAACACAGCCTCACTCCTAAGTAATAATCTACTTTTTGTACTGTATATAAAATAGCGAAAGCTTCTTTCTCTATCACTGGCCATCTCTGCTGGGTCTCTGATAGTCTGTAAGACAGAAAATATATAGGTATTTCCTCAGGTATACCTAGCACTGGTCCATCTTTATCAGGACATGGCTGGGTAAGTACCAGACCGATACATTCATCACAGGCATCTGTATAAAGCACCATCGGCTTACTTAGGTCTGGGCAAGTTATCAAGAGTACTGATGTCAGCTGGTCCTTGAGGGTATCAAAGGTTCATTGACAGTCTTCCGTCCACTTAAATCTAGTGTACATTTTAGTCAAGGCTATCAAGTGTCCTGCCAATCTGCTAAATACAGGTACAAATTGCCTGTAATATCCAATGGCACACAAACCTCTCTTACTGTTTTGGGCTCCAGCATAGCTCTTATCACTTCTACCTTATTCAAATCAGGTTTTATCCCCATTTTGTTTATAACAAAATCCAAATACTTGGTCTCATCCTTCATAAACTAACACTTAAGCAAATTTAATTTCAACCCATGCTCTCTCAACCTATTGAACACCTGTAAGTGTCTAAAATGCTACACAGGTGTCTTAGAAAACACCATGATATCATCCAGGTAAGCCATAGCAAAATCTTCCATACCTCCTAACATTAGGTAACCCAAACAGCATCACATGAAAATGAAATAGACCCACATGACAAGTAAAGGCTGTCTTCTCCTGGTCTTTTTCATCCAAAGTTACTTGCCAATAACCTGATCTTAAATCCAAAGTAGAAAAACAGGTTGACTTTACCAAAAGTGCTAAAATATTGATCAGGGGTAAAGGTACTGCCAATGGTTTTGTAATGGCATTTAACTGTCTAAAATCCACACAAAATCTATGTCCTCCATCCTTCTTTTCCACAATAACTGTTGGAAAACTCCATGGGGACCTAGATCTCTCTATTACTCCTGAGTCCAACATCTCATTTACTGCTCATTCCACTAATTTTCTCTTATGGATTGGGGTTCTATAAATCAATTTAATGGGTGGGTGATCACTAGTGTCTATTTTCATTTGTACTGTCCTGGTCTGACCTATCTTAATTAGCTTTTAGCAGTCTCCTTATCTTTATATCTTTCAGGCACTATCAAGTCTTTCTCCTTTATTTTGGGGCTACTAGTCTCTATCTTTCTTCCATAATTCTTAATTACTCTTACTTGTTTAATACTTTTTATCGGACAGGCGTAACCTAACTCTCCTCCCTGTTTTATTGTAATAATTTTACTGGCTGTATTAGTCAACAATAGGGGCACTGTTTTCATCTCTTCTACCACAGAACTATACAAGGTCACCTCTTCTCCACCATTATCATACTTCTCTGTGGGTGTTATATAAGCCTACCATCAATTTCTTCACTGTCCTCCCTTCACATGAAATAGCCATTCTATGGGAGAGTTTCACATCAGTTTGGGCTACTACAGGGTATTTCGCTTTCATTTCATTCCCCAATAGAATTTACACCCCATCTAAAATCAATGTAGCTGGGTCAAAGCGGATTTGGGCCTTATTCAGCCTAAGCCAGTCACTCTCTAAAATTAATTCTCCACACAGATCAGGCGCCACATACACTTTAAGCTGCTGTTGTCCTCACCAGTCTGAATGGTAGCCATGTTATACCCTCTATTCTCATCTAACTACCATCTGCCTGGCTAATTAATAAATCCACTGGTTGGAGTTTTCTACGTAACCCCAGCTGTCTAAACACCTTGGAATTTATTAGGTGGACCGAAGCTCCAGTATCCATTAAGGCTTTTACCGTCTTGTGCCCCACCAAAATACGTTACAGGCGAAGTGTCTGGTCCCTCTTTAAACAGCTGGAATATCTAGGCTCTGTCCCTATTCCTCAACCTTCTCTTATTTTTGTTTCCCTGTCAGCTGTCTTTATTTCTCTCAAGTCTCGACATGGGTGCTGGTAATAGGGGCTTGTCATTTGCCACTCTAGGCTGGTTTCTCTTGGGGCTTTCTTTTGGTGGGGTCTGGTCTTCTCGTCCTCCTTGCCTTTCCCTTTCCACTCTCAGCACCCTTTTTCTCCAGACAATTCTTTCTTAAGTGTCCAACCTTTCCATATTTTCGATAGATAAAATAAGTAAACTCATGGTGCATCATTCCAATTTGTAGGGATGAAGCAACCCAGATGGCCCTTTCTTCACTTTCACATTACCAGGGAAAATGTCATCCATTCTCTCTTTCTATCTTACAGTTTATATTCATTTTGGGCTTAACCCTTTTTCTGCTTAGAATTAATGTTTAACCATCTCACAGCCTCAGTGTCAAAGATTTTGTAACTTACATCTTGACAACTCCTTCTGTCTGTGGAAAAAAGAAAACTAATTTTTAACCAGAACAAACAAAATATGGTCATTTAATTACTGAAATGATTTTTACATAATATTTTACATTTTCAGTGGCTAGTACACTCAATGATTGGTACTGGTCAGTTTGTTGTGCAAACAGTTAAACTGCAATCCTTTATTTTGTTTGATATTCTCATATATCTCTCCTATATCTTCTATTGGATTTATATCTGGAGGGGTTGATTTGGTGTCTTGGAAACCTTTTTGGTAAAGTCGGTGATTGTCATCTTTGTAGAATATGAAGGAGCCTTTTCTTGCTTAAAGCATCTTTTGTGATTTATACCAGTCAAAAATAAGAACTTACAATAATCCTCTGAATTTATCTTGAACCAGCATCAAATTTGAAGAGACTTATGTTGTTGCCTACAATACTAACCCAAAATATTACTCCATCTTCCCACCGTTGGTTGACTGTTTCCACATAAGGCCCACCCTTTACCCGAGTCAGTGTACTCTCCAGTCATGAAAAATTACTGTTAAATCTATTTTTATGTACTTCTTTTTGAACATTTTCTTTGTGACATTTTCTTCAAGGTGTTTGTTTGCTTTCATGTCTTTAGCGAATGTTTTTAATATTTTTCATTGTTTCTCTCCTTTAACATTTACAGATCAATCCACTTATCTTGTGTATTACCTTGCATTTTTTTATATCTCTCTGTGATATTCTTATAGCCAGTTTATTTTTTTCTTCTTGCAAATGTATTCAATTTATTTTTTTATTTTTCTATGATTTCTATTCAACATTTTTGCAATCTTCAAAGTTATTTTCCCATCACTCGATAACTGTATAATATCTTGTTTATCTTTTGAGGTTGTATTTTTCTTTTAATCCTTGGCAGTTTTTATTTATATTTGAAATTAAAAAAATAAATATCACTAACTATACAATTACATTTACTTCCAATATGGTGAGCAGCCTTCAAATTCCATACTAAAATCTCACACCACCAAAAAGGTTGTTATAAATGTTTTTAATTAAAACAGATAAGCTATAATTCATCTGGTATATTTATCATATAGGTATATGCTGAAAGTTTTACCAAAATCAGTTTTGTTAATACAATTTTATTATGAAAACATTGACTTGCATGAAATCTGACATATGTTCTGATCATAAAGATTTTATTCTTAAAAGAATAATGGATCAATGTTCCTCACATATAAGGCTGTATGTTAAGTGTATACCATTTTATTATGCATACTTCATGGCTCATGTATCCACAATAAAGTCATGGCTAAGTTCTTTCTCAGATGTTTTTCTTTGGTTAGCCTATTCAATGAAAGATCAGTTTTCTTATGGGGTCTAAACTCTGGAATTATGAAAAGCTTCCAAGATGATTTAAAAGAATAAGCAAAAATAAATATTATTTACTAGAAGGTTATCCTAGTTATATGAATAAAAGCATTCTTCATTTTTATTGGCTAAAAAAAATTTATAATTTCTTTATAGATTTGAATCTTTTAATTTGATTCTATAATGATGATTAGGAATTTGTTTTGTTTTTTTTTAAATACATTGCTTGTAATTTTTATTTCAAACATGTTAAAAATTTATAGCATTTATAATTTGTTTGAATTTTGAAGTCTTTGATGTATTAAAATGATTGATGGATGACCATAAAAATAAACATTAAACACCACTTTTACCAATTACCTTTGGTTAAGTTCTATATAAAACAAATTGCAATAAGATTCATAATTCAAATATTTCAGTCAAGCACTCTGGAGAAAAAGCGCGAATTTGTAAACAGTGACTATTACTGCTGATAACACAAAGCTCTTTTATGAATTGAGCCATCTTAGTCACTGACATGTTTATTCAAAGAATAAATACACAAAAATGTGCCTTTCTCTCTACCAGGCAGTGATAGCTCAGGAGTAAAATCTCTGACTGATGCCAAATCAGTCGGGTTTTGATCCCAGCTTGAGGCAATCGGATGTCTAGCCACACTGGAGAGTTATGATACAGCGAAGCAGTCTGTCTGTGGATGACAATATGTGTATATATATATATATATATCTCTTCTATTTTATAAACATTATTTTTAGTGGGTACACCTATTTGAGTTACTATTCTTTTAGTAGGACTGCTCAATCTAAGGCAATTGTTATTAAAAAAAACAAAAGTATGAATAGAAACTCAAACATGTGTACCCACTGAAAATGCTTATAGTAATAAGAAATAATGCCTGATAAAACATCCCTTAAAAGATTAGACGTTTATGTTTTGGGTGTGAAACTGAATTTAGCAGATATAGACTTGTATAAGTCCCAAAACCTTGCTCTGCCAAGTTGATCCTTGTGATCAAACTGATATCAGCACGTTTGGTTAAAATGTGGTTTCCCTGATGGAAAAAAGGAATGCAGGTTTGATTCTTGTCAGAAACACAATCTTTCTTTCAATTTAGGCTGGTTTTTATTAATTTCACTCTGTTTAAGAAAATAAAGGGGGGAAAAAGGATAGTAACTCAAACACGTGTAGCCACTAAAAATAACATTTATAGTAAGAAATTACTTACGTCAGATAAAAAAATCCTTTCAAAAATATATATTACAGACTGATGAGCCCCAACTTTATAACCAGCAAAATGTAACAACTGCTTGTGTCAGAAGTATATAAGTAGGTAAGCAGACCTCAAGTACTTCACTTTGATTTGTTGAATGCCATTTTTATTGTTAAGAAAGATTTATGTAATTTTGATAAGGGCCAAATTGTTATGACCTGAAGATGAGGGGGAGACACATTTCCAAAACAGCATGGCTTGTGAAGTGCTCATTTTCACTTGAGGTGAGTACTCTCTATTGTAACCATCTTCTGCAGTGGCAGTGTCTTTTTTTTCAGCAAGACAATATACTCTCCTACACTGCAGGAATTGTTCAAGAATGATTTTAGTAACATTAAGAAGTTTTCATCATGTTATTTGGACCAAGAAATTCCCCAGATCTCAATCTCATTAAGCAATTATTGGATGTGTTAGACCAACAAGTTTACTCTCCAGAAGCTCTACCATATAATTTGCACCATTTAAATGACCTGTTAATATCCTGGCATAAGATCCCAGAAGAACCGTTTGGGGATTTGAAAAGTCTATACCTGACTGATTTAGAGCTGTTTTATGAGAATATGTCAGATCAAAATCTTATCAGGCAAGCAAACATAATATTTTGGTATCATCAGTCAGTCAGAGTGAGTGAGTGAGTGAGTGTGTGTCTGTCTGTCTGTCTCTCTCTCTCTCATATATATATGTGTGTGTGTGTGTATATGTGTCTGTGTGCATGTATTTTTTTATATTATTGTTTGCTCAATACAAGGCCCAAGAGCCACTCAATGTAGAGGTTTACTGAATAATGTTGTAAGGACATAAAGGGATGCAGTAAAAAGTGCATATTATAAGGATATGTAGGATAGATAATGGTTGACTCTAGACTTGAAGAGGTTAAAATTCAGTGATCAGGGTAGTATCCTCTCAGGAGTCTGTCCCATAAAGGAATAGTTTTTGGAAGAAGTTATCTGAGTTGAGCTTCCTACCTACCAACATAATATGAAGATGAATCAACTCCATGTACACGGCAGTCATAATTGGTGAAACAGGAAATTTGCCATGGATAAATGATAGAGTAGCAAGAGGCTAGCAACATTTCATCTGTGGGAAAGGGGTTGTCGAGTGGAAAATAATTTATCAGCCACAAGGCTGTATAAACGCTTTTGAATCTTGCCATGGCTAGAAAGTGAGAATTGGGCAGCTCCACCCCAGATATGACAACAATATGATATTTATGGTCTGATCAGACTCTTGTAAAGATAAAAGGAGGAGTCCAGTATTTTCTGAAGCAGTACAAGGAACTAAATATTTTCCACCATATATACAAGTTCCACTTGAGATCTGGAGTGATATTGTGTCCCAATGGACATTCAAGGCATGTAGAAACTGGAGAAAATTTAGGGTCTTCTTGGTGATGATGAAATGCTACTAGGTCGGTTTTGGAGACATTGAATAATACAAGCCAGTCTTTTCCCCATTGAGTCGTAAGTCAGGAGAAATCAGTTGCCAAGTTCTGGTTATCTGGATTTTTGGAGATGCAACTCATAAACTGGTATTGTCTGCATATATATTTACTAATGATCATTAGCAGAGCATTAATATAAAGCAGAAAGATGGTAGAAACAAGAAGAGAGCCATATATATATATATATATATATATATATATATATACACTTCCACTAGGGTAGTATACCAGGCAACCATTACCCCTAAAGAAAATTTGACAAACCATAATATTTACATCAGCATTTCTGCAGGAGAATTTAGAAAGAGAATCAATACACATAGATGTTCATTCACGAAGCCAAAATTAAAACACCAAACACCACTTTCAAAAAAATTTTGGGAATTGAAGGAAAAGGGTCTGAATCCTTAAATAAATTGGAAAATTTTAGGTTTTGTGAAAACCCTCAATAGTTTTAGGAATAGATGCAAGCTATGTTTAGAAGAAAAAATCAAGATAATAAAATATAAAGATCAATGCAAACTATTAAATCAATGGAGAAAACTAATCACGAAATGTAGATATAGGAAAAAATTCAAAATTACATAAGAATACATGTGCATATATGTGGGGGTGAGTGTGTACATATAGTGGCATATATGTATGGACATGTAAATGTATATATATGTAGGTATGAAGATATGTACTCATATAAGGGTGTTGGACAGCATGATTTATTCCATTGGGTGCTCGGATATTACCCACAACCTATAAATCAACTAATTTACATTAATTATTTAAGTTTAAATCCCCCATCACTTAATAATAATATTGGACACCTGTAGTACAAAGACTATTCACTGTGAATCCCAGAAAAACACATTCAGAGCCTGTATAAGAAACACCCCATAGTAGGAACTGATATTAAACTACAAACAACAAAGGTTCTGGCCATAAATAAACTTCAAATCCAGACCCCTTCACCCGGGATAAGATGTCTTACGCCCCCACCAATCACTAAAACAAACCCATTCTCATTAACAAGGCATCTACCAGAGGAGGACCGACATTGAAAATAAATTTAAAACAATGCTCTTAGACAGACACTTAGGGGCTGATGATGGTTATGCACAGAATGGCTTGAAATAGACTATCTCTATGTTGAGGGAATTTTTGTTTTTTTTGCTGTAAAAAATACATATGCTCTGTTAAAATAAAAACATTGAGCTCTCTGTGGATCAGTTTTAATAATTAATATTACTAGGATCCACCCGGATTATATACCAACGAATCGATTACCTGTACTTATATATATATATATATATATATATATATATATATATATATATATTGCATATATGGAGATGACAAAAGCAAACATCTCCATTTATAAAGACCATTTATTCAATGATTTAAATAAAATGTATTCAATGGTTTAAACAAAAATTTTATACAAATTAAAATTTGCTGGATTTTCTATTTGCAAATTTTGAAGTAATTACCATTTTTGCAAATAAATCTCATTTCCTTTCTTGTTCTATATGACAGCAAATTTCATTGAAAACACAAAGCAAATCATTTGTGTGAGGTTTTCCTGAATATTTTCCTTATTTCACAATACCAAATTTCCCAGGTATGTTCAATATGATTTATGTCAGGAAACTGAGTTGACAATTAGAGTTACTTTTTTAATTTAGCACTTAACTTCTTTCACTGTAACAATTGACCTCCATCACCCCCTCCCTGCATGAAATGTGTGCTACTTTTGTCTAAATAACTCTCAATGAATATTGGACAATATCCTTCATGCAGAAGGAAATGTGTTTTTCTAAAATTATATTTCCCATGCACTTCAATAGCTTTAAATGATAAGAACTCTGCCCCCACCCGACATCATAATCTGTCCTGCTTGAAGGTTGTAAGCAGTTCAAATAAATTTCTTGAAAAGTCAATCTCTAAACCCATATTCATCTACTGACTGAAAATTTTGCAAACAAAGATTCATCTTAAAAATAACAACATGACAGAAGTTCAAAGATTTGTTCACAAACCACCAAGTCTTTATTAATTGTTGTTAATAGGATTACAATTCACTACTTTCAAATTTTTATCAGGCAATTCAACAATTTCATGCATTTGTTTCAACCTTTCAAACACAAATCCATGTGTATGCTAACATTTATAGAAGTGTTGAAAAAGAATAACTATCAATACATTTTTGCAAATCAACAAAACATTGATAAATCCTGTTCACTTTGCTAAAATTTGCAGACAAGATGAATTGCAAAGAAAATAATTCTGCTCATTTACCAGCACACACCACTTTTTTGGATATGTTCAGTTATTTATCTATAAAATCTTTCTATATTCTCATTTTTAAACTATACAATTATTGTTAAATTTCCAAACAAACTGGGATGAGGGGAGTTATCTTTATTTACATTCAGACTAATGTCCTCATCTTTGTTGCTATTACCACAGCATTTCAGCTATTGTGTCATCTGGCCTTCTTCAGGTTTTTGTCATGTCAGATAAACTTCAGGTAATTTCAGACTGAACACTTTATTTTAAGCTTTAATCCACTAGGCTTCTGTCCCATTGAGCCTAGTGGGTTAAAATGGTGGTTTATAAAATTTGTGATATAGTAATTGTGAGTTCAATCCCTGAGCCAAGTAGTAAAGACTTACTCAGTGGAAACAGAACAAGCATTACTAAATAAGAACAAGATGAGATATCCCTAAACATGAACAATGGAACAAGAACAATCTACCCCTTTAGATTAAATAAAGTGTTCAGTTTGAAATTTCCTGAAGGTTACCCTGCCTGACAGACACCTGAAGAAGATCAGAAGGCACAATGGCCAAAATGCTGTGATAATAACAAAGATGAGTACATTAGTCTGAATGTAAATAAAACTTCACTTTATCCACAACACAAAGATATGTCTGAAAGTTTGTGTGTAAAGAGTTTTCTTTTTCTATTCAATTCACTTCAGACAAGTCCTTGCTTGTCTGAATGATAAAACTCCATTTTCAGTGAATACAATTATTTTTCTGTTTAATTCTATTGTACAGTTGAGCATCTGGCTACCATTGAATAAATATTTATAACATAGAAATATTTTCCTTCATTATTTTTTCCTATTTTTATAGAATATATTTTTACATGAAAGATGTTGAAGATGTCTTATTAAGATCCAGTTTGCATTTACTTCTTAATGCTAAGGTTTCTTCTGACTAATCGATTTGGAAACCAAAATATTTTGATCAGTAAAAATATAAATTGCTCATATTGGAAGATACAATACTTAATACTTTTACTTCAGCAGTTACTAGTGTTTTCCTTCTTTCCTTTATTGATAAAATGAATCTCATTTATTTCTTTTTAGCTTTTTAAAATGTCTTATTTACTAAATATTCACTTTTTGCATTATTTTATTAACCTATTTAACTTCATTAATTGCTTTGACAACATATCAAAATATTAGTGATATTCTTAAATGTACTTTTACAACATGGTATGTTTAAGGAAGACATTTCAATGATATTTTGAAATAGAGATCAATAAATGTCAGCCTTAAAACATTAGCAACTTCTCAAATTACAGCCAATAGATATTTTGCTCTGTTTGTCAGCCATTATCTTATACAAATTTCATACAATGCATCAATTCTAATGAATTATTCTTTGTCTCTTATTTATTACTGAAATTCAAGAGGATAGCCACCTTTACTAACTTGTTTTGTTTTTTTTTCAGCCATGATATATAATCTGAAGTGTCCAGAAATTATAGATAGCAGTACACTGTATGGTTTCACCCTGTTTAACTTGTGGAAATCAACTCAGCTAGATGACATAATAGGTAAAGATGTAGTGTAATTATGACAGCTATGGGATATGAGCAAGATTTAATATCATTTAACTGCAGAGTGATTGTTGGGATATGAAAAATGAGGCACTTTATTATTCAAAGTGCCTACTGCTGTAGGTTTTTCTTGGGCAACAGTAGAATATACAAGAAACATGAAAATTCTTAACAGTCATTAGTGGCATGTAAAACTGTAGGTGATGCAAAATTGGAACTACTTGCAATTAACAAGAATGGTAACAATCCAATGAAAGAGAACATTGCATCATAGTCCAATTCAACACTAGTGCTGTTCAGTTAATGCAGTCTGTCTATATTTCTGAGATGAGGTATTATGTACAGTATTTACATTAGTCGGACTATTGTCCTCATCTTTGTCGCCATATTTGTCACAACGTTTCGGCCGTTGTACGCTCCGGCCTTCTTCAGGTGGTTGGAATTTCGAACCGAACCCTTTATTTCGATCACTGGGGTAGACTGTTCTAGTTCCATGAGCCATGTTTGATGGATATCAGTTATCTCCTGGTTCTCCACTGCCTGAACCGGGTATTGAACTCACACTCTTTGGGTCTGTCACTGGATCTAACCAACGCCTTTATCCACTGTACCATGTGTCCTTGAGGACATCTGGGTATGAATTTCTGAGTATTATAAACCTAATCTGGTAAAAAACATGCAATGATAACAGCAAAATTGCAATATGAGTACTGGTAAAAAAATGGTTGCTGAAAAATTAGGTTTATAATACGACTAATGTAAATACTGTAATGCAATGTACATTATACATTGCATTCTATAGAATCTTGAAGTCACTAACCAAGGATACAATTACTGACATAACAGCATTGGCCTCTGTCACTTGGGCCAAAGAGTATAGTAACCCTCATTTCAATTTTCAAACATTTTCTTGAATTTCATTGGTTGTTAAATAAAAATAAGCTTCGAGATATTTCTGTAACAAAACAGTCAAAATTTGTGCAAAAATAGGCTCAACTGACATAAAAACATCTTTCTTAAATTCATCCCTAATTTAAATGTTTCAAGAAATCCTATTGGCTAAAAAATAAAAAATACAACATTCGCCCACGCATTTCTCAGAAAAATTCGCAACAAGCTACCAAGCCACTGGAGCCGATTTTGTTGTTAAAAAAACTATAAATAGAAACAGTAAACAAATTTTTGTCGCATTTTGAAACTCACACACGCAAAGATACACACGAGAATTATGTTTCAAAATTGCCGCCAAAGAAACAAACTTTCTTTATGAGAGATTAGGAAAAGTCATACAACAAACTTTTTCACTTAATATCTTTCATAGAAAAATCTTTTGTCTAAGTTAAATTCAACCTTCAAATTCAAAGGCAGACAACTTTTTAGACATTGAACATTTCCGAAACAGCAAAGAACTTTTCCTCTATACTTTTGCACACATCATTACAAACAAAGAAATTGTAAATTGTGTATATAAAAATCAATCTGTTGTTTCAAACATGTATTTTTTGTTGTGATTGAATATCGTTACCATTTGGCCATTTCTTATAATTTATGTTTGTGGATATTGCATATTTTATTTGCAGCACAATCTTAAATATTCATGCATCCTTCTTAGATCCACTACAAGAACATTGTCAAAAGGAAAACTAATATCTTGTTATCTGGTTAGATGAGTCCTCTTTTGGACACTCTTTTGAGCAAATGGTAGAGCTTGCGTGTAAAAGAGATTGGATTAGGTTCTGGGTCCAATCTGTCATCTGGTGGTAGCTCTGTAATGGTGTGAGGCATTCAGTCAGTTGAAGGTTGAAAGGACTACGAGTGAAGAAACATTTTCATATTTCATTTATGTTTGTCATATGTCTTGGTGATGATATTTTGTTCTGGCAAAACAATACTGCCCCAACTTGTCATGTGCAGATGACATAAAACTGGTTCCAAGAACATTCAGCTGACTTCCAAGTACACCATTACCCTGTCTCTACCACTCTACACACACAAACATGTACACAACATACACATAACAACAAACACCAATATCTTTAAACATCCCCATTGGTCCATACTCTCTTGCTTAAATCTAAAATCTTGTCTTAGAGCCTACCCATTATTTAAGGAACAGGCTCAGACAGTGAAAAAAGAGGCACAGAAGCACACACAGACAGATGTATGATGCTGTTGCCGTCTTTATGATTAGACCAAGAGATCATCTCACAGACAATTGAAGAATGCATACAAATTACCGCACCATAGAATGAATACAACATGGAATACAAAGTCAAACGACAACTTCATATAACTCATCACACTCAAAACAACAAAGATTAAATCCGAACATGATTTCTAACACCATCAGTATGAACCCTGAAAATTTTGACCCACTGAAGACAAATCATCATGCAGCTAACTAAAACACGAACTCTCTCTATCTCTATCTCGTAACACTGCATTCACATCCACTGTGAATAAATTCACTTAAGTTCATTGTTGCATTTTATTTCTGTAATTAAATATTGTTAACCTTCAGCATGTCATTTATGTTGCATGGCGGAAAGGAGGAATACATTTTGATCAAAATCCTTCTGATATTTATACAGTTCAAATTCTATCTTTCTCCTTCCCATCATTCACAACAAACTCCTGCGCCTGCCAGAATGAGCATGTATGGGACATGTTACAGACCTCACTCACTAAAATCCTTGTAGCTACGTCCAACAAACACTGAATGAATTATAGACACAGTTATGGATAGATATAACCATGCATTGATTCTGGAATTTCATGTGGCATAGAAACAAGCTAAATTTGATTAGGGAACTGTCTCTAATTTCTTAGCATTTTATATTCATCTAGTAATATCCATCTTCAGTAAACAATTAAATTCTGTTATATAAGTACATTTTCTTTTATATATTTTTATCTTTTTTTAAATGCCATGTCCATTCAGGATGTAGGAAATCATGTCTCTCCACAACTTCTGTTTCTTTAATTTATGTGAATGGTTATGACTTTTTGGGAAATTTAGTAAAGTGGTTTCTCATTACTTTATCCATGGTTTTGAATTCAGAAATTTCCTTCCCAAAAACTAGCTTAACCTAAAGCTAAAGATTTTAGTCCACACTGAACCCATAGGTGGAGGGAGAACAGATGGATTCATGCCTTTCCCAATGGTTTTTGTGTGAAAGTGAATGGAATAGACTAAGCCAGAATTTGAACTTGGGTTGCCAATTCCACTTTTCACACTAATAACTTTTATACTAATCATACATAAATAGTTAAAAAACATGATTTATTGGTACAATTTTTTTCTGTCAGTGTGAACGAGAACGTCTATTTTGAAAATGTCAAAGATTTTTTTTTAAATAGAAATAGCCTTTAAATAAATATTTGTTTTCTTTTTCTTTTTAATTCACTAAATTTATATTGAAACTTTTTTTGTATATACATACACCACACACATACACACATATATATTGATATCCCTTTCATATACAACATATAATTACAATGTTTGGTAATATTAAAATAAAAGCAAAATGCAAACCTCTTTTTTTATATGACTGTTTACAGTATTTATTTACTCTTAAGCAGAATTTTGAGAGAGCTTATTCCATTCTTGTTCATTCATATGTAATCACCATATGATGTTCTTGTCTTCTAACAAACTTTGTATAGAACCTAGCATGGCTAAAGGCTACAATAGTGAAGCACTTAGTGAGAATCAAACCCACTCGATTCTAAAAGAATTGTCTTCATCACTGCACTACAATATATTTATTTATTTATTTAAATGAAATATTTTAGAAAAATGACATTACCTAAAAAAATGACAGATAAAATTTAAGCTATAAATTTATAATAGTGAAAAAATGTTTTGTTTTGGACACTTAAAAGTAGAAAATGCTTTCTTGCCAAATTACTTACACACACAAACTTCTCTTGGTACCAGTATCAGCTACACTTATTAGGATTCTTAATGTATGCAGAAATTATATTTGTTTTGGAATTTTCAAAAAATATTGACTGAAAATCTAATCTACCCAATATTGATTTGAAATATTTTTGAGGCTTAATTCTAATTAAGGGTCAACAAAGCTACTAATGAAACCAATTTAGCTTTAGAAATAATTGGGAACTATATAAATCTACTTATATAAATTTAATTTATGACATACAAAAAATTTAGAGAAAAGCATTTTTAAAATTGTGGGAATGGTTTCTGCTATTGATCTCTTAAGTAAAAAAATTCTAAATAAAATTTTTAACTTGTATTTAAGAAATAAAAATATGCCATGGTGAGTCATGATCATCTGTCCCAAGGAACCTGACACTTGGAGGTTTAAAAAAATTGTTTTAGATGAAGAATTGTCAGTTTTTAATTTTTTGATTATTATTTATCTTAAATTCCATTGTTTTATCACAAATCTCTATTTCTTACTAATAAATGTAGAATGGTAGTCTGAGAATTGCAAATAAAAATTATGGTTATTAAGATGAAATGGATATTAGCCACAATATTAAGAGTTGTATTAATCAATATGGAAGTCAAGCAAAGTAACAGTTTTATTATGAGAAAAAAATATCCAAGTTAGTTGTGATAAATTTACATCAAAATATAACTATCTAGAAAAACAATGTGTATAAAGACTGCTCCATTCAACCTGTAACATTTTAAGTAACTGATAATATATTGTAACTTACTATTAAATAAAAAATGAAAGTCAGCAAATTGAATAACCGAAAAGCATCAATGAATAACTCAGATATTTTTGCAATTAAAAAAAACAATAATCATAGCAAGAAAGAATAAAACAACTGCACAGTTTAATACAAAATTTGCATTATCATTTATATTGATTCTTTTTTAGAGAGTTTTTTCGTTGCTAGGATGTTGATTTATATACCATTACCTCCCCTTCCTGATTGATAGTTAATCTTTTCCTATCAAGCTATTCTCTTCACTCTCTGAATAGAGCTTTTACAACTGCAGTGACAACATTTATTTATTTACTATTGTGATGAAAATGACTCTCACTGACTTTGCTTAACTTCTTACATCAAAAATATCAATCTATGATGTTAAAATTTGATATTATGAAGCTGAAGTTGAAAAGATAATGAATGTTGCTATGAACAGAATAAGAAAAAACATTTTTTATGACAAAATGTACTTGGAACAAAAATTCTACAGTAGAAATAATAAAGTGAATTGAAATGATTTGTATAAAATGAAAATTAATTAAAAATATGGATGCACTTGATTTTTGCTTATAAAAAATATCTGTATGAAAAACCACAAATGGAATATAATTTCAGGAATTGAAAATATTGACTTGAAAAGTGATTTTGCATATCTGGAAAAAAGACGCATGAAATCTTTCGTTTGAAAACAGACCCATGAAATCTTGAAAATAAAATTAGCGGAACTCAAAGGAAGAAGTCAAGCCACATTTTTGACATGAAAAGACAGCAAAAATAACAAATGCAGGTAAAAATATTTAAAAAATTATGAATGTATTGTGATTTTATGAAAAAAACTTTTGTGAATTATAAGTAAATGTTTATATTTTTTCTTTTTTAATTATTTCACTCGCAAGCAAGGTGGAAATGCCACTAGTACACAGGGGATTGCAGGGAGGGAAAATGAGAGAAAAGACTGAGTATAGGAAGGATTAAGGAAAGGACAAGAGATGAATGGGATTCAAGAAGATAGAAGATGGTGACTGACATTGCATTTAAATTTTTGAAGATTGTAGTTATCAGGGAAGCAAGTAAATGGAAAGGAGTTCCACAGGCAGGAAGAAACTGTTAGAGTAGCAGTTGCATTTAGCTACTTCAACAGTAAATAAGTAGGACTGAAATGCCAACGTAATTGCACACTTAAATTCATCTAGTTGAGGCACCAGGGGAAAAAAGCTCATCAGCAGTTGACATGAAAATATTTGTAGAAAAGACAGAGGGAAACCATGCTATGTTGCTGAGAAAGTAACTGGAGTTGAGATGTCAAGTCAAGATTGACTACATTACAGATCTTTCTTTGGATTTTGTCAAGAACCTTGAAATGAATTGGAATGAAAACTTAAGAAAATGACTGATGCTTATTTTTGGATTTAAATAAAGAAAACATCTTGATAATAGCCATTTAATAACTGCAGAGGAACATTTCTGGGGCTTCAGTAAATGTTTAACTGTTTGCTGGAGATAAGAAAATAACATTGTCTGTAAATTAGAGGATATTTTTTCTGAACTGTAAGAAAGAAAAGGATGAAAATAGAAGATAAAAGATGAAATTTTGCAGATGTTCTGAACTGAGCTAAAAATGCTCAAACTTTTTTTCCAGAATTATTGTTTTTTTAAAAACTAGAAACACACAAATTCTATAACTCTGACTCACAGATAAGTTTTAATGTAAAATACACTAAATAACAATCTTAAGAAAATCTTTTCCAACATGACTGTCATCAACTTTTATTAAGAGTATAAACTTATAAATATTTCACCAACTTTATGCTTTTCTTTTTGATAAAGATATATTAGTAGCTTTTTGTTTTGAGGTAGAAATATAAGAGTTTTTAAGTTTTATAAGACTTCTAATTTGTTTACAAAATTCTTTTTCTTATTTCTTTGAGTTCCTCTTTTATGAATCATTGCGGATATTTGTATATCCCCTATTTGCCATAACAACAAGAAAAAAAAGATTATAGCCTAAACACTGTTTTATATCATACTGCTATTACCCATGTTCCTAAAAGCGATTAATAATTATGTAAGATTTTTAGGTGAAGGACCAAATAATATCCTTTCATTGAAGGAGTTGTCCATTCTATTAATTTCATTAGCTGTCATTATTACTAAAATACTTTGGCTAATTCTCTGACCTTCTTTAGGTGTACAACCCAGTTAGTGTCTCCAATTATTATTATTATTATTGAGAACAGAAAAAAAGAGAACAAAATAATGTTGTAATGTTCCCTGTCCAATTTAAAATAAAATATTAGTTGTATAATGAAGAGAATACATACCAACTATATGCTTATTTATATAATGTTTATCTATCAAATATAGTTTGTTTGTTAGTCAACAGTTTTATCTCTAAATTAAAGACCATAAAAGAATAGTCTATAATACTTAATAACAGCCTTGTTACATGTAAGGAAAGAACAATCTTGTGAGCTATTTGCTATCAGTATGTTTACAATTCTCTACAACAGTTACTTTTATAATTAATACTTGATAATCAAATACTAATTTTTGACTATATGATAGGTAGCTGAATGACAGACTAGAAAAATCTTATGCTATACATTTGTTATACATTTTATCTCTTCTTCATATCAAATAATGTATTTTTTATTGATAGAATCATATATATGTAAGTAGAGGGAATAAAATACAACAAATGTCAGTTATATATCAAAGAAATGTTGAAGATGCAGAGATGCTTAACTTTCAATTTCTGCTTTAACCTAACTTGACTTCATTCGGCTTTCTACTGCTTTTGTTTTTATATATCTCACATTTTAATAACATTAATATTAAAGGTGATATGCTTTATGATTCTGGATGTAAATTTATCATGGAACATGTAACACAGGAATTTTTTCCATTTTGTCACTCAATTACTCACCATTAATTACATTTTCTTACATTATTGACTTTATATATTATATACTTCCATTTTGAAAGTGACCCTTCAAAAAACAGTAATTTCTTTTTGATTGCGAAAAAGTTGGCAAAGGAAACTTAGGCAATAAAATGGTAATGGTATAAACACATGTATGGTAGCATGAAAAAACAAACAAAACTACAGTACCACTGGTGAGAGGAAATGAAAAAAGACAAGAATTGTAAATATAAAATTCTTTTGTATTGCTGATGCAAGTGAAATGTCTCTACTGTAGATGAGGAATATGGCTTTGAAGAAAGGGTAGAGATGGTAAAGCCTGGATTTGATATGTTTGTCAAGTCAGTTGACCTAGGTCATAGTGGTGGCATCAAGAGAGGCCTGAAGTGGATTAGTGAGGCTTGCTGTTCACCATGAAGCTGATTCAGTCGTTTATGAGTGGCCTTCTTAAAAGCAAAGTTGTAGTGGCTCATGGACTCATCTTTTGTTCATATTTTTTCTTTGGCAGCACTATTCATGATTGGTTTATTTTATGTTGTTATTTTATATTTTTTGAGGGAATTTGTTTTGTGGGCCGGATTTAGGGAATGGCTTTTTTATTTTGGGTTTTGCTTTCTTAGTGTTCACATCTGGTTGACATGTAGAGTGAAGCAGAAAGAGATCTAATTTGAAGCAGAGTATAACAGTAATATAAACCATTTCCTTATAACAAAACATTTGGCCTTCATTGACTGAGCAACTAGTGCTACTTTTAGTTGAAATTTATAAAATCACTCTATTAAAACAATTTTTCAAGAAAATAGGTTTCTCACATCCAGTAACTGTTATTACTCTTTACAATAGTTATGGGAGCTTTAAATGGGGGTGGGCGTGGATGGTGGTTGTTGCTAACATTTAAAATGGAATTCTTTTTCAGCTTTCTCAAGTCCAAGAGGGTAATCTATTTATGTTCAATGCATATAACTGATACAACTTATATAAGGAGGAAGTTTTAAATTCAAATGTTGGTAGTTCAATTCCAGGTACATCACATTAACTACAATTAAAATATTAATCTCAAAAAAGATCTGACAAGTTCTGTTTCTATGGAAAAACTTTTATAAGAACATATATAGAATAATGTATATTTAAGAATTACACAAAAAGAAAAGACTAATTTGTAAACATTAAGTCAACAGGATTACATAATAAAAATAATATTGGCAGCAAAAGAACTCTCTCTCCCTTTCAGGAAATGGGCAATTATGGTTCTTCACAACTTCCTATTTTTTGTTACTCTCATCAATACTTTCCCTTTTTATGACTTCTCTTCACGATTTTTTCATTCTTTGTCTTTGTAGTAATTTTTTTCCATTTGCTCGAACATCAAGTAGATTACTTGCTGTTTGTCTCTGCTTCTCTTGCTTTAGATATGAATGTTAAATTCTCCAAAACTTATTTCCTCATTATGTACAGAAAACATTCAGCTGTTTTTCAGATTAACAGTTTCTTAGTTGTTCCTATCCTTAAAACTTCATTTCTCATGTACTCTGTTCCTGATATTTTCAACATGCAATGTAATATTGTTCTAAGGACCATATCTTATTGCATCTGTAATGATTGCCAAAGGGTCCAGAATATGTGTTACCAGGCTTAGAGATTTTGTGACTTAGTAGTAGTAAGGTAGCAGCATTAACATGTTAGTGTTAAAATTACAAGGTTAATTATTAATGTTCTGTAAAATATAAAAATTGACATTTATTGCATATATACATACATGTGTTTAGCTGTAATTTCTGTGAGTCTGCTACTATGTGACACCTTAAGTGTAATGAAAGTACGATATGTTCTTTTAGCTACTGCTAGTCAACAAAGCAACAAGATAAATATCTGCTCCTTGCTAAGTCTGAATATTTCTGAGAAACTATGTGTCTCTTTATCATTTCTTTGAATTTGTTCAAAATTATTATTGTTTCTGTTTGAAAAGCGTTTTCTTTGTTGGTGTATTTTTGAAATGTACCTTTTTGTCCATTTCCCCTTTTGAGAGATATATTTGTTGTTTTTTTCTAGTTTTCATAATATATTTCCTAAATAAAAGGATAATATCAGTATGAAGTGTGAACCTTTTTTATTGAGACCAACAGTTAAAGCATTTTCACTTTCAACTTATAAAGAAGGCCAGTATCCCGACCCTGCTGAAGGCTTTCATGATGCCCAAAGCTACAGCCCAAGCTTCACCTTTCTCATCTAGAGCTTGACTGGCTCTTTCCACAATTATTGTCAGTACATCAGCAGCTGACCTGGGGAAATAAAAGCATATATTGCTTGTCTGAGAAAAGGCCCTGCAATGTAAGATGCTTAACCAATTTAGCATTGATTAGGGTCTCTAGGAGTTTCCCAAAAAGAATTAGAAGGCTAATAGGCTGATAGTTGAAAGGGTCAGATGGTTTACCCAATTTTTTAAAAACTAGAACAACAGATGAAGACTTCCAACAGGAATTAAAGTAAGATGCAGTGAGGCATTTACTATATGTGGTTGAGAGAGATCAGGAACCAGTTTGGGAGCACACTTCTTAATGTCTATTACAGGGATACCATCAAGTCTGCATACTTTTTGGGGAGAAAGGTTAGAAATAATAGCAGAGATCATGGAAGGTGTTATATGCTGATCACTCAACAGAGACTCAGTTCTAAGTGGGAGGCAGGGATACTCCAGATGAGTCAAGAGTAGAGTTTAAAGAGCAAAACATTCAGCTTTCTCAGCAGAGGATGTTAACAGGTCAAATTGATTGAAGAGAGGAGGAATAGAGACCTTATGCATATTTATTATTATATATTATACTCTATTATAGAGTTGCTAGCAATCATGAGATAGTTAAATCATTATGGCTATGGAAGAAAGAAAGAAAGGAACTGGTAAACTATATCCTAAACCGGAAACCAGGGATAAACCTCTATTCTTGTTCAATAAACATGAAAAGAGTGTGGGTCAGGTGATAGTTGAGCCTCTGTTTCTTCTCCCATGGTTCTTGCTTGTGGAATGCTCTTCTGCCTTCTTACTTCCCAATCAACTTAGATCTTCAAAAATTTAAATGCAATGTCAATCGTTATCTATTGTCTTCTTAATTCTTGTTCTTTTATTGTTCTCTCTTCTTAATAGTAATTTTTTCTTATATTCTCTCACACTCAGTAACTTCTTGTGTCTTAATGACTTTATTGCCTTGCTTGGGGTGAAATGATTTTAAAAAAAGGGAAAATGATGAATTTCTGCTAAAATTGGTAGATGCAAAAATCTTTACTTTTTCTGATTGCGAGATTATTGAAGATGCTACAACAATCAAGTAAGTAATCTATTTTCAAAAAATAATAATGCTTATGAATTCTTAGAATTAGACTATTAAAAATGAATTTCCTTTATTTTTCAGAAATTTGGACAGTTCTTTGTAACCGACCAAAATGTTCTTAGATTTTTCCTCATTTGATAGCATCTCATGACATTTTAAAAGAATAATTTTTAAATCTGAAATTGATTTAATCTAATGTATAATAACAAATATTTACCAATTTGTCCAAACTTAAAAGCAAAATGTAAATGAAAACTAAATCAATTCTTTTGCTTCTTTGAGGGGAACCACAGACCACTTTCTATATTGGAATTCTTATTTTATCAAAATATAATTTGGAAATATAACCACTATAAGCAAGACAGGATCTTATCATTAAAATATTAAAATGGATAAAGAAAAAGTGACCAAAAAATCTAAAACTTCTCAGAAAAAAAGCAAATCATCTTCAACCTCAAAAGAGGAAAACCAAAAAGAAAAAAAAAATTCCCAAGTGAGTAATAAAAATGAAGAAAATCCCCTGACACATGGCAAAGCAACAGATAATTTTACTGAGAGCTCAAAAGAAATTCTTCATTTTTCACGTAAGGAGCATTTAAATGGCACCATAGCACTAATCATAATGCCAGAAAAGTCAGAAAATGAAGAACAAAATTCAATAAATAGAAATGATGAAACCTCTCGTCCAGGATCTTCTATGTCAGTAGCTTCAAGTTCATTCTCTCTGGATAAAGAATTGGCTTACACAGAACTCAAAGAAGAAAATGGGAATCAGAACCTTGCTACATCTGAAAGCACAGCATTATTTCAAACATGTATTCCTTACTTGCCTGTTGAGATTGCAGTTGTTTGTCTGATGTTAAATATTTTGATACCCGGATTTGGTAAGTAGAAAACAGATTGTAAGTTTACAACTGAAAACTTTTGCATTTTAGTATCAATCAATTTATTAACAAAATTTATCAATGAAAAGAAAAAGTTATATGGCAAGATAAAGTCTCATTCAGTTGCAAATAAATTTAATTTAAAGTCTTGTATTTAAACCCTATTTTGTATTTTTGGTCTTATTTTATATAAATAAGCAAATAACATTAACAAATGTCTTAGTTGCTGTTTTGAAAACATTTCAGATTAAAGTAAATTACATTAAAAAATATAAACCAATAATCAATAAAACTGGAAAAGGTTAAAAAGACTAAAAAATTTTTAATTTCTATTCTTTAAAACTTATTTTAATGCTTGAACTTGAAATTAAACATTTATCTTTTTAACAATATCAACTCAGATGAAAAATTCCTGAAATTTTATAGGCTCAATTGATATTGAATATTGTAAATATTAACTAATAATTTAATTTAGTTCAAACGTAACAGCATTTTAAACTTTTCAAGATGGACATAGTTCATCAAACTAGTAATTCAAAACATAAGAAACATGTAAATTTATTTTTTGGTATTTCATTACTGGTACATAATAATTTATGTAATAAACTACACATCAAATTCCAGTTGATTTACCATAAATAGAAATTTATTGAAAAAAACATATTTTGTGGTGTTGTTGTCTTGATATATGAAAGCAGGTAATAATAATAGTTTCAGAAGAAAGACAATGTATTTGGCATTAAACCTGAGTGCCACGTGTTTAAGTCATTGCATTTTATATTCAAGCTGATTAAAAAAGTAACAGAACTGATCTATCTCATATTACTATTATTATGGAAGCATAATAAATATCCACATAGATTTCCTTTTATTACGTGTCTTTCACAGATCAATAAGGCTATCATTATAATTAAACAATACAGTATATCACATGATTAAAATTTCTGTATAACTATTAAATAAAAAATGTTGTTTTTCAAAAATCAAATCAAAACTATACTAAATAAATAAAAGCAAACATATTCATGAATCATTGAAAATTTAATATTTTATAATTTTACAATAAGAAAAAATGATTTAAAAGTTATTTTTGTTTATTTAAAGGTTCAATCCTCTGTGGTATTGTAAACTTTTGTTGTGGTAAAATGCAGGAGACAGTGAAGAAAGAAGACATCCCTATGAAGGTCTTTATTAATTTATTGGTTGGTTTCATGCAACTAATGACAGTGACTTTCTTGTTGGTTGGTTGGTTCTGGAGTATAGCCTGGGGAATCAAAATATTGCTGTTATCAAGTAAGTCAATAAATGCTATCTGATAATGCCCCCCAGCCTTGTAGCACGAGACCTGTAATGTAAAACTATATCTACCTTTCCATCTAGTTGCCTCCATTCATATCAATGTCTCATTTACCAGTTATGTTTGAGGCAAGAGAGACTTTTCTTCTATGTGTCGTTTCCCTTTAGGACATGGCGATCATAGCTTTCCACAATTTCCTGTCCTTTGTAGCTCTCAGCAAAAAGACAAACATTACTATCTCTCTCAAACCTGTTCTTACATGCATTTACACAAGCTCATTAGGTAGATTACACACTGTTTTCCTCTATCCTTCTTGTCTTCAATATGTCCTGTGGGTGTCAACTTTTCTAAGCCCTCTTTCCTCACCACTTTCTGATGTTAATTATAAATGTCCTTTTTGTTTCTGTTTTCTCTAAAACTTTGTCATTACTCACATGTTCAGTCCAAGTTATTCTCAGCATCCTTTTGTAGAACCACATTTCTTTTGCCTCAAGTCCTTTCTTCATCTGTGAGGAGATTGTCCAGTATTCACTGCCATGTAGGAAGTCCGATATTACACAAAGTAATTTGTTTCTAATGAAATTTTTTTGTTTTTTAACACTTTGCTTTGATTTTGGAACATATCATTCACTTTCTCAATGTGCGAGAAAAAATGCTATCATGTAAATTTTATTAGTGCTCATTAACATTTGAATGTATCTACTAAATAAAAATGGATATATATCCACTTTCATGGGCAAGTATATATGTGTGTGTGTGTGTGTGAAAAATTGTTTGACAGATCAAACTTTAATATTGAATAACCACATAAATACTTTCTCTGATTCTACCAAAGCACTAATACTTCATATTCTGTCTGTTTGAAATAAAATGTTCTATTTAAGGCCTAAGTATTTTGTCATAGTATTGAAATGTAAGTAAGAGAAATTAGCAATGTTTTGTACAACCTTCTTGGAGTTCTTTTAAGAAGTTCATCATATTGAAATCCCAATATATTTATCTGTATATATTGTAGTCTATAGTTTACATAATAAATTCTATGTTTTGAGAGTCCTCTTTTAGATGCCAGGAGAACCCAGTTGATATTGAGAGCTATTGGTTTATATTTGAAACTTCAGCAAGAACTAAAGAGACACTGCTGTCAAAACATTTCGTCTCTTAATGTTAGCTCTGTTGAGTCAAGCTTTTGAATAAAATTGAATCCAGGTTGTAGTTTTCTCATTGGCTACTTGAAACCAAGTTCTGTCCTAAATGATTTGTGTCAGGACAAAATTGCAAAAGGTGATGGCATTTATTCTGTTAATAGAATCTGAAAAGTTCGTAATTTTTTCATTCATTAATTCTTTGTATTGTTATACATTGTCTCTATTATCATAGAAATTCAGTTCAAACTGAGTTTGAATAACCAGCCATATTGCGGGTGAAGTACATATGTGAAAACCTGGAAGGTGATCTGAATTAACCAGCCTGTTGCTCTGAATATATTGACACTGTTGTTCATTAATCACTGACCCACATTGCACAACTGGTTATTATTCTTTGCTTTTTGGGGAAAAGTTTGGAGCCAGATAATTATTTGATAAATCAGTCATAATGAGTTTTATATTTCTAAAGTATTTTAAATAAATTTTAATCAAGTAGAAATTAATTTTAACTTAGATTTACTTAATTTAAAATTTTTTTATCACTAATGCATGAAATTTATTTTTTTTATTGCATTCAGTAAAAACAAATGTGAAAAAAAAATTGTATGACAATAAAAACCAACATCATAGACAGATTAAAAATCTTGACTTTTAAATAAGATAAATGTTTCCATTAATTTTTCTATCTATTAATTATATACATTCTTTCCTCATTTCAGACAAACAAAATGTTTTTGTTTCTATTCAGAAAAATATGTAAATTTAAATTTTTTAATGCAGAAGGTGTTTTTTTCTTATTTCATCTCTGGTTAAAATTTTATTGCTGCATCCATGCAGTAGGCTGCCAAAGAGACATGGAATTTTACAACTTTTTCAAAATGATTTGAGACCTAAAAATTTGGAAAGTTCATTCTCTGAAGTGTCCAAAAATGGTCTCATTTATCTTCTAACTTGTTGTGACCTTGTTAGGGCCAGAAATAAAGACACAAAGAGAGGAATTGAGTTAAATATATTAACAGAAACAGTAATACAAACATATACAAATGAGAGAATTACAGCAAGAATGTTTGGTCCGACTGTCAGAGGTGACTGCTAGAAACTTCCATCTCCAAAAGGCAATACCTGCTCCTATTTAAAGCTGGGAGAGTCCATGTGTACATGGTTAAATTACCATAACTCCAAATACTTTCCAAGATATGGTCATTTGAAATGCATGAATTCTGGATTTTAGTGTGAAAGGATTTTATGTTTTGAAAATTGTGACCTAAGTAAAAATTTGGCCAATAATTTGTTCAAATATCTCCAATACCTCCATTTTAAGGCATTTTGAAGTCTACAGACATACAAGTTTGAAATATCTGCATGGATTAGGTTCATTTCTTTTAGGTTTTAGCAATTTTTGCCTGAACAATACACATTTTTGGCCCAAAATTTGGTTCAAATTTGGGTCTGGAGGTCGACATTTAAGGAATGATTGCAAAAAAAGCCCCAAGATGATTTTTTTAAGGTTTACAATTTAAAAGTTGAGAGCTGGCAGCCTTTCTGAAAATTTCTGGCTGAAAAAAACATTAGGAACATTCCAGAGAAAAATTTTGCTTGTAAAATTTCATCCATTTCCTGGTGTCAAATAAGGGTCTCAGATATACAAAACTATATATATAATTCATTTAATTTTTTCCAAATGTAATGACCAAGACCTCTATCTATATGTTTTTGAAAGTGCTGAATCCATTTTTAGCACTTATGAATTGATATCTGATCATCTAAGGCTTGAAACCTCCATTTCATGGTATTTTTGCCAGATTTTAGCCCTCAAAACTGGCTCCTGGAGTCCCCTCAATCTCAATTTCAAAATAAAAAGTGTACATTCAAGTATTCCTGTTCACAACAGGAAGTTGAGAAACTGGAATGATGAACTGAAGGGCCATTCCTGTTTCATGAGCAAACAGGAAGTCAAATATTTCCTCAAGAGATTGATGTTGTTCAGTATTTCTGTGGTGAATTTGCAAAGACAAGAAGTTCTTGGTGAGTTTTGTGAAGTGACAAAAACACTGAAGAAAGTTGTCTTTGTTGCATGGTGCTCTTAATACAGGCCTACCAGTCATGCAATGGTTTAAGAAAACTGGTGGTGTGTGTGTGGGGTCATACATTTTTGTGCCCACTGCCCAAACAACGGAATTATGTTATGAAATTTTATTTCAACTCAGTCATGAAAAGAAAAATTATGCATGTGTCACAGACTGCACCTGTTCATTTTATCCTTTTTTGAAGTAAGCAAAAACACTTGTTCTCATACCCAGACATGTCTATGGTTGATGGTAAGTTGCACTGTCATGTCACTGGTTTGGGAGGTACATTTTGCTATCTATGTACATACAGTAAGGAACACTATAACAATGCTGACTGCATCTCGTCTGGTTTCAAAATTGATCGCTCTTTAGAACAAATACTTGCCATTTGCGAAACAGATTCATCATCCAGAAAATCATAAAACTTTTGATTACGATGTTCGTAAAGGTGCCACCCAGGGTCCTATTACCACCAAAGATATTAACAACCTTCATCCTCTACATAATCTATTGAGATGTTTCAGTTGGATCTTTCAAATATGCTATCATGCAACTGCAGCACATTATTCTTGGTCTGAAGCAAAACTTGATGTATCAAACTGTGTTTCCAGAGCCTTGGAGTTTTTGAAACAAGCAAATATGCAGATCCAGGCCAAAGTGAAAGAAGAAACATCAATCACTTTGGAGAAACTTGATCCAATAGGCCATGGAGGCACATCTACAACAGATAACATTGCAAAAGTCATGTTTAGCACCAGCAATAGGACTTTGTTGACACACGGAATTGATAACACTGAATTGAAGTTCAAAATTGACCAAATTATTCTCAATATGGCAGTCATTCTCACCATCATTAACTCCAGTAAGAAGGTAAAAGTTGCAGAATATAAAGAATTTTGTCATACCGCATCCCTTTTAGTCAAATCAGTTCCATGGATAGAGATTAATCCCAGTGCTCACATTTTACTTGCTCATAGTCCTGAACATATTGAAGAGAATGACAACACTGAAATACTGAATTTTACAGAGTGTGGCATCGAGGCAAACAATAAGTTTCTGTGGCAGTATCACATCAACTATGCAAGGAAAACTAGCCAGTTTGATATCCTATGAGATTGCATAAACTGACTCTGGGACAAAAGTGACCCCATGGTGTTGAAAGTACATGACTGTTTACAGTGCTCCCATTGCAAAGCAAAAGGTCATACAACACAAAGTTGTTGTGAAGAGTCGAAGGATGCACTACAAAGATGTGACAATGAATATGAGGCATTGGTGTCCTCCTTGTCTTATTGATTTCATTAAGTGTCATATTGGTGATGTACTAAAAATATTTTGTGTTCCCAAATATTTATTCCAGGATTCATATTTGGTTAAATATTTCAGTGTATAAATACAATATGATTTGATATCTTACATAGTTTTATTAAGGATTTTGGCCAAATATCTCCAAATTAAGGTCTTGGCTCAGATATATTTTTGAATATTTCAATCAAATTTGATTATGTTGCATTGACTCCCTCCTATGCTTCCAATGATGTCCTAACCTTCATCATACCATTATTATTTATCAAGATATGACTAAAAATGCATTTTCAGGATTTCAGCCCGATATCTCCAAATTAGAAGTTTTTTAGGTCCCAGACCCCCCAAATCTTTGGTATTCCACTCCCTCACATGCTTCCAATGAGTACTCAACCATCATCATACCATTATTATTTATCAAGATATGCCTACAAACGTGTTTTCAAGATTTCAGCCCAATATCCCTAAGTTGGGGTTTTTGGGTCCCAGACCCCCAAAATTTTGGATTTTTCTTAATCAAATTGATTTTTCTGTCTTCCACTCTCATACATTTCCAATGAGCACTGAATCACCATGAACAGATGAGGGGTTCCCAAATTATAGGCGAATCTCTGCTTGATCATATATACGAGTCTGCTGTGATCCACTTTTAACTGAATACCTTTATCTGTAAAAGTACCTTTATCATAAAATTACAATATTCATTTTAACTACAAACCAAGGTGAAATAAATAAATTTGTTTTAGTTTAATCATTTGTAGTAATAAACCAACATTGAGATGAAGATGTTAGACATTAAATCAAAATCAACATAAGGCTATAAATGAAGTGCAATGTTTGTCCTTCTATTTTCTGCTTTTCACCATAAATTTATATAAATTGGTAATGGAAGTGTAAAATTTTGAACATTAGACACACACACACACATATGTACATATAAAATTTTATTATTGTTGAATTAAGTTTATATCGGACATTTCAGCGAAATAACAAGAACATATACTATATTTTAATTACAGGCACAATTTGAATAAACCTTGTCTACTTTTTCCACCCACTTTCAAAAAATGGAATCTTCTAACTACAAACATCAAATATTTTGATGATTATAAGAATCCAAGATCCATCATTCTCTAAAATCTTAAATGCTTATAGATATGTAGGGATTTAATTTCAGAAAAAAATCATTTTACATATAAGCAAAAGTTGACATTGTTTTTGTTTCTATTTAGGTTAAAATATTTTAATTTTTTAATAAAAAAACAGCTGTAAGACCACATTTAAAGAGTGCATATTTCTGAAACCTAAACTTGGAGGGACTCAGGAATTTGATTTCATCACTACCTCAAAATTATGAAAAAAAAACAAAAACACAATTTAAGATTATACTGTTTTGGCTATTGTACCTGCCTTTGTTGCCTGTTGTATTTAGTAACATTTTCAGAATTTCAAATTGAACTGTTTTTTTTTCATTCCATGATTGTAGGCTATTCACATTCTACTTTTCCTGCAAGGGAATATTTTGTATTAGTTGATCCTTCTCTTATTTCATCTCTTTTATTAATTCCTTTTTGTGACAATGCTTCTGTTTGTTCTGTTGGATTCCGTCTCATGACCCAAGAATTAAACTCATATCACTATGTAAACTGCAATGCTTATATTTCATAAGACAATCAGGTGATGAGATTTTAAAGCCTTTAACTTAATTTCTGTTCTTTCCTGATAAAAAGCATTCAATTTATCAAAATCTTTCAATCTATTATTCTGACTTTATTCTATAGGGATTGGTAAGCTCCTTCCCTCTCAACATATGATCAGCCATGCCTGATTATAGACATTCCAATGTTGTTCTGTTACGACATTGTGTAAGAGTAAGCTAAGTAAATAACCTGTTTTGAAATGACATCCACCATTAAATACTCTTTTTGGTTTCATGTGTAAATTAATTGGTTTCTTCCTCTGCAATTTTTTGGTTTTCAAAAGGTCTTTCCAAAAAGTAATTGTCAATGATGTTTTTAAGTTAATGCAACCATTTAACTTAACATTTCCTGTTTTTGAGGAAAGAAACTGGGTTAAATAAAATATAACCTAAAGGAATTGTCCCATATAAGTCATTTTATGTTTAATGTATTCTTTAAAATTTGGACTGAGTCTTGTTTCAAATATTTTGCATTTATCACCCGGGAGCAGGCATGAATCTACCTTTCTCCTGGAAGGGATTCAATTGCAGAGCTCTCTTGAAGCTAGTCTCGGGGAAGGAAAACTGAATTGAAATCCTTGTAAAATGGGTAGATTTGACTTTTTGACCTTGGTAGGGCAAATAATCTAGGAAAAGGACAAATCTGAAATCAAAACCAGCCTTAATAGGGAGGGGCTTGAATAAGCTTTGTTCTCTTAGACACCAGATCCTATATACTGTCAGCTTGCTGCAGTTAACATATACTTTCTTGCACATATCTACTGAAGCCATTAAAATTTTCACAGGTGTTGTTACTTATGTCTCAACATGAAATAAAAGCCACAAATTGATTTTCTTAATTTTAATTTTTTTTAAAATTCAGTATCTGTAATTCTTTTCCTCAAAATATTTCTACTTGAATATTAAAAGTTTATGAAAACTTACCTAATAATTTTATAGATTCCCTTCTAATCATAGGAAAAAATGATGGTACAGGAAACCCTTGATTAATGCGTTTTCAGTTAGTGTGCTAAAATTTTTATATACCAAAATTCAATTAGTGCAGTAAAAAATTCTTCAGTTTAACATAGTAATTGAAAATTAATTTTTTTATAGTTACCAATTAATTAAAAATTTTCTAAAATTTAAAAATGGGTAACTATTTTGTTTGTCAAGTATTACATTAACTAAGTAATTACAAAAGTCTTAAAAAAATGAATGGCTGTAAATAGACAAATTTTATAATATAAGCCAATAATAATTTGAATATGTCTATTAAAATTTTTTGAACATTTTGATTTTTTTCATGTTTATTTTGAAGTTTTTAAAAAGATATTTTTAATTTTTTGTTACATTAAAAAATATCAAAATATAAAAGATGTAAACATTTTTTCAGGTTAAAATACTAATGATTATGACATATTTGGAAAATTTGAAGAGACAATTTCTCAATACTGCCAATTATATGAAGAACAAAAGAATACCATGCAGCAAACAACTCTAAATAAGATTTTCATAAAATATCAGATTAATAAACATTAATTGATAGCATTTTTATTGTATCTGCTTATATGTAACTATATTTCGATTAAAAAGTATGCAAATTAGAAATTAATTGTGAATGAGGCTAAATTTTGAGGTACAAATTACATCATTTCCTATAAGTTATTATATTCCATTAATACATAACTTTTAATGTACACATTAGCTTCACTAATTGAGGGATTCTTGCATTCTTTGTGGCAGTAAAATCTCATTTGAATTAATTTACCTAAAACAAGTTCTATATATATTTGTGATTACTTAAAAAGTATCTGTTCTTTACACTGTCAAATTGTAACAGTTCATTGTAAGCTTATTTTTAGATATTTTATAATTGTTTGACACAAGGCTACTTATAAGAAGCACTCATTGAAGACTAAACTTACATTTATTGGCTTTTGAAGCTTCTGCACAATGAATTTTACCGTTTCACTTTTTATTGAACATTAAAATATCTAAATGTCAAATGAATATATAAACTGTTTTACATACCATTTTCCAGCTCATGTAAAATGTCATCAAAATGTCTCATTATTGTTGCTTCAGATAGACTCATAAAAGCAACAAATGTGAAATGAAAATTAAAGGAAAATCAAACTATAATAATTTTCTTTTCTTTTGTAGTTGAAAATCAGAAAAGGATAAAGAGGCAGAAAATACTGAAAGAACAAAAACAAAAATGTAAATTTGCATTCAGTTATGCATCAACTGATGATAATAATGATGAAATTCCACCAAGACTCAAATATTAACAGGAAACAAATAACTTCATTCAAAAATAGCCCATTTTAAATATTGAAATCAATCATTAAAACCATTTTTATAATATATTCAGCAAATCCAAGCAAGATTGTAAACAATAGTATTTTAAAATTCCTTCCTCCATATATGAAAAAAATAATTTAAAAATAGAAACAAAAATATTTTCTTAGAATTTGATTCTTTCAATATATGCACATTGCTACAACCATCAAAAATATAAATAAATTCAATTTTTCAAAAATTAAACACGTGAACCAGTTTGTTTTTTTTGAGATATCAACAATTTGAGTTTTGTTATATATTAAATCTAAATTTTCAGGCATTTAAATAGGTTGTTGGAAAATAATCATGCGTATATTTTTATACTTTCAATATTTGATCAAAATGCAAAATAATTACCTTATTTTGAGTAGTTAAACAAAAGAATTTAATTAAAAACAGAAACTTTTTAAGAACTGCTATTTTTCCAAAGGTTCAATTATTGGAACTTAATAACATATTTCTGTTGCTCAAATTATTATATTAATTTGGTGGTTCATGATAAAATCTTCAAAGACATAAAGTTGGATTTAATCTGTTCTTTGTAATCAGCCTACTGGTAAGTGTCTTAACACTAAAGATATTGCCAAAACTTGGTCACAATCTTTAACATGATTTTTATTTACAAACTTTTGAAAAACATTCCTTAAAGAGAAGGCAAATACACTTCAAAGAAATATTTAGGAATCTCTTCCTAAGTGGTCACTAACTATACCTGAATAATAAACCCAATCTTAATAATATGTGATACTTAGATGAAACTATGTTGATGGCAGGCACTTCAAGACAAGGTAGTAAAGGAAAGTGAGAAGAAAGGATAGAAGACAGAAAATATGAACTATGAATTGGAGATGTCAGAATGAAGTAAATACACAAATTTAACTGCCTGGAAAGTGTTTTAACAGATGCTGGAAAATTTAACACTGAAATCTGAAGGTGCATTAGAATAGCAAAATACGTATTCCAAAAGTTAACAAAACTTTCTTATCTCTTAATATTTGGTTTAAGAAGAAAGAGAGCTGAACTGCTATGTAATATCATTCGTCCTATATAGCAGTTAATGCTGGACAATTTCTTCACATGAAAAGGAGACTTGAGGCAACAGATGTGGTTCTACAAAAAGATTCTGAGAATAACATGGACCAAACAAGGAAGTTTTAAGGAAAATGATAAGTAAAAGAACACTTGTACTTAGAGAGAGATGAAGTTTCTGGAACACATGAGGAAAGAGGGCTTGGAAAATTAGACATTCACAGGATATAATGATGGCAGAGGGAAACAGTGCGTAATCTACCTAATGAATTTGTGTAAATGGATGGTTGTGACTTGACAACAAAGAATTAAGGGGAGCCATAAAGGGTCATCCAGAAACAAAAACTTGGGCATTGGGAGACAAGCTGAAGTAACTCGTATAACAGTTAAAAGATATATGGCACAAATTGGCAAAATGAAGTGGATACCCCATAACTCATCACTTTGCAGTCTGATATTGTAATTTGATTGTGTACTTACTTTTGATGCAAAGTGATTTTGGTATTATAACTGGAAAGTATTCACCACAAAAAGACACTGCTGGATATTTGGTGATGCTGTAATGGAGTAGTCCATTGTAGGCTTTTACATGGTCAAATCTTCATGGCAGAGTTCTCTTGACATGATCTGAAGTGGAAGGTTTAAAAGTTGTAAAAAGTTTTGGCCAGCAGTGGTGAAGGGAAATGGGCCTATCCTACTTCAGGATGATACAAGATGTCACATTTCACACGCCCTCTGGAAAAATGATGCATTTAGCATCAAAGTTTTTCCCCATCCACTGTTACCAATGATCACTTTTGGGGGGCCTTATATATGTGCCAACAGGTGTATACTAAACAGGGATCAGGTTGAAAATATTAGGTCATCCCATAAGTTCTGTCTGAATTTTAACTTTGTGTTAAAATGAACTAAATTTAAAGAGTATTTTATAATGTCTAATGGAGCTGAACATTATTTTTATGTTTAGATACATTTAAACTGATCAAATTTTATTTCAGAGAACAATAAAATTAAATTTTGTTTGATTAAAACCCTGCTAACATGGAAGTACCCAAGAATCATTTGAGGCACATAATGCTTTATGAGTTCAAGAAAGGAAACTCAGAAGCTGAAGCGGCTAGAAACATTCACTCAGTTTATGGAGAGGAATGTGTGAATGAAAGAACTTGCAGAAGATGGTTTGCAAAATTCAGAGGTGGAGATTTTACCCTTGAAGATGAAGATCGAACCAGACGTCCAATTGAGTTTGATGAAAAGCTTCTTGAAGCAGCCCTTGAAGAAAATCCTGCTTTATCAGTTGAGGAATTGGCAGTGGTTCTCAGTTCAAACCATACAACTGTTCATCATCATCTTCAACAACTTGGAAAAGTTCCTAAACTTGGAAAATGGGTGCCTCATGAATTGTCTGAAAACAACCTCAAATCCTGAGTTGACATCTGCTCTTCTCTCCATTCTTGCCAACTTGTTTCACCTTTTTTGGATAGACTTGTGACTGGCGACGAAAAATGGATCTTTTATCGAAATGTTAAGCATCGTCGACAGTGGCTTGGTAAGGGGGAAGGACCCCAGCCACAGCCGAGAAGGGAACTTCATGGGCAAAAGGTTCTTCTTTCAATCTGGTGGGATTGCCAAGGAATAATCCACTTTGAATTCTTACCACCTAATGCAACAATTAATGCTCAAATATACTGTCAGCAATTAGAGCGTTTGAACCAAGCTTTGAGGAAAAAAAGACCTGCTCTAGTGAATTGAAAACGGGTGATGTTTCATCAGGACAATGCGCGACCACACATAGCAAGAATCACGTCTCAAAAGATCGAAGAACTTGGTTGGGAGAAAATTCCTCATCCACCTTATTCTCCCGACCTTGCCCCTTCAGACTACCATTTGTTTCATAGCTTACAGAATCATTTGGAAGAATCAGCTTTTGTAACACAGGAAGAGGTTAAAACTGATATTTGTGAGTTCTTCGAATCAAAGCCAAAGAATTTTACAGTAATGAAATTAGTAAGCTTGTTAACAGATGGAAGAAAGTCATCGATAATCAGGGAAAATACATAGTTGATTGAATCTGTAATTAAATGTAACATTTGGTCACTTGTTTTCTTTATTCAAAATTCGGACAGAACTTATGGGATGACCTGATACTTTCCAGCAATTTGACCCCAGTATTCATCATAATGGAAGAAATTCATTGTGATCATCAACAACACTGTGTCAACTCTAATGCTGCTTACTTTGAATAAAGTTGTTTTTTGAGCCAAGTTATCATGCTTTAACATTTGTAGTTCAAAATAGTCATTTATTTTGTTCTAAATAGATATTATTGAACTAAACAAAGATCATGTATCTTAAGTTTAAAATATATTTTTATTTCAGTATTATGTATTAGGCTGATGCAGTAACGTTCATCTTTTGCACAATGTTATGGAAATCATAGAAGTGTTTGAAGTTTTGTCAGCTCTTGTCTAATCGATCAACTGTAGGATATAATTTGCAAGTCTAAAGAAAAACTGAAAAGCTAGGAAAATAGATTCTACATGAGTTCATTGAATTAGTCAGCATTTAAACGCTTTTCTTTTTTTGTCTTCAACATGGAAAAATCTTTTGCTGGTGTTGAAAAACAGAATTGAAAATTTATAATCGAAATGTTGAAGGCTGTACTAGATCCAATCTCCAAGAACATTCTTCTTTGTGTTTAGAGAAATTTTAAAGGAATTCTCTTATTACAAATTTTTGAAATTTGTGTCAGTTTAATATACAACACTACGATGAGCAATTGGCTGGTTTGACTGATGCACTGCAAGAGAAAAATTTTTTCTGGGTAAAGAAGTTAGTCAGTAATTTTGCTTCTGTCATGTTGCAATGCAGCAAGTAAGTAAATATGGAACTAAGATAGGAAATTCTTTAATATGTGGTATATTCTCTAAATCTGCCAAGTTCAGATTATTTTGCATTACTTCACAACCTTGTCTGAACAGTGATTCCGACAAGCTCAAGAAAATTCATTTAATCAAAATCTGAATCATTATTTTATGATGAAATAAACAGTTTTGATGGAAAATGGCAAAAAGTCACAGTAAACCAAAAAGTCTTTAATCATTGAATAATATTATGAATTTATCTGAAAGGAATTTCTCAAATTGATTATTGTTTTTTATGACTTATCAACCGGTCAGGTTACTTAAGGCCAGAAAATAATTTTAGATTGTAAAAATTCTTTTGAGATAATAATGATTTATTGATATATGTTCTACTAATTAACCCATAGCAAGGGGGAGAAGAAGTGGATTCATACCTTTTCCAAGGGCACTTGCATGTAAGTGAATATAATATAATCTGACTAGAATTGGAACTCTGTTTTCTGATTTCTAATTTTGATTCACAATCCATTGCACCACCTGCACATCCAAGCTTACAGCACCTGGTATTCCCAAGTGGTCACTAGGTACCGACTAGGACTGACTTGCTTAACTTTGGTGGTCATAGAAGAACCAGTGTTTCAACATGATATGGCTGTAAGCTGTTTGTTAAAGAAGAAGGTTGAGAAAGCACAAATTTTACAAGTAAATGAAATTCTAATCAATAGGAAAATCTTTTTTCCTTAGGAAATACATTCTGAAGATTAAGCTATCAGTTAATAAATAATGCACAGAGTAACTTTCAACTATAATTTTAGAACATTATAATCTTTAAAGAAAACCTGCTTACAAATGTGTTAATTTTTACTTTTATAAAAAGAAAATGGATATATAAACCCATATAAATAGGAAATGAATTTAAACTCATAAATAAGAAATGAATAATGAATTCAGTTTTATAGCACCAAAATATAAAACTTGTAGAAAATTTTTGAAAAAACTTAACATATATATATATATATATATATGGTAAATTTAATCCTTTATTGATTTGCAAATTGCAACAAATTTAAACAAGAGGTCATTGTGTTTGTACCCATCACACAATGATACATATTTGCAACAAGCTGTCTCTCAACTTGAGACAAGGAAAATGTAAAAATTTCATCTTACGTTGTTCAGTTGGATTTATACAAAGATATTTTAGAAAAATGTTAATAAATAAAATAAAGCTGTTTTACATTTCATATCTAAAAAATGACAATATTAAGCTTTGTCAAATTAGTATGAAATTGAAAAAACCCCAAAATAAACATGAAAGTTTTCAGTACAAGTTAAAATATTGTTGAAACTTTTATTTGAGACAATACATGAGTTCAGTTCATGGCAATGGCGGTTGGGTCACAGGAAAAACTTATTTACTTTTTGGGGGGAAAATAAATAAATGTAAAAATTAAGAAAATGTTCCATTAACATTATGTGCTTGAACTGATGTAGGTTTTCATGAACTCTGAAGATCAATAAAAAAAGTAAAAACATAACTTAAAAAAAGAAAGAAGAAGCAACATTTGTAAAAATCAAAGAGGAAGGAGAGAGGGAAGATAGACACAATCTGGATTGATTCCAAAGATTACACATTCAAATTATATATGACAAAAAATATTGAAATACAAAACAATTGGTTTCACACGTCTTGTTCAATAAATGATTACAATGAAGACTATAAAATTGATTACATTGATAAATAATCTTTTCCATCATTTACATTTTTCCGAGTTTTCCAAATGGAAAAAAAGAAAAATCAATATTGCTACTACAATGATTACTTCAAGTAAACCATCAGTTTAAATTTAAAATTTCCCTTTATCTTGGTGATAATGGGCTTCGCTTACCATCATCAGGATTTAAACTGGTGATTAGTCCACTATTGTTTTTCTCAGCAACAAATTGAGAAAAATATTTTTAAAAGCATAACTTGCAGAATTTTTTATGTTCCAACAATGAAAATTTAAAAAAAGAAATCACTTCACAAAAATCCATAGAGCTTTAAAAAAAAAATAAAAATAAATAAATCTATTTTTCCATTAAAAAAGAAAAGAAGAGAGAAAGAAAAGATTAAAAATTTATTAAAAAATAAAATGTTTCAATGTAATCTGATTTGGATGGAATCTTTATCCTTATACTCAATTGTCATCACAATAACATCATTCACAAAGTCTGTGCTTAATTCTGGAGATGTGATGTCAAAGACACATACACAAAATATTCTCTTTAGGCAATTAGTTGGAGAAGAACAAAACAAAAATCTAATTCAACAATAAGAGCTGATGTTCTTATTTCAAGTAACACTAACTCACATCCTGCTTGATTAAATTTCAGTTACTATTGTTGAATTGAAAAATAATTTGGAAAAATAAATTATCCATTTTAAGTCAAATAGAAAAGTATTAAATATGCTACAGTAAAAAAAATCTCACTGTAAAAATATTGGCTTGTATACAATGTAGGACTTTTCATTTCAGTTTTAATTTTCTGAGCATTTTTGACTTGTAATGATCAGCATTAAAATCTTTAATTATAAAATTAACTAAAGTAGCATTTAATTATCCCTCGTTATTTATAATGAAACAAAAACCTTTCAGCATTCTCTCCCTTTGCAAATTGTCTTGAATATCCATTAGTCATTCTATTTCTAGTATTGCATTCGCAATACAATTAACTAATTATACATTATTTATACAGAATTCATGAAAACAACAGTAACAAAGGGGTTAAAAATCTGATAAAAGATTATACTTTAGTATAACTTTAAATGCAGAAAATTAGAAAAATGATTTTGATTTTTCAATATCATTAGATGAAAAAATTGTACAAAGATTAAGGGCAAATGAATTCAATATTTGAAAAACCAATTTTTTCTTTTCATAATGAAAAGACAGAAGTTTTTTTTTAATATTAATGTTTACTTTTAACATTTTTCAACTTAAAAAAAAAAAACAAGAAAAGAAAAAAGGTTGATACAAATTATTACATGAAAAATTTCTAAAAAAAATTTCTGGGTATGGAAATCAGTCATGAATTTTTTTTTATATTTGCATGTATCATTTAAAGATTTACTAAGTTTTTCTTACACAAAACATTTATGCGTTTATTTGTGCATTAATAAAATTTATTCTTTTGTTGATTGCATTAAATGAAAAATTTGACAGGATCAATAATAAAACACTAATTTGTTTTTATATTCAAATCTATTTCAAAAAGAAAATAAAAACTGCAAGGCAAAGGCTTGATATACATTTTTCTAAGTTTTTCGCTGAAAGATATAAAGAGAAAAGGGATCGTAAAAAAATGGCGCTACATTAGAATTTCAGATAATCTTGATAGAGAGGAGAATTATACAAAACTATCATACTACAAAGATGATGACAAGAAATATTGTTAATTTTAGTGTTGTTTTTATCAATGAAGATCTTTAATTGATATTTGAAGAATAACATTTTGTAAAAACTTTCACAAGTCTTATTACAAAGCAGTTACAAAAAATTATTTTAATTGTTGTATAAAAGTAAAAATTAAGCCAGTATTTACACTCTGGGGATTTCAAATTTTGCAGTTAATAACATAATAAATAAATAACTGTTTTGAAATCAGAATTTCTTTCACTTAAGTTTGCAAAAACGTAATCAAATGAGCTAACCAATTTATAAAATCGTCTCACCTTTCTAGTGTTATCCAATTATATATTATATATATATATATATATATATATATAGGCAGCAACCTTTCTTTTACACATGTTTCATTGATTGTGGCTGACAAAGAAAATCTTTCTTTTTAATTTTTTTATTAAGTTTTTATAACTTTTTAGTTTTCTTTTTGGAAGTACTAAGAGAGTGCAAAAACACCCTTAGTTTTCCCAAAAAGAAAGCCAAGAACATTTGAAAAACTTAAAACTCTTGTAAGTTGTCTGTCACATTCAATGAAGAGTGTGTGCGTGTGTGTATATATCTCATCTTTCTAGTGTCATGAAATTTTATCTACATAACATTTTTATCACTTCCAGCATAAATAATAACCAGCCATTTATTCTCTTTCTTATTGAGATTTACTTGTTAGATTTCATTTTATTTTTGTTTTGTCTAAAATTTGTTTTCGTTAATCATGGTTGGTGCTTACATCATAGAAGAATATACATTTTATCATTTACTGTTATTTTTATTTGCAAATGGCTTCATGTAGGCTTTAATTACTAAATGACTGTATTTCTTCTCTTAATTCTATATCAAAGCATTCAGATACATATTTAATAATTTCTAAACATTTTCCTCAGTTTTTCTTTTCTTTAACTTTTGAATTTTTCTAAAAATTTAATACTGAAATAAATTCCTGAAATATGTACAAATTCAGTGAATATGTTTCATATAGATTGGATACAGAATCATAATTATTAAACAAAAAACAAATAAAGTATAATCATTTATGGCTTTGTAATATTATTACTGGTATAAAGAAACTTATAATACAAGCACTGTCAGATTAGCTGCACTTGAACTGACAACTGGCAAAATATCAAGTCAATTTTAAAACACTGCAAGGAAGCAATTTTTTAAAATATTTTTTTTATTCAATTCCATAGAAATAAATTGATTGTATTGAATACAAAATAATTTTCTATTTTAAAAACTTCATTTTTAAGTTTAAATTTGAACTAGCAGGTAAAAAATGTTTTCCAGAATATCCAGAGAATTTCTTTTTGAC
Source organism: Acanthosepion esculentum (assembly GCA_964036315.1). Lineage (NCBI taxonomy): Eukaryota > Metazoa > Mollusca > Cephalopoda > Sepiida > Sepiidae > Acanthosepion > Acanthosepion esculentum. The sequence continues at coordinate 41,617,666 of OZ038502.1, read as the reverse complement.
TGTTGTATTTCGTTAGCATTATCTGTTGAAGGATTGATGGGTCCAGGCAATTGAATGTTCCATGAAACATTTCATGCCAATGAAACTTGACATATTGATGTTTCAAGTGCTTCTAAAATCTTTGGCTTTTGTTTACAGATAAAGTTTCAAGGAATTGAGCAACCAAATTTTGGAATAACTATGTTTAGAATTCTCTGGATATATCTTAATAGTACTGATTTGGGAATCCTGAAGAGGTTCAACATGCACATATCAGAAGAAATTGTTTTCTTTTTTTACTATTATCCATGCAAGAATATACAATATAAAATTAATAACAATTATGTAGAATTAATAATAAATGTGGATAACCGAGATATATAGTGGTTGCATTACAGTGATGAGAATTCTAATCACAAAATGGGAAATTTATTTTTTGCACTAAATACAAGAACAGGAACTAGTCCAATAAACTATGCCTGCCAATCTAATATTTAGTTCTAAATAATTTGCTATACTGTGGGCAAACCAGCACATTGATTTTTTTTGCATGATTCATATATTTCAGACTGCAATTATAAAATATTCCACTTGTATGGTGATTGTAAAAAAGAATATCAAAGAAAAAATGTACAAAATTTGTGAAATAGCTAAAAAAAGAAAAAAAAAAGGAAAAACAAAAACAAAGTTGCACCTATATTTTTAATGCACAATGCTCTTTAAGTGTTTTACAAATGAAAAGAAAATGTGCAAGTGAGAAACATTTCAGTGTATTCAAACAGTACAGCTTGATAGAAAGCAAAGATCTAATTTCACTGAATACATTGACATGGAGAAATGTTGGCAACTTTTTTTTAAATGTTATTAAAGCTGTTAACAATGAGTCAAATTTAAACTTTGAACATAATTATGTTTGGCGAGACATGAAAAAAAATGAAGATTCACATAAAAATGCACAATGTAGGAAAAATTACAAGGTCTTTTTTAAATTATTTACATCATTTGGACTGTTATCCTCATCTTCTTTGCCATATTCACAATGTTTCATCTGTTGCTTGCTCCACTGGGCTATGTGTCCTTGAGAGGATAAAGACATTGATTAGATCCAGTGACTAGACCCAAAGAGTTGTGAGTTCAATACCAGGCTACAGCAACAGTGAACCAAAAAACTTGGACAGTGGAGTTAAAGGGAAATAACTGAGACATCCGGAAGAGGCATGGCATGTGGAACCACAACAATCTACCCTGGTGGATGAAATAAACGGTTCAGTTCGAAATTCCAATCACCTGAAGAATGCTGGCGCATACAACGTCCAAAACTTGTGAATATGGCAATGAAGATGAGGATAACAGTCCAAATAATGTAAATAATCATAATACATCATTTCAGAGATATAGTCAAGTCTTTTTAAAAACTTTTAGCATTCAGTTCACATAAAATATGTAATTTTTTATGAAACAGTTCAGGTTTTGGTAAAAGTCAAATTCATAAAAGTATCTATTCCTTCAGTATTTAATTCAAATCCAAATCATTTGGAACTTATTCTCTTGAAGATACTTGAGATCTTTATGGATTTGGCTTTTATTATCTGCTTTGATTTATGATGGATTTTTAATTCCTCTTATTTTAAAAGATCTTTTTGTCGTTGACCAAAGCATTCAAATTTGGAGATATTATTGTATATGTAAAGTGTAATTGTTTGTTATATAAAAATAAATATGCTTGTGTTGTTTCACAGTCTGGCAAGTTATGTATTGCTTTAACTATATTGTCAAGTAAAGGAATAAACAATATACAAATTATTCAAAAGTGGTGAATTCCAAAAAACAAACAAAACAAAAAAAAAGAAGTGCCACTTGCAATGGTTAGCATATTTTGCAAACAATTGGTAATCATTCTTCACTGGGTGCATCATAAATATATACCAAAGTTGGATTATTCCAACAAAGATCTATAAAACCAGAATATTATAAATACATTTGGATCAGGAAAGAAATATTAAGCAAACTTTGAGCAAACATTCCAAAAAGGTTTCAAAGAAGAAGCAATGAGAACAGATAGACTCCCACTACTAAATGGTTTCAGTTAAAATTTTACTTTTAATAGTTTAAATGTTAATATCAAGAAAGGCATTATACAGAGTTCAAAAAAGATAATTTCTTTTAAAAACTGGAGCAGAGAAGGAATTGTGAAAAATATTAAATAATTTTTTTTTATTAACATTAGAAAATTAGAAGAAACCTTGAATTTGCTTACCTGAGTTAATACCAGTATCTTGTCACATTCTAATGTCATTTCACAGGGTTTTTATTTCATGACCAATAATACTGGAGGATCTGAGGAGAGACACTAATCTCCTTCCCCAGATTTTTAAAGGCCCTCACATCACGAAAAATATTCCATTCCTAAATTCAGCCCAACTATTCAATCCTACATTAGCACCTCTGCATCCTCTAACCCAAAATTGATTTTAGGGACAATGTGTTCCAGTAAAAGTCATCAACGAATTCACACAAAAGAGGGAAATTCAAAATAGCAACATAGTGGGACATTTGTTTGCACTCATATACAAACTTTTTACATTTATTGGTGCTTCTCTTGCTGTCTCTCTCCTTCCCCTTATTTAACACTAAATAATTTGTTAATAAAATTATCATTTGCTGTAACCAGATCTTATTAAACTGGATGGAAATTAAATTTCAAGAGAAAGAGACATGAAGCTGAAACAAACAGATTCAGAATGTTGGCTTTTTAAAAAAAAATGCTGAATACTTTATGTCAATTGAAACCGAATCCTCAAAACACTTTCACTGGTAAGCTTCAGGTAATGCTTACGCTGAAAAATAAACTATACTATTAAAGCAATAACAAAAAAAAGAATATATATATATTTTATATATATATATATATATATATATATATATATATATATATATATATATATATATATATGCATGCAGGCATCTACATAAACAGGAAATTGGTGAACATTCTTTTGAGTTCAATATTTTTTTAAAGTTCTTAGGTAAGTGTTTACACACAAAATGTATTTCATATTGTTTACTAATAACTTAGAAATATAAAATTAAAAATAAATAAAATAGCTTTACATAGATTATCATTATTATTATTATCATTAGTAGTAGTAGAAGTATAAACTTGGCTGAAAGTTATGATAAATTTGCCATTTCATCTAATTTCTTTTGTATTTCACCAATAAAAACATTTAAGTTAGATAAAGTTGCAATTAAAATTATACAAAAAAATTGAAGGATCATGTATCTAAATTTTTTCATTTTAAATATGTATCTAAAATTTTTATCCAAATGTTTTAGATCCATTTTTAATTTGTTATGCCACTTTATATAGAAAGCAGTTTAAAAGGAAAACTATTTTAAAATGTATAAATGGTCAAGTGGTAATGTTAACATTAATTATAATCTATCATTAAATCTTTAAAACATTTTAAGCTGTTTGAAATGAGATTTAAAACAGAAATTTGTTTAACAAGAAGGTAAAAGTATTAAAATAAACCTATTTTGGTTATTAAAATAAATCCATTGGTTTCATTTTTAACAAAATCACAATTATTTTGAGAAGCACTTAATAGTAAAAATAAATATTCAACTTGGCATTTAAATTTAGAATAATGTTGACAAAACCATTCAAGCTAGTCCTATGATATTCTAAAAGATATTTTTCAAATACACTTTGTAAAGTTGTTTATCTGTAAATAAATTGACCAAGTGAAACTCATTTTGAAGAAACTCAAGCTATTTGAGAAGCTTTTTAAGGATTTTGGTATTTACTTTAGACAAGTATTTAAAAATATAAATTGATATAATTCTTCTACAATCTGATAAAATATTTTAGAGAAAAATTGACTTGAATAGCTTTATGGAGTATGACATGTATATAGACATGTGTAGAAGCAGATATTTTAAAATATAGACTGATATATACAAATTGTATTAAGATAGAAATAATATGAACAAACTCAAATTAAACATAGATTTAAGGTCAAATATATCACCTATCAAAGATTTATCTCTACACTGGAATTTCATATTTTGGATCTTAACTTAATTCAACTTATTCAAACATCATTTTCAGGTTATTTCATATAAAGAAGTCTAACCACTTCTTCAAGTCAGCTTCAAGTACATGCAAAGAAGCAGACATCATTTGCAGAAAGCAACATTTTATAAAATTTTTCAATCTTAAATTAATTTGAAATTAATTTTACTTTAACCTTATGACAATATTTTAATCAGATAATGAAAATGGAAATATTTTATGAAGAAATTTATATTCATTAAAATTAACATAATGTATTCGATTTTAAATGTTAAATATTAAATAATGAAAAACTGCAGTCTACTTTTGGTATATAAAATATAAAGCTAAGAATTTAAGTAGCATTGTTTCAAGTCATTGCCATGTCAATGGGGAAGAGATGAATAATGGTCAGTATCTGTACAACAAAGGAGCCTTCAAATCCTTAATTGTATTCACCCCAACCAAAGTTCAGAGAGACATAGGTCATCTAAAGAGCACTTCAAATGTCATCTACTCAGTATGGAAAATGGCCTGTATCATTTTTGGTTGTTCCTGCTATTATTTGGCAAGAATATACAGTTTTTAACCTAAAGCCAAAAACAAGCTTTATAAGAATTAGATTAGAAGGGTAACAACCTTCATTACCTTGATCCTATCCCTGCATGTGTGAAGTTGTTGCACCTGCAGAAAATGAAAGCCCAAGTTTTGGGCACACACTGTTGTCTCAACTCTGGCTATGTAGTCTTAATTAAACTACAAGAATATTCAAATATCATAAAATTCAAAGTATTTTTGATGGTAATATCAACTTTCTTGGAGCATAATTTTTAGAAATTAATATAAAAACTTGACTATCATCTACAACTAAGTTTTGATTTAACAAGATGCTAAAATATTAAGCAACAATGAGAAAAATGATTGACAAAAAGCATATTAGGTTTTTCATTTACTGGATTAGATTAGCAGTGCATTTAAGCTGACAGAAATATCACCATTTTTAATTACTGAAATTTTAAGTTTTTCTTTTTTTAAACAACCTAGAAAACAAAAAGCAAATAATCACAAATATTCAAAATAACATGACTTGGAAAAAATTAAAAGAAAAATTGTCTATGCTGACCTTGTGCCAGGCTTTGAAACATTTAAAAAATCATTTTGGTGGCTTAAATAGAAATTTGATTTACCGGTTAATTTTCCATTTTTACTAATAATCAGAAACTTTAAAACTGTTATAAATAACAATAAAACAAATGTTTTTGCAAAGTGATAACATTCAAACATTAAATTCAGAAGAAATTAGAAATCCACAAATTGGATTGAAAGACCTTTTGGTAGATTAAGAAGAAAATATTTTATCTGATTTTATTAAATTAAAAAAAAACAACTTATCTTTGTTACTAGAATACAATAGATAAAGAATCAAAATGTTTTAGAAAGAACCATATTACTATTTTAACAAATGAGTTTTCAAAATCTTCTCTTTGAAAATATTAATTACAATAAGGCTTATAAAAGAAATAAATATGTTAGTGGCAGACCTTGAGTGATAACATGCTTAAATAGCAATAATAAAATTATTTTTGGTAAAAGAAAATGATGTCTACTTGCAGAGAGTGGAACAAATGTTATGCAAGCACTCACATTGGAATGAAATAAAAATATTTTGTTCTGAGTGTGAAACATTTACTCAGAGTGTCAAAGTTGTAACAGATCCTTTAATAAACATACATCATATTAAAAGCATTTATTGTACACAACTTATGATTTTCATTTCTTTCCTTGTAGATATTCAACAAGAAAAAAAAAAATTCTTTAATTCGTTTATTAGTATCACCAATGATTTTTAAAATCATTTAAGTGGGCAAATAGTTATGGTTTCAACTCATTTTACATATAAAAGCAATGTATTTTTTAAACTTTTTAAAGTCTTTGATAAAAAATAATTAATTTTGTATATCAATAGCATTGGCTGTTATTTTGAGAAAATATTGGACCTTATTTGTCAAAGGTTTAGGGCCACATGATGGCTATTACAAATGTGGGCTTGTGCATTTGCAACAAGAAAAAATGAAAACAGTAAAAACACTTTTTAGCCTATATATCCATATTATTTAGAAAAAAGTTCAAATACAATTGGCAAATAGAAAACAAAACCCAAGCATTAAATATAATAATTGGAAGAACTAAGATACATTCTTATTTGATGATATACCAAAAAGCAAATTTGCACATATGATTCTACAAAAACTCCACCTCTATTCTCTTTTCTTCTCTCTTTGTATGCATTGATATACATTGTCAGAAAGAATGTATTAAAGTTTTAACTGCTAACAAGAGAAAATAATAGTTATAATAATTGAAATAGCATTTGCATTACCAATACATGCAAAATGGGGTAATAAAAAAATAAGAGAAAGTTCTTTTTGCTTGTCTTTTCACATTACATCTTTGTGAATATGTAAGAATCTTTCTTGTGATGGATTTAACATTTCTACAAAGCAAAGGAATAACCATGTAGCTAAGTTGTGGCAGAGAGAAACAGATTTGGTAAATACAAAGCAGAGACACGGCTTCTCAATATGAGATCTGTAGGATTTTATCCACAAATCGGATTTTTAGTTTGATTTTTCTCAAGATTAAAAGAGGCTTATTGAAAAAAAATACCAGAGATGAAAGAAGATAGAGAGAGAGAGAGAGAGAGATGAATTCTTTTTTAACTTAATATTCAATATACAATAAGTGTATCACTTGTATATGTGTGCAGATGGATGGAAGTCAGAAGTATGGTTCAGTATAACACAAAAACTTGAAACTAATCTTTCTTATAGAAAGGTCTTAGATCTTTAGTTTCATAAATGTTGTGAGTGTATATAGGTATGCACCACTGCAGAATGTATCTTTTGCTATATGCAAATTCTTTTATAAATTTTTACTGAACAATTATTGTATTTTTTTTTTTTTTTATAAACTGGTGGAATGCACTTTTCACTTCCAGTTGTTAACACTTATTGTCCCCACTTCTCACATCGCAGTTTTTTTCAGGATCCATTTCTTCTTTTACCATTATGTATGGTTTTTGTTGCTGCCATACATTAGCAATGTCCTTGTCTGGACAAAGAGAAAGACATTCAAATAATGGCCTTGTAGACTGTTACAAGGTCTTGTAAGAAGAAGTAACTCTTCTTGTCTTTTGTTCACCACTCTTGGGACTGGGCTGTGGAATAAGACAGCTGAAAAATATTCCAGAAACCATGAATTAGCATGAAAGAAAAATACAAAAAATTAAAATTTAAACAAGAAAATCTTCAAATCTCATAAATTTTTGTAAAATGATGTTAAAATAAATATTTTGCTAGGAGTTATATACTTCAAAGTATAGCATTTATATATGCAGACAATATCTGTCTATATCTCTGAGATGAGGTATTATGATTATTTACATTATTTGAACTGTTATCCTCATCTTCATTGTCATATTCGCAATGTTTAGGCCGTTGTACGCTCTGGCCTTCAGGTGATTAGAATTTTGAACTGAACCCTTTATTTCATCTACCGTGGTAGATTGTTCTAGTTCCATGTGCCATGCCTCGTCTGGATGTCTCAGTTATTTCCCTTTAACTCGAATCTCCAAGTTTTTTGGTACACCACTGCTGTAGCCTGGTATTGAACTCACAACTCTTTGGGTCTAGTCACTGAATCAAGGACATATGGCCCAGTGGATAAAGGCATTGCTTAGATCCAGTGACTAGACCCAAAGAGTTGTGAGTTCAATACCAGGCTACAGCAGTGGTGAACCAAAAAACTTGGAGATTTGAGTTAAAGAGAAATAACTGAGCCATCCAGAAGAGGCATGGCACATGGAACTAGAACAATCTACCCCAATGGATGAAAAAGTGTTTGATTCAAAATTCTAATCACCTGAAGAAGACCAGAGTGTACAACAGCTGGATCATTGTGAATATAGCAATGAAGATGAGGATAGCAGTACAAACAATGTAAACAATGCAGACAATGCTTAATGAAAAATAATAGTAAAGTATCAAGCAAGTGAAAGCCAAATTCAGGCCATTTTATCAGTTATGTTTTGTCTAGATGTACCAAAATTTTTTTTTTTTTTCATTTACATACACAAATAATAATGTATTTTTCTTCCTGACATATGCACATTGATAGGTTTATTCTTTTTTAATTATTTATACATCAACTTTTTAATCAAGACGAGAGAAAATTAGATTAAATGATTAATGTTAAATTATCTTTGTAATGAGAAAATCATGCTAACTTACCAAAATATGAAAAAGAAATTTTGAGCATAGATTGGTTTCAATACAATATTTCACAAGAATAAAAACTGAACCAAATCTAAATTTAAAATCCTAGAGATTTAGTTATGCATAAAAATGAACTGAAATATATATTACTGGAAATAATCTAACCATTTAATATTAATGGTAAAGTAGATTACTGTATATTTCTGCATATAAGACACCCTTTAAATCCCAAAAATCACCCTTAAAATTGGGGGTTATCTTATACTACAATTCTAAAAAAGAAACCTCAAATTTTGAGTGATGTTTGTTTGTAGACTAACCTTGGTCTTGGTGCAATAACCAATAATGTACATGAAAAGATTCACATTATGAAATAAACTGATAATAAAAGTAATAACACCTTTTCTATCTTATATATTACTGGCATAACTTCATAATAAATTGCCTATTTGAAGAATAATTCCATATCAATGAAATCAACTTGTATTCATGCAAGCTCAGCTGTTAAAATGTAAGCATAAAGTTATGACTGCATTCACAGTAACCTTTATGTTTCACTAAACTTTCAATAAAAGTGGAATATACTATTATTGTACATTATCATACTGTTCTTATCGGTATTTTCTGATTGTTGATGAAGTAAAAGTAAATGGCCATTAGTACACCAGTCTGTTTGTAACTGTTTAGATATAGGAAAAGAAGAGGAAGAAGAAAAATCAATATTCACAAAAGATCACATTATTAAACGTAAACAAATAGATTGTTTCCCTTTTAAGGGACGTGTGTAGGAAAAACATGATATAGAATCGATTTTGTTATTTTGTTTACTTTGAATTTCTAAGGATACAGTAACAACATATCAAATAACATCATTTTATATAATCAATAAGCAGTTGTCTTATATTACAAAGATAGGATAACTTTATGAAAATTTGCTATATTTTTTGACTTTGTCTTAGCTAAAGGTTGCCTTATATGTGGAAATATATGGTATCTATGGATGTAGCATCTTAGTTCCCTTTTAAATAGTTCTCTTGGGATATCCCACACTTATCCCTTCCACAACTGTCTGCAAAATCTTTTAGTACAATTACCATCAGCTGTCTTTTCACATTCTTAATCACATTCAGTTTGATATTCCCTTCCAATGATGATCTTAATTTTGGTAAAAGCCAGCATGCAAGAGAGACCTAAATCTAAACTACAGCAAGACTGATATACTCATGCAGGGCAATGTTTTTCTAAAAAGCATTACACAAGACAAGAGGAATGAGTAACTGAGATATTAAAAATGGCTGGAGAATCTGCGGAATTCAGAAGTGAATGCTTGCACTGTTGATTACAGCTTGCATTTTGGGATATATTGTTGAAGTAGTTCCAAAACATGAATTGCTTTCAACTGTTTTCTGGCCATGGTTGAAGTATCAGTACAAAAATCCTATCTTGGCTTCACTTATTGAATCATCCCCTAAAGTATTCTTAATCATTCAAAAGGCCTCTCTTAAAAAAATGTCCAAGTTTCAAGCAAACACTTAACACAATACACAAGTTTACTTCATGATGAATAACCCATGGCAGAGTGCCTTTTCACAGATGGGAAGTAAGGCTCCTTTTGGTTGCTTGTTATGTCACATTAAGGCCATATGGCTGGATACTTTTCGAAAAGAGTTTATAACATGCACTCAAAATAGATTGTCTTTTTAGTGGGTAGTTCTTCCCAGTGAATATTGCAATTTTAAAAATTTATTGATTTATTAGGAAACCCTTTATTCTCCAAAGTGAAACTAACCCAGCCCTTGTAGCATGTCCTCCCTCTGTTTCTTATGCATATTTACTTATTATGCATCTGTGTACAGTTAATTATATGAAAAGTATGTTTATTCATTAGTTGCAAATACAATAAATTAAAAATTTGTGTATGTATGAATATTTGTTTTCTCCAAAATTTGTTTTCAACAAACAGTATTTAGAAAAATATGGCAAACTGGAAAGGTTTTTGTGACGCATTTCAGTCTCTGCTGAAATCCGAATAGATGAAATGTGGCACAAAAACTTTTCCAGTTTGTCATATTTTTTTTGTGTGTGTGTATATATATATATATATATATATATATATATATATATTTCTAAAGAATTAATGGATTTATTTTTAATACAACATTTTTATTACTTCAAATATTACTTTTAGTTGATACCCATGTCCATCTCTTTAAACAGTGTATTACTATTTACACTATTTATATTTGGATTTTTGGCCTCATCTTTGTCATTGTTATCACAACATTTTAGCCATTAAAAAATATAAATAGTGTGAATAATGATAACTCCTCATCCCAGAAATTCTGACAAAAGTATTTATTACATCTATTGGCCTGTGCATTTGAGAAAAGTTACTCAAGAAAATGTGCTCTCTGGTAGGGTTTGAACCTGTATCAGTGGTTGTAGGACAAACCACTGGCTGATCTTAATTACAATCCAAGGTTAAGTAGAACCTTGTTGGGCCATGACACATTCTCTAGCTGAGTGGTCTAAAGCATGCCAAATCAGATGGTGGTTTCTCCTACAAAGGGGGATGCAGGTTTCTTTATTAAGTTTTCTTAAGTGCCCAAGCCGGTGGATGTAATAAACACAGTTAAAAAAAAAACAAAAAAAAACAAACAACATCTATTCAAGCACAAATATCCACTAAAAATAATGTTTGAACTAATATATCTCCTACTATTATAAATGCTATATTTAGTGAGTACATGTATTTAAGCAGATACCTTTGTTATTTTAAACAGTGAAATTACTATCAACTAGTTTAAAGGTTGAGAATTCTTTTTAAAGAAAACAAATTGAACCAGTATTTATTTTTCCATCAGAGAAAGCACCACTTTTAAGCCAAGTTTCCTTAATTAGATCATCGGAAATCATCAACATAAAGCAAAATTCAATTACTCTATTTAAGAAATGTTCATCTCTCAATCAAATCATTCAAAGCCTATATCTACTAACTTGATTTTTGTATCCAAGACATAAATACAGTAATTTTTAAGCAATTAATGAATTTTTTAATCTTTTATTTCTTATAACTATCAACATTATATTTTGTAAGTACATTATTTTAATTTCATTTTAAAGATATATATATATATATATATATATATATATATATATATATATATATATATAATGTTTATTTCATTAAATATAGCAAACAAGGAAGATTTAATTTGTTTTTTAATTAGTTTTTCCAGCATTCTTACATTTTTTCATTTTCTAGGAGTAAGGAATAACAAAAATTTTCCACAATTTTCATTGTCCCATGCACTTTCGAACACTTTTTTAGCCATTTTCAAGGAGCTTTTGTTATTCCAGCCATGCTCAACATATGAAGGCTTGGAATAAATGCTACTATTCAAAACACCACAAAAATAAAATATGACTTATACAGTCAAAACATGAGTAATAACAGCAAAAATAAAAACCCCTTGAAAATGGTCAAAGAAGTGGCCAAAAGCGCCTGGGACAATGAAAATTAAGGAAAATGTCTGTACTCCCTTATTCCTACAAAATGGAAAAACATAAGGATGCTGGAAAAACTAAATAAAAAAAATTAATTAAATCTTCCTTGTCTGCTATATTTAATGAAAGAGATTTAAAAGAAAGGTTGCTGACCACACACACACACACATATATATATATATATATAACTTGCCTACAAAAAATCATACACTCACTAAACATCATATTGTTATATAAAAATGAAAAATCTTTCCTTGGATTATGAGTTGAACATTTTCAGCAGAAGAGTAAACAAGTTTGCACTATGATTGCACATAATGATTATTAGTTTTATTGGTTGAATTACAATTAATAATAAAACAAAAAATAATATTGGGATATGACACATTTATAGAATGAACATAGTAGCATTAAGCATGGCAGCAATAAATTCTTTAGAAAGGATATCTTTGCAGAAACAAAGTTATAATCAAGACTTCCTTCTGAACAATGTTATTTTATACGAAATTCATGAGGCATTAAAAAAAGACAGAAAATATTAGAATGCAATGTCCTCATAAATAAACATTTACTAAACACTGAATATACTTGTGCTATTTCATGAAGGCAATGAAACCTACCTATTGGCCTTATAGAGGTTAGTTGCTTTCCGTGGACGGTGCACAGGCGGTCGGGGTGTAAACACTGACTGCTGCTGTTTCACTGTGAAGTCAAAAGAGGGGGACGGCAATGGTGCAGATTTTTGCAAAACCAAGTTGTGTAGCTTTGCATGCTTCTTAATGTGCTGTTTATGCAGCAGTTGGGATTGTTGGTGCACTGGCAACTGGTGTTTCCATTGCTGGAAGAACTTTTGTGAAGGACTTACTGCAGATATTAACTCATTATTGGCTGTAGGCAGAAGGTATGACTCAGAGTGTTTTTGCAATGGATCTTTGGGTGACCTTAGGCATTGTCCACCTCTTTTATCAGGCTGTGATCCAGTAATGGAAGTGAAGTACAAGGGTAGGCTACTTGGGTAGGCTGGGGGTAATACCATCTTTTTTAGGTGCTGAAGAGATGACTTATCACTGTTTATTTTATCATTACAAGTTTTAATTTTATTGCTGCAAAAATTATTGTTGTTATTGTTATTGTTAGCATTGTTTGGATTCTTTTTGTGGTGATCACCAGATGATGAGGTGCTGAGTGCTTGCGAGATTAGAAAACTTTCTCCTTTTAAGTGAAAAGTATCAAGAGAACCAATAGTTTTACATGAAAGTGAAGCACCATCTATCTGTAGTGGCTGTTCTAATTTTGAAGAGTTCAAATCACCTAATGAAGCTGAAGTGTGTTTACACGGATTAGCATCAAAACATACCTCATGGGAATGTGTATGATCTGCTGTGGTAGCAATGGTGTCACTAACAGACTTTCCCAAGCCTATGTACAGATTTTCTTTTCTGTTTATATTTGACATTGAAGAAGCACTGGCCATGCAACAAGATTTGCTGGATTTACGATCAAGACTCTTTGAGCGCTTATTCAGACTCAAGGCACTTGGTTTGGAATCACAGATTTTGCTGGATAGAATTCCAGTACCTCTGTGTGCAGAATATTGGCGAAGTTGCTGCTTTGCCACCAAATTCTGCAGGGCATCCTGGATTGCCCTCTCATTGTAGGTATCTGAAAAAAAGAAATCAAAAAGTTATATTAAAAGAAATTGAAAGGAAATAATATTTTTCTTCTATTAATGTCCAAATATCGAGCAACATGTACTTCCCTCCCCCAAAAATTCTAGTGTTGAAAAATAACCATAATGGTAAATGCAGGTGTGGCAAGGTTGGTATGCTAATGTATATTCTCACAAACTGCTCACTGTCACTGAATAGTTACCACCGGAGGTATAATGAAGTAATCAATACCCTCTATAGTGTTGCCAAAGAGCAGATGACTGAAATAAATAATGGCAAGAAACCACAGAAGTAATAAAGTGGATGCTTTATCACATTTGTTTGCTCTGATCAACAAAGTTTAAAACAGGAAACACTAGTTGAGCATAATGAAACCATGAATTGGCAATGGTAGATAACAACAGAAGAGCAGTATGAAAAATGTGGTGGAGGAATGTGCAGACATGGGGTGGCAGGCTAATCATTGCCCTGTGGAGGTTGGCTGTGGAGGATACATAATTGTATACTTGCAGTGATGGTTAGCATTCACTGGAAACAAGCAGAGAAAAATAAAGTGTAAGAGGATATCCAAGCACCAAATGAGAAGGTTATTATTCATTGACTCAAAACAAAGTGATGTAATGAATATGCATACACCTGGGTTCCCCCTCACAGTAATATGATTGGCTGGTGTCAGCCATAAATACAGACTGATGTGGAGGTACATCGCCTAAGCATATTGCCTACGATGAGTACCAGTCCATTACGGCTACCTGCTAGATTGTCCTACCCGGTTACAGTAGCCAAAACCACTTAGCTACTTCGAACAAATATATCCCTTTCCGGGACATATCACAAAGAATAAAATTTGGCTAGAAAAATAATCCCCAAAGGAATGTGCAAAAAATTGACTGGCAGTAAATCAGTTGAATCAAATAGTGGAGCCTTACAACAGCAAGACGGGGGGTGGGGGTGTTGAAAAGCAAGCCCTGAAATGGAGTATATTCAATCCTGATGATCCCGAAAACTTCCTGATACACAGAGCATTTACTGTCACAAGCTTTTCTCAAATTCTTTATAAAAAATGTGTATTGGAAATGAATGAGCATGCAAATATTTTTCAAGGGGTTTAATAAAGAATTTCATTGGAAATAACATTATAAAGTGGTGATTCTATATTGTAATTTATAAGAAAAAACAATTGAATATTTCATATAACAGACTGCAAAAAAATCTTTTAATCTTTGGATTTTTAAAAAATTATATAAGAACTAAACTAAAGCAGAATACATATTAACAATAAATATTTACCTGAAATATTTTTTACAAGGAACAATGTAGCTCACATACAGTGGGTTTGGTTGAATTACTGACATGAATTATGAAATAAATAGTCATGGCTATCGATGATCAATAGGGCCAAGAGTATTCTGAAATGTCCAATGAAGTCATAACAATGGAAGAAGAATATTCTGAGCACAGTAAAAGATGAACAAGATGAAACTCTCCAAAAGAAAGAAGCACATCAAGATCTCAAAAGAGAGGGCAAGAATGAAAACAAAAAATCTCAAAAACAAAACAATGTATAGAAGAAGCAAAAGATCTACAAGGGATATAAAACCCCTACATTTCTGGGAGATATAGCGATATATTTGCATATAAGAGGTTGCTAGATTTACATAGAAGAAATGGGCAATATACAGGACTATATGAAGTAGCAAGAGTCAGTAGTATCCAGGTGAAGCTAGTAGATGCACCAAATTACTTACAAATAATGCTGAATACACCTTAGCACATTATAACAATTTTTAAAAATGACAATGGAATTGTTGTTTTTATATAAATCCAGATTTTAAACTCACCTTGGACATTACAAGCAACACAATATATGAAATTGTCATCATTTCTTTTTTGCAACCATCTTATCATCCACTAACAAGTCAGAGTTAAAATAAGTTTAAACCACTTTTGTTTAAAAAGATAAATTTAATCTAAATTCTGGCTAATTTTATCCTAAAAAATATCTTTCTTTTAAGGCAAAAAGCAATGTACACTGTATAAAATGTCTACCTACCAACTGAAATATCTTGTGTTGCTGCAGAAAGACATCTACTACTGGATGCAGATGCAGGTCTCTGAGTTGGAATTCTGGAAGCTATAGAGGAGAAAATAGAATAATAAAAATATTAAAAGCAAAATCAATGATTAAAAAACAAAAAAACAAATAGCATACAGAAAAAAACAAAACAATTCCAAATCTATAATATATAGCTATCAACCTGTAATTTAGTTTAGACAGGGTTAAATAAAAATGAAATAGTCTTTGATGCTAATGTAGGATTGCAAGGATAAATGTAATTACAAAGGAAATTAGAAATAGAAGAGGCAAAATATGAAAGGTGGAAGAATTTTCCCTTATTTAAGATCCTCTTTATCTTGTATATGAACATTAATTAAATGATATTTTATTCCGTTGAACTAAAAATTGAGCAAATGTTAAGCATTCAAATGTAACTAAGCATTTGAATTTCTACATATTTGAATACAAATTAGAAATAAAAACAAACCCATATTTGGTTTATGTATATCAATACTGAATTTCAGATTACCATTATTATTTAGTTATAACTTATTACTATCTTTTCCACTGCATTCTTTCTCAACTGAAGTAATCTTATTGTTAAATTTCACTCAGAGATGTTTTCTGTTACCATAGCAGGATATGATAACATAACTATGAAATTCAGACAAATTCAATGGTAGGATAAACTTTTTGCACAGCAAATGAAATCACATACAGAGTGATAAAAGTTAAGGCAATATCAACAATTTTGGACTGTTATTGTTATATGACACTGAGGCTGTGAGGTGGTTAAATTTTAATTCTGAACAGAAAAAGAGTTAAGCCCCAAATTAAATATAAACTTAGAGAGAATGGAAGACATTTTCCCTGGTAATGTGGAAGTCAAAAACGGACTATCTGGATTGTCTCCTCCCTACAAATTGGAAAGATGCACCAAGAGTTTCCTTTTTGTTATCTATCGAAAATCTGGCATGCGGGTAAAACAAATTGGGAAATGGATTTATCTTTTTCTTGAGAAATTAGAAAAACACATGTCATTAATGAGAAGAGAGACAGACAGGAATTATATTTTTGTTGGCAAAAATGAATTGAGAAATGAAAACAGGGAATGAACCTGCTGTGAAGGATTATGAAAATTGATCCAGTCTAGTTCTTCACTGAGACAGCGATTGGCCCATGGATGGAGAACAGCTTGTCTCTTTGTTAAGAATGTAGGTAAATAAATATTTTTGTTGAAAACAAATTGGAAAATAATTTTATCTCTCACTCAGAAGGTTAAATGAGAAAGCAGTCATCTGATTTGTGTTCTCACTGGACAGAGGTAATTCTAGGTAAGTGGAAGGGAGTTAGAGAATTGAAATTAATGATGAGGATAAACTACACCTTTTCGCCTATGCACTTTAAATTTAGATTTGTCACAAAGACAGTTATGCTAGCCCTGAAAGTTGGCTGAGTTAGAATACTGAGAAAGAAGGATGAAGAGACAGAATTAGTGCTACCTGTGTGGAGTGGTGGTGTGAGATGTGAAGTGAAGCAGGTTGGAGTTAGGGGGGGAGTAATCCCTGTGACTGTTCCTAAGGATGGTGGATAATTCTTCAAATTTGGAAAATTGATCAAGAAAGCAAAAATATGAAACAAAAATCTCTTGTGGGATTAATGTGAAAATTGGGAAATCACCACATCCCCAGAACCTCTTTGGCCCCATTCCAGTTTTGGGCTGAAGTGCATATAAGCAGATGACTTTGGGAGCTCAGAAACTTGGGGCTTAGAACTTGCATAGAGTGCCTCTGGAATCCATGTCAGCTGCCACCAGATTTCCTGATTCTAAAGAACTTTGAACCCAGCTCTTCCATAATTTTAGACAAGGCCCAGTGTCACTACAGAGATTAATGAGGGAATGGTTAATTTCTGTTGTGCCAAGACTATATAAACCAATTGAAGATTAACCCCATAAATCCTTCATTTTTTTCCCATGAAAATATTTTTCTTCTTTAATGTAGAACTCACCATCCGTGCTGCGATTACTACAACCATTGATCTTCTACTGCTCTGTGAGCAAGAACACAACATGGGCAGAGTTGGTGTGGATCAAAGTGACCAGCAACTAACAATCAGCATTGACCAGCGCAGAGTTAGCCCTGTGGTAAAATGTCCTAAGACCCTAAACGTGGTTATATCACCTGGTGTAAGCGGCAGCAAAAGAAGGTGTTATAGTTATGTGCCTTGGCTGATAGTTATCAGTCATAGCCTATTCATTTTTACTGGTTTTGATTAAGATTTACATCAATATGTATTTATATAGATATTTTACACTGAAGCCTTTCCTAAAGAGACAATAATAATTAGTAGGCAGAATTGAAACAACTTGACTAGTAATCGTTTTGTGTTTTGTCCAAACAGCATCAACTAATAGTAGAGAGAAAGTAAACTAAACTGGAAGTTTTTAAACTAGGCACTCTTATATATGTAGATTAAATCATATAAAGAAGAATAAAACATGCTGGATAAATAAAAACTGGTTTTGTTTCTAATGGTAAATCCAACCATCAATTTTATTTATTCTAAATGGAAAATAGAGAAAAGTAAATTTTTGAAAAATATTTTTGATTTCAACTCTTATTTTTAGGAATTCAAAATAGAAGATCTGTCAAACATTTATATATTTCTCAACTTGAAACTTTACCTGAAGATTCCTCTCCTATAATAAAAAATCAGTTGTTTTTATGTTCATGAATGGTTAAAATTAACAGCTATGATAAAAAAAATAAAAAAGGTTTATGCAAATTGATAAAACAAAAGTATGATTAGTAAATTTGATTAATAATTAAGCACTAAAAGCACACTTGCAAAATTAAAGAAATCTAAAGCAGTTTGATATTAGTCTGTGCTCAACCCACATGTTTTAAAAATAAAATAAAAGAGTGCATTACAAGTAATCAAAATAATCTGTTACCTTTGTATATCAGAAATTCTATTACCAAATTCTGAACCTACTTGTAAGTTCAGTTTTTAATATTATAAAAGAAAATATATAATACCTACATTGAATAACGGAAATAGAAAGATGAATTTAACAAATTATAAGAATAATAGTAATAATAAAATTTTTTATGGCAAAAGGAAATTCTAAGACATACATCAAAATAAGATTGCAGATATTACATCTTGTAAACATGAATATTTTGAAGATTTATGTCATTTTTGAAAGCCAGTGAAAATTATTTTTAACTGGTCAGATCAGGCTTAGACCTGCTACTGGTAACATTTAACCCCGTACAACATGCCACATGTATGGTTGGTTGGCATCTAACAGCTCAAACATTCAAGTCAGCAGACAAAATTAAATATACACCTTAATAAATAAATGGAGTGCCTACTCAAATATGAGTATTCACTAAAAATAACATTTAAGGTGTTGGATTAATAAAAATCCATTCTAATGTGTATACACATACACACAGTGAAAATAGCAATGTGTATATAATTTTACAAAATGTAAAATTATACACATGTAAAAAACTTTTAGATTAAAAAAACTGTTGAAAAATAACAATGTCTTCACAAAACTATCCTCTTTTGAGAGATACTGTAATAAGTTTTAATGGTCAAAATCTCATTTTTGCTGTTCTCATGCACCAATGCCAGGTAGAAAGAGAAATTAACCCTCACTATACAGAAGTCAATTTCAATTTCATTGAAATAGTATGTGTATGTACATTTGCATGTGAGCATGTATATTTTACTTCAATGACAGACCTAAAAATATTTCTACAAATTTTTTTAAAAAGTTTTAAAAATAATTCTGTTAATTATTGAATAATTTCTGAAAAGTTCAACAAAGTCTGATAAATTTTCTGATTAAGGTTTAAACAATTTTGCCTACTTTTCTTTCTTGCAATTAGTTGGTTACTAAAAAGATTCCATGTATTTTTAATATTTTTTCTGTCTTACTGAAAAAAACTCATTGAAATTTTAAACTAATATTCTAAAGATTTATAATAGGAAATTTAGTCAGACTAGCAGGGGTCCAATGCTGTCTGATGTCATATATTTTTTCCTACTATTTGTGTTGTCACAGATGTTGATGAAAATAATTTTTGCTTCAAGCATCCTAATCTCCATAACCAATTTGATTTCATTTGCAAGATTAGACATTAAAGATTTAATGATGATGTAGTATAATGAGGAAGATCTACTTATATTTTATTGATGGCTTGTGGGTATTGCAGATTTTAAGCATATAAGCTAGTAAAGAGGACAATCTGAATCTATTAAATTATTAGTTTTTCTTCTTCATGTATTGATGATAAGCTTTTTAAGTGGAAATTTCCACTACTTGACAGAGAAATCTGTCTTCTGCTTTTCTATTAATTGAACCAACACCCACAACTTTTGTTTTGTAGCCAATGTTTATTTAAAGATTAAACTGTTAAAGATCATGGTTAGTAGATGTAATCAAGAGTTATGAGAAAAATATATTTACAAACAAAATTTCTTCATCATTGTGAATAGCTGAAGCATATTAGCAATATTATTGCATTCTTAAATAAAATTAGTTTTTTTTTATTGTGAAATTTAGGTTACCTGGCTTGGAATTTATAACTGAAAAGGGGTGTGATTGTGTAATTTTTTGACTGTATATATTGACAAAAGTCTTCTGTTGTTGTCCATGACCAGACAAGGTATAAGGAACATTACCAGTGGACGGATGACATGAATATTTTCTGTGAAAACCTGGAGGGATTTCACTTTCAAATGCAATATCTGAAGGATCTGTTGAACACAAAACAGGACCAAATTGCTATCAGTAATTGTTTCATTATAAATCATAAAAATGAATATATCTTTTTATATCTTACAGCCAGTAAAACTGAAGTCTTAGCCATTTGAAACATGAGAAACTGAATCATTTCATCTCTTGTAGCAATTAGTGCAGAGATTATTCCATAAAAAATGAAAATTTATCAAACATGAATAGACTGATATTTTATATCCCAAGTAATGTAAGCAATAAAATGAATAAAAGTTATAACAGAAAATTGTCTTGATTATCAGTTTTGTTTTAATATAAAAATGTTTCAGTAAAATAAAAAATTGTATCTGACAAGCAGAAAAATTATATTTCAGTCTTTTGATATTTCTTGAAACTAAATTTAAGTGATTGAATTCTAAGATTACAGTTTAAAAAATGTTTAGATACCACTGAAAATTTCCTTCTGTGATGAAAAAATAATAAACAAGATTTTTTCTTGATATCATACCTTATGCATCTGTTAAGAAAGAAAATAAATGTGTTCCAATTAATTGCTAAGGTTTAAAATGTGTTAATTCTATAAACAAAGGAAATATTTGTTCACAATTTATTATAAAATTATAAACAATAATTGTTATATATAATTTAATATACTACCTTTTATCAATGCAAAGACATTAAACAGGTATTTTTGGAATGAACAGTATACAAAATGTACTGACAAGTTATGTTGTACTGGCATTGTACCATCTGAACATTGTAAATTGGAAGAAGCTGTATCAACCATGACAACAAAAGAAGCTGTAAGAATTTCTTTTATTAATAACAAGTTTGAAGAATTCATAACAAAAATGGGATTAATTATTTTTACTATTTTTTAAATAAATCTTTAAAATAATATGAAAAGTTTCATTTTATGATTAATTTTCAAAATAGAAATATCTAAAACAATTTACAAAATAATAATTATATTCAATATCATTACAAAAATACAATGTGAATAAAGACTGCATCAAAATCTTTGAATAAACAGATTTCCTCAAAGGAAAAATTATGCAGAAACAGAAGTCTTAATTTTAAGTAAAGATTTTATAATTCCAGATCATCTGAGGCTATTGACTTCAAATATTTAGCATAAAAAAATAAAATTCAAATCCTTTCATGAGTTGGAGAAAATGTTTTCAATCATTTTTCAATGCTTAATGTGTTCCCATAGTTATCACTAAAAATATGAACAAAATGTCCAAAAATTAAAATGAAGTATGAAATTTTCATTAAAAAGAATGTTTTTCAAGGCCCTATATACAATTATTATATGAAAAAGACACCAATAAACGAAACCATTAGTTAGATTCAAATTTACAATTTTTAAATAACATCAACATATATCGTATCTTTTTTGTAAGGATGGAAGGTTTTAAATGTATCATTGTAGATTGGAACTTTTTGAAAACTCAATGAATCAATTCTGATAAAGCAGAACCAGAAGTTAAATGCCACGGAATCAGTCTTTTTTTCTTGTATTATCATGTCAAATGCCAGAATGTCTGATGTATTATTATTATTATTTGAAATTCTGAAAAAGTGATGCTACATTTATTGCATAATGACTGCATTTTTTATTAGAATGAATGAATGTCAACATTAAATGCTTATGCAAGAATTAATAGCAACAAAGTCAGTAAAGGAGTTTTACCAAACCAATAAAATTTGCTCACATCTATTAATTAATATTAATTTTGTAAAATGGTCAGTATTTATTTTATGAGAAACTGAAGACACAGATGATCATTTTACCAAATTTATTTAAGCTGCTGTCTTTTATCCTACAAATAAATAGTTTGTAATAGACTATAGTGGATGTCTCAGAACGAGAAAATGGGGAGCCAAGTTTGAATTCCAATTGAGTTTGTTACATTCATTTTTGTAAAAGTACCCTTGGAAAAAGTATAAATCCATCTCTTCTCCTCTGCTCCAGCTATGGATTAAATAGCAGGGTAGTCTGGGCTCTCTAGCTATTGTTGGCAACCAATCTAGGAGAAGGACAATACAGTCAGGAAAAAATTATGGAGTTCACAATTGTGGTGTGGGTTTGTGACATATAAACTTGACTGCAGTTGATGAGGTAGGTAGGTAGGTAGGTAATAGACTATAGATTTTCTTTTTATAAAATCAAATATTGTTATGCAAGCAAATAATTTCATAATTTAATAATAATGATAAATAATGTGCTAATAGTTTTGAAGCAGAAAGAGGAGCAGAAATATTTTGGATAGATGTGACATACAGGAAAATCAATGTAAAATTGATTGACAATTGAGATTAAAGAAATAACAAAATAAACAAAAATCATTAGTTGCTGAATTATTTGACTTAGTCAATAAAATAACATGAGCTAACATTAAATGCCAGGAGTATGCTCTGATGTCTGTAGCAAAGATTTAGGAACAAACATTTTTTTCCTAATACCTTTAATAAAAACAAACAAAACCTAGTGTTTTGGATTTAACATTCTGTGGATAAGCTGAATAAATACACTAACATTTACTTGCAACACTTCGTTTATGTTTGTGAACATCAGGTGGCAAAAATTTCAAGGACAAAATAAGCAAAATATGTTAAGCATCACACCTGAATGTTCCTGAGTGATAAAGTTAAATAGGAATTTAGTTTTGCAATGCTTTCTAATCTGAACTCATTTTTATCAAAGTACTTTCCTTAATTCAAAAGCAAATTCATTTTGACTAAAAAATAATTAGAAATCTCAAAATAAAGTACAATTAGATCAAATTAAATTTTAGCAATTTTGCAAAGGAAAATAAAAAAATTAACTAAAGAATTTCTTGAACAGTAAAATCTTTCACAGATTTATCTGTGAAAGATGTCATTTTTTAATTTAATGTCATGTGAAACATGACATTTTTTAATTTCATATATTTTAGAAATTAAATTAATTAAAAATCGTTTTAAAAAACTTGTTTATTTTCCAAATGAAGTAAATATTTTGAATTTTAATACTAAATTTATCTAACTAAAGTTCTTGTAGATAGAAAATTATAATGCTGAAAAACTCTTTACTAAATATTCATCAATTTTACTTTGAAAGCAGTATTAGCCAAACTTTTCTACAAACATTCGTAATATTTCTAACCATGTTACAAAACTGATTTGTACTTATGTTTTTATTTTTGAAGAAATCTCAGATTAAATTTTTAATGACAGTAAATTGAAAACAAACAAGCTTACAATTATATGTTTAAAAAGCCACAAAAAAAATATTAGCAAAATAAAGTTTAAAGCTTACAAAATGGAAACTATGAAATCATTAAATAAAAACTGTAAAAATTGTACATGTCACACAAATCTATGGTTTAGTACATCAGTTCCACAAAGTCTTAAAACTGAAACATGATTTTTTAGACAATTTGTTGGCATATAAAACGCAATGATGTGGTTTGTGTAATACTTTGTGTAAGATTGTATATTATTTTTCTTTGATCCTTTCTTGAGATGTAATATTTAAGTGTTTTTATGTTTATAAAACAGATTTTAAAAATTAAAACAAGTAGAAAGTGGAGATTTATTACTTCAAATCAATTTGTATAGTCATCAAAATAAAGTTAACATGTAAATATCTTAAATTACTATTTTCATTCAATTCATATAATCTGTATACAGATTGTACAACAGATCATCTATTTTTTATATTAATTTATTACGAAAAGATTTTCTTAAATTTATATAAATATACATATGGGGGAGAGGAGTTTGAAAAGTTTTCAGTCTGACCTACTTCCTAAAATCTGACAAAATCAACCCAATTTTCTTTGGGGGGGAAAAATTCTTGATTGTGCTGAGAACTTTTCAGTGTTCACTCATATATACAAGATTAATTTTCAAACAAAAACTTCCTGATTATATGCATATCCATGTTATGTCATTGTGTAATATTTTGAACATAACATATATTGTATTTATACATGACAACTTCAGTCACACACACAAGATTGCATATATTGTAGAATGTGTAATTGTGTAAATTTTAAATGTCATATCTTTAAAGTAAAATTCTTAAGCACCTATAAAAATATTAGACATTATTTATTTTAAACTTTACAACAATAAAATTGTTTTTCACATGCCTATAACTATACAAGTGTATTAACATTTGCAAACATTTGCTCACTTTTGGGGGGACTTGTGTTTTTCTTTCCTCTGTGTGTACCTTCTTTCTTGGGATTAGTAGAAACTTTGCCTTCTTTTGGGGAAGTAGAAGAAATGCTGGAACTCTGAGAATCATCCAGAGATGCAGTTGTACTTTCACCCAAAAAGATACTTGCAGATTTCTTGAGCTTGGCATATGTAGTCAGGACCATTTCCAGTTCACTTTCACTGAAATAGAAATATGTACATATGAGAAAAATATCAATAAAAAGTTTAAAGAAATTCAGACAAAAGTACTATTTGGCAGCATTGTACTTTTATTGAGATCATATGTAATACCCTCAAAAGTTGAATAAAATAACAACATTTAAAAAAATTAGCATTGTCATATCTTTATATGTCTTGCATAATCTAATGAAAACATTAAACACAGGAAATGTATGCTTGGTGAATAAAATCACTGTTGTAAATTATCAACTATCATTTCATGATTTTTTTAAAAAGCATTACAAGGTTTTGCTTGTATGCTTTATCTGTTTCAAAAACCACCAGTTCCCAAAGATTTAGACATATTTATAGGAAGTGATATTATGAATGCAACTTCATTGATTTACAATGATGAATAATGCACATAAAATAGGATCTTATAATAATCAATGTGAGAGATCATCATCACCCTACCTAATCATCTTTTATGTTTTTAATAAATATACACTTCCTCAACACAATTAGATTTAACACCTATGTATAGCATATTTTACAAGGAGTGTGAATATAACGATTATTACTGGAATGTAAAAATAGTCTTTTTAGTACAAATTTAAATGAGAAAGAATTTTTTTTAAACTTAGCATTTATTTTTATATAAAAACTGATTGCTATTCTAATAAGCAAACTGACAAATATTCTATGAATAGTAATTTTTTTTATAAGGACTACATTTGGATTTTTGTGCTAGTGAAGGATTATTAACCATTGAAAAAAAAGAAAACTGACCGACTTCAAAATAAGGGCCTCTACCTAAACCTATCTCAGTCATTGTACAAGTTCTTTGACCAGCCAAAATAATTGCATCTTTTAAAATCTTCCTGTAAAGATGTTCAAAAGTGATGATTCTTTGTGATATAATCATGCAAATTTGTTTTAATTATAACATCCTTTAATCAGTGTATATAATATCCAGTAATAAGCAAATGAATAAGAATATTAATGGAAAATGTGTCAAAAATAAAACCAATAAAAAGATACCATTTATTAAACAAAAGAATGTAAAACCTTAACAACATAGCTAAATGAGAAATGCTAGTATTTACTTTGAATATTGCAAGAACCGGTTGAAATCTTCAGCACTAATTGGTTGGGTAATGTCATCTTTCATTTCGTTTTGTAGTGTTTTTTTCAACTGTAGAGTTTCCTGTAAATAAAATCAGAGAATAATTTTAATTATATACAAAATATACTAAAATAATGTAAGAAGTGACCAGAAATTACAAGCAGGAATTTTTAGGCAAAAGATTTTAATAAAGTACAAGTAAAACAAGAGTGCATATCGTCATGTAATAGTATCTTTATCATGACAATAATTTTTATTAGTGAAAACAATTTATTACAATACATATGCACAAGTATGGACACAGAAGTTCTCACTTCATGTTACACAGGATTTATACTTATTCTATCTTTATTTTGGTTTTGAACATTTTTTAAACAATAATTAGATCCTCAAGCTTTGAAAACTGAAATATTGTGAAAGTAATTAACTATGAAAATTATGCAAATTTGAAATTGTATACATTTAAAAAATAATTAATCTCTATATGAATTTTTTAACACCTTTTTATATTTTTTTGATTGAGAAAATCTGAAAGCTTACAAAAATGGGAATCCAAATTAATTTAATAAAAATTAAAAAACAAAATATATAACTGATGTTCTAAGTAACATAATCAGATATTTCCTTTTGTACAGTATTTCTTAATACCTTTCCCAGCGTAGATGTGTGCATACATTTTTACCGAAAATGTCTTTTTCAAACACAGATGAATAAACACATAACGTTCAAAAACTAGCTATAGACGTATTTATATGTTAATCTTGATTCTTTTTATGCCCTTCTGAGCTTGAAATGAGTCCAATTGTTAACTCATACGTCTGGTAGAGGTGTTCGCCACCACTCAGGTACTTCAAGGTTTCTTAGTTACTATATTAAAAATAAATAAAAAATTCATCTGAAAATGAACCATTTGTCCTAAAATAATTGGCAGGGAAGGGGTTAATCTGTACTCCTTAATATGATATGCCTTAAGAGTGGCACAACACATATAACTTCATTATGATAATAGGTGCTTTCAAACAATGGGCTAGATTTTCAGTTGATATTTATGTCTATACTTGTTTGTTTATTGGCATATCATCATCAGCATGATTTTTAAGATGTACAAATTTTATTGGCATATCAACAGCTGCATGGCTTTTAAAATGTAAAATTTTTTTACCAACATTGGTATGTCTTTTAAGATGTAAAACTTTTATCAACATATCAACTCTTAATGGTCATACTAAAATCAATGAATGTACATATAAGCATGGATTTAAGGTGTAAAACTTGTTGGTTTCATAACTAAGCATCTACAAAAAACACAATAATAGAAGAGAGATTTTTTTATATAAATTTATGTTAATCACTGATCAAATAGGATTAGTTGCAAGAGAAAAGCAGTACAGTATCTATAATGGAAAGCATAAAGTGAACAGTCATAAATAATTCTTGTTAAAAGAGCAAGAAGACTATACAAGCAGAAATTTTGGCTCCTGAATGAAATTCACCTTGTTAAGATTTAACTAAAATGCATTTAGCAAGTTCCTGGATAGAACTTAGAATCCATACTATGTTATGATCTTGATTTGAGCGGCAATTATAGATTTTAAATTAGCAGTTAAAAGAAAATTAACAACAAGCATTTAGCTAGCTTTGGTTCTATTGTCAATATAGAATTAACTTGTCAGTTGATATTCTTTAAATGAAGTAAAAATCTAAAAAGGATTGGTGTGATTTCATCAAATCTGCAAGGCACTTACAAAAGACAAAACTCATCAGTTAAATCATTAATTTTATGTTGCATAATAAAAGTATACCAATAGATACAGTTTAGTTTGGTGATTGTGAAGGAGAAAAGAATCTAAGAACAAAATCAGTAGAATTGAGTGAGGCTTACATATTAATCAAAACAAATTAATGACAATAAAAAAAAGAAATAATGATTTATATAAGAGATAAATAATATGTCATGCTAATATAATATTTGAAGAAACTATTTATCTATTCTAACCAAATAAAAGAACTGATAATCACAAAAAATATAAATAAAAATAACATTTTATAGTTAAAGGACAAAGTGAAAAAATGTTTAAAAGCAAGTTTAAAAAGAAAAGTTCTGCAAAATAACAAAACATATTTGCTGCATATGTGCAGAGAAATACTTCCTGATATACATCTTTTTGATCTCTTCATGAATTTTAAGCAGCTCAAATTTCTACTCCAGAGTTTTTTCCAGATTCACATTAGTAATTTTTTTTATGAGAAAATATTTTGAAATCTTAAATCTATAAAGGCTAAAAAAAGCTGTAATTTTAATATAATTATTAATAATATAATTATGATATACATTATTATTATAATAATGAAAATAATATTATATCAAATGTGAAATTATTATTAATGCAATGTTTTTCATAAATGATTGTGTGCTGATAAAGAAAGGTAAAAAAATATTTGTATTCAATTTTATTGATTTGTGCAGTCAGTTAGAATTATGATTTAATAAAATATAACAAACATAACATGAAGAATTTGGATTTGTAGTGAGGAATTACATATAATGGGAAACATTATATTTTTATGATGTGAAGAGAGTTTATTGAGAACAGTTTTGTTTGCACTAGTAAGGTTGTCACCCATGATGTTTGGTGCATCAGTACCTTACCTTCTTGTAGTGCTGCACAAATTCAGCCAGTTCTTTAGCTAATATTCTTGCACGTTCCTTTAGGGGCAGTTTCTTACTAGGCACAACTACACGAAAATTTCTTTGTAAGTTAACTGCAGCTCGCTTTAAAAAGCGTAGAACCAGATCCTGATATGGGAGAAAAAGAACCCACAAATAATGCTAATGTCAAACAAAACAATGAAGAAACAGAAATTGTTGAAGTAAACAAGTTGCAAAATACTGGATAAAGGTTTAGTTCTAATAATGTATTGGCTGATTTTCAAGTCTTTATTTTAATTGCATAGAAATAATTGATTCAAAAATATTCATCTCTACATATATAATGTTAAGGTAGTTGCAAATATTAGGTTAATTTTCACTAAATTTTAACTCATAAACATGGGCAATTGTTTTATTATAAATAAAACAAAAGCAGTATTCTTCCTCTATGTGCATGTCTCTTCAGGGCTCGGCAATTATGGCTCCCACAATTTCCTGTCCTTTGTTGCTCTTTGTAATTTTTTTCTTTTTGTTATTTCTCTTAAACCCTGTTTTGCCATCCATTTACACAAACACGTTAGGTAGGTTATGCACTGTTTTCCTCTGTCCTTCTTGCTTTCAATCTATCCTGTGAGTATCAAATTTTCCAAGTCCTCTTTCCTCATTATGTGCCCTAGATATTTCAACTCTCTTTCTGATGTTGAGTATAAGTGTACATTTTGTTTCCATTTTCTCTAAAACTTTGTCATAGGTTTTTTTTTATAAATTTAACATAGATTTTTAATTATTATATACTGGCATGTAAAAGATTTGGGTCAACTACATAAAATGATTATACCTCTTTATGTTATTAAGAACTTAAGAAGTTGTTTAACAGTATACTTCTATCAATAATTTCTGTGCACCTTGAATATTGGAAAGATAAGTTGTTGCATTTTCGTAGGTGCTGCGTAACACAAGATACATTAATTTAAGCAACTTGATGCTGAATAAATATCATGCAAAATTATTGGGCCAATGAAATATCTGATAATATGCAAATTTCTAAGTAAGAATTGTTCCATTTTATTAATGAGTGTAAGGTGCCTTGACAAGTCATTGTAGTTGTATATTAGCTTGCTTTTTTCTTTTTTTTTCTCGCTAAAATCATGGCTAAAATTTCTGCTGAAAGAAAAATGGAGGTTGTGACTAAAGAGGAAGATGACTGAATGAGGAATAATCACAGGAATTTCCAGAAACAGACATTTGCTACTACTGGAAGTGTTTAAAGTGCAAAGTAAACTGGAAGAACACATGAAAAGAAGATTGTGAGAGTCTCAGTAGGCAATCCAAAATTAACAACCAGACAAATGAGGAGTGAATACAATTCTTAGCAGTAAAGTTTCAGTTAATGTAGAACACAGAGTATTATGAAAAAAATACAATTTGAATGGGTGTATAGCAGCAAAACAAAACCATCATTAACAAAAAGAAAACAACCCCAAAACCATCAGAATAGAAGATTGAAGTGGTTAAAAGAAATCTAATGTGGAATGCTGGAAAGTGGCAAAAAGTAATTTTTTTACTGATGCATGCAAAATACAGTTACATTTTAATGTAAGAGAATATGTAAGAAAAGAGCTGAAAGGTGACATTTTTGCTGGTGGCCCAGTATTTTTCCATGGCCTATTTCCAGCATCACCCATACAGTATTAACAAAAATGCAGTAACTTGTTTTCTGGCCTTCAAAGATCATAAACTGTACTAAGAAAAACATACTGCTAATAACTCCTGATTTGGGGGTAAAATTAACAAAAGTAATTTACCAAAGTGGCCCAAAAGTTTTCACACCAGTGTACTTATTCTATAGGTTTTATAGTGACTGACTAGGAATTAATTCTACACATTCCAATAAAAAATGTCAGATACATGATAAATAAATGTCAGATACATGATAAATGTATAAATAAATGTCAGATACATGATAAATGTATAAATAAATGTCAGATACATGATAAATGTATAAATAAATGTCAGATACATGATAAATGTCAGTAGACATTAATTGCAAGGTAACACTTTCCATTCCTAAGAAGATTGAGAAAAGATTTTATCAGAAATACCTGAATTTGTATTTTGGAAATTCTACTTTAAAGTTTCATTAAATTTGGCAAGAACATATACTATACTAATTCCAGACAAAATTTGCACAATACTTGCAACATAATTCCATAATGTGACAATTGAAATAATAATGTCATCTTCAAAAGATTTAGATCTCTGTCTATATTTCTGAGATGATGTACAGTATTTACATTAGTCAGACTATTGTCCTCATCTTTGTCGCCATATTTCTCAAGGACACATGGCACAGTGGATAAAGGCGTTGGTTAGATCCAGTGATAGACCCAAAGAGTGTGAGTTCAATACCCGGTTAAGGCAGTGGAGAACTTTCAGAGGGAAAATTAGCAGGAGATAACTGATAACTGACATCCATCAAACATGGCACGTGGAACTAGAACAGTCTACCCCAGTGATCGAAATAAAGGGTTCAGTTCGAAATTCCAACCACCTGAAGAAGGCCGGAGCGTACAACGGCCGAAACGTTGTGACAAATATGGCGACAAAGATGAGGACAATAGTCCGACTAATTTAGATCTCTGTATGGTTTTCACTACATTCTCAATGGATTTACTTTGAATTACTTCAATATACTGTCATTAATTGTGACTAGCAGAACCCATGTAAGATTTATCACTTTTTAATGCTGCACTCTGTACTTTTCAACCCATGACAATTCCTGGATAGTTTTATAAGAAAAGTGACAGTCTCACTTAAAATACTGCAATGTCTTCAACAGATCATTAAGTTACGAAACATGAGTTATCTAAGATGATGCCCCTTTCAATCTGGCTCTGTGTCACACTGTATTTTTATCTCTCTATGTCTCCCTCTCTCATTGTTTTACTCTCTATGCCCTCTCTTTTTCTTTTGCCTCTTGGATGCTCAATAAAGTCTGGATTTAATGACATGCACCATACACAGGTAGATACAAGTATATTAATATATAGATAATAATTTAAAAAATAATCCTTTATTCATAATTTATTAATTGGCAAAATTAATAAATTATGAATAAAGGATTATTTAAAAAATAATTAAAGTAAATCAGATTTAAAATTTGAGTCCCTAAAATATTGGCTTATTTAACTTACCTTTTCTAATGCTAACAATTGAATTTGTTTTAATTTATAAGTATCTTCACTTACTGGCCCTGTTTTATTTAACAGCATGTGCCACTTAAATTTTTCTGTTATTTTATATTTATCTTTCTTACTCTTAAGTATTTT
The DNA here is from genome assembly GCA_964036315.1 of Acanthosepion esculentum. NCBI lineage: Eukaryota > Metazoa > Mollusca > Cephalopoda > Sepiida > Sepiidae > Acanthosepion > Acanthosepion esculentum. The sequence continues at coordinate 41,585,888 of OZ038502.1, read as the reverse complement.
GTTTATCTTTTTAAGCAATCAACTAAAACATAGAAAAAAGCTCTATAAAAACTTCAATGTTGCTTTTTTAATGGAATATAAATTACAAAGTTTACTTAAAATAAAAAATGTACATGGTAAATTAAAGAGAAGGTTAACAGGTTAGAGAGGGTTAGACAGAAGGTATTAGGTATATTTCAAACCTAAGATTAGATCTAAGTAGGGTTAACTATTCAGTATACACTCCTGATCAAAAATTTAAGACCACTTGAAATTTTTTTAAAAAGACTGTTTTTCATGGAAAAATTTTAAACATTTCTTACTTAAGGTTACTAATTTTATAATCTAAAAGGTTATGTAGACAAAAACTTATAATCCAAACATTTTATTGAGAAATTGACATTTTTATAAAATGAGGCATTTTACACTTGATCAAAATTATAAGACCAGAGACAAAAATTCTATGAAATTGTATGAAAAATGTATGAAAACATTCAACAACCAAATGTAATAATGAGTTCTACCTCCACTGGTTTTGATGACTTTTGATGAATTCTTTGGGGCATGCTAGAAATTAGTGTTTCCATTAAGCTGCGAGGAATATTGCTCCAGCTTCTGAACATAGCTTCACGAAGTTCATTTTTTGTTGAATATTGTTTGCCATTTCGATAAACATCTCTTGCCATCCATCCCCAAACATTTTCAGTTGGGTTCAAGTCTGGTGAGCATGCAGGATGTCTCAAGAGATGGACCCCATTTTCTTGTAGAAAGGTCAAGGTCTGGCATGCAGCATGGATTGCAGCATTATCTTGTTGGAATAACCATCCACCCTGTCACAAAAGATGGCCCTCCATCACCAACAATGCTTTTTGTAGCATGCTAACATAACCAGCCACTGTCTGATGACCCTGCACCACCTGGAGCTCCATCGTCACTCTGTAAGAAAAGGCACCCCCATACCATTAGGGACCCTCCACCACTATGACATGTGGATAAAATTTCAGGAGGCATGTTTTTGTTGCCAATATCGTTGGAAGCCATCAGGACCATCTAGATTGAATTTTTTCTCATCAGAAAACAGGACTTTTTTCCACTTCTCAATGTCCCATGTTTGGTATTCACAACCAAACATTAAAAGATTCACTTTGTGACATGGAAGCAGCCAAAGAATTTGTTTGTGCTTTTTATTTACCATGCCTTTTTGTCGTAAGTGTCATCTGATGGTTACTGGACTGCAATCAGCATCTGTGGCTGCCTTAATTTGACTAGAAGAAAGTCCACTGGCTTTCACAACAACCCATCTTATTATCCTACTCAATGCCAGAGAAATTTGGGGGGGCCTACCAGTAGACTTTATGTTTCCATAATTCACACTGTCCTTTAGAAAGTTGCAAATCACAGTTTTACTGTGATTTACCTTAGCTGCGATTGCCCGCTGTGACAAACCTTGATTATGGAAATCTAGAATTCAAGCACGCTCAACTTCGGTAAGTTTGCTTGCTTTAGGCATGGTGACACCTTTACGCAGTGATTGCTAATCTCTAACTGAACTAAAAACATTGGAATTACCCTAGATCTAACAATTTATACCCACCTGGTCTTATAATTCTGATTGAGTGTAAAATGCCTCATTTTATAAAAATGACCATTTCTGAATAAGTTGATTGGATTATAACTTTTTGTCTTTTAGATTATAGAATTAGTAACCTTAAGTAAGAAAAAGTTTATAATGTATCCATGACAAACAGTCTCTTATAAAAATTTTTTTGAAGTGGTCTTAAATTTTTGATCAGGAGTGTATTTCAAGGTAAGAATGTCTGAGTATACTGTAAGATATGACTTTATATGAAGAAAGCATTTTTTAATGAGTTAAAGTTGTGCTGTGTTTGCAATAGAAATTCATTGGAAAAAACAAAACAAACAAATGATGGATAACCATGTGACTGCCCAACAAAGAAAGGGTAGCCAGTCATAGGAGCATTTTTTTTCTTTGTTTTATTCTAAAAATAATTTGTCTACTTAAGGTGTGTAAAATAAAAGAGAAATCAATTTCTCTTGAGTAGTTCATGAGTTAAAAGTGATACTGTATTTGCAACAAAAATTCATTGTAAATCAATCCCCCCCCAAGATGGCATTTACAGTGCCACTTCACTCAGTCTGTAACAAATTTGCAAAGATTTAAAAAGAAATTTTAATTTCAAAACATCACTTACAGTTAAAGGACAAATTTGTCCTCAACAGATCATAAAACATGATTTAACCCCTCACTACAAATAATTGCCTTTATCTAAGATGACCCTCCTCCAATCCCTCTTTATGATACTCTCACTTTATGTACAGTGGAGGGAAATAAATATTCCTATACCATGAAATTTTTTAATTAACATAGTTATAACTTATGAAAAAACTTGAAATCCATACAATATTTCTTCACCATTGTATAATGCTGCAATATTTTTTAAAAAATTAGAAAACTATGTCATAAATGAAATTATGTGTTATTTATAAAATTTCGAGGTGAAAAAAGTATTCGTACAAAATATGTCTTTAATATCAAAAGGCTTAAATTACCTTTATTTACATAATTCTTTGTTATATTTTGCTAGATTCTTCCAATTATCTTATTACTGGAACAATTGAGAACATTTTGCAATTTATTTCTTATATAAGGTTATATACACACACACACACACACACACAAGTGTCCTAGTCTTGGGTTGACAACATACATCTTATTGACATGTTAGCCAGGTACTGCTGTGGATTAGGCATATATGCATGCAATTTGAGTTTTATTTTAAGATAATCTAAATTTTATTTAAAATATATTTTAAGAATTATTAGAAATTTTATTTAAAATAAAACAAAATAAATGGTAAATTAAAATTGATCATAGCCAAAGTTGAGTTTTACTGAACAGAATGGACAAATTATACTGTAATGAAATAATCATGTATGAAATATAAACAAATTCATGAAAATAAGATTAAAAAAAAAGAAAGATTTTAATTTCAAAAAGTCATTTGCAGTTTAAGAGCAAATTTGTCAAGAAGTCATTAAGTCCTGAAACATAATTTAACCCCTCACTACAAACAACTATCTTTACTAAGAAAACACTTTCCAATCTCCGTGTCACACTCCTTTTGTCTCTCTTCACCCCCCTCTCTCTCTACACTCCATGTCATCTACTTTTTTGCTTTGCCTCTCAAGCAAAGCAAGTGTGGCATATTAATATACAGATTTAAAAAAATCAATACTCAATCAGTTTTAAATCGTTTTTCTTTTAGCACTTTTATATCATCAAATATTCTACATAACTAATATTATTACTTCTATTGGATAAATATAAAATCAACTTATTTTCTTTGAGGTTTTTGTGATAATGTTTGGAAGAAATGTCAAGATTTTGATTGAAATGATTAAAGAACTCTAAATGTCACTTCATTTGCATCCAAAAAACCTCATTTGTATTTGAGATAAACATCACTTTTTTTTTAGTCCAAACCCCTAATAATATTGTTGTAAAGATATTAATATCACAAGGCAATACATTTATTACACTAATAAGAGATAGAAACTAATTTACAAGAAGAAAAATTATTAATAAATGATTGTAAAAGAAAAAGCAAGCAAAAAGTTTATAAAATTATTTTCCAAAGCATCTTACCATTTGATCATTAAGGGAATCAACATTCCCTTCTTCAGTGGAAGTGGCTTCTTTCAACAGTCGCTGTTGTACTTTATTCAAATAGAGTGCAAATGCCGTCCGAGCTTGTAATTGACTGTAAAATACAAAAAACACAAAACATTGATAAACATACTTTATACAGAATTTTATTGTAAATTTTCATACTGTTCAAATCTGTTTTAATGTTTGATGATTTTAGTTGCCACAAAATAACAACATTTACCATTTAAATGATATTTTTCACATCTATGAGATCATATATAACCACATAAATATATTTATGTCCATTAATACGTAATTAAAATGGTGTGTATGTGCATGGGATGCCGAGCTGGATATATGATAAAAGTTTTACACAGATCTTCCATAGCCATACCAGAAACCATTCATTTAGATTGGTAGATATATTTCATTTGTAAAATCTGTTTTGATGAATTAAGATCTTTTTCTTATGATGAAATTTTGATGAAAAGGATGATATTTTATGGTAGAATCATAAAAGAACTTATTAAAAAACAGCTTTTTATGCGATGGATAAGTTGTCGTCTAAATTAACCAAAAATGAAAATGACTACTCATTTTAACAGATATATTTACCAAAATTACACAAAAAAATCTTGAAATATTAAAGAGTAAATTTATTCAATGAAATCGCCATTGGCTTCAACCATAGCCTCCAGATAACTTCAGAATCTCCTGCAACTCTTTTGGACAGTCCCCTTTTTTAAGTTGGTGAATGCTGCTTCAGTTCATCTTCAGTGTTACAAGGAGTTTTGTTGGTCATTCGCTCAACTGTTCCCCACACATAATAATCAAAGGGTCAGATGTAAGGGATGATGTGGTTGCAAAAATTGTCTGAAAGCCATGACTGGGTTCTTCAGCTTATGTGGAATGGTGCAAAGTCCTGTTGCCAGGTATAGGGTCTTCCAGCAGACACCCTCTTGAACACCTCAATATAGGCCTCTGTGTTGAGTCTGAAGCCCTATGAGAAGATGAATGGAGGCATAACATTGCCATCACTAGTGATCACTCCAAACACCTTTGTAATCACCATTAGACTCATCCAACTCTTTCCAAATCCTCTGCACTGTTTTCAGATTGACACCCAAACACTCTGAAATGTTCGTATTGGAGCTTCCATTGTGAATGCTAAGTAGTACAGCATGCCGGTTCCAAATTTCTGGCAAAGTGAATTGTGTCAGGGTGCTCTTTTTCTCACAGATGTGCCCAACTCACCCTACACTGTGCAGTCGACAAAATAAAAAACAATGTACATGTGTGAAATTATAAATATATAATGGCGACAATTTACTCATCGCACCCTGTATGCTGACTGGAAAAGAGAAAAATATTTTTGCTTGATACATACCATAAAAAAAAGTTTCAGCCACATAAAAATTTATAAAAACACAATGTTGTTTCCTTGCAGACATTAATCATCACTTGTGTTTCTACATATGCAGAATGATCAGACACAGAATGCTACTAAGTGCTATCCCACAGTGAGATGACCATTTTTGTTTTTAAGAATCAAAATACAATGACTGCCTAAATTATGTTTCATAATCCACAAGTATTTTATTGCAAGTCTTTCTTTTTTGGAATCTTTCTGGTAAATGAAAATGATACCAGATTTACATACCTTAAATTGCCTCCATTCTCCAGAATTTCAATTATGTCCACCTTCTGCAGAGCTGCATCTATTTGGCTGGTTAGGTCTTTGTTTTTTGAATAATCAAGCAAGGTTTCACTTGGTGCCTGACTACTGTAAGCAGACATACCTGCTATGGGTGATGGACATGTTCGGCTGAGAGTGCAATAACTGGAACTCACTTTATCTAAGCCATCCAGGGAAGAGTAGAAAAATGGTTTGGTTGGAGATGATGATGATGTTGTGGCTACTTTGTCAGCCAAAATAGCATGACCTACAAACAAAAAAATGTGTGAAAATTGTATAAATCATTCTACCAAATTAACAATTTAAATTAATGCCAATACTAAGTTGATGCAAAAGATTTTGGTGCTATCTTTTAAACAATTTTAGGGAAATATTAGAAGCGTCTTTCAAATTTACTCAGCTCTGTGGTGCATGATTTACAACTGAAAGATTCAGAAACAAGGAAAATAGGTTCCACACAAAGTTTAATTGAAAAGAACGTTGGTTAGCATTTAAATCTTTAAATCTTTCTTTTCTCATTGCTGGATACAAAGAAGAGATTTTTGGGTAATGGAAAATTAATTCATTACAAAAATCCAAAATTAAGAAAATCAGTCACTGGTGATGAAAAATGAAGATCTCAACCTAAATGGAAGAGGAATAGAAGTTCTGTATTTGGTGGTGGTATTCAAAGCAATTTTTTTTCTTTTTATTACAAAATGCTGGAGTTGTACAACACTGCAGTGAGCAATTGATTTATTTGAAGCCAACAGTACATGTAGCTTATCTGATAAAAATTAAAAAGTAGGAATAATTAGACTAGAAAATAGCACAAAGGTTTTATGCAAAGTGCATGAGAATGAGAGCATGATCATATTTTTCTCTTCCTTTTAGAATGTTTTCATATTATATAGGAAAAATGTAAGCCATCACAGTGGTGTAATGTCATTTAAACCAATTTGAAATTAAAGTATATTGACTTGATTGAATGGATGGGGACAGAAAAAGAGAAAGAAAGAGAGGGAAAAAACCCTTGTTGACAGTTTAAATTTTGAGGCTTGTCAAGAAACTCTTTAAGCTGAATTAAGCCATCATTTATTTTCCTACTGAATCAAACTGTATAACCTGAACATACCATTAAATCAACATGAAATAAAATTGAAAAATCCCCTGTTAGAATGAGACATTTTCTCTAATTTAAATTGGCCATTTTATCACATGAGTAATACTCACTTGTAATTGCTTCAGAAGGTGATTTTGATTTTTTAGCTCGTCTACTTCTTCCTCGTCGTGGTTTCCTGGGTCTGACTCTTCGCTCTTCTAGTTTCCGTTCATACTGAAGTGCACGACGTTGGGCCTGCACAAAGGATTCACAGTTCTGATGGAAACAATAAAACACAGTACATATCAACCACTCTCTACTTAATCAAGTTGACAGTCCTACCATTGGCCGAGATGATTATTTGAATCATCAGCAACATCACTGATTCTTCTAGTGAGACCCAGAACTTTCCAATATCTAACATTATTAGTACAAGTATTTAACTTATTTTCCCTCCATCAAAATAAGTCTCTACTCTTTATTTTTAAGATTAAAAAATATTTATTTCCTTTTCTTCCATTTAGTGAGCCAAATAAATCCAATATAAAAATAAACATTCAATTTTAGTCTTATGCAGATGACTAATGAATGATTTTTGATTATATTCTATGATGATAAATGTTTAAGTGATATTGTAATGTCGGAGTTCAGCAATTATTTTGTTATATTTGATTTTGTAGGGAATAAAATGAAAGAACCAAATACAGTGAAATAATAGCTATTTCATGATCTTCATAAGTATTTTACAGAATCCTAGGACTGAGTAGTTTAAACAAGAAATAATAAGTTTTTCTTTTATTAATTCACTCATGAGTAATTCACTTAAGATAAAGCTTCATTAATATGAGGCTGACTATGAAGGAGTAATGCTAGAGCTGTAAATTCTTATATGCATTAATTTCAACTCTTCTTATTAATAACTGCAATTGTTTCTTTCCAGGTAAACTGGCATCTGACTGTTCAAAGATAATTTTTCAGTTTGAATTCTGTTATGCCAGTTAATCAATAAATATACAGTATTCAGCTGGTTATTGAAAATGTTGGTTAGTTCCTATTATTGGTTACCATAACACAAACACATTTGTGCTCAGGACAATGATTTTATATCAAGATATGTCTTGATGTTTTAATCATTTTTTTAATGTGGCTACAAAATCAATCATAAACAGTAATAATAGGTTTGCAATATAGCCTCACTATATTCTTCTATTTCTATATATGATAAGCATATTCAAACATAATTAATATGCAAATGAAATTAATAAAGATGACATTTTTAAAGCATACATTTGCAATTAAATATTTGATTAACAAAGAAAGTATCACTAATTTTGCTAATGATCATTTCTAAATATATTTTTTGTGATGACAGCAGACAATAACAAATCAAATCTTACTAAGATTATTTTATTTGTCTTAATGCATCACCAGACATTTCATAATTCTTTGCCCACTTCTTTAAAGACTAAATGTAATTACAGCATTTTAAAATATATAACTTGTTTTTATTTACAAGTCATTAAAAAATATACCTGCAAAATAAAATTATAGCAGGTGTTAATATATCAATTCTCTCAGTTGCTTAAATTTTCATTATCAAATGAGAAAATAATCTTTTTTTTTAGTTACGAAATTTACAGTAAAGTACAAAAGAGATCAGGGGCTCAATATTTGGAAAATTAATGCCATGCTGCAGAAACAAAATAATTTTAAAATTTGAAATCTTTCTAGAATGAACTCTCTTTTAATAGCTGATGAGATTTAAAATATCTCTCATCAGCTATTCTTAAAAAGTATAAAATCATATACAGGGGTTGGACAAAATAATTGGAACAGTTGTAAATTCCACTCCTATATTTCAAAGACCTATTATATTAAGAACTTTAACTAAAATTTCATAATTTCAGTTTATATCTATTGTAAATACGTTTATTTATCTAATTTACTGTCTTTGTCTTATTTATTTTTAGAATTTAGTAAAATTTAAGCTAAATGCGTGACCTCTCCGAGTTCGAAAAAGGGCAAATTGTTGGAGCTTGCATGGCAGGAGCCTTGATCACTAAGGTTGCTGAACTGTTGGGTTTTTCAAGTGCTACCATATCAAGAACTATGATGCAATTCAAGAAACAGGGCAAAACCTCTAGCAACCATAGCAATTTGGGCCGGACTTGCAAACTTACTGACAGGGACTGACATGCATTGAAACGCAATGTGGCAAAAAATCATCAGACAAATGCAGCCAAAGTGACTGCTGAGTTGAATAATCATCTGAATAGTTCAGTTTCTACTAAAACTGTTTGCTGTGAGCTCCATAAGGCCGCATATCATGGAAGAGCCGCCGTGAGGAAACCTCTCCACTTGTGACATTCAAAAGAGGTTGAAGTGGTGCAGACATTACAATATCTGGTCTGCAGACCAATGGAAGCAAGTCATATTCTCAAACAAGTCCAGTTTTTCTCTTTTCCCAACTTCAGGGTGAGATTATGTGTGGAGGCAGCCCAAAGAAGCTTACAACCCTGACTGCCTTCTTCCAACAGTGAAGCATGGAGGTGGATCAGTGATAGTTTGGGCCGCCATATCATGGAAATGTCTCTGTCCAATAGTTGCCCTGCATGGTAGAATCAACAGCAAAGATTACCTGAACATTTTGGGAGATCTTGCTCATCTAATGGCCAAGACTTTATTCCCTGATGGTGACTGCATCTTTCAAGATGATAATGCTCCAATACATACTGCTCGAGTGGTTAAGAATTGGCATGAAGAGCATGAAAGTGAGCTGGAACACATAGAGTGGCCTCCCCAATCTCCAGATATCAATATTATTGAACATTTGTGGCGCATTTTGGAGCAACAAGCTGCTATCTTCCATCGTTGTGTCGTAAAGAGCTGGAGAAGGTGTTAATGGAAGAATGACTGAAAATTCCTCTGGATGAAGTCAGGAAGCTGTATGATTCCATTCCTAGACATATTAAAGCTGTCTGTGAGGCTAAAGGAGGACCAACTCCATATTAAATAAATTTTCTCTGAGTGTTTCTTTAAGTGTTTCAATTATTTTGTCCAAACCCTGTATATTATTTTGCAGGAACAAACTCTCACTAAAGAGTGGCTTGAGATTACATCATGTTGTGTGGAATTTCATTGAATAAAAAATATTGTCTAAAGAAAAATGTCAAGATGATGATTTCAGAATTGACCTCTACAATTCCAAAAGGACAATATAATCAGTAAAAATGAATAAATATTTTGCTCTTGAAAATTATCAGTAAATATTTAATAAAATTGTAATAAATATCAATGAATTTCATCGCATTTTAATTTCTTCTTAATATCTGTTACAAAGATAATTTATCTAATTGAAAAGATTAATAAAATTGAAAGGAATATTCCAGTTTAGGGATCAGTTTTCATATTTGATTATCTTCTAAACAAGAATAATAAAAATCTAAAATGTTCAATAAATATACAAGAGTTGGTCAAAAAATAATGCCTATTTTTCTTTAATTAAATGGATTTAATAGTAGAAGCATGCAAATCACACCAGAATAAAGATCAGGATCTCCAATTTAGTCCTCAACAGTTTAATTCCTTCTCAGTTGCAATAGTTTACCTTTAAATATGAGTATGGATATATTGTAGAAATTTCTTGGTAATGAGTTACCTTTTTCACCTCTTCACCATTTGAGTATTCTGATAATTTGACAGTGCCAAGGCAGGACTCTAGAGTCGATGTAGCAAGTTTCTACAAAAGCTCATCATTCATCATCAAAAATGAAGCAAACTTACCCTGAGTTTTGACAATGTGCTCACATATCAGTCAGAATTGAGCAAAAACTTGAACAATATGATTCTCTTCTGGTACCAAAACACAATAGCCATCACTTTTCCTGTAGAATGTGCTGCTTTAAACTACTACTTGGGGGGGGGGGTGTACCATTGATCTTTTTGGCTCTCTGGCCTTTAAAGTGGGGAACCTTCTGTCAGCTATAATGAGAGCATCGATTTGTTTGGCTGTGTCTTTATTCACAACAGTGTCTGGCCTGATATTGTGGGGTCTGTCACTAAGATCAGTTTCTTCTCTCTATGACCCCCCTTACTTATTGTACTTACATCAAGTGCAGCATTTGCTGTAAATGTGGCAGCAGTTTCTACTTCAAAAAACAAAAATTCTGTGAAAGGTCTTTGTTTTTAACATGAGAGAGGAGAAAAGAAGATAACTCCACAAAGTTTTCTAGAATTCTGATACTTTTAAAATTAAATTATAAGAGGCATTATTTTTTGACAGACTCTCATATACTTACAGAATTATATGAAGATAGACAATAAAAATTGTAGTAGTCTATAAAATAGATATTAATTGTTTTAAAACCAACAGACAGTAACTTTACAAATTTGTGCAACAATTCTATATACATTGAGAAAACAAATCCCAAAATTAGCAATTCCATAGTGACTGGTCATGTGATGAAGATACCTTGTTATATAAAACTCTAATGGACTGCATGTTTTTTTCATTTTTAACAAATAAATAAATATTATTTTTTATTATAAAAAGTCACAAATTGAGAAAGTATTCACCTTAGTCTGGCATATAAAGTTAATATTTAATTTTACTCTAATTTTCAGATTTAATTCTTAGGAATTTAATTTTCTAATGTTTGACCCTCTTGCATAAGAAAATTTAATGATTTTAGAAAATTCACTATTTTATCAAAAAGTTTTATTTTCAAAAACTTAATCTCAGCTGTATTACAAAATTATATAGAAAATAAATTCATACAAAATAAAATTATTTTTTTTATTAAAAATTAAAATAAAAGATGCTTATCATTTATGATAAAAATGATATATATATATATATATATATATATATATATATATAGAGAGAGAGAGAGAGAGAGAGAGAGAGAGAGACAGACAGACAGAGTATTTGCAAAAATTTCAAACATTAATTTAAGAATATCTATTTCCAAAAAGCATAATTTTTTTCCCTCTTAACCTAATGTACAAATTTGTACTTAATGTTAACTCTATGAGAGTGACACTTACCTCATTTTCAAACTTTGAGAGATTACTCACACTATTAGCAAGATTATTGTATACCATCCTGAAAAGAAGAATAGTTCTTTTAAAATTATTTATTACAATTTACTCTCCATTAGAACATCATGATAAAATGTTTAATGCTAACTTTGTAGTTGCTTGAAGAGTGTCAACAAATTTTCAATAAAATAATGAACTGCTACAATTCTTTAGTAGGATACAAAAAGAATGAGAACTTTATTCTTTTCTATGATATTCTGATTTCATTGGCTAATGATTGGAAATTGCTAATCAAAATATTGAGTGAGAATTATTTACTTTCTAGCATGTAATTCTTTCTCTTTCAATAATTTTTATTTGTTGGACTTCCAGTCATTTATTATTTTTAGTAAACTAATCAGTGTAATAATATTCTTATAAAGAAAGCATATTTGCAGATCTATTATAATTTATAACTGTTAGTTATAAGACTACCAATTGTAACATGAATGATGACAGGAAAAGGTTCAGAGTTATTAAATTAAATTTTTTTCAATCTTGTTAAAATGCTTCTTTTTGTTGTTTATTTTCAATTTTGTATAAATTTAAATTGTTATAATTTGTGTCAACCCATAAAATGGCCACACCACAAGAAAAGTTGTTTTGTGTACTGCAATTTGTGAAGTGTAACCTTAAAATAATAAACTTTGAACCTTTTCCTATCCAGTAATGTTTCTGTCTTTTAGCATTTGTCTTTATTAAATTTTGAAATCTATTCTTTTTGAATAACCCTGCGTATATAATACCTACAGAGATAGATGTTTGCACTTGTTCTCTGAGAAAACTCAGTAAAGCAGACTAAACTTTTTTTTATCTAATGCATACATATTATCCAAAGTTTCTAAAAGACCTTTTGTTAATAATAGACAAAATTGAACAATAAACTTTCAACAGATAACACATCAGATATAATAATCTTACTATATAGCATACTAACTAACATATGAAGATGACAGTGTTAAAAGCACACATAGAAAAGAAAATATGAGAACTCCTACAGAAGGTAGTGAAGGAAAGTGGGAAGGAAGGACAGAGATGAGATGTTATATAATAAACTCATTTCTAATATTTTATATCAATATTTTACTGAATGATTTATGTACAGTTAGCTTCAGAATATTCATTGTTTCAGAAACCTGTATAGAAGGATAAGTTAGTGTTCTTTTTTGGCTGATGGTAGATAAAATAGTAGCACATGACTTATCAGTATATAAGTATACAAAACATTGTTTACAAGTTCTTCATCCCAATCTAATAGTCATATCACAATCTTTCAAGTTTGCCTGTTAGATATTCGACTAACTTTTGCTTCAGTATCCCATTCTTTAAAAAAAGTTTATTTCTGTGTACATCTGGATATGAGCAAGTTTACTGTTACTATGTAACCAATTAAAAAGTGGTTTGAGTAATGAAGATCATATATAAAATAAATGTACGAGTGAAAGTTACTTTGCACGCGATCCAAGGGAAGTAACCGGAGACAAACATTTGTACATCATAGTTTTGTGCCTAAAAAATAAAATAAAAATCAACATCAGTATTCTTTTTTAGTGTTTGAAACAATCACAAATATTCAAAAATCATAAAAAGTACATTGATGAGGGTAATCATCAAATCAGAAGATTAGAAAAATAAATATCTACCTGTGAGGATAAAGGCGTTGATGTAACATCAGGTTGTGAGTTGTGGCAAACTGCAAAAATGGTCTGTAAGAATAAAATATACTTTTAATTCATAACATTCAAATGCACATTAAAGAAATGGAATATTTCACTATTTATAAAATCTTTTACTCTTAGGATCTGTCTATATTTCTGAGATGAGGTTATTTACATTATTTACATTATTCGGACTATTGTCCTCATCTTTGTCACCATATTTATTACAACTTTTCGGACGTTGTACACTCCGGCCTTCTTCAGGTGGTTGGAATGTCAAACTGAACCCTTTATTTCACTCACTAGGGTAGACTGTTCTAGTTCCACGTGTCATGTTTAATGGTTGTCAGTTATCTCTTGTTAATTTCCCTCTGAAAATTCTCCACTGCCTTACTGCTTTTACTCTTAATTTTAACTATGGTCAGCTATAACTGGTTGTTTGTTTACAACTAAATCTAATAATAAATACCAATTGGTCATAGAGTGGGGTAATGCTATTGAAGCAGACCAAACATTACAGCTTCCATGTAGTAGCATTATGTTGTGAAATTAGTGATTGAATTTTAATACCATGACAATCAGGCATAGACTTATGAATACTTATAGTCCTTGCTGGTCATTTCTGACTTTGACGAAATTACATCTGGGAAAATAGATCATTTTTTCCTGGTGATGACACTGACAATATTAGTCATAATACATTAAAATATAATTTGTATTTTTGGCAATTTTATTGCATTCAGTTTCTGAAAATAACTCCTGAATAAAAATACCTCTATAGGCTGAACACAATCCTCTTAGAATATATATCACAAAGAGGGGTTAATTTGTGTAAATAGTTCACAAATTAAAATTTTGAATTTCTGTAAAACTGTGTTTGACTGATTAAATGACTGCAGTAAAGGTCATAGTCATAAAATCCATGATCCTTTTGTCAGCTGCATAGCATGTGCTTTGGCAGGGCTACATATGGTTTTGAATTCAGAGTTGTCCTTCTAGACTGGTTGCCAATGAAAGCTAAAGAGCCCAATATTTAACCCTTAGCTGTGGGGAGAAGCAATGAACTCATATCTTTCCCATGGTTATTTGTGTAAAAGTGAATATAATTAAAGTTGACTGGAATTTGAATTTGGCTTTCTGATTTTTCATTTCAAACTGCTATTAATTATCCCAAACTGGTAAAAGTTTAAAATAAATTCAGTCTGGAAAGGGTTAAGATTTTCTTAAAATTTATTTTGAATGACAAAATTGTAAATAAAATCTGATAATACCTTTTAAATAAAAGGTCATTTTCTGTCAATTTAATCGGTTACTGATTTCATACAATTAAGCTGAGATTTACCAAGCAACATCAGAAGAAGGTTTCACTAAAAGAGAGGATTATGGTTACAGAGACAAGGGGACAGATATTCAGATTATCTGATTTGTATTTTATTATTGAATTAATAAGGAAGAATATATATAAAATTATTTTTCAAAGAAATACAAATTGATAAGAAATATAGAGAGGAGAATATTTACATGGCATAATATAGTAATAAATTTATCAAGTAGAAGGGATACGTACGAATAGAGGTCCCATGAATCAGGAGATGGGAACAATCTTACCCATCCTCCTTTTCTTGTCTCTTCTTCTTTGATTCTGCGAACAATTTTAATCTCTTCACTGTTCAGGCCTGACATACCACGCCTAAAATAACTAGTACGATTGCCATGGCTGGACGAAGTAGATGCTCCTGCTGAAGCTGGCCGACGCTGGTAGGAACAAATAATTTTAAACTTAGATTTTTATCCTAAGATGAAAGTGGGATTATGACCATTATAATATTTTGTAGAAATACAAATTCATTTTTGTTAACAGATTTGTAATTTACACAGAATTTCAGCCACAAACACCTTTAACTATCATAAATCAGTGAATAAAAACAAAGTTTGTAAAATTATTTTTAGAATTATTACATTAATAGAATATAAAGAGTTGTTATATAATAATTGTTCAAATGATTACATTCATCTAAAATTAAATTAAATTTTCAAATAACTGGAAATTATTATATTAATATGAAGATGTGGCAAAATTTTATTAGATTTTTTTCACGACACAATTTTTATACTTTTGATATGCATTTTTGTACCTCAATTATTTTATCCAACTTAAATTCCTATCACTAAAATTTACAACAGGTTACAAATGAGTGACTAAGTTTCAGAAATATGAGTTTCATAATTAAATTTTTTACCTGTAAGTTCCATTCTCTGTGTGAGTCTTTGAAACAATTTAATGTTAACATTTTTCTTTAAGTTTTCATTTTTATTAGCAGATTGTAAGGCAGAAACTGGGAAAACTCAAGTTTTCATTTTGTTTAGTAGATGACCAGAAATCTTACGAGCAAACATTTGTAAATTCATTTCAGAAAATATTTAGAAGAAAATTAAGAAAAAATATAAAAAATCAATTGATATTTGTTTACTTACTTTACTCCTGCCACAATTCATCTGAGCAGCAAATTCTCTGTTCTTTCGAGTTTGTTGGTAATTCTTTAAAATAGGATCATGGCAAACAATTCCTACAAAACCAAATAGAAAATGATTTCTAGTTTTAAATGCTTTTTACTTTTCCAAAATTTTGAAAATATTATGAATACATCTTATCTGATTTAATAAAAAGCATTTTAATATTCTTTTTAAAAATTAATAAATGAATGGGAGACTAGGCAAAAAAGTAATCTATATTGAAATGATTTGAGTTCTAATTTTAATTTACACTTGATAGCATCATAGTAAATAAACATGGCTGAGTTTAGGTAGATATTTCAAAAATCATTTCATTTTTAGGTAGATATTTCTAAATCATTTCAAAACTAATGCTTTTGACATTTTAAATGATATATAACACACACTAGGTAAAATTGAATGAATAGATTTTTCTGGCAGACTAGACGAGTTTATCCACAATGATTATAGAGGATCATCTCTCTAGTTATAAATCAATATTTTTCAACGATAATGTTTCATTTTACAAACATATAATTATACAATTCATTTTGATAAGCTGTTAAAATATATATATATATATATATATAAATAAATAAATACACACATGCACATATATATATATATATATATATATATATATATATAGGACTGGTGCAAGGGTTTTGTGGCCCCTCAATCTATGATACATAGCCCCCATATGTCAATTTTCATGAGGTAGTATTCATATAAAAAAAAAAAAAATTGTTGTAACCTATTTATGTACAATAAAGGATTGTATACAATATAGGTGAATAATTCAATTAAAAAAATTGAAATTAAATACAATGTATCTAAATACAAATTAGAGACAAGTCATAATAGATCATTCTATCTTAAATCAACAATGTTTTGCAGCAATTCTTAACATTAACTCAAGATTTTGCTTGTGAAAAAGTTTAATAAATTTTAACACATTCAATATTATGGATAAAAAATAGAGAATTGTATAGTGTTTTTTTGAGACTTAGCATGAGTAAAAAAAATTCATGGATTTTGACAAAAAAAAAACAAACCCTAGAATGATGTCAAAATTAAAAAAATTTTCAGCCTTTAATAGTCAGTTGTGCTTAGTTTAATTTGTAAAATATAAATGTAGGTAGAAAAATAAATGTTGATAAGATAGTCACATTCACAAAGAACTGCCTGGGGCCTCCAAACAGGATGGTCGTTTGTAGTATGCACCAGCAATATATGTGTGTGTATATATATATATATATATATATATATATATATATATATATATGTGTTATATTTATTATAATATATATTATTATTATATTATACTCTACTTTGTATCGAGCACAGTTTTTAAAAAAATAAATGCTAAAGAACTCTGGATTATAAATCTGACTGTTCTTTTCCTATTATTTGAATACACACACACACACACACACACACACACACACACACACACACACACACACACACACACACACACACACACACAAACTAATAATAAATATTCATTTTTTTTTTCCTCACCAAGGAGGGAAAAAAATCTATGTTTATTAGTATAAATTTTAGCTGGTATTATTAGTATAAATTATTAGCTCTGTTATTGAGCACTGTTTTATTAACATCAGAACTTATATATATGTATATATACTGAAATTTAAAAGTAAGTTTGTATCTAGAAATAACACTAATAATGTAGGCAAACAAAAGAATTATAAGTTTTTTAAAAATGAATGGAAATTAGCACATTGCAAAGAAACATTCAGGATTTATCATGCATCTGTAACATAAGTAATTACTGTATTGGATGTAAATTGTAAGGTTCTTTGCAATTCAATAAACTTTTTAAATTCACATTAAAACTTAAAATGATGCATTTAAATTTTAACAAAAATGTTTTAAAAATCTTGTCATGTAAACAAAAAAATCCATATGGATGCTTAATAATAAGAATTCATTCAAACTACTAAGTCACTAACTTTGAAATATATACACTTATATAATAATGTTTTAACTTTGCAAAGATTTAAAATCATTTTATGTTTGTGTGTTATCATATATATTTAACTTACCAATGGCACTGAATAGATCACAGACGAGGTTGGTCTTTATTTTCAGATCTAGTGGACTATCACTAGAAGAGATGCAATATAAACAATGAATAGTATCAAAATACAAATAAAATAATTATTATAACAGAGTAGAGAAGAAGAAATGAAAAAAAATTACTTGTTATTCACAAGAGAATATGGAAAATGTTTAGTTTTAATTGATCTACTTTATAATAGAAGTATTAGTTGAAATGTAAATATTTTTTAACTAATGTTCACCCAATACAAGGCCCAAGAGCCACTCAAGGTAGAGGGTTATTGAAGGAGGTTGTTGTATGAGCAATAAGAGTAGGAGATAAGTGCATTTTATGAGGATATGTGGGAAATATAACAGTTAACCCCAGACATGAAGAGGTTAAGATTATAGTTGTTGGGAAAGCAGCCACTCAGGACTCTGTCCCATAAAGTAGAAGACACTATTTTAAAAATATCACTTCCACCACACAAATTCATTTACTTTGAAAAAACATTTACCAGACAAGAGATGGAGATAAATTGACCTCCAGAATCCAAGGCTTCATGGTATCATCGATGAGAATGTCAAATCCATATAATTCTGTAAAAATAAAGGATAATCATGAAGTCACATATGTTCAAATAAAAAATATGAATTGGAACAGTTCCTCTTTAAATTTATTATTCTCTGTTTATTCTTTATATAATGGCCTTTTTAATATTTCAAGCAACTTTTATCAGATCAATATCTTCATTACAAATATTCATTATGATATGTGATTAAATGATAGTCAGTCAGTTATGTGCCATGCGTAATACACACTTAGGTGATCATGTATCTTCTGATACATGACTGACGAGGCAGATTTTTTCCCGCAGTAGGTTGCCATTTCTTTCTGCAGTAGACCAGTTGCCATCCAAGGCTACAGAATCCAGTCTGTCCTATTTACCCATAGCTTTGGAGAAGAGGATTCATACCTTTCCCAAGGGTATTAGTTACAATTTTTGGATACATCCTTATTTACTAGTGAGCCAACCAAAATGAGCTGACTCATTTTATAGTTTACCAAGAGAAGATTAACCAATCAGAAGACTTGAAATATTCAATCTGACGTGTATAAAGACGGCCATTTTGTTTTTTTTTCTTGTCGGAATATCCACTGCTAACCTGTCAGCTGAAAGACCTGAAGAACTACGCTTTCCTACTCTCTCCGAATATTCACTGCCAACCTCTGATATGGAAGACCGTAAGAATTATTGAACAGCTGCTACTAGATATTGGTGTTGTTTCATTGAACAAATTACTTACGTTGATTTTCTACATTCAGACTACGGTAAACATGTATAACAATTAGCACATAAGTGAATGTAATGGATTTGATTGGAATTCGAAATCGGCTCTCCGATTCCTCAATTTGAGCTGCTATCCATTACTCCACATTCATAGTATTAAAATATAAACTGATCATATTTGTTTGGTAATGTAGAATATAAAGGCAGTAATTAAGTTCATACTTCACTTACCAAATGATAATATATTCAATGTATGTAAATAAAAATCAACATTTTCAACATATAGCAATAAATGATGACCATATTATCACTAGAGAAAACGTCAAAGTAATTATTTACCAAAACAATTCCATTTGTTGTTTACAAACATTTTGGTAGCTGCTGCTATGTGGAGTTCTGCAGAGAGAATGGTCTTTACAATGACATCTTCAATTTTCATCATCAGGGCTGTCAAAACAAAAGTTAATTTAAGAAAATTGACAAAAACATGAATAATATTTTAAAAGAATTAAAAAGTGGGGAAATACAAACTGGAAATATTCACTCTTTCTTAGAAACCTCATTTACAAAAATAAAACATTGGGAAAACTGTTAAAATAAAATTACAAATATTGTTTATTAAATATATTTTTATTTATAGTTTTATTTGAAATTAAAAATAAGTAATATAAAAAATGTGTAAAAGTAGAATCATTGGCTAAAAAAAAAATATGACAATGCAAGTTTCAAGTAAAAGGTGACATCATCTATGAGTTTTTCATGCATTATGGCTATCTTCATATGATTTATGAAGGACATTAATGCTATAAGTAAATTAACAATTCTATTATATACTCAAATTATATTTCCTTATGTGAAATTTAAAAATATCCTATTGTTCTATAAGGTAACAGTAGTGGTTTTATTACATTAGTTTGTAAATCTTATTTTATAAACAAATTTAATTACTTTTGTATATGTATGTATTAATTAGTATAGCCTTTAAAATTTTTAAAACGTTCTTTAGATTTTCAAAATAAGAGAAAAAGAATAACCATGTAATGACTCAATTATCTCCACTTGTCTTGAATTCAAATTTTGTCTTGAATTCATAGTCAGTTTGTTTTTAATTCAATCAAAAATAATTTTCAATCTAGTATGCAAGGGTTAATATGGATCTATCACTTTAATATATATTCAGTAGATACAGAAACCTTTTTCTTTTTAAACACCTGGGATCCAGAAAAAAGGCCATCTATTTTTAAACTTTCTTTTCTTGTACTGTTTTCAGGTATCACTATCTCTCCTTTATTGTTGAACAAAAAATTCTAGTCTACTGCTATTATTTACACTATGAAAAAAGAACCCTAAATAACCTATGTTCATTTATGGCAGTCCTCCTTATAGATTAATTAAATTCATTTTACATTCAAAGTTAGACTAATTTCATTACCAAATGTAATTATATATTGAAGCTTCTATCATGCCTAGCAAGTCATCAGTCTATAAATTTCTTTTTTCAACAATAATTCTTATGACTATTTCCTAAAGTGATTAATTGATGTAAATTTTTAATCATATTTTAGAAAACAAAATCTAAATTGAAAACAAGCACTAAGTTTTAACAAGTTTCCCCATATGGAAATTATAATTGTTGGTTTAATTAAGAACATGATTTTCATGATGGAATTGTCATCAGGATATGAGCTTGCCAAATATGAATTTATAATTATTTATATACTATCTTTTCCTAGGTTCCATAAGATGTTTAACATAGTTTTAATTATTTTGCAAAAATGTAAACACATTGTGTATATTTCATGCTGACAGAACAAAAATCTGCAACAAAGAATTTCAGGGTAACAGCCTTACCTGCTGTATCAGTTCCTAGTCTTTTTAAATAACGTAACAATGCACCCAAAGACCATTTGTTTCCATAATCTTCTATATCTGGGTCATCATTCCTGACAAGAAAAAAAAAAAAACAACAAATTAAATATAATTAATATTCCACAACAAATATATATATATATATATATATATATATATATGTATGTATGTTTCGGAACTTAAATCTGTTCCATTATCAAGCGATGTTGGGTAACATTTGATGAAAATGATTTACTTTTGAAAACAGAATGGTATTTTATTTAAGAGTTAAGAAGGAGGGACGAACAAGATTTCAAAATTTTTATGGGTATGTTTTTTTTTACCAATGAAAAGACAGATCAAAGCTAAAGCGGAAAAGTGAAAAAATGTAGGTTAGAGGTTAGGGTGTGTGTGTTATTCAAACTTGTCTAGATGAACTGTCATTTTTAGATGTGTCACCAATTACATCTGGTTAAGAATATGATTTTTAGTTACAATGAAATAATCAGATGGATGTGTACCAAACAAAAGGTTAATTTTAGGATTTTATTTTTTTTAAATTATTATTTTTTTATACTTTAGAACTATCTTAAAGGGGCTTCTAGTATGATTAAATTAATTTTATATATTATATTATTTTCATACTATACTTATTATATTCAATGGGTCATAGGACATGACAATATTAAAATTAAAATCAAGGAATTAAATAAATATTA
This sequence comes from Acanthosepion esculentum, assembly GCA_964036315.1. NCBI lineage: Eukaryota > Metazoa > Mollusca > Cephalopoda > Sepiida > Sepiidae > Acanthosepion > Acanthosepion esculentum. The sequence continues at coordinate 41,564,309 of OZ038502.1, read as the reverse complement.
TATGTACTATTATATATAATAAAATAATGGATATATCAAAGCCTACATATTACAGTTAGTTCATTTTGTTAATTTAATAGATCATTATTTTTAGGAAACTTAATAATATGTAGCTTTTCATGTAGACACAAGGGACATGGGTCATTTAATGACTTACAAATTCTAGGTTTTTTTTTTTTTAATATTTTACATTTTACTGTGTTTTTTTTATTATTTCTTTTAAATACCCAAAATAGTTTAAGAGGGATGTTCAGTTCCTGTACCCATTGTTGTTAAAAGAAGAAATATGTCGGTACCATCTTCATTTAAAAGTATTTTTGTACTTCCAATATAAAATTCCTTAACATCTGGGTTTTCAGTAGATGAAATAAACAATAGATTTGGTAAGACATTTATTTTCCAATGGAAATTTATGTGATTTCTACAATTACATAATTTATTATCAATTATTTTTCAAGAAAAAATTATAAAAATACATAAAATTTTAAATAAACACTTAAACCTAAATAAAAACAGTCAATTAAGAGAGCAAAAGACTGCCTATCTAATAAAAGAAGGTTGAAGCTTTTAGTTGATTTCCATAAGATGTAAGACATTAAAAATAGAACCATGTCAGTTGATAGAAAATTAAAAAAAGATTGTCAAATCTATAAAACGTTTTGATAAAGTTACTCTCAGGGCTGGGGGTAAAATTTCAGGAAATTAAAAGACAGAAATTTCCCAATATGGGCATACAGTAACAAAGATTGTTTCAATACCACAAAGAGTAACTAATTTTAAGGATTGAGTACAAATGTCATAGTACTACTCTGATTGTATATGAGATGATTTGTGATGCACTAAGCAAGCACTTAGTCATATATCTTTTGCAATTTGAAAATATTATAGTAGTCACATCTGACTGCATGTGATAACAATGTCTAAAAGCATTCATTGTCATTCCAAACTTTGTGTTTTTAATTCTCCTATATATATATATATATATATATATATATATATATATATATATATATATACACATACATACATACATACATACACTAATAATACTTTTTTTTACTAGATAATAAAAACATTGTTCTCTGGCAAGCAGTTCTCAAAATGTTTGGAGAAAGAAAGCTTAAAAATTGTTTCATAATTATTTTTTGTATTCTAATCCTAATATACTTATTTTTTAAATTCTAATCTACTTATTTTCCAACCTGTTAACTATTGATAGGTTTTAAAAAATGCTTTGCACCTATTTCATCAGTGTCTACCTTAACATGATAGGGAAAATACTCCACCTTAAAAGCTAAATATACACAATGGAGCAAATTCATAAAGAGTTTTTTCATTGAGAAGCTATAGTATTATTATAATTATGGCAAGAGAGCAGTATTTCATGTAGATGTTATGGAGCGATTTAAATAAAATTCATTCTCAGTCTATAAATTCTTATGTTCTTGTATGTACAGATTTACTATTTAAAAATATTTACATGCAAATACACTGGGAAAGAAATATTTTACTTTTGTAATTGAAAACATTGTTTAAATTTTACTGAAAAATTATTCCAAAACTAAATCTAAACAGGAAATGACTATGTTAAAAGAAAGCAAATGAAAAAGAAGAAAAACTGTCAAAAGGATGTTTTTTTCTCTTATTCAACATATTTTTAAAATGCTACATTTAGAATTTATATAACAAAAATGTTACACACTAATTGTGAAGCAATTACAATGCAATATTTATTATTTACAATTTTATAAACAACTATGAAAACAATTTTTTATTCATATATTTTCAAAAATATCTGAACTATAGGACAAAAAAAATTTATATAAACGTAATTTTCTGAGCATTATACATTTTCTTTGTAGATTATTTTATATCTCAGAATATTTCTTGTTTTAATTTAAATTTTTTTTTTATATTTGTGATCTAAGATCAAGAATAACTAATCAAGAGAAAAATCCAAAGCCTGAAACTCCAGCAATTATAGGTTAAATTCCTTCCTACTCGTTTTTGTAAAGTAATTTTGAAAATTTTATTTAAATTATTGCTAATTTTTCTAAAATCTAAAATTAATGAAACATGCCTAGAAAATCTACAAATAAATTTTCCATTGTCAGTGATGACGGATGAAGAAATCTTAAATGAAGAATGGACCTAAGAAATCAGCAAAACCTGCAAATAGTGTTCTTTGGAATGGTTGGCAAATCATATCAATTTGAATATTTACGTATTTTTATAATCTTGTAAATATAAAATTAATCTTGTAAATAAATAATCTAACACCTATATAGTATGTAATATTCTTGTTATTAAGATTTCGGAAATTTTCTTTTCTTTCAGGAAATAAAACCTGCTGCAACAATATTTCCACTATTGCCCGAATTAATAACGAAAAAGAAAGAAAAAAAGATGCCAATCAGATTCAATTACAAAGAAAAAATATTTATTTCTAACCAGCTAAATAAGGGTTCTTGCAAAAATTTGTCCCTTTTTGCTGAGAATAAGATAACCTATTCTCTGAGTAACACAATGTAAAAAAGCATAGCAGAAAACAAACTCAAAAATTACAATGCACCAAAAACAAAAAAAAAAGAATAGTACCCACCTGCTGTGTCAATGATAATAAAAAAAGGGGGAAGAGCCTTAGCTCTTCAGTATACTTTCAGTCCTTTCAAGGTTCAAAAGTTTTATCTTTTTTCTTTTCTTCCTTGTGTAGACAAAGTTCTCTTTTTGGAGACCAAACTCCCTTCTTTCTTCACTTATTTTCCTCCCGTCTGCCTGGAAATTACGCCTTTCTTTTATGGTCGCTAGAAGGTGGAAATTTACTTAAACAAGTGGTAAAATACTTTTTGAAAATGCACGTGTTTGCTCCTTTGTCTTCTTCTCAAACAGCTTTGGCTCCAAACTCCAGTTACGGACTTCTTTTCAAACTTTTTTTTTCTGGGGCTTCTTCAAGAGGACTTCTCAAAACTTTCTCTGAAGGGGAAACTTGCCCTCAGCAACTTTGTTACCCATGCATCCTTCACTTATGGGCAAACGCTGCCTGCCTTTTCAGCAGGGAGAGAGAAAACGAACCTCTTCTCTCTAAGCTGTCTCGTTTCCAACTGCTGCTAAGGTCCAGTCACAGTTCTCCCTTCCCTTTCAAGGGGGGGGTGGCAATTCACCTTTGAACCGTCCAATCACAGTCCATTAAAAAAAATATCAGCAGGTTCTTAGGGCCAGTAACACAGTGAGTGTCTTTTGTTCTCCCTGACCTTATAATTTTCCAAAAAGATTATAAACATAGCTTTTTAAAACAAACATTTTATTTTATTTTTTCTCAATCAGGATGAGTGTTACCTAACCCCCATTTGTGTCCATTACAACTAGGCCACATCCAGGTCTGCTGTTATTGCTTACCCCTGAAAATAAGCTTGCTTTTATACATCATGATCTAATGAATATTTATAAATATGCCATTCTACACACCCAAGTTTCATTCTAATAACACTCCTGATGTATGGGAACTTTTCCTGCTGACCAGTAAGTTCAATATGTTATGTTCTTGCTACAGTTGGCAAGCGAAGTTTATACTTACTTGACATAACCGTTACTTTTCTTATTAACACTGTAGTTGGTCAGGTGCATACACTGATTTCTCAAGTTACGGTTACTCTTTTCATATCTCACAGTTGCAAACCTATAAAAATGAAAGTTTATTCTTTAATAAACAAACCTACTAACATTTTAATTGTTTAGGACCTATTGTTGTTATTTTCAGATGTCCTCTTAGAAAATTACAAAGAGAGAATAAAGAAAAAATACAATATTACAAAATATATATTATATTTTTCAGTATTAAAATCACATCAATCTGTCCATCTGAATTTTAGAAAAAAATTTTCTTGAGAGTCTGAAGAATTACCAGGAATTGGTATGTGTGTAAAATGGTGAAATCCATTTATTGTCATATTTTGACAATATTCAATAAACTTCAAACAATATAACAAATAATTAAATGTAATCAAAATAAACAAATGTATGATATTGTGCAAATGGAGATTTGTCAGTGTTTTTTACCAGTTTGGTATCTCTCATTTGAAATCATTTTATTATTATGTAGTTTTACTGACAATCAACTTTCCAAAATGGGTAAAATTAAAATAAAATGATTTGGGGGTGAGGAGTCAGTACCCACAAGATTGACTAACACTACTTATAGGTTAATAACATTAAATTGGTTGTACCCTACTAACACACCTGAAACAGATCAATTTTAGGGATTATATGATTTATTAATGTAAATAACAGTTTAAAAAGCTCAAAGTAATCAAATTACCTTGTCTTTAATTTGGTAAGGGCTATGAACAATGTAATATTTGACAGTTAACAGTATGAAAAATGGAAGTGGTAAACAGAATAATAATGTTTTTGGAAAAGGCATGAATTCATTTCTTCTCTATGGAAATGGGTAAAATAGTAATGCAGACTGTATTCTCTAGCTTAGGATTTTGAGAAAAAAGTAGCAACATCTTAGGAAGATCATTCAATTTATGTTATCAATATACATACATTTTAAGAATTCCTGTTATTATTTCATATTCACTGGTGCCCATAATCAGGACTCAATTTATTAACACATTATGTCCTATATATCAATCCAAAGTAGCTTTGTCCTTTAAAAGAGTAGTCTCCCTTATTTACACCATTTACATGCGGAATATTGTCCTCATCTTTATTGTAGTTATCACAATGTTTAGGCCCTCCAACCTGTATCAAGTATATGTCGATCTGAGTAACCTATAGGGAATTCTGAACTGAACACTAATTTACAGAGTATAGACTGTTCTTGTTCCACTGCCCAGAGATCTTGGCAATAGCCAATTGGATTAAAGCATTAGTTTGTGAATTTGATGACATGGTAATTGTGAGTTCAATTCCTGGGCTGAGCAGTGGAAACAGGACAAGCAATAACTGAGCAGTACTAAAAATAAGAGCTAGATGGGATATCCCAAGACATAGATAGTGGAACAAGAACAATCTTCTCCTGTAGATTAAATAAAGGGTTCAGTTTGTAATTCCCTGTATGCTACTCAGATTGACATAACCAGATAAAGATCAAATGGCACAATGGCCAAAACGTGATAACAAAAAAACAAAAAAAATGAGAATAGTCCAACTCTTCATCCCAGAAATTCAGACAGAAAGTAGTCTCCCTTTTGAAAGAAAAAATATCATCCCTCAATGATAGCTTGCAATGATGAACTTTAGACTGATAGACTTGAGAATGTTAACCTACATTTAATACAATTGCAGTATAGTTGTCAAATCAGTTCATGTTTTATAGAAATTTTCTCTTTGTAGTGCACATTGTATTTAGTCTCTTACCTTGTGAGTCCCTCCTCATACAAATATATCACAAGAGGATCATAAGATGTCACTGCTACATACAACCGTACATCAAATTTAAAACCTGTAGTAAAAATGGACAGATTCAAATAAGAAAAAACATGTTATGGAGACAAAAACAAGAGAGTAATAAAAAAAAAAGTGAAATAAGGAAGAGATGAGAGTGTTCCAAAAAAGTAATATATGATTGATTAATTCTCACCTTTTCTTGTCAACAAATGATTCATTACAATAAAGCTAACACTACACTTAATCCTGGTTTTCTTATTTCTTTAAGGAAAATTTCAGTCTAAAAATGGGAAGGAAGGAATGATGACAAAAAAGTTTTATTAGTACTTTTTATTCATGTTTCTCACTCTTTTATATTACAACATGAATAATCTAATGTGGAATAAAGGCTATTATACTCTGCTTCAAAGTAGACCTCTTTCTTTCACTCTGCACCAAAACCCATCATCTGGATGTAAATGCTACAAAAACAAAATTAAAAAAAAAAAGAAATCACTCTCTGTGCTTCAAGCTTTACATCCAGCTCATAAAACAGACACCTTCCAAAATATAAACTAAAATTTAAATGTCAGAGCCAATCATAAATGTTGCCACTAAAGCAAAAGCATAACAGAAAATGCTGATTCAAGTATCCACTTTGATAATGGCTTAAAAGGACTCTTGCTTGGCAACACTCAAGGCAGTGTACAGAGTTCACCAAAGGCCTCTTGGTCATCCAACCTGACACAAGCTTCAACATCATTCACGTTTACAACCAACTCTCCCGTCTTCCAGACTACCTACTTCATCCACAAAAGAGATATTCCACTGACAATACAGATAATTTTACTTTAACATATCTTGTCTCTTTCTTTCCACCTCACCAGCAATATTTTGTTGTTTTTGTTTGTTACTCTTTCAATCATACACAGTATATAACAAGGCTAATAAATTAAAGATAAACTAGAAATAATCCAAAACATTGCTCAATATAATCTGTAAATGTAAAGGAAATATGTAATTTTTTCTTTTTTAATGTCTTTCCAATATATTTTTAAATAAAAATAAACTATTTTAAAACTTTCCATGACTCAGGAATGTAATTGTATTTCTGTATTTATAAGTTATATGTATAATCTTAATATTTTATGCAAAACTAAAACTTTGGCTTTACATACAGAAATATAAATTTACTTTGATAAAAACAAAGATTTTAATATCAAACCTATAACTGTTTATTATAAAAATGTTAATATTTATTTACATCATGAATGAAGTATCTTAATAATTTTACTTAAGAAAGCAATCAAATGAATTGTATAATTCCATTGATATCGGCCATGAATTTGACTCTTTGAATCTGAATATTGAAGATATATATTTATTTATTTTTTTCTCTCTCATTATTAACTCAAGAAAGTCAAGGTAAGAAGTCATTTTGAATTTAAAAAAAATATATATATTGTTTAATAGTTTAACTAAATTGAAACATAAATATATGTGTGCGTATCTATTGTTGGATGGTCAGCAACTAAACCAGTACCTCCACTCTAATTTATTGTGAGTGATGCAAGTGGTTAGAAACCCTGTAGGTTAAAAAATAAAAATAAATAAGGGCAGAAGAACTTGTGGTAGGTTGGTATTTGGTTTTTTGTATGGTATCAGAAGACAGTAATGTCGTTGGATCACAATAAATAACACAAAACTTGGTTGGAAAATTAAGGGTCAATTTTTATTGATACACGTGTATGTACTAAACTCGGTGGTAAGAGAGTGGTCGATGTCAAGTCAACATGACGTTGAGAGAGGGTGACTGAATCTCCTTCATTTAGAACTGCTGCAAAACACACCCAAATCCAAAAGTATCCAGAGCAAGATGATCTCCTTTCCTGGGGTCACAAACTTTGCACATGACTGGAAACCCTTTTATTTGGTTTCCATTTGCATTATGGGAAAATAAAATTATTTATTTTTTTATCATTTGATTTATTATTTAATTTTCATTCTCCCACTTGAGTCAACAGCCAGCTAACTAGAGGTGGTGTCTCAAAATCAATGTGGAGAAAGCAACAGCAAATCACTCTACAAGAACATTCATGATTCTTGACAATATTATCATGAAAGATAATAGCATAAAAGGAGTTAAGGCTCTTGGAATTAACTCCTATCCCAGCAAGGAGGGAAGTACACGTGTCACCTGACTATTATCTAGTAATTACTAGCAAAACTATAAAGAACAATGATGTAAAGAGGGTCAGACTCCTTGGAATTCTTCTCTTACTAAGACATGAGGTGTCACCAGACTAGTCATCCAGTGACTGCTAATATCAAAGAAAAAATAGTTCTAGAGCACTAAATCAATGTGGCCAGTTAGAGAAAATAAGGCAGGAAATGAATGTTAACTACACTATTTACATTATTCAGACTATTGTCCTCATCTTTGTTACTATATTTATTATGTTTCAGCCATTGTATGCTTCGGCCTTCTTCAGGTGGTTGGAATGTCGAACTGAACCCTTTATTTTGCTCATTGGGGTAGACTGTTCTAGTTCCATGTGCCATGTCTAATGGATGTCAGTTATCTCCTGTTAATTACCCTCTCCAAGTTCTCCACCGCCTTAACCAGGTATTGAACTCACACTCTTTAGGTCCTGTCACTGGATCTCACTAACACCTTTATCCACTGTGCCATGTGTCCTCAAGGACACATGGCACAATGGATAAAGTTCAGTTCGACATTCCAACCACCTGAAGAAGGCCGGAGCATACAACGGCTGAAACATTGTAATAAATATGGTGACAAAGATGAGGACAATTGTCTGAATAATGTAAATAGTGTCTCAACTAATCTATCATAGCATTGTTCAGTAAAAAATCACCAACATGAAACTTTGCAAAAAAAATTTGACAGGTTCAGTCATTCACAGTACCTCCTCTATAAACAGATCAAATCTTTTTTGCATTTGAGTCACATTTTTAAGAAAGGTAAAAATGTGCCTCAAATGCATGAATGTCTGCCAAAAGCATGACAAAACATTTTGAACTGATTTACAAACCAGGCATGTTGCTCAAATTGGTCAATCATTGTAAAGATCACAGAGCCATTCCAATACAACATTGCAAAGTCTTGTGTAATAATCCACTGTGCCATGTGTCCTTGAGGACATCTGTATATGAATTTCTGGGTATTATAAACCTAATGTCTTCAGCATTCATTTTTTTACCAGTGCATTGCAATTTTTGCTCTTATTTCATGTTTTTACCAAAGCTCATATTGCAATTTTTGTTGTTATTATCACTTTTCTCTGGCACTCCTTATTACTGGTTCCCATATTGTATTCATTTCTATGCTTGGTTGTCTCAGGAGATTTTTGTGGCCTAGCATATGTGCTGATTCCTTAAGTTTACATATTTTCCAGTGATGTTCTTTGTCTATGATCTCAACCTGATCCCACAGAGGATCTCCATATATGATCAGCCATGCATGATTTTTCCACTTCCCCTCGTGTTACAGCTTTCTGGTGTTCTTGAAGCCTTACCTTAAGGGGGCGGCCCGACTCCCCTTTATATCTCTTTCCGCAGCTGCACGAGATAGCGTACACACAGTCTTTAGTCATGTTCTCCTCTAGGGGGGGTCTTACTCGGGAGAGATATCTACAAAGTGTCGTCCAGCTTTTGAAGGTTGTCCTGATGTTATATGGACCACAGATCCTTTGTATTTTCTCTGATAACCCCTTCACATAAGGCAGGCAGACTGTTTTCTGAGTGTTGTTGTCCTCCTCTTGTACCCGCCTATCCCAGTTATTTGGGGCTGCTGTCATGTATCCAGGGTAGTTATGTTATAGGTTACTACTTATACTGACCAATTCTTTATCTAATGCCTCTGGGTCGCCACTTATGACTTTTGCTTGGTGTTGTAAGCAGCAGACGATCCCCTTCTTTATGCTGTATGGATGGCGGGAGTTGAAATTGAGGTACAGTTCTGGTGAATGTCGGTTTACAGTATATGGATGTCTTGAACCCATGCTCTGTTCGAGATATTAGAACATCCAAGAATGGGAGTGTGTTGTTACTCTCTTTCTCCATCATGAACTGTATCGAAGGTATTATTGAGTTCACATGGTCCAGTAGAACCTGAACATCTTCCTGGTGTGGCCAGAGTATGAAGGTGTCATCTATGTACCTTAACCATAGAGTTGGCTTTGGAGATATAGATTCTAATGTCATTTCTTCAAAGTATTCCATGTATATATTCGCCATTGCTGGTGATAATGGCAAGCCCATTGCTAAGCCCTCATCCTGTCGATATATGTGTGATCCCATTCTGAAGTGTGTTGTTTGTGTACAGTAAGTCAACATCTCCATCAGATTATCTACTGGAATACTGGTCCATTCTTCTAGGGATGAGTCAGAAGCCAATCTGTCTCTGACTACTGAGAGTGCCTCCTCCATGGGTACCTTGGTGAACAAACCCACCACGTCCAAGCTCACCATCTGGTTGGATAGGATGGGAGCATCTTTGATTATTTCCATGAAGTGGGCGGAGTTTCAGACATATGAAGGAGACTTTCTGATCAATGGGTCAATTATATCTACAAGGAAGCGAGTCAGAGGGTGGCACATAGAACCTTGGCAACTAACAATCGGCCTGAGCAGAATACTGTGTTTGTGAATCTTAGGGAGACCGTATATGTGAGGTAGCTTGGTGTAATGCTGCAATAACTGCCTATATGTCTTAGGTGTGAAGTAATCCTTGTTCTTGATTAGTATCTGTGACAGTTTGCATTCTGTTTTCATTGTAGGATCCTTTTTTACTTTGCTGTAGCTACCATTGCTAATGAGGTCTTCCAGCTTTCTTGTATAATCTGATTTGTCCATCACTACAGTTGAATTGCCTTTGTCAGCCGGTAGTATGATGTTTTCATTCCTCTGTAGGGATCCAATCACCAGCCTCTTCAGTTTCATGATGTTTGACCTGTGTGGCTTGGCCTTCTCCAAGGTCTGTCTCACCTTCCATCTTAGCTCATCTGCCTGAGCCTGAGGGAAGTTCAAAGCCACCTCCTCGACTCTGGCAATGATGTCCAAGTATGGCACTTGCCTGATGGTTGTGGTGGTTGAGACCCTTATTCAATACTGACTCCTCAGAGGCACTCAGCTGATATTGGCTGATGTTGATTACTGCTTTCACTGGTGGGTGATGGACCTTGTGCATCACCATCTGATCCTTCAATCTGTTTAATTTAGCAACATCGAATTCATGTTTGAAGGATTTATCTAGGTCATTTTGGATCCTTCTCTGGTCTTCATTGGTAATTCTGTTGAAGAAATCCTTGAGCCTCTGGGAGCTTGAAGTCTCTGTTTTTTCGAACAAGGGCGTGTCCCACTTTTTCTGCGACCAGACAGGCTCTCCTTGAATTAATGGGAAGTCTTGGTGCCAAGCCTGAAGGGATGAGTTGTAGATCTCTGCATCAGTGTCAGAATGTCAGATGGTTTGATATTCGTGCCAGTTTCTGGTAGGATTTTTCAATTTGTCTCCATATTTTTGGTGTATTGGGTCCATACCGATTCTCCAGTATCGGTCTATATTTCTGAGATGAGGTATTATGTACATTATTTACATTATTTGGCCGAAACGTTGTAATGTGGCGACAAAGATGAGGACAATAGTCCGAATAATGTATATAGTGTACATAATACCTCATCTCAGAAATATAGACAGATACCGAATGTTAACTGTTAATATTTTAGATGTGTGCAAAACAATGTGGGCAAACAATAGAGATTTTCTCAGTGACAACATATATATGCAGACAGAGAGGAAAATGCGAGGGGTGTAGGACTTGGTGTTAAAACCAGATATAATGAACTAAATGAAATGACCACCTTCAAGTGATATGTAACCTTAAAGTGAAAGTACAGAAATTGAAATTGCAATACGACAAACTCTTGAATGACCCGAATTTGAAGGAGCTGTATGCAAACAGTGTTAAAAACAGATACAATGAAGTAAATGACAATAGAAATTCAAAGTGAGGAACATGAAGAGAATCTTTAGTAATTTCAGCAAACAAGATCATCCCAAAAAAAAACTAGACAAAGAAAAAAAGGAATTGATAACAGATGAAATTCTTGATATGATAAAAAAGGAGACAGCAAACAATGCCAACATATAGCATAGAATATAGAACATTGCACAAAGAAATTAGGAACAAATGCAGACAGACAAAAGAGGAACGGCCCAATGAAAAGCATGCAGAAATATAAAAAATAAATATTACAAATAAAGCACATATGCATAAAAGAACAGGACAAATCATGCCCATCAACAGGATCCATAAAATTCAAGGACAGAACACAAATAATAGAGAAAGAAAAATACTTGAGTTGGAACAAATATATTAGAGGACTCTTCCATAATGAAAGAGGACAACCTGCAATACACAGAAGGACAAGAAATATTAAAATCTAAAATGAAATCAGCATTGGCCAAATTGAGCAAGAACAAAGCAACAGGACCAGAGGAAATTATTATAGAGATGCTGGCATTCTTATATGATTCCAGCATTGACAAAATTACAGACATAATAAATTAAATGTACAATAGTGGTGATATACTGGAAGATTTAAGTAGATCCATTTTCGTAGTGCTGCCTAAGAAGCCAGGTGCAAACAAGTGCAAACTTCATTGGACAATCAGCCTAATGAGCCACATAACAAAACTTATAAAATAGGGTAAAAATAAATCCAACTTACAGATTCTAATCTAGAAAACTCACTCTCACTCACAAACAAAGAAAAGCAATGACTTTTATTGAAGAGGTAGATTTTGTGATTGGTCACAAGAGTTGGGGATAATAAAAAAAATTACTATATGTCAGATGTACTTCAAGGATTTATTTTTTCTTTTCTTCGGCAAACCATGCACAGGAGATAAACTTTTTTTGAGGTAGCTGATTTGCCTGTTTGCCACAGTAGTAAATGAAAAGGAGAAGAAAGGACTAAACATCAATTGTAAGAAGATAGCATGTATGGTTGCCAGCAAAATGAATAGCCCAATATGCAAATTACAATTTGGAGATACTAAAGCAAGTAGAAAAAGTTAAATATCTAAGAAATGTTTTAACAAAGGACAGAAAATGTTACACTGAAATCCAAAAGTGCATTCGCATAGCAAAAGCTTTGCCTTCCAAAAACTAAACATGATATTAAGAAACAAAGAAAAGAATACTGAACTGTTATATCAAACTTCCTATATTGCAGTGAATGCTGGATAATCTCCTCACAGATGAAGGAGACTTGATACAACACAAATGAAGTTCTACAGATTGATGTTGACAATACCATAGACTGAACATGTGAGCAATAACAGAATTTTAGAGATTATGGTAACAAAAAGGAAACATATTTAGCATCAGAAATAGATAATTGAAATTTCTAGGGCACATAATGAGGAAAGAATGCTGAGAAAATTTGTCACTCACAGGACATATTGAAGGCAAAAGGGACAAATAAAATCAGTGCATAATCTAGCTAACAAGCTTGTGTAAATGGTTGACAGAACAGAGAATAGGAGAGATAGCAAAGACAAACTTTACTAAGTGTACAAAGGACAGGAAATTGTGGAGAGCCATGATTGTTCACATCTTGAAGGAACATAGCATATAGAAGAATTCTGACTACTAAATGTAAACCTCCTATATGTAAGAATATTGATATTTTAATTAAAGACTTTGAAAGTTCTATTTGCAGCTAGTGGTCTTAAGTGCCTATATATATTTTATCGATTTATGATTTCAGAAGTACAATCAGTTTCAGGGAAAATGTAGACAGTAGAGTTCAGAAAAGAAAAACTAAACAAAAATGGATTACTTGTTGATAAAGGAAGTATAAAAGAATGCACTTCACACACTAGACTTACCATCAATAAGCAGAGGGTTTAGGATATATCTGGAAATAATGAGATTCTCCTCGAGAGGCACCTGATCTGGCTGTAATTGGACAGAAAAACAGTTTATTTCTTTTTAGTTTAGTTGTGAGATACAGTTCAAATAATGTTTTGCTCTCTCAGTTAAGCAAAGACTGATAATGAATGGCATAGATACTTACATGGTTTACTAAATGAACACCTCGGCCTCGAGAAGAAGCAACAGGTTTGATAATCCATGGACCTTTGTCTCTACTGAAAGCAGCTGTATGCAAAAAACAAACAGAAAATAAATTACTTTATTATGCTAGAAATTCAAGCATTTATAGTTCATATTTTACAAAAACTGCAATAAAAAATATTGTTTTCGTAAGTTTTCATCATTTCCTTAGAATATTTTGAAATAATCTTAAAATAATTATAGTGCTTCCATGTGTTTGTTGTTGATAATGTCCTGATAACGACAGTATCTAATCTCTGTAAAATCTTTTTCTCCAACTATCATTTTTGGCAATTTTCTTTTGTTTGCTTATTACAAATACAAACACTTGTTTTTTGTTTAAAAAAAAAACAACCAAACAACATTTTATACAAGAAATATATTTATTTTTCAACAGCCTCTTTCCTTGTTGCTGCTTTTAATTCAGTGGTAAATATTAATCACATAAAGTGAACATTTTATGTAAAAATTTAACTATGTGACAGATTTTTGATCCACTTTTATATGGCAAAATATACAATACTAGTAGGGCCAGTATAAGTTACACAGATTTACTAATAAATATTTTAATGCTATACTCTATACTTTCCAACTCATGGCCATTCCCAGAAAGTTATAAGAAGAGTGACATAGTTTCTCTTAAAATACTGAAATGTTGTATTACTTTGTTAATAATCTGAAGCCATTTCCTATAAAATGGAATAAGTATAAATTATATATATATATCTCCACATTGAAATATATGAATTAGATATTAGAATTACTTATTTCAATTTTTCTCAGTTGAATCATGGGTCATGTATAATATGGAGATGTATGTTATGTGTACATTAGAGATAAGCAGCAATAAAAATGACTTTTTTGCAATGCATCTAGTTTTATTCCAGGGATTGTTGTATTATTGATGCTCTTATAAAGACAATACAATGATCTTTTAGAATATGAGTGAGGTCAGATATACACAATGAAATTATATCCATTTATACATGAAATGCGATCAAGTTGCTCACAAATAAATATATTCTAATTTTTTCCTCATAATATATATATATGTATACACACACACAATATATATACACATGCTAAATTCACATGAAAACATCAGCAAAAGAATGGAATTCTTAATGGGTTCTTAAATGTTTAGACAGAAACAATGTTAGAAGTTACTACACCAATAGTGGGATACAGAGATAAATGTTACCCAGAAAAATGCAGAACTAAGTAAGCTGGATTGTTCTCCTAGCACAGCTATAGAGACAAGTAACTGATATCACAGTACTTTGATATACACATTATTTCTAGTGTATGTATCACCACGTCTTCTTGTGCCTTGAATGTCAACTTCATCCATTTGTTACTGGGTTTGCATTTCCTTGTATTTGTAATAACGGCCTTATTGAATGCGTAATGTGAAATAAATTTTAAGTTAAATCTACATGCTTTAAAAGTGGTGCTCTGTTTGCAATAGAAATTCATTGTAAATTGAACCCCCAAGAGTGCATTTATGGAATTAATTCCAATTTGTATCAAATTCACAAAGATTTAAAAAAACAAGAAAAGAAAAAATGAAAGAGATTTTAATTTCAAAAGTTACTGGCGGTTCTCAGGTGAATTTGTCCCCAACCCCAACAGGTTGTTAGATGACTCCCTTCCAAATTCTCTCTTTGTTGCACTCTCTTTTTGTCTCTTTCTACATCCCTCTCTCTCTTTTACTCCTTTTGTTTTCCTCTTAGATGCTCAAAACAGTCTGAGTTTAATAAGATTTGTGTATGCAAATACTAAGATGTACTAAAATTTTAATTTAACAAGTTTTTTTTATTTTGACATTGAATTCTTTTAATCTATTCATTTTTAATTTTATTTAATTTTTTGTCTAGGAGTTTGACTGACGCACATAACAAATGTTATAAAAATTATATAATAAAAAAATGTAAATTATATAAAAGATTAATAAAAAAGATGAACATAAAAAGAATAATAATGATACAATAGACTAGGCTTGCTTATTGCACTTTTTTTTGAAAGAAGAACTTAAAAAATAATTATAAAACGAAAGCCAAACAGTAAAAAAAAATGATTCAAATAAATTTGATACATAAAATTTGGTTTAACAAATTTGTAAAAAATAGGCTGATGTCTTATGGTCTGAAAAACCCTACCAAAATAAAGTCGGTAAACAGGCATGGTTTAAAAAAAGATACATTTTGGGGTTTTTAACCAATGAGGAAGGTAAATTCTGCTGATGCAAATTTCATACTCGGATTGAATCTGGAGCTGGTTTTGAGTCTATTTAAGAAGTCAAATTGGTCTAAGAACCAGAAAGATTTGGGTGTTCATATTGCAAAGACTGAGGCTGTTTCTGATAATAATGATGCTGACAATGATAAAGAAAAAAAGAAACAAAGAAGCTGAAAGAAAAGAAAAACTGAAAAATTCATAAAATTAGGGGTATCAATCATAAATTTTGAACTTTTATAAAAACGAGATTTATTGTAGTTCATTTTAAAAATTGCACTACTGTTTAAATTCCCAGCGATGTGGGTGAATTTAAAAGATTTTCAATTATTGGAACTAAGTGAAAATTTTGTTGAAAAATTTATATCAGCTTTATGAGCCTAACATTTTAATTTTTGAACTGATTATCTTGCCTAATAAGGTGCACAAAGGAAAATTTTGTGCAAATTTATTTTAAAATTGGTATGCTGTTTTATTGTTTTTTATGTCATTGTAATAAATGTTTGTTGCTTTCAAATTTCACATCAAAGCCTGAGTACTGTTTGCTTATGTTTGTACCTTACACAATACTTGAGATAAGAGACGTTACTTATATTTTCTCCTCCTCTTCCCAATAAAATAAAGTTATTATAATGTGTAAGTCTTGGGTTGACTACTCACTTGTATCTTATGGACATGTTACCCAGAAAATTGAGTACAGCTGTGGATTAAGGATATTTGAGTTTTATTTTAATCTAAATTTTATTTAAAATATATTGTAATTATTAAAACAATTTATTTTAAACATGTTTATTTAAAATAAAAAAGTTAAAGGCTTCAAAATAGCCAATGGTAATGGTGAAATTAGCAATTTCCATACAGGAAATAACTGACATTCAATTTATTGACCAAACAGTTAGCATCAATATTGTTTGAAATTTATAGAGGTATCTCCAAACAAAAGTGATACCTAAGGTTTAAAATGCATTTTAAAAATTCTTTACTGAAGCTTTTTAGTTTTAATTCAAAGCTAATAGATTAAATTTAATTTTTTTTTGAAATTGCTAAAATTGGCAATATGACAAATCCGTCAACACAGCATAATTCTTGCTATTAAAAAATTTTTTCAAAGATAAAATATACTTTTCTGAAATTTTATTTAATGAAGTGAATTAAAGTTTAATTTGAATTAAAACAAATATTATTTACTTTTAGTTTAAAATATCACAGAAAAGCATTTTTTAACATGGAGGTGAGTGTTTTTATGGTGTGTTGACTTTTGTTGATAACCTGACATTTAGCATAAAGGGTAAAGGGTACATAACTGTAAAAATTACTTGACAAATACAACTTTTTTATATAATTTTTTTTTTAACTACACAATAATCTTAAAAATGTAGGAAAATATTCTAAGTAATCTAATATTTTATTAAATTTCAGATACTTTGATTTTATATTCTTATGAAGATGCTTGTTGGAGAAATGTTAGGAAATTACCAATAAATTTTAAATTTACTATATTTACTGCTCTTATTTTCTGATAATGTCATGTATAGACATCCATATTTACAAAAATCAGCACATTTATGCACACAAAAAAAATTCAAAATTCTTTTAAAACACTGGGAGTTGGGTGCTGAATTATATTAAGCTTTTTCATTTATGATTTGCAGATATAGTTTTTACTTAATAACCGCTATAAATTAATACAAAATAAATGATTTAAAACTTTATAAATTATTATAATTTACAAAAAAATTAAAATTCTTGTAAAAATTCATTTTCAAAAATGTTTTTCTTAATACAATAGTGTCCATAATATATCTTATTTATAAAAGCAGTTAAAAGCTTTTCTAATTAAATAATGTTGTAGTTTTATCACATTTTTTATTTTATGATTTAAAGCAGATTTTCTCTAACTGGAAATCCTGTTTGACATAAAAAAATTGATTTAAATTTTCCAAGGACTTGTCCTTATAAATAATATAAATATTAAGTGGTACAAAAATGAATTTCATAAAATTAAATAATTGGATGTGAGGGGGAGTGTAACAGTTTAAAAAAAAAAAAAATCTTTAACAAGAATTTCTAAAGAAAAGAAATGTTTCTACCATTATTTCATTCATTCATACATAAGTCCTGAAAAAAAAATCAATGTTTTTCACCACAAAAAGAGACTCAAATTTCCCATACTTATTATTGTCACCTGTTGACACAAAAAAAGAATTTTAACCAAAATTTCGAAGGTACTAAAAAGGATTAAAAAATATAGTAAAAAAATCCTTTGGTTTTCCTCTTAATAATAACAAAGATTTTGATGATAAAAATTGTTTTTTTTTTTTTTAAGTTTGGTACATTTTTTCATCATGTATGCTCAATTTTTAGCAAATCTTTGGAGGTACCTAAATTTATAGGATCTTTTTCTTTTGTTTTTCAGATAAATCGACTTCTCAATCACTCTTTGTAGTATTGATGGAAGTTACCTTTGTAACCTTTTGTTTAAGGTAGTGTGGAAAGTCAACATCTTTATTATATCATTATTTTCCTTCTAGTTACATATGCTATCCATGTTAATTGCTGTTGGAAATCTTCAAGTAATGTGGTTTTTGTTATTATGTAAAGTTATGATTTGGTTGTGCCAGTTTATAAGGTGTGATGAAGTGTTAATTTTTAAAGACCTAAAGGATCTATTTGAATCATATCATCTAGATAAAAACAATTTCTCAGATCAATGATTAAAAATACATTTCAGAATGAGTTTGATGCCATGCATGACATCCATATGAGAGTCTAGATCAATGCTATTTAAGAACAGGACTCAAGTTCTTAGGTTAACATTTTGGCTTTTTGGATTTTGTGTGTATTTATATATGACAATGCTCCTTCTCATTTATCTTAGCTTGGTGTTGAACAAAAGTATCCATAACAAAATTTAAGTAATTTTTTTATTTTTGTTTCTGATCAAATTATTCACATTCTTTGATCAGAAACCAAAAGAGAAAAAAAACAACCATACAAGCATACAGCCTGTCTGAAATTATTATGCAAATCAAATAATGATCAATAACTAAAAAAGTTCTGAACTAATAATTGTCAAAGTTAAACCTGTCCATTTCCACCCTTAGTAAAATATTTAACTAAATTTTCTGCCATTTTTAATGATTAGTTTTTGAGATATTTGGAATTTATGAAAATGGATTGATTGAAGTTAGTATGCAGATTAAACTAATATTAGTTTAAGACCTCTAAAATCTAATAAAAACTATTTGTTCATAATATATGTTGAAACATGGATAGGAAGTATCTAACAACTGCTGAAAAACAGAAAATAACAAAGTTATTGAGTGAGGGAATATCCACATCGAAGATATCAAAGGAGATTTGCAGAGATCATTGAATGATAAAGAAGTCTGTTAAAAATATAAGTTGAGAATTCAAAGCAAAAGAAAAAGCTTTAAGAACTTGCTTCCTTGAAAGTGAGTTATAGCAAAACAGCCACTTTTAACCAGTGCTCAGATCTTTGAAAAGACTGGAATTGTGGGAGTCAAGGACAAAAGGTGTAGAATACATGGTCAATTGGGATCTGTAAAAAATATCTCCTAAGAAACCTCCTCTCACTAAAGCGTCAAAATTAGGCCAAGAAACACATGAAAATTTACTTTTCTAATTTTCATGGACAGACCGTGAGTGACATTTGATGGGCCAAGGGATGGATTTTATCCAATTCAGACATGCCTGTGGCTAAAAGAAGGCAGCAAGGAGGCAGTAGTGTTATGATATGGACTGGAAATTGTCGACCAAACTATTTTTGGACCATTCAAAGTTGATTAAGGACTTAAACTGAACAGTGCTAACTACTGCGATTTTATAAACAAGACTTTCTTTGCAAGTCCCAGTCTTGCAGTTTCAAAGTGAAGTGTGTATTTATGCATGATAATGCTCCTCCTCATTTATCTTAGCTTACTCGTGAATTATTTGAGCTTAAAAGATTTATAAAAGAGAAGATAATGGAATGGCCACCATCAAGTCCTGATTTGAATCCAATCAAAAATCTATGGTCAATTGTGAAAATGAAATTATAAAAAGGTGGTAAATAAAATAAAATAAAAGCAGACCGATGAGAAGAAAAAACTACCATGTCAGAAACTGAACCTGTTTAAGTAAAAGAAAAATTACACAATGGATAATAGATTACTGGCTGTTATTGAGAAGAAGAGTCACTAGATTAAAATGTAAAGGATTCAAAGACTCATCATATGTATTTATTATTTGTTCTATTATAGGTGTTGATCAATTTTTGATGATTTTTATTACATTTTTATCGGAGTGCAATGTGATTATTTCGTTTTGCCTAATAACTTCAGATGGCAGTTTTTTTTAGAATACATCAAATAACTTCAATAAAACATATTGATACTACCTAAAATTTTAACTCAGGCTTTGTTTTGACATCTAAATTGATTGTTTAAAATTTGAAATTTTTTTTCCTAGCCAAATTTGAATTATTGAAGTTTATATGATTTGCTTAATAACTTCAGATAGAGTGTAGTTCCCAATGCCAGCATAAAACAAAGCTAAAATTTACAGCTAAATTTGTACAGGTTTGATACACCAAATATTTTGTAACTACAATCCTCCAACACCCCTAACCAGACTTTCTTCACCTTTAGAGAGTAGGGATACTAATTGCAGCTTCAGATTTAATTATCTAATCAGTTTTCCTAAGATCACTAAATATTGTTCATCTCTGCAGCTCTTTTTTTCCAGATAGTAATTAATATTTTCAGCCAGCCAATGACAATTAGCCAAGTCAGTTTCAATTTCAGTATCCACCTTAATACTAAGTTCATTCCCTTTAGTATAATATCAAATTAATGTGACTGTATTCAGCTTTTTCCCACAGCCATATGGTATCTTGAACCATACAACTGGCACCATATAATCTCACTATTTGATTTTGGTATATACCAGTTCCCATTCCCTTCCCTAGATCTGAATCCCATTCCTTTTACTCTTTCAATATAACATCTTCCCAACTTTATCATCCTACTTCATTGACATAGCCACATGGTCCTCACCTATCCAGCAAGAGTGTAATTGCCTACTAGCATAATGTCACTTGTTTCTAGAACAACACTTATTGCCACACAATTAACATCACATTATATAATCATACTACTTGATTTTGGTACATAACAATTCCTCTTCATTATTTCTCTGCTTGCTGTACTTTGCTATATGTCCTACCTGGTTACACTGATAAATCAGTTTAAGATTAGGATCTGCACAATCCATTGGCAAATTTGACCCTTGACCTCTTTAAATATATCTGCTCTTCTAACAGTACTCAAATCTCATTGACCCATCTCTTAGTCACTGCTTCAAAAATCTTGAGATTTGTCAACAATTAGTTAGAAGCTAGTCACAAAGTACAATTTCATTATTATTTTCAATTTTCTCCCAACAAATCCAGTCTATCTCCTAATTTCATTTACCTAAATGTCTACATATTCTGGTGTTCATTTTATTTTCATCACTTTACTGAATGCTGTAAATGTCTCTTCTGAGAAGGTTTCTTTTAATCAGGCTTCTATTGTTTTGAGCTTCCTTTTTCATCTCTAAATACAAAACTAACAAGTTCTCGTTTAAATACAGTGGTATAAAAGATACATCATCTGGAATTTATTGTTATTTTGTCATCAGTTTCACTTTCATTAGCTTATCTGACTATATTCCAACCCCTTGCCATCAAATGGTTTTATTATTTTACTGCCAATTGCAGTCTTCATTGATATATTATAGTTATCAATTATTTTGATCAGAGAAAAAAAAGAAGAAAAAAAAAACAGTTTTAGCAGAGTAAAATCCCAGCCAAAATGGCTTCTGATGCTAGCATACAATGAATACAAAATTTACAAGGGAGAAAGTATCAAACCTCTATGGATATATCTGGTCACAAAGACAGGTGCATATGAAAGCCTGTCCCAGCCAATTCATGCTAACTGCCATTCTTGTATTACTTTCCCACTTATTGTATTTTTAAGTTATATTTTACGCTAGCTTAAAAGGCGTCTGATGGAGTGTCATTTAAGCTAGCTCCTGTGGAGGGCATTTAATTCAGTTTTCATCAAAATAGATAGGGAGGAGTAGATGTGATAGGCAACAATAAATTACAGAAAAACTCAAAATTGATCATGGCATTCAAGTATTGTGAGATGAGAGAAAAAATAACAAAAAAAGTGAAAATTTACCAACGATGGAAGTGGAAAAGCTAGGAAAGTGGAAATAACACTTCTATAGGGAAGTGCCAATGCATTATGGATGAGTGTTGGTTGTATAAAAGCTGGAAAGAATGATGAGCAGGGAGATTTTGCTTTTCCTTTGCAAATGGTGTCAGCAAGTGAAGGACAGTGGAGAGGAAAGGACAAGAAAAAGAGAAGAGGAAGAGTTTTTTTTTTCTATTGTTTCTGCATATCAGTGAGACAACAATCTATTTCAGCATTTCACCATGGAAAGAGAGAGGGAGAGAATGTGTGTGGCCAGTGACACGATTAGAACTTTTGATGGACAGGGAGACATAGTGGCATGGCGCACAAAAGTGAGATTGGTTGCTAGGTTGCAACATATCACTGACTTGGTGAGTCTGATTCTGCTGTATCTTGAGGAGGATGCATTGGCTCTCTATATAGAGAGATGAATGAGATTGATATGAGAGATGCTGAGATGATTGAGTCAATGCTACTCAAGGCCTTTATGGATGGACCTTTTGTAGCATATGGAAAATTGATAAAATCCAAATGGACTGGCAAATCCATTGATGTTTATGCTAACAACGTAAGGCAATTGGCAGGATTCGTGGGAAGGAGTGCAGAGAGGATAGTAAAGCTGGCATTTGTGCATGGATTCCCAGTCCCAATATTGATTGCACTTCAGCAGCTGCCACAGGTAGAAACTAAAGAGATGAGCGAACTGATAACTGCCGCTACTGCTAGGGTGCTAACCATGAACAGAGAAGGAGAATCCTTTGGAATAGGAGCTGTGGCACAAAGCCCGACCACTAAGGAACCAGGAACAGAAGGAACAAGAAGTTTTAGTGGACAATGTTTTTGGTGCCATGGGCTGCACATGATAAAAGATTGTAAGGCATGACTGAAGCCTGCTGTGATGTGCTACGGATATGGAGAGAAGGAACACACTGTTAGATTTTGTCCCCAGGGAAATGGACAAGGGGGAGTTACCACGCCAATAGCTACCCCAATGGATCAACAGTGGTGCGACACCAAACTTGACCAATTATAACGGTTGTAGTAGAGGGAAGGAAAGCAAGAGCACTAGTGGATACTGGATACACTACAACCCTGTTGACTCCCTGGTTGGTGAGAAGTTTGAATGAAGGAATGTTTATCAAAGTAGTCGACAGGAGAGAGGTTGCATGCAAGGGCTCTAGCACTGTGACATTATTGGTAGAAGAAATACAGTTCAAGATAAGGGTGGTGGTTTGGGGGCACATTGTCGACAGCATTGACATTATCAATTGCATCCATACCAATGACAAACTGGGAGGAGTCACCATTAATCAAAACCAAATTAAATTTGGTGGGATGCCAAATGCAGCAGCTCTGCAACTGAAAGGCAGTGTCAGTCTGGACTAAAAATTCAGAATAGGGATTTTTGTGCTGAATTTGATGGCAGAAACTGGACCACTGAATGGTGCTGGACAAGCAAACCACCCATATTAAAGAACGGGTGAGCTTAAATGAAAATTCCATGCAAAAAGAGAAGAGAGTAGAATTTGAAAAAGAGTTGGACAGATGGGTTGAAAAAGGCATCCTTTACCTTGGAAGGAAGAAGTCACAGTAGAATATTGCCGCTGATGGCAGCTAACCAACCAGAGTTAGTTTAGGACTAGACTTTAAGGAGTTGAATACATCACAGGAAGTGATGATGATGATGATGTATGTGGAGAAACCATGTGAGAATGGAGACAGACAATGGGTGCTGCTACAGTTGTAGATCTGAAATCAGCATACCTGCAATTACATGTAGCGGAGAAACTGTGGCAGTACCAACTTGTTAGGTACAAGAAGGCCACCTATTGCCTTACTAGATTGGGGGTTTGGATTGAATGTCGCACTAAAAATGATGGTGGCAGTTCTAAAGACTGTACTGAAGCAGGAGGAGACAATAGAGCAGACCACAAATTCCTATATTGATGACATTCTGGTGGATGAGATGGTTGTGCATGCAGAAAAAATAAGATGCCACCTCAAAAAATATTGATTAATATCAAAACCTGCAGAGTCACTTGATGGGGAAGCAGCACCCAGGCTAAAGCTGCAGAAAGATAAAGAAACTGGAGTGTTCTGAAGGGGTAATGAAATTCCACCTGTGATGGATAAGATGAGTAAACAAGAATGGTTTTCGACATGTGGGAAGTTGGTGAGCCATTACCCTGTGGCTGGATGGTTGAGGGTCGTATGCAGCTATATAAAAAGACAGGTGGAGGAGATAAGGTGGGATGACCGAGTGAATGACAGAACACTCAAAATGATAAAGGATATCATCGAGGAGGTGAAGCGAGAGGATCCAGTAAGAGGAAAATAGCACGTACCAAAAGATGGATGATGGTGTAGTTTGGTTTGATGCAAGTAGCATGTCAATGGGAGTTGTATTGGAGGTAGGGGGTGTCAAAGCTGAGGACACTGCTTGGTTGAGAAAGAAAATGGATGCCAACAACATAAATATAGCAGAATTGGAAGCAGTAATGAAAGGCATGAACTTGGAACTGCAGTGGGAGCTGAAGAACATAGCGATGAAGATGGACTCGGCAACAGTATTGGCATGGGTTGAGTCTGTTATTATGAAGGAGAGCAGAATACAGACTCAGGGAGTAGCAGAGATGCTCATAAAGCATAGATTAGGAATTCTGGAGGACATCATTAATGAGTTTGACCTACAGGTTAGAGTCAGCCTTGTATCCTCGGAGGCTAATAAGGCCACCGATGTATTCACAAGGGTGAGGAAAGCTTGGATGAAAATGCTCCATGATGCAGCCAAAGAATATGCCATGTGCAATGTTGAAGATGGGGGCATCAAAAAATTGCATGAGATGCACCATATGAGAGGATACTGTATTTGGCCAGGAAGGTAGACCTGACTATCTCTAGGGGAGTTGTGTGTAGAGTAGTGTGAGCATGCCAACGATGCCAATCAATTGATCTAGCACCAAGTATACATGAGGCCAGTGAAGTTCATATCTCAAACAATTGGGTAAGACTAGTGATTGGTGTCACACATTATCAAAATGAATCATATCTGTCAATGGCCAATTGTGGGCCCCACCGCATAGCCATATGGCAGGAGTTAAAGGGACAAACGGGGACAGTGGTTGTATCTAGACTAAATGAGCTGTTCCTAGAGAGAGGCCCAGTGGAAGAGGTCCTAGTGGATAATGGCATGGCGTTCAAGTCAGTGCCAGTCAAGGCAATACTGGATAGGTGGAATGTGCAAGCATATACAGGGCTGCATACAGACCTAGTGGAAATGGCATTGTAGATAAGGCACCACAGGACTGTGAAGGCAATAGTCCAGAGGGGTCAAATATCACCAATTGAGGTGGTCTACTGGTATAACATGTCCCCTTGGGTAGGCCAGGAGTATTCTGTACTGCAGTGTGCAATATTTCAGTCATTCCTGAAAATGAAGCAGCGGCAAGGCGACCAGGTTCAATTCAAGTTGGAGAGGAGGTATGGATAAAGGCACCTGGTGCTCACTGCACCACAAAATGGGGGTGGGGAATGGTGACTGGAGTACAGTAACAGAATAATGGTTCTGTAGATGGAACCCCTCGGCACATCCTGGATGTATGACGAGTGGACTCATTGGATAACAAGGCAAGGTGATAGTGATACAGATGATCCAGCACGTAGGTCAGGAAGAGAGACATGACCACTTTACTGGGCACGTGACTACATAGTATGAAGGTGATCTTGTTGAGATCAAGGGGGCATGTGCTAGAGAGATAAGAGAAAAAAAAAACCCCAAAAAAACATGAAACTTACCAACGGCGGAAGTGGAAAAGCTAGGAACATGGAAATAACACTTATATAGGGAAGTGCTAATGCATTATGGGTGAGTGTTGGTTGTATAAAAGCTGGAAAGAATGATGGGCAGGGAGATTTTGCTTTTCCTTTGCAAATGGTTTCAGCGAGTAAAGGACAGTGGAGAAGAAAGGACAAGAAAAAGAGGAAGAGAAGTTTTTTTTTTCTATCATTTCTGTATATCAGTGAGACAACAAGTATTTCATTAATATTTAAGCTTACCTTTTAAAAGTTCAACAAAGGAAATGAGCTATTGAGAGTTGTGTCCCTTTAATTCAAAAAGTGTGACACACTGTAGATATTATAGAGATGAGAGTATGAATTGGTTCATTAATTTATTTCTCCTCAATAACATTAATCAAGCATGAGAAGTTTTCCTCCTAATGTCTTACTTGAAGAAATATGATAGTTATATATATAACTAAGTGTATATTTTGGCAGCTTGTTTTCATTAAAACATGTCTCATTGAGTAATTTAGACAAGTTTTGTCTACTTAATTTCAATAGAATCCTTTCACATTCATAGACAAGCTTCTCAGTATTCTTATTAAAGGAAGAGAAAATTACCATGTGGATACATATTTATTTATTCCAAGTACTTTTGATATTAGCACAATGTCTAAATTACTCAATGAGACATGCCTTAATGAAAAACTTGTCTAAATTAATCAATGAAATGTCTTTATATTTATTTATTACTTACCACAAAATTCTTGGTATTCTGCAGGAATCACAAAACTCATGGGAACAAAATTAAAATTCCGTGAACCCTTAAATTAAAGAAAAGGAAAAAAATTCTAAAGGAAAACACAAATATCTCAAATAGATAAAATATCTGTTTATGTTTTGAATTTGATAACTTATATGTTAATAAATATTCCAAGGATACAAATCGTTATTAAAATGTATATTTTTGTTGGAACTCAATATATATTTCAGGAAATGCATTTCCCTATTTACTCATAAAAGCATTAAAGAACAAATATGTCCTTTTTTTTTTCTTAATTCTAGCCTGTTCATAATTTTTTGTTAATGCAGAAAGATTGTTAGAAACTTTATTGTTGCAGAAAAAATATTAATCTGCTTCATTTGTAAATTCTTAAAATTACAAGCTGAAGATAGTAAAGTGGGAAAACATTTTCCATTGGTCTTAAATTCAATATAATTACAATTATTATTGTGTTCTGAATTAAAACTATTTGAAAAAAAAAAAAAATTGAAATTTTTATAAGGAAAATGTAAAAAGCACAATGCTTACAATGGATATAAATCGACACAACACAAGACCGCATGTTAAACTAATATCAGAAAAAATATAAAGAAAGTATAAATAAGTGAAACCTAATAAGAAATAATAATAATGATGATTATATATTATTCATGACCACCTGACCAACTATGAATCCATGCTTTATTTCCACTTTATTTAGCTTATATTTGGAAGGAAAATATATAAATAAAAAAAATATAATATATGTTTTACTTACTTTGATTTGCTGCATTCTCTGCACATTTTTGTAAAGTCTATCTTTCCTGGTAAGTTCATAAGATCTAAAAAATTAGATAATGTTTCTGTCACTGTACATGTTGTACAATAATTTACAGATCGATTACCATGTAACATTTTTAGACAAGATTCTTTAATAAAATATAATTTACCTGGGAAAATGATTAATCTTCTGGAATTCAGACATGTTACGGAGGGTCAATGGTTTTAAGTGGCCACCCGTCCATAGCATGTTAAAGTCTGAATTATTTGATGAAACCTGAAATTGAAAGTAAAATAAAATATTTTCAACTGAATTCCTATATGACTCTTTGATAAAATAGTTGTGTAGCTTATAATTAAGGACAGTTTTTATAAATTCCTATTAATTTAATTTTATTATTTTTAACCGAATATTTCTATAAGAAAAAAATAACTTTTGCATGAACAATTACATTTCGCAGTTTGTGCAAAGAAGAAGCAAACTGGGATTTCAAAGTCTAAACAAAATATTGCATTTAAGCAAAAAATCCTGATATAAACATAACTGACAGAAGAAAGACAAATGAATCTTTGCTATTGGGGTAGACAAAAATGAGAGCAATAAACAAAGAAATAATTACAAAAATTTCATGTAAGAGGGCCAGAAAATTTAAACTATGTGAATAATAATTGTGTCAATATCTAGTTGAATATAAAGAACAGTCCCCAAATCTCTGAAGGAAGCCTTGAAATATGACAAGTAAAAATTATAACACTGGTAAAGATGGTAAAAATATTAAGAAGGGGAGGGGAACTCAAAACTGTGTCACTTCCATAATAAAACTCAATTGTGGTGTGTGTGAAAGTTCACAGTACTCATTTTGGAAAAATAGAGGCTGAGCACACAGCTGAAAATCAGTTTTTTCTTTTGCTGGGGACATTTGCGCACTCTTAATATAATAATAAAAATAAGATTAATGGTAAAGACTTTCAAACATGTATTTCTCTATATTAAAAAACAAAAATGGTATAGTGGAAAAAATTATAAAAAAAGGGATTTGTGAATTAAGGTATAAAAATTTCTGGATGATAAAATGTCCAATTATCTGTAATGAGGTTAATCTAAATATAAACATTCAAAGATGGGAATTTAGTGCCAAGAAAATTAAAGAGTATCTAAATTTTCCTTTTAAAGTTCTGAATTATTAATTAAATAAAGTTGTTGCCTAAATTTACAATAAATGGTGATCAAAAGGAAAATTTTGAATAAGGCACTAAATGTGCATAACATGGAAGACACAATTATGATTTTGCTGCCGAGATTAAAAATTATGATTTTTTTCTTTCTGAAATGTTACTGGAGCAGAAGAAGCAATAGTTAACAATAATTAATTCTGGAAATCCTATAGCATTTACACTAGTGAAGAAACTAAAATAAAGAAATTGGTTGTTGAAGATGATAAAATACTCAAGTACCACATTATAAATAATAATAACTTTGCCCACTGAAAATAAGAATTACTAATGGTTTTAAAGAAAAAAAAAGTATCTGTATTAAGATTATTATAAAACAAAAATCTGAAAAAGATGAATCAACAATGATGTGTACAAACATATAGTAGCTTTCTGGCTATTTATCAGTCATAAAGATGATAAGCATAAAACATAAAATTAATTCGTTGCCATATTTGTCACAACGTTTCGGCCGTTGTACGCTCCGGCCTTCTTCAGGTGGTTGGAATTTCGAACCAAACCCTTTATTTCGATCACTGGGGTAGACTGTTCTAGTTCCACGAGCCATGTTTGATAGATGTCAGTTATCAGTTATCTCCTGGTAATTTTCCCTCTGAAAGTTCTCCACTGCCTGAACCGGGTATTGAACTGACACTCTTTGGGTCTGTCACTGGATCTAACCAACGCCTTTATCCCCTGTGCCATGTGTCCTTGAGGACATCTGGGTATGAATTTCTGAGTATTATAAACCTAATTTTTCAGCATCATTTTTTACCAGTACTCATATTGCAATTTTGCTGTTATCATTCTATGTTTTTACCAGATCTCATATTGCAACTTTTTTGTTATCATTGCTGTTCTCTGGCACTCCTTATTACTGGTTCCCATATTGTATTTATTTCTATGCTTGGCCGACTCAGGAGATTTTTGTGGCCTAGCATATGTGCTGATTCCTTAAGTTTACGAATTTTCCAATGGTGTTCCCTGTCTATGATCTCAACCTGATCCCACAGGGGATGGTGATCTCCCTTCTCTCTCCATAAGTGGTCAGCCACGCCTGATTTTTCTACTTCCCCTTTCGTTACAGCTTTCTGGTGTTCTTGAAGCCTTACCTTGAGGGGGCGGCCTGTTTCTCCTTTATATTCCTTTCCACAGCTGCATGGGATAGCGTACACACAGTCTTTAGCCCTGTTCTCCTCTATGGGGGGGGGTCTCACTCGAGAGAGATATCTGCGAAGTATTGTCACGCTTTTGAAGGTTGTCCTGATGTTATATGGACTGCAGATCCTTTGTATTTTCTCTGATAACCCCTTCACATAAGGCAGGCAGACTATTTTCTGAGTGTTGTTGTCCTCCTCCTCCTCTTGTACCTGCCTATCCCAGTTTTGGGGGGCTGCTGCCATGTACCCAGGGTAGTTGTTATGTTGTAGGGTACTACTTATACTGACAAATTCCTTATCTAACGTCTCTGGGTCGCCACTTATGACTTTTGTTCGGTGTTGTAAGCAACGGACGATACCTTTCTTTACGCTGTATGGATGGTGGGAGTTGAAATTGAGGTACTGTCCCGTGAATGTTGGTTTACGGTATACGGATGTTTTGAACCCATGCTCTGTTCGAGATATTAGTACATCCAGGAATGGGAGTGTGTTGTTACTCTCTTTCTCCATTGTGAACTGTATCGAAGAAGGCGGAGCGTACAACGGCCGAAACGTTGTGACAAATATGGCGACAAAGATGAGGACAATAGTCCGACTAATGTAAATACTGTACATAATACCTCATCTCAGAAATATAGACAGAATAAAATGAATTATATATTTTGCAGAAAATTTAATTTAAATTGAATTAAATTGCTTTTTGCACACACTAGGATTGAAAAATTGCTGGGATAATTCTTTTTCTAAAAGTAAGTGAATCATAACTTATGAAATGTTAAGAAAGTTTAGCTAAAATCAGTTAAAAATGAACATTGAAACACATCTATACACAATCATTATCATAATGTGGTTCATATTATTAAGATAACACAGAAAACAGAATTTATACAGGGTGCCCCACAAAAAAAAAAACATGAAATTTGGTGCAGTTTATTTAACTGTTGGAATTTTTGCAGGATATTGTTCCAAGCTTCTATCAACACATTAAAGATTCTATGTCTGTAATCACTCTGAATAAATAAAGTTTATGCAACAGTAAACCCCACACGGTAATTTTTGTTCTTTATCATATGGTAAATCTAAAATTTTTTTTTTTTTTTTTGAGTGGCATCCTGATTTTATATGACAGATGAACAGTTAGCTTAGCTAAAATTAAGGGAATTTCTATTTCCTTAAGTAGAAAATGTTCATATTAGTCATTTCATTCTTGGTATGCAAAGAAAAAAAAAATGAGTATATTCATAAATTTCATATTGCAAATATCTATAGAATATTTTTTCTTCTGTAAACCAAATTTTCTTATACTTTCATAGTCAAACACTAAATTTTGCACCATCCAGTGGATAAAACATGATAATTGTTCTGATTGGCTTTCCTCCTTGGTACCTCAACTTCATAAATTTTACTAGATTGGCTGCCAGATCTCATCCCTTTACTATTGAAATTACTAAGCGTAAGTTTTATGCTAATGGTATCTTCTCTTAAACTTGTGGAACTCTCTTCCAGCCTCATGCTTTCATGTCACGAAAAATTTAAATGCAACATCAATCATTAACTTCTGTCTCCTTGAATCCTGTTTTTTTATTATCCTCTCTCCTTAACATTTTTCTCAGTTTTTTTTCACTCTCTTGCACCATAGTGGCTTTATCACCTTAATTGGAGTGAAATGATTATATATTATAATAAAGAGAAAGAACAGCAAGATATATAATCCGGTGTTCTTATTAATATTTTTATTTTTTACAAAACATTGCTCAATGCAAATCTAATTTAAAAATAAGGTTCCATTGCTACACAGGAATTACCATGTTTCAAAAACAGAAGCTAAAAACTTCAAATTCAATTATAGAATTAAATTAAAGTCCCTAGTTCTGTTTCATTTTCAAGCAAAATTTTGGAGTAATATATTTTGAAATTTACTGAGTTTTATAAGCACATACATTAATAATATTATATTATATGGGGAAATTCAATCATTTTAACAAGGGGCATTAGGGTATTCATTTTCACTGACAGCTATTGTATCAAAATATGAGTTACTTTCAAAAAGAGGTTAAATCAAGGTAGGGTAGGGGTGTCTTTTCCAACGAATGTTGACATCCGCTCAACGCATATTGTTTGGTCTTTTACAATGACAAAAAGTTTTTAAAATTGTAGTTCAATACAATGTATTCATATACAAACAACCCTTTTAGAAAAAATCTTTATGTATACAAGTACAAATTAAACAGTGAAACAAAAGTGATCGTTGTGATGGTGATTTTTGAAAACACCATGTTGCATTTTTATCATCTCTGGTTACCTCCTTTACATCGTGGACACTTGCTTACAAAAATATTGTAGCTACAACGGTTAATTTTTAAATAATTATAAAAGAGCGCATTCACACATATGTACACAAAGAAAATGTTTTGTTATCTAATATTTGCTGGTATAACACAGTGTTTGAACCTGAAATAGAAATCTATGGCTTGACTGATCCCTTGTACTGAACTAGTGATAGCTAAACAATAATCCAACATTGAGAAAAGACAGGTTTTAAAACAAAGAAAATTAAAATTTTCCAAATGTAACTAGTCTATTTTTTGCTAAATTTGTGACAATTAAATATTGCAAATATTCACAAAAATATACAAGTCTACATACCTTTAGGAGAGAGATTAATTTTTACATTACCATAAAATTGCTTCACAACACTCAATGGCATAAAGAAAGATATAAATAATTGGAGAGTTTGAAAGAGTTTTTACTTAATGTGCGTATATATTTTGTATAGAAGATCAAAGTTTAGATAATCTGAATGATGAATGTGATTAATTTCAAAATGGAAGATATGATAAAAGAAAATAATGAGAAACCAAGAGGAATGTTGTATTAAGAAATGAAGAAATTCTTAAAATATATTTTTCATAATATAAAAACTTTAAAGAAATACTACTACTGTCTCTTTGTCATTAAAAGCTAAACAAATAAGTATATTTTCCTTTTGTTGTCTGTATTTTGCCAAAGTAGAATAACTACCATTTTCTAAAATATAAAATCATTCTCAGTAGCATGAATGAAAAATTAAGATGCTTCAAGCATTATTTAAAAATTATTTAACAATAAGATCAATATTCTAATTACCTTAATAAAATTCATTAGAAAAGAAAAATAGCTATGCATAATATTTTTCAAATGATTAAAGAAAATTATTACCTTATTCTTTGAAACAGTTGATTCAAAAAACAATGTAATATATTTTGATTCAAATTAATCATAATATATAACTACATTTAGACAAGAAAACTAAATTTCACTGAATGTTCAAATTCAAAACTGCAAAAACAAAAAAGACACAGTAGAAACAAAACTGAATGGATAATTAAACACATCAGTTGTTCACAAATTGAAAAGAAAAGTCCGTAATTTTAAAAGGTTGAGATAGGATATTTTTAATTTTGGCAAGTTTGATATAAAATAACAATGTCAAGGTAAGAATATAAAAGAACTGGCTAATATTGTTTCATTAGAAGAACTGACTCACCTCGTGAAAGCCATGAGCTAACAATACTGTACGTATTATGCGACTTTCAGTGCTACCAAATTTGAAGCCCATATGGAAGCGTTCTGAAAGAAAATAGAGATAATCTGTCTTAATGAAAATAAAATAACAGGAAAAAAATTATACTAAAAGTAAATACTTATGTAGTATATGAATTTTTTTAAATTACAGAAATAGCAAATTTTCAAATATATTGTGAACTCTTCAGACAAAATAATTATTGTATTTGGTTTGCAATATTTGACTAATAATTCTCTGAATTTTATTAAGATGGCTTTATTTAGTAGAAAAATCCAGTTCAGCAGTTTAACATTTGGAAACAGGATTATTTTCATTATAATTATTCCATTGTATATGTAATATTTTTCTTACAGCTTAAATTTAAATTACAGCAATTTCCTCTATTTATATATCTGAAAAACTGTCTTTCTCTTGTTACACATACCACAAACATGTAAATAAATTCAAGAAAGTAACCTGTAAAAATCTGTTGTTCAGATTCTGTTCATATTTATGATTGCAAATCAATGATATTGTCTAGAGACAAGGAAAGTTAAAATTTAGTAAATATGTTATTGATAGATGTGTACATATTACAATGTTTTCTTTATGATAGACAATACCTTTAAATTTTTAATATTTTTATTCTGGTCTGAATTCATCAACTTTTAACTACCAAATGTACATTTATAAATACTTGACATATAATTATGTGTAAGTCCTATCTAACATTATTTCTTTCTTTTTAACACTCATTTTGGATAAAATGACAGAGACAAAATATTTACATGTGAAATGACGTTTTGCTTCTTTTTTCTTAAAAAACAACAAAAAAAAACATTTTCTTTGAATTTTATCAATTCAAAAAAATGAGATACATAAAACATGGGCTCCAATAATTTAATTATTCTTACAGATGATATTTTTCTGAAAATATATCCAATATTAACATAGGTGTTATTTAAATGTATTCCTTCATTAATTCAGTTCTATGTGTACTTTATCAGGTCTGGCCATCAAACCTTTCATTTGACTCTGCAGGATTTTTACTATTTTCTTTCTATAAACCATTACTTATCTGAAGTTTTAGACAAGACTAAAAAAACATTAGATGTTTTACAGCAGTAAAGATAAATATCACAATAGTGAAGAAAACAATTTGATTTATATATATATTTATACTGTGTAATACTGTTTTAATTAAGAAGATTAACTGCTACATAGAGGAGTACTTTAGCCAACATATGTGTATAATCTTATTATAACCCTTATTAGAAATAGATTTAAATTATATAATTTTCACTTATATACCATTGAGATAACTGACATTATAACTGATTAAGCTTGTACATAATAATATTAAGGCAATTGTCCTTTGGACAATTCATTTTTTTATACACATATGTTACTTAAATTTCTTTTTAGATATGATAGAATATATTTGTTATTAACTAACAAATTAGTATGAGAAATATTGTATCTTATTTAATAAATAACCAATTAAAATCTTTTATAACTATAACAATATAAGAATGAAACACTTTTTAAGATAAAATTGAATGAAAAAGAATATACAAATTTAATAAAAAAAATGAACTATGACATAGAAGTTCTCTTGATAGTGCTGGACAGATTCTTGATTAATACAAATCTGTCTTTGTTTAATTCAACCAAGGACTTGTGTGCTGGAGGATTGTCCTGCTGAAACAAAACCCCTTTTGTCAGTTTTCCTGGGTGTTTGGTTTTGATAGCCTTTTGTAACTGCCTCAGAAATTTGGCATAGTACTCTCCATTGATGGTGTGGCCCTTTGGAAGATTGTCAATAAGCACAATAGCGTTTACATCCCAAAGAACTGAGACCATCACCTTTCTTAAAGATGAAATGACCTTGGCCTTCTTTGGAGCAGACAAGAAGAGGTGTTTCTACTGCATGGAAAACATTCCACTGCTTTGGCTCAACACTCATCCGGGGTTAGAAAATGTTCAAGGAAACCAGCTGAATCTCCCTCAAACAATGTTAGATTTTCCCATGATGTAATCAGCCTGATGCACATTTGATCAGATGTGGCATCCACTGAGCAGAAACCTTCATCATGTCAAATTCATTGTGCAGAATATTCTCAACTCTCTCACTAGATATGCTAATAGCATTGGCTATTTGAATTATAATCAACTGCCTGTCATCCATCACCATGTGGTGGACACATTCAAATTTTTTCTCTCATGGTAGCAGTTACTTACAGGAAGTCCAGACCTTAGATCATCTTCATGATTCTCCCTTCCCCTCCTAAATTCAGTTGCCCACTTTTGTACTGTTGATAAAGCTGGAGTGTCACCGTCTAATGTAGCAACTATGTCAGCATTAATGTCTTTGGGGCTAAACCCTTTTTCTGCAGGTACTTTATAGTACCACAATGTCAAATTTTGTCCATTTTCAAGAGAAGTTGCTACTAGTTACTTTTGAAGTCTTTGAACAGTCAGATGTCAGTTGAAACAATGTAGTTATTAATAAGAGTTGAAATTAATGCATGCAAAATTTCACAGTTCTAGCATCACTCCTTCATAGTCAGTCTATGAACTTTTTCAGTCCTCAAGAATAATAATAATGATTAACGAAAACTATTTGACTAAGATGACTTTTCCTCTTTTAAAGCAAGTGATATTAATGAACTACATCATCCTTGCTTCTAATCAATTATCTTGCTGTCAAAAGCATTAGAAATTTTAGTCATACATCTGACATCTATTGTAGTTAGTTATGTGCCTTGCATGGTACACACTTAGGCGATCATGTATCTTTTGATACATGACTGACAAGGCAGATTTTTTTCCCCCGCAGTAGGTTGCCATTTCTTTCTGTGGCAGACCAGTTACAATCCAAAGCTATAGAACCTGGTCTGTCCTGCTATTTACCCATAGCTGGGGGGAGAAGAGGATTCATACCTTTCCCACGGGTATTAGCATGTAAGTGAATGTAACAGATTCGAGTGGAATTTGAACTCGGCTCTCCGATTCCTCAATCCGAGCTGCTATCCATTACTCCACCATGCCTCCCTATTGTAGTAAAGGTCATTATTACACAGTGTGAGTGATTCTAAATTATAGACAGTGGTTATAAAACATTAACATAAATCTTTTAAAAAAGTAATTTTATGATACATTTAATTGGAGTTTATTAATATAAAAATCTTAAAGAAAAGTATAAGAAAATGAAACATAAGATACTTCTGCTAATAAACCTGTCAGACTCTTCAAGGTCTAATGTAATAAAAATATAAAAAGAAAAAACAGAAGTTTAAAAGACTATTTGTACATATTGCATGTAATACTGTTCGTGACTATTTTACAGAAACTTTATGGTTTCTTGTACTGATTCAAATAACTAATTAATAGCTATTAATAAGATACTATACAAAAGCTTTTTCCTCTCGAGTTGAATATTGATTAGTTGTTGATAATAGATGAACACATTAAAAACTTGATATCAATTTTGATGTACTTAACAGCAGCAGTGTATGGAAAGATTCTACAAACATGTAGCTACTATTTTTAGCTTCTCTCTTAGAATTTTATCTTGTAATCATGATGGAAACAAGCAGACATAGAAATTGATTTAAAATCAACCCTAATATGCACACTAATATATTGCAATTCTATTTATTTTTAGGGTACATTTAGTTTCCTTGGTGAGATTAGAAATCAAGCTGAAGGATGAAATTTTAAAACTGAATTATTCATTTTTATACCAAGGTCCAAATTGAATTCCAAACAGAATTCATAGATACCATTTTTAATTTTAAACAGTTATATATATATATCTTTATTTACCCAAGATGCTACTTGGAAGATTAAGGAATTTGATACTGAAAAAATGGCTTACAATAACACCTAGTTTCCATCTCAAAGGCATGTCTACATCTGGCAAAGTCAGCAACACATTCAATTAGCACACACTGTTCAAATTCCCCAAACATTTCGGTAGATATAAGTAAAATTAGATAATATTCAATAAAATAAAAATATGATCATTTTGAAAAAAATTTTTAACTTGACATATTATCTTGAAAGAATTTCAGTTAATTTTAATATAAAATTATTGCACGCAATTCACAGTTAAAAAATTAACCAATATAAAAGAAGAACTAATTTTAAATTAGGAGCAGGAATTTAATGAACATAATGTGTACAATGGCCTTAGAAATACATTGGCAAATCATCTCAAAATTTAAAGGAAAGATAATATGAACATCAAAAAATTAAAGTTAAACAACACACTAAATGCACTTGGGTACCACCAAAACCTTTTTGATCCTAATTTTGATCTGAAAAATATTGTTTTAATAATGAGATAATTTATTCAGATGAAAATGCATTGAAAGTGGCTATAACTGATAATTCTCTAAGAATCTGGGCTATTTCAGTTTCTCTCTATATCTTACTAAATTAATATTGAAACAATGTGGTACATTTAAACCATAAAAACTGAGTGTAATTAGTTGAGATTTAATTTTTATAATAATGCAGTTAAAACTAAAAGTTAAGTGTTTAGACAATTAACATAAATCAGGTTTCATTTTTAATAACGTAGATTTTACTTTTTCAAATAAAATTGATTTTCTGATGATGTACGATTATTTGTGAACCATGTCAAGTTTACCAAACTATCTATGTGTATATGAGTAAATATTTGCCCATATATTAATGTTACTAACATCAGTTTTAAAAAGATGGAGTAAATATTGTGTGGTCATTAAGGTAAATTTGAAGCTGTGTGACAGAATATAGTGTTAGATTGCCTAAAACCTGATGAAAACAAATATTCATGAACAATGTGCAAAAAAAGGATTTAACGTAAAAATTTAATTTTGTGATCTAATTTTTATATTCACAGTACATTATATTAATACATGTTGATCCAAGTTGATATTATATTAGTACAAGATTATATTAATACATGCTAATCCAAGTTTAATAATCAGAGATATATTTTAGAGCTTGATTACATTTGAACTATATGTTGACAAGGGTTAACTTGAGGTATCCTCTACACTTCCCTTTACTCATTTTATTCTGACAATTCTGGTATTAAAAGATAAAGAAAATTTCAATGATTATCACACTGAATTTGGCTATTTTGAATTAAAAATTTCTTTCAGCAATATTCAGTATTTAATCTGTATAAAGCACATTCAAAATGACTTATCACTCATTGGGAGTTAAGGTAAGCACTGCTAACAAAAGAGACTTTTTATAATTACATACCTATAACAAGTTATACTTTAGTATAACACTATTTTCATTATAAGAACTCAATATTTTTTTTCAAATTATAATGCATTCCTAGAAGTTTATTTGTGGAATATTATTCAGGACAAAAAAAAAAAAAAAATCTAAAATGCTAACAAAATTTCCTTTTTCTCTTTAAAGTAAAACTTAAAATTCAAGATCTGTAAGAAACTTGAAAACAGTACATTAGTTTTCATAAGGAAACATTAAAGAATCAAACAGAACACAAATATTCTGTAATTAATAAATATTTTGAGAGATTTTACTTACCTCCAACCTTTTTGTACTTAGATATGTTCTGTAAAACTGCTTCTGAATGAAACATGATGACTGGAACTTTCTTGTTGTATCCAGTCCATTTAATATTTGGTTTGTCAACATCTCTGAAAAAAAAAAAAAAATTCAAAATTACATTAGATACATTTCTTTCTCATTTATAAAATATGTTTTTTTGCACTTTATAGAATTGCAATTTGGCCCTTGTATTCATTTGCTGATAAATATATTTGAACATTGAAACCATTTCTTGGATATAGTTATTTATTCACCCCATTAAAAAATACTTCCTGACAATTACTTGGAAAACAGTGATCCAACTAGACAGGAAATTGTTTTATTTTCTAAATTATAGGATTTAAATTGGAATACACAAACAAAAATTGTACTATGATGTTCTGTTCTTGTTGTCTTATGACAATGAACACAAACATATAGAAAATAAATGATTATAAGAATAATTGTAAATTGCTTAAGCTGCTTGTCTATTGAAATGAAACTTCCAACTTAAGACATTCTGTAAGAATAAATGGATCCTAAAGATGACTAGAGTTACCTTAGCAACTAAAGCTGAAAAGCCCAGTCTGTCCTACTATTTAACTCATAGCTGGGGGTTGAAGAAATAGATTTATACCTTTTGCAAGTGTATTTGTGCAAACATGAATGCAACAAATTTGGCTGATTGATTTTTCATTCTGAACCACTAACCATTACACTATGCCCTGTACATCCATTGTAATGTTTAAGATCAAATAAAAATAGAAACAAAACATTATCTCAATGATTCAAGTAAATAACTGCAAATTAAGAAAATATATAATACTTTTATCTAAATTCTTAATATGCAACATTTTATCTGTATTCTGATGCAACATTAACATTTTTCCATTTATTTAGTGCAATAGAATAAGTTTGACTTATCTTAAAAAAGGAAAGAAAATGTCTAATAAGATTTTGATGTAAATGAAATGTGATATTTGCCCACCAATATTGAAAATAATTTATATTTACTAAAAACATAGTTGCTCCTAGATGGGCATTAATATCTCCTGGCAGATCTAATGTCAGAAGCTAGCAATCTCTTATTTAGAAGGAAAATAAAGTTTTATTTTTAGTGTTATTATATCAGTTTTCATGAGGAAGAAAATTAAAACAAGAAAATTAAGTAATGAATGATGGATACTGCATAATACTATAATATACATTTTTTTTAAATTTTGATACAAAATAGAATTATTTTTTCAAGTTCTAATACTATTAAATTTTAAAAAATGATAAAATTTTAGTAATGTCTGATGAGGTAACAAGTCATTTAGACTTTATCCTCATTTCCCTGTTATTTTGCTCAATTTATATTCTTGTATTACCCTTTCTGATCATTTTCTTTTTATAGTTCACATACAAGTAAATCATTGACTATTGAGTTAATTACAAGCAGAAGATTCAGTGAGAATTTCACCAAATAGTCTAGTAGTAATCCACCTCATCATTTAGCCAAATACCTTGTTAATTTCTGTAATCAAACATTAACAACATCAGAATAGTATTATTGTGTGTAAGAAGCAGTAATAAACAGTGATTATTCCCAAACCTGTTAATAGAGTAATTTGACCATTAAAATGGCATTGCAGTTTTATTTATTTCTTTTCCTGGCTCACATTTTAGTGTTTCTGAAATACAAGAATAAGGTTTATACTTTTGCAATGCAGCATGACCACCATTTTGAGCATTTTACTGCACCAGTGGGTGCTAATGATTAAGAAAATTTAATTTGGAGAATTTGGTTATTAAAAGCTTTTTTATAGCATGATTTATAAGTGAGTAATAATTAGATTCAAGAGCTTTTTAGCAGGATAAACTTTGAATGTCTAGCATGAAACAACCATAGTGATCTGAGGTGAAAGTTGGTTGGAGTAAAGAAATGAATTAGACACTGATTTAGAGAAATGACCAAAGATTATGAAAATGTCTCTGGTAAGTTGTATAGTGTAGCATTTGAATGTATGGTGTGCGAGGTGTGAAATGAGAGCTTGAAAAAGCTTAACCCGGCTGACTGCTTGTTGGCTATCAGTTTGGGCTTGTTGTGTTGATAATGGAATTTTTCTGTGCTCACTGGAGGTTGTTTTCATGGTTGGATGGGCAGTCAGCCACACTCCGGGTAGCGTGTTTGTGTGTGAAGTCTTTCTACATTCTCTGTCTGCTGGTGCCCAACTTCTCTTATCGCCTATATAAGGGAAATGCATGGATGTAGTTGTAGACATCTGTGGCAAGTGAGAGTCACATCAATAATGGCCAACACACTGGTAGATTTGTGTTTGTTTTAAAATTTGTTTTGAGTAGAGTACCATGTGTGTTTGTGTGACTTAGCTAGATGGAAATTGGCATGTACTTAGAGATAGGTTTTATAATAATTGTATAAATTCGGCTTTAATTTATTTCTGTGTGTAAATTATATTTTTCTGCTACAGTAGCATGCAATATAAAAAGTGGAAAGTTCTACAACAATGAGAATTTCATATACCAATATCTGTTAAAACCTAAATTGATTGACAACAGAGATCAAATAATTAGCAGTTCTATAAGAAAGAACTCATGAAGATTTATTTAATGACAAACACTTTATCAAGAGAAGTAACTCAAATGCATAATAGTCATTAAGTCTATTCAATATGTAAACAACCTTAAATAGTGAATTTATTTTTAGGTTGGGTAACTAAGGCTAAGCAGATTATACTGTGTTATATTTTAGCTGTCATTATCACTTTCAAATTACCACTGAAAATGACTTGATACTTCACTAGGTAGAATTTAGTAGAAAGTAAACTGAATTGAGATTTCACTATTTTACTAAGATTACAAAAATAACTTCTGAAAATGATCTTTTTTTCTGCATCTAAATGCAAATTACTTTTTAGTTTGTGCTCTTTTCTAGGCAAGCAATTCTCCCCCAAATAGACATTTTAGCTTACAATACCTTGATTTTTCAAATAGTTATAATTTAAACAATTTATTTTACATGACTATTGTAACTGAACAAAAACAATATATTTAGCATAAGTATAGGAGCTTTAATGTAAACAATTTAGATTTAAAAATAAATACATAAAGCATCAGTAAGTCATGATGATAATAAATCTCACAAACGGATGCATATTGACTAAAATCCTGCAAATCTAAAATGCTATCCTTTGGCTAAATATAGAATCCAAGTGCTTAATCAAGTTCTGAAATCAACTCATTGGTGAAGAAAACTAAAGAGGTGCAAAGATGACAAGGCAATGATCAATAATGATCACTCTCATATCAAATAAACTTTAAGAAATTAGCAATAGGCTTGTAATACCTATCTAAGAAATGATAAATATTAAGAATTAACATAAGATTTCATTTACTCTGTAGTTAAGTAATACATTGATTTCTCTTTATATAAAAAATGAAGTAGACAATCAATTGTACATACGAGTCAACAATAATTCACTCTAGAAAAAACAATATGTTGATATTAAAGACATTGTCAAAAACAAGGAAAAATCATCAAAGCAAATAAAAAACATGAATTTAATAATATACATACTATTTTAACATGTTATTAGCTTTATCCATAATATTTCTACTAAATAATAAACAAAAATGTAAATGTTATATAGTATTTACTGCTTTAACAGAGTATGTCTGAACAATCTTCTCACAGATTAAGAAGAAACTTGAAGCAACAGAAATGTGGTTCTACAGAAGGAGGCTGAGAATACCAGGGACAGAACATATGAGCAACAACAAACTTCTAGAGAAAATGAAAACAAAAAGGACACTTATACTTAATATCAGAAAGAGAAAGTTGAAATTTCTGGGGAACATAATGAGGAAAGAGGACTTGGAGAATTTGATACTCACAGGACAGTAAGAGAGAGGGAGGAAAGCAATGCATAAGCTATCTGGTAAGCCTGAGTGAATGCAGTTTTTGGGAGAGATGGCAAAAAGCTAAAAGTTATTAAGAGCTGTAAAGGACAAGAAATTGTGGCAAGTCATGATCACCAACAGCCTGAATGGGCACGACACAGAAGAAGTCAGGGAATTAAGAACAAATTAGAATATAAAGAAAAACAGATATTCAATAAAAAATTTTTTTTTAAATCAGCCTATTCTGTTATTATATACTATTATATATATTATATACAGGGTACATCAAGTAACTGAGAACAAATTAGAATATAAAGAAAAACAAAAGATATTCAATAGAAAAAATAAAATCATTATTTTCACAAAATAATTTTACAAATTGCCATCAGTCTTGTGGATGGACTTGGAGCAACTTTAAGCCTAGATCAGATGGTTCTTCTTCATTTTAGCCATATCCATGATAGCAGCCTTTAAAAAGGTATTCTGAGGCTGCTGGTTGGTCCCCCATCAGACAGAACTAATCAGGAGAGTTCAGTGGCCATGTTTTTGGGGTAACATAATCAGAAAGATTTTCACTCAGCCACTCCTGGTCTATATAGGGGAGAGCAGAGTTTTGTTAAAACATTTACAGCCACCCCCATTGATCCAGAGCTTCATTGCCATATCTAACACCTCAACATGTTGTGACATTGACCCTGAGGCTTTGTAGAAAGAAATTAGTTAACAAGACATGTCTCTCACTGCTTACAACCTCCATGACTGTTACTGATGATGTGAACTTGGTATCTAACACAATGTGTACCATTGTGGATCCATGCAAAGCCATTTGTTTTTCCTCTTGTTTATCTGACTACTTTCAAGAAGTTTATTTGAGTTGCTGTTGTTAAAAGCTGATATCATGAGCAAGACATGCCTTTTTATTTTCAATTGGAAGTATTTCAGATTGGAAGCTGCCATGTCAATGTCTTTGATACATCTGAAAGACAAATGACAATGGTGCTTGCCACGTAGCATTACATTATGTCATCTTCCATTTATGACTCACTAAAGTTATGTTCTCAAATACCTGATACATCCTATAATTGTGATAGATATTTAAGAATGGCTGAACTAATGATCATGATATTCGAGTGAAGATAAATTATGGAAACTTAGCTGAAAATTAACTGGAGATCAAAACTGCATTTTAGTATTTTAATTCTAATGCTTTGTTTAACTTTGGCTATGAACTAATACATAATTACATAATATATATCTATATTATAAATATATTTTTTAATGATGTTAAGTTATATTAATCCATTAATTACAGCAGATATTTCTGTTATTTATAGTTGAACTGTATAACTACAATAGTGGAAATTCCTGTCAGTTACAGTTAAATGGGTTAATGATTTAAACAAAACTTTTAATAAATATCCAAAATACAATTTTAATACCAGTTACACAAACCATCAAACTAAAGAACACAAACTTACACAAATAAAAGGATTTCTGATCATGGTTTCTTGGTGGTGGTCTTTTATTATGAAAGTTTGTTTTTTTTCATTTATTTGTTTTTACAACTTAAAACCTATAAAAATGATTAAGGATAAAACTAGAAGATAAACAAAATATTCCATCTGGGTAACTACTGATGAAGGTATAATACTAAATGATTACAGAACTTAAAAACAAATTTTTAAAACATTTTTATTTTCTCTCTTCTATATAATAAATGTCAGTGTGTCACACTTTTTCAATTAAA
Source organism: Acanthosepion esculentum (assembly GCA_964036315.1). Classification (NCBI taxonomy): domain Eukaryota; kingdom Metazoa; phylum Mollusca; class Cephalopoda; order Sepiida; family Sepiidae; genus Acanthosepion; species Acanthosepion esculentum. Next base: position 41,519,867 of record OZ038502.1, on the reverse strand, counting down.
GAGACACACCTCTCTAATTCTGAATAGCTTATGTTACAGAAATTTTGGACTCCCAAGTTTTCATTACTGTGATTGTTTTTGGTGATTTTTTTATTTTATTTATTTATTTATTTTTTTTACATGATTTTTTGTGACAAATTTTTTTTGTACGATAACAATTTTTATAACTTTGAAACAAATTTGGGAATAATAAAAATAAATTGCAAAATCCAGTGAAAGTCACCCATGAAATAAAAATAATTGTTTGTATGGAAAGTAAAGACCTATGTATAAAATTGTCTTCAAATTAAGTAGCAGCAGTAAAATTATTCTTAAACTTTTAAAATGTAGGATTAAATATTAATTCAATACTTAAATGCAGCGATCAATTTTGAGTTCTTCTGTAGTTTATTTTTGTCTATCACATATGGCAGCAGTATGGATTGCAAAAAGAAATCTCTGCCAACAGAGGACCAGATTGGAATCAAAAGAGCCAATGCTGCAGCAAAGAAAAGTAAGTCCCATGCAAATGAAAACCCAGATCAAACAGCAGCCAGGAGTGCTTCCAATGTTGAAAATATGCAAGAGACTTAGATACTCTCAAACTCCTGAACAAGCTGAAGGCTCAATCAAGAGCCCTCTGCAGAAGCTAGCTTAAATGCCACCAAATAGGGTGGCTTTTAAGCTAGTTTTAAAATAGTTTTCTTTTTATCTTTTATAAGAAGTTTAATTATTTTCAGCAAAATCTTAGAAAAGGCATGAAATCAAAATTTCTGTGTACCTATTCCTATTTGTTAGTGATTTTGACATTTTCTTGACAATTTATAAAAATGGAAAAAGTGGAAATGATTGTAAGAATGTGATGCATGCACATTTTTCAGAAAATCTATTTTATTCAGTCCTGGTATCAACAGATGAAAATCATTGTTGAAAAGGGTTAGCTAAGAGATTTAATCTATTTTTAATGAATTCAATAAGTTTACAAACCAACTTTCATAAATAATGACCTCATAAAATTAATAAAATTTTATAAATTTGAATAAAATAAAGATATTAGGAGTAGAAATTAATTATTTCGGATTCTAATCAACATCTTAAAAGTAAGTTTTTAAACAAACATTGAAAGAATTTTGCCTATAGATGTTACAAAATGAGAAATTGGAATATTTTCTCCAAAACTCTAAGATCACCTATGAAATGGTATTAATAGTACATAACAGTAAATCAATATATATATGCCTATGTACTTACATTAAAAGAAAGGTTCTTTGAAAATCTTTTATATTGTCAATTTCTATGAATTTATATTTGTGAATTTGTAAGCATTAAAGAAAGAATATTTTTCAATGGAATAAATAAAATGACATCAGTTGCTTTTTATCTATATGAATGTATTAGCCCCAGTGACTAAGTAAAATTATTCCAATTTCAAATTTGTGTTACAAACATCTATTTATGAATTGTATATTCCACAATGATAAAACTTGGTAAGTAAATATATAAGATATTTTGTATGTTCTTTGATAATTTTCAAGCTTGAAGAGACTGTAGCATCTGTCAGTTTCTAAACAAAATGATAACTGTTTTTAAAATGGAATAATTTTATATTTGTGATGCATGTTTAAACAGTCATTAATATAATGTGAAGAGCTTTTGCAAGAACATCCACATCAATTTTTTCTCCTTTGCTTTTTGCATATACAAAATAGAACTGTATGAAATTTGTTTAATGTACATGGAAAATCATTTTATGATTTGTAATGGTTTATTTTAATAAATTTACTCTATATTTATTATTTTACTAAGACAAACTTTTAAAATATTCTGACCGCTACAAACTAATATTCCATTGTCCAGTAATTAAGAAAAATAAGTATGTTAATATGACCAATTTTTAAATTTTGCAGTCTCATTCTTTATCATCAATTATTATTTCCTTTACACACATGAACTTAATATTCCTGTTGACATAGATAACATATGTTCAAATTTATTTTTAAATTCATGGTTTGTAAAGCATAGAGCCTTAGAAGAAAGGATTAATTTGTTTAATCTATTTGGATTGGTAACTTACTTGAGATTCAAACTTGAAATACTTAAAAGAACATAAGTTTTCATTTAAATACAGAGGTGTTTAAATTGAAGAAAGGTTTGTCTTTATCTCATTTATGTGAGTGTATCTTAAAAAAAATCAATTTAATTTCGGAAATAAGATGTAAAAGAAATAAAAGGATTGTTTCAATGAATGCTGACAATATTTCTGCATAAAATACAATATTATAAATTCCTTTTTTAATCCTTTTAGAAAAGTATTTCAGCTAAGCAAAAGAAAAAATAAACATTTCAAAGGTTTCATTATTTGTTTTTTATTATTTCTGAATACAATTCTTGGTGAATGGCAAAGTGAGTTTTATATTTGCATAATGCTACTACAGAGCATAGATATTTAATGTGAAAAGTATAAATCTCAATTAGACTAACTTCATTCTTAATCAAAATAAGAAATAATTAAATAAAAAAAATTCCCCTCAAAATACTTTAAGCATTTATCAATAGTTGGATGTTTACAATATTATATGAAAAATACTTCACGAAACTGAGTGTTCCATTCAGTAGATAGTCATGCTTTAACAAAATAGTCATTTGAAAGATAATCAATATCAAGATGAGAAAAACTAGAAAAATAATTATGGCAGCATGGCACGAAACATACAATGAGAGAGATAATCAATGAATATTGTTTTCGGCTGATTATGGTGTATAAGACTCACCTTTTAGCAGTCATTTTTTTCCTATGATGATTATATTATATTATAATATCTAAAAGTTCTAAATCACCAGAGGCTAAGTCAATTTAAAAAAAGAATTTTCAGGGAAAAAAATGGTCCCCCAATAGGCAGTTGTGTAATGTATCCAAACAGTTGACATGACTGAGTATAAACTAATATTGCTGAATTGTAAAGAGAAATTATAAAAAAAGAGAGTCATGTACATGGAAATCAAATGTAAATGGATTAAGCTGTAATCTCCATTGCTAGTTGTATTTAGGTTAAAACTAATCTATTTCCACACAAACAAGTCTATCAGTATGCAGTGGTTACAGTCAGAATTGGGCTGGTTGATTTCAATTATTAAGAGTCTTATTCATGACAAGTAGTCCACATTTAAGTTTGTTAATTGAATAATAAAAGCATTTATTGAAAGTAATATGTACCCAAATTTAAAGACACTACTTTATTAACACTAAAGCTCATTTACTTTTCAGAATTCAGAAAGGTATTTTTGTTAATTTTAAAGAAAACACAAAGATACTTGGCTTTAGGATTTCTGTATGTAAATAAATGTATTTATTAGAAAATGATATACATTTTAAATCAAGAAAAACCCCAGAATAATAGAAACAAAAAGGTTAATTTTTTTTTTTACAATTTAGTCACTCCTACCACAATACGATACCCTCTTGAAATTATTACAAAATAATAAAAGATTATAAAGTAGAATGTATTATATTAAGATTATTCATACAAGCCTTCATTAAAAAAATATCTAACAAGTGAATGGTTCAAATCTTGATCTATGTGTCATGTCCTTTCAGGGTGTTGGTGATCATGACTCTTCACAAATTCCTATCCTTTGTTGAATTTATCAGGTTTTTATTTTTACTATTCCTTTTCCCCCCTGTTCTGCCATCCATTTATACAAGCTCATTGGTTTGTCACTGTCTCTTCTGTTCTTCTTGCCTTTTATGTATCCTGTTAGTGTCAAATTTTCCAAAACTTCTTTCCTCATTATGTATCCCAGAAATTGCAACCATCTTTCTTATTTTATGTATAATTGTTTATTTTATCTACATTTTCCTTAAAACTTCCTTGTTGCTTACACGGTCTGTTCAAGATATTTAACATTCTTCTGTAGAATCACATCGCTGTTGCCTCAAGTCTTATTTTCATCTGTGAGGAAATTGTCCCGCATTCACTGCCACATATGGGGATTGATATTACATAGTAGTTGAGTAGTCTCTTCTTTGTTTCTAAGGAAATTGTCCTGTTTCTCTTTACTCTTTACTTTTTGTAAGGCATCTTTTGCTATTCCAATGTGCCTTCAGATTTTGGTGTCATATTTTCCGACTTTTGTTAAAACAATTCTCAGATATTTAAACTTCTTTGATTTTGGCACCTACAATTCATAGTTCACATTTTGGACTTTCTCTTGCTGACAATCATACATTCTTACAATTGATGATTAGTACTTTTTTTTTCTTGCATTCTTTCACTACCTTGTCTCAGAGTTCCTAGAGGTTTAGAAAAACACAATGCAAAGAATTAAATAAATATACTTTTAAATTGTAAGGTAAAAACAAAAGAAACATTTTGGACTTCTCCTACATCAAATGATATTAGATTATAGAGCTCACAACTGATTTAGTAAGATTAAAAACAAAAAAAACAGTAAAACAAATTGGCACATAATGTACAATATTTTTTTTAATTCATTATCTCTGAAATTTCAACAAGAACATCATTTTCTTTTTGTTGTAGATAATTTATACATTTCAATAAATAGAATATATTTTGTGGACATAATGAAATACTGTTATTTGACTATATTTATCATATGCATATTATGGTTTCTTATAGCAAAATAATTTGAATGATGGTTGGTATATTTATCCTAACATAATCTTGTCATTTTTGATGGGTAATATTTGCAGCACTTCTGTGATCTCTGTGTTACACACACACGCAAATATTTCAGCTGCCCATTTGTTCATTTTGATACATATGACAACAAAATTGGTAAAAGCAAGAGGGAGGTGGAAAAGGGGAAGAAGGTGTAAAAGATGAAAGTGAATGAAAGTAAAGGGAGGAAGAAATGTAGACAAGAGATAGATAGGTAGCCAGGCAGGCGGGATTTCTGTCTTGAGTTTTATGACTCCTTTGATCTTTTAAAAGCTGGTGAAATCATATTTTTTGCATACTTTACAGTTTACACATGTATGTAGTTTGATATTTCATTATTAATGTATAGAAAATTAGATCCTCCAAACAATTGTTTAGTCCCAATAAATTTACATCACTTTGAATTTTAAAATGATAGCATTTTGTTTTGATTGTTGTTTTTTTTTTTAATCAATTCACCCCAAAATTACTAAGATGCAAGCAGCTACTCAGAATGAAAAAGAATGAAAAATCTTTAAAAGGAACTGGAAACCCAATCCTAAACAGGAAATGAGGGATAAACCTTGTATGGGAGTTATAACTGAGTAAATAATTATAATAATAATAATAATAATAATAAAAAATAAAAAATACTTGTAAAATGAAAAACAGCAAGATGTGGAAACAACAAAATGAGTATTATTTATTATCTGGTTGTTATGTGGTGTTGGAGATATGAGAGAGCATAATACTGAGTAAAATTGTGCGTTTGGAGTTAAATTTAGATCAAATACAGATTGGAATCCAACAAAATGATAAGATAAAGAATAAGTAAAGTGTATACTGTATACAGTCTTTTTGTATGTTTTTTTTTTTTATAGATGTGTCTAATGAGTGTCCAGATAATTTAGTTAGAAAATACAAGAAGTGTCTGGGGTTTTCTTACCACAATTTTTTGTTGAATGCTAAAAGATAAATGTCACTACTATGGCCTGAAAAAGGAAAAGGAACCTAAATTTTCATTGGCACATGTGTTAATGGCCTATTCGTGTGAACTGCTTGTCTGATAATGAGATTGTGTGTGTGTGTGTGTGTGTGAGGAGAAAAGTGGGGTCAATTCTCATTGGATTAGAATGAGTGAATTAATTAAAATTATTTTACTATAATTATTTTTGATACTATAATTTTTATTTATTTATTTGTTATGGACACAACACCCTATACTTCTGTTTAAAAGAGTGAGGAGGAGTGTGAACTGGATGATAAGTTACAGTAACTTCATGTAAATTAATCAAATGTAGGAGTCAATTTTAGACTTTTCTTTAGAGGAAAAAAAAAGTACTGAGAATAACAATATATCTCTATACTTCCCTCATTGCAGAAGTTTGCTTCTGCAGGGAAATTAAAAATAATTTTAGGTTGGGCCACAGGGAGCCTTCCCTCCAGGCAGTATCTCTCTTTCGGGATAGGGCAGGGGTCATTACTCAGTGCTTGAGACATCCCCAAAAAGGGAGAAGTATCAAGGAGGCTTTAGTGATTTTTATATGTTACTACTATAATCCCTCATTAAATTTCAATCTTGTGTCATTCTGTTGCAACGTGGCACATGGATAAATGTCTATAACACAATAGTTAAAGGAGATTAGAAATTCAGATAAGATTTTTGGGTTTGAAACAAAAATGGTCATTAAATTCTAGTTCAATTAAAAAAACAAAAAAACAATGAGTGTGTGAGCAAAATTAAAGAGGATTTTGCTTTGCAATCTCAACATAAGTAAAGTTGAAGAAACTGTTCTCAATTTTTCTATTGCATTAGTAAATAAGTCAGTTTTTGTTAATAAAATCAGTTTATAATATTATTATATCTACAATTATCAATTGAATAAAAGGTATAATCTGTTCATTATGCAAAATTCTTTTGAATTATTAGGATTTTTGCAACAAAAAAAAAAAATATACTTCTCACCTCAGCTTGAAAAACCTAAGAATAAATAAATTCCAATCATTAAGATTTCCTTAATTGTAATTCAACAGAAAAACAAATGCAAAAATTCATAGAAAGACTTATTGATTTGAGTCTCCTGGATGGAATATAAGATCTTTTAGTTGTTGATTTACTGTTATATTGAGACATGTGGGAAAATGAAATAAAGTATAATAATAATAATAATAATAATAAAAAAGAAATGCATTTTCTCATGATATTAAGAGTAAAGGAATCGGAAATATGATTACCCCACTTGGTTTTGTTAAATGACATTAGCTGGCGCTGTTGAAGTCTATAAAAAGCTAACATTTCCTGCCTCATGCTCTTTCTCCCCCTTGCTTCAAGATGTAGCACCATGTGATAATTATGTTTCTGCTGAGGAATATTAGTTTTCCCCGGTCCACTGACTACTGAACTCTCTTCCCACTTTCCAATTCATGGTGACTGCACATATCTTCCAAAAATCTCCACCTATAAACTAAGTTCAAGCTTTTTCTTTGGTTGTTCCAATTCAGTGTAAGGCTGACTTGAGGGCTGGACCATTAATACAAGGTTTATATTTACTTATCCTAAACAAGAAGAAAATGGACATTGTTATGGACCCTCACCTGGCGTTAACATTGTGAGGGGGGAGGGCACAGTCAATGCCAGACTAAGATCTACATATTCTGCACAATGATTCATTATCTCTTTATTCCCAAATAACCTTCCGTTATAGGACTACTGAATAATTGGTAGGGTTATCTCCCTTATATCATTGAATCATCAACAGATAATTTGAAAATAAAAGAAAATGGGCAAAGTCCAGCTCAATTATGATTTGATTGAATTAGGCTTTCCCGGGTTCCTGGAATGACACATTCAGCCAACTGTGGACCATGAATGAACGAAACAACATTGTAAACAATAAAATATTTAATTAACAATGACATGAAGGTGGCAACGACAACAAAGATATTATATCTTATGAGTTATATAATATATTCAGTTGGGATACGACAACTAGCAACGAATGCAAAGCTTCACACAGAAATCAGGGTACAACATCAAATATCTAAGTGGGCTTGCATTCGTCACAACATCCCATAAACACGTTTAAGCCTTCCAATGATAAGGTAGGTACAAATCTTCCTTTGTCCCAACTATGTGCAAGGCTGACTTGAGCTTGACCATTAATACAATGCTTATATTTACTTACCCTAAATCCTGGACCAAAAAGAAACAGACATACCCAAAAGACATTGAGAACTTTGTTTCACTAAAATCACTACAAAAAGAATAAACAACCCATGGTAGAAACAAAAGTTTTTGTATGCTTCTTAATTGTTTATCATATGTAAACATGCACACACCTAAAATACACACAAACACCCAGCCTTTCTAAATTCTGCAGAGACAGATGGCTGGATTAAAGCTAACCATTTCCACTAACACTGCTCATCAATGGTGCTCTCCTCTGTTCGTTCGCATTCCTTTGATCACAACTAGGTCTTAAACTAAGTACTTTTTAATTTCAGAATGTAATGTATTATTATAGTTACTTGTTACTTTGCACAATTCACATTATATCAGATATTAATCAACATTTTGTTGATACTTCGAGTGCCTGAATGAGTGTAGTTAAATGGGTCTTTATTCCTCAGACGTTGTTCATACAATACAAGATACTGCTTGTTCAATCCGCCATTCTTGTGTTCCGCACACTTTATCAACATAAAACTGTTCTGCCTTCTCACTGCTTCAGCCCTTTTTTATCAGGCCAACACCATGACTGACCAATCAATCAGCATCCTTCACTTTTGTTCTCAGTTACCCAGGCAAATAGCCTCCTCCAGTCTGACCAATCAGCACATGACCTGCTATTGGTCGAATCATGCTAAGCTGTACAAAACTCCCGCTTAGAGCACATACTGTTGGAACAGTCTGACTGGAGATTAATGCCATTTTCAAGGAATAAAATGCTGATCCCATGTGCTGCACATTGAGGTAAGACACTTATTTTCCTTTGCACCAGATGCAAGCCACTCTAGCCCAGTTGCTTCTACATGACTGTTCACCACAGAGAGGTAACTTAATTTGTAATGTCCTGGAACATTCTTGAATGCATATAAAATAAAAATCATTATCCATTAGGTGAATTTCCCTTAAAAAGAACAGAAATAGATAAGCAAGTCCCCCACCAATTTCATTTCTTTAAAAAAAATGAGTAAAATTTACACCTGCTTGTTTCCTATAAAATATATCAATAGAGTAGGTAGAATGCACACAAATAATATTTATTACAACATACATAATACATCTGTTCATATATAAATATATATATATATATATATATATACATACATACTTTAAAATAGAAAGCGATGAGGATGTGAATAAGGAAGAAGAAGAAAGGGAAAGAGAAGAAAAGCAAGGGTATTATAAATGTATTGGGGGAGGTAATTAAAGTGTACATTTTTTTTTTTTAATCCAGCCTTATATGTGCTTAAGAGGAATTTTTTAGTATGTATGCAAGGACTTCTGACCTTTGATTTCTGGTTCAAAAGGTTCTTTGGATCAGGAAATGTCATTATTGCTAATTTTTCTTGTTGGCAGAGGTTGCAAATATTATTGTGGTTGTTAAAAGGCTTAGCATTTTTTTTTTTTAAATTTCCCAGTTTACAATCAGATCCCTGTTGTTTTTTCTTTTAAATTCCACACATGGTTAGCTAGTTTGGTAGAACACCTAAGACTTACTAGCTTGAATGATGACCTATGATTGTACAATCAATGTTTGAAAGTACCTTCAGTACATACTATGTACTTTTTATTCTGGCCATTAATATCTGTTACTTCTGCTTTATAGATTATTGCTTCAGTTTTACAAGTTTCATCTAATGGACATCTATTTTTATTTCTACAGTTGCATAAATTACTAATGTAAACTATATTTTACTGTGTGTTAGTTTTGAAATTTTTGGCATTTTGTCTATTTATTATTGTTTCTAAATTACTAGTGCAGCTAGTATATATAAGGTTGATGCAAAAGTTTCCAGTATCATTTTTGTACAATGTTAGGAAAATCTTAACCCAAAAATGTAATATTGTTGCCATATGTGGGCAGGAGCTGCTCAATCCTCACAGTCCAGCTTTGATAGATTTCAAAATAATTTGCACGCTCTTGTGTAGGAAGACTTATTTTTCACTGTGTAGCCCCTTTCCTACAAGTGCAATGTTGCTACTCTATTGCTATTTGCATGACAAATGTTCAGACAGCTTGGACATGCCATGCTACTTCCACAGAATTGAATCAGCCCCATTTCCACATGTAAGAAGAAAGTTCCACTTGGACAGCTTTTACCAAAGAGTTCAGAAATAATCTGCCATGTGGGTGCTTCCCTGAATACGACAATCTTAATGATATCACGTCAAATCACAATTGTTACCTATCCTCCCGATTTTAATTTCCACTTCCTACCGCCTTCTGTTCCATTCATGTTACACACCTCATTTATCATTTCAATTGCAATGATGGATGAATTCTTGGATCCAAAATGAAGAAACCGTAGATCCCAAATTCTTTATTAAATTTTAATAAGATAATGAAAAAAGTTAATTTTTTTTATTTGAGCATACTATCCATAAGCTAATTTATAAAGCATTATTTAATAATTTTATTTTGTGATTAAAATAATGACAACTACTCTCATTTTAATTTCTCTTTCATTTTCCCTGTATATTTTAAAACTCTCCTTCTTCATGAAGAAATTTTTATTTCTTCTAAGAAACAACTTATTCCTTTTCTCCTAGACATCCTCTTCATTTATTTAACTCTTTTAAAAATATATTTCACCTGTTTTGAAAAGTAAAAGAGGTTACCCAACTCAATAAGAGCATGTATGTGCTGAAAAATTTTAAATGGGTTAATTACTTTTGAAAACATTTTATAGATAATCAGAAAGTAAATCAATTTTTTTTTTTTTTTTTTTACTGATAATGAAATCAAATGTAGAGTTAATTGCTATACTTACCCTTCACTGCTGTCATCTGTTCCATCTTCAGATTGGTAATCAGAGTCATCTCTATCACTGTCACTATCATCATCATGTTCTGCATCACTATGGTCTGAAGGGGTCATAGGCTCCCCATCAGATTCAGGGGCCTTGTTTTGAGGTGCAGCTGAAGCTGACTTATCAGCCATTATTACAGGTTCACTATTATTAGTTACTTATTTTTATGTCCTTTGTTACTGCAGCACATTCCTCACAAACTGTCCACACACCTCAACAAGATGCACTGTTTTGTAGTCAGCCATCACACAAATAAGAATCAATTCAAATGACAAACCTGTTGTAAAGAAAGAATAAAAAATGAGGTTAGTACATATTTTCCACCTTTTAAGCAATGAGAAATGTTAAAAGTAATAAAAGTCAATTTGGCATTTGATAAAGTTTGAAGTGAGTAAAGTTGAGATAGCTATTGTAGATTCAGAAATTAAGATAAATTAGAAAATATTATCTAATACTGGGAAAAAGCAATAAAAATATATATACAATTAAAACTGTCACTTACAGAGTAAAAAGTGTTCCTACAAAGGATAATATTAAAAAAATGAATGGCAAGAGAAGTAAAAAGCTTTTATCTCAATGATATGAATTGAAACTTAATGAGGTTTTGATGATAGCAAAGTTAAGGTGATTTGGACATGATAAAAATAGCTGATGATTTATTCCACAGAAGATGACAGAACTAATTGATTGTTCAATTGTTCATATAAAATTTTAGTTTGGCACTAAGTCAGGTATCCCTAACAGAACTTCTTATTACCACAACAGGTTCTTGGACTCATTTTTGCTGATTTTGTTTGGGTTCAAGAAAGTGTGCTTATATTAAAGAGATTACTTTCATGCCTTTCATATTGTCATTGATTAACAACAAGATTTTTCTTCTATTTTCTGATTTTATTTTGTATTAATAGTTTGAGTGAATGAATACAAGGATAAAAATGAATTATCATAAGATAGACACACTTTTATAGGTATTGATTCTCAAATATTAAAATGAGTTAAAAATCTACAAAATCATTTTCAAAGTCAAATTAGATGCAAAGGTATGAGAATATCTTACAATTGAAAAAAAAACAACAAACAAGTTTCTGAAAATAAATCTATAAAGCAATAATGCTAAATGAAATGTAATGTTTAATGCAGTAATGAACAACTTAAATATCAATAATTGATGTTATAATACTTCCCTAAATATATAAAAAAACTAGATCACAAAAAAAAATTGAATAACTAAAGAGATCTTTTAATATTTTTAAAATAAAAGGAGTGAAAATTAAAATGCTACTGCATTAAATGAATGAAAGTAATGTTTAAACATTTTAACACTGTAATAAACTTTACTAAATTAAAAGTAGAATATATTTAATAGTTTTCATAACATGGTGACATGAAACTGATTTCTTATGTAGTTTAACCAAAACTTCAAGAGTTTAATTTCAATTTGTAGGTATATTATGTTTTACAAAGAAAAATTAATTTGAAGTATTGATGTATTATATCATATCTAAAGAGTGACAAACAGCTTAAGTCAAAAATTCATCAGATCCTTAAAAAAAGAATAAAAGACTTGTTTAGATTTTTGATAAAACAAAAAATAGCTGTTAAAATGTGAAATTTTTTTAAAGAAAATTAAAATTTTGATTTAATATGTGTTTTCCTATCATGTTCAAGTAGCAAAAACATAAATAAAGTTTGTAAAAATCATTGCCAAAAAGCAACATCCTTTTTGAGCCATTTATTAAAAATTATGGTCAACAATTATTCTTTCATAGACATAGTTTTCCACAAAAGTTGACATTGAGTCATAGGTATTGCAAAACAAAAGTGGATTAAATGTTATGGTTAATGTTTGATTAATCTCCTAAAAGGATACTAATTTTTTCAAAAACTGTTGAAGTGTAAGTACTTCTATCTACCCATTTTTATTACCTTTTAAAATTCAATAAAATGCAAATTGTTAGTCCTTTATGAATACAATTCCTAAAAGTTACCTGAATCAACAGATACCTGAAGATGACCAAAATGGTGTGATAGTTAAAAACAAAGATGGAGACATTTTGACTGTAAATAACAATAATTCCTCATCTCAGAAATGTAGACCAAAAATAATATTTCTTTATATATAAATATTTTCTTTACTACATTTACACTTAATTGAATTACATCAAAATTGAATTTTGACAGGATTTATCTTGTGGGGGTCACTTGCCCTCACTAATATAAAACACAATGCCACAAAATAATAATAATAAGAAGAAACAAGAAAATTCAGACAACAGAAATTGTACAAATAAATAGATTTTTATATAACAAATGTACAAAACAATTATGAATGTTGTTTAAAATGGTGAAATAAACTTGTTTTTTAGATTTTTGTGTGAGTTAATGTTCCAGTTTGATAGACTGCAAGTTATAGGGTAATTTGTGTGAATTTGGAAAAATTCAGTTCAATGTAATATTGTTTGTATTCAAAATAAACAGTTCAAAGTTTATGGAAAAAGAATGTGTTGGGTGTGACTTACATTGTGTTTGATGTTTGAGTGTCTATCACTTTGTTGTTTGCTAACATGAGTTTAGTTTGCATTGAATTAATGAAAACTGTGGTTATGATAAAAAGGATTTTTAAATTATAGTCTGGACTTCAGTTGAAAGTTATTTTAGGATGACTGTCATTACATAGCGTGTAGCTTTTTCAGTTGATTTGTCTCCACTCTGTTTCTTAATTGTTTGTTGTTTATATAAGCAATATAAGTCACATGATAGGCTCCAGGAAATGTTTTAAAATTTTTAGCACAACCGTACCTTTGACCAGGTCAAATTAAGGTCAGACATGTGGACGTAGTTGACGACAGGCCATGTGATATTTTTGAACCAATCAAATTACGTTAGTTGTGTAATTTAATTTGGAACCTATGTTTTGTTTAATTTTTGAAGTTTTGAGAACAATATAAGATCTGGATCCTATAATCTTAACAATCCTAATATTTAGCAAGGCATAATAAAAAAATTGTGGAAAATAACTAGCGCTATCTAAATATCAAAATGAGATATGGATGAATTTAAATGAGAAATTTTAAATAAAAGCAAAAAAAAAAAAAATGAACAGTGAACACAAACCATGAAGAAAAAGATGAAAGTGTCTTTATGTTCATTTAATATTCTTAACTAAAACTTTATAGACAAAAAAGCTCTTTCAATATGTCTTCATATTTAAAAATATAACAGTTGAGAAATACAAGTTTAGTAAGCATTCAATAGGGAAAGCAAAGAAAGGTATTTTGAATAAAAAGAATCCTGTAAAAAAAAAAATGTCTTGAGGACAAAAGTCAATTTGCAACAAACAATGGAAATTGAAAAAAAAAAGACTAATAATTTCAGCATTTAAAATTATGAAGGAAATTATAACTAAAATAAGAAAAACAAAAAATATGAAACAAAATTAATAGAGAAAATTGATAAATTTTTAGCATCCCAATACCACTTTCTTATCAATGTTGAATTTTGTACAAATCTGTGCAAAAAGGTGGATCAAAGAGCTTATTCAGCTTAATACACATTTTCAAGAAATCTCAGCTTTTAAAAATTGGTCAATAAACACACAAGTGGGTGTTGCAATCCACCCACGTACAAATAGTTTTCCTGCACATGACCAAGTCAAGTTTTCCCGCGTTTTTTCCGTGATCCTATCATGTGGTTACATTAATTATAAATAGCAGACACAAGCTTGTTCATTCTCTTTTCCTGCGAAAATGTAACCTTAAAGGATTCCTGTCTTGACCATGTGCAGTCAGACACTCATGAAAACATATTCACGCATGCATGTATGTACAAAATTTTCCAAACTAAATTACAAATATACGAAACATTTCCAAACAAGAACTTTTCTCTTTAAAATACTTTTGTAAAGCTACAAGTTTATTCAGCATTTGAAACTCATGTGCAAGGGATACACACGGCAATTACAACTCAGAGAGACGCCAAAGAAACAACTTTATGAGACATTAGTAAAATTTACACTACAAACTTTTCCATTCAATATCTTTCATAGAAAAACCTTTTGTCTAATTTGAATTTAACCTTTATAGTAAAAGGCAGACAACTTTTACTTACTTTTGGCATTGAACATTTCTGAAGCAGTAAAGAACTTTTTCTCTTAAATATACTCTTGCACACATCATTACAAAACAAAATTGTAATATTCTGCATATAAAAAATATATATGTTGCATCAAAGCTATCCTTTTTGTCATAATTGAATATCATTACCATTTGGCCATTTTTTTATAATTTATGTTTGTGGATATTGCATGTTTTATTTGCAGCACAACTTTAAATATTCACGCAGCCTTCCTAGATCCACAACAAATTCAAATAAAGATAGTTAAAAACAGAAAATAACTAAAATGATGCTGCTTTCTTTAATTTTTTTTACAGTTCTGTTTACCTTAAACAAAATTCAATCCCATAAAAATTAATTATTTGATGGTTCACTCTAAAAATGACAGCATTAGAAATCCTGAGTTTGAAGATGTTAAAATTGTGTTTTGGTATCTTTTTAAAAAAATTTAGAACAATTCTGCATACAATTAATTAGTCCAATATCCATAGGTTTTACCAACCATGGATCCAGAAAAATTTCCTAAAAGCAAAATTTGCATTTGTTGCATGCCAAGCACTATAGTGAGTCCGATGTATAGGCATACCTTACCTCCCACCATTTCTCTTATCTTCAATCTCTTTTCAGAACATGATTGAACAATGTTTATTTGTCCCATCTTTGTTTTCTTCTCCACAACTGTTGATTTTCTGACAAAATGTTTTTCTTGTGCTACAAAACATACTCTAGTCTACAGTTTAGCTATTTATATTGTATTTCCATTGTCCAAAGTTTAAATAAACTAAAAAGTATACAGAAAGATGTGCATAGGTTAAACTTTATGCAAATACTATATCATTTTATTTTTATGAGACCTTTTATCTTTTGATTTTGGTATTTGTGGGGGATTTTCGAACCAATATTTTAAAATTTCAAGTACAGCTGAACAATTGGAACCTAGGTTCATGAATTTTTCGTTCTTGAAGGCTGTTCATAAACCAAAACTATTTTCCCCATAGGAATCGATGTAATTATAAAAAAAAAGAAGATAAATAAAAAAGAAAGGTAAATTTGCTTTTTAAGTCCCGCACTAAATATCTATTGAATTTTTCCCAAATTGTCATATTTCCGTGTAGATGAACATGCTGAATTTGAATTAACAATTAAATTACTGTTTTAGAGTTATCGACAAGAAAAAATGGAATTTTGTCTCGGCCATTCTTCCGCCATTATTGGCATTGTTTTCATTAATTCAATGCAGAGCACTTCCAGTTATTTTCCTTTGCGGAAGCATAAATTTTGGCCTATTTACTTTTACAGATTTTTGTCACAGAAATCACTACGTTTATTTTAATTTTAATTAAAATAAAATGCTTTATTATATTCTTTAATTTGTTCTTTTATATGTTTAAAGTTTTATGTCATAAATAAAACTACACTTATCAAAAAATACATTGCATTACAGTAGTGTGTAGTGATTTCTGCAACAAAATTTATCACAAAAAATCAGGTAAAAAAAAAAAAATCACTGAAAATAATTGCAGTTTTCATGGGAACTTTGGAATCCAAAATTTTTGTAACATTAGCTATTGCAAGTTAGAGAATTGTGTCCATTTTATTGAAAAAGTGTGACATGCTGACATTGGCATTTATTAAATAGATTAGCTAATGAGAGTTGTGTCCCTTTAATTGAAAAAGTGTGACACACTGACATTGGCATATACAGAGTGTCCATAAAGTTTGTGTGCACTTTAAAAATTTATAACTATTTGTATTTGCGATAGAAATAATCTGTAAAAAATGTTATAAAGTTTAATGTAGCTAGTTTTAAGTATAGCTAAAATAACTAATGTGATTTCAGGCATTACTGTAAATCAGTTGGCAAATGTTTTCTGTGAATTGCAAAATTGTATTACCCTTTGTATTGCTAAAGATGGAGGACATGTGGAAACTTAAATAAAATTTCAATAAAACCTTAAAAAATATAGATTTACTTCTTTTTAATCCTTTTTACAAATTATTTCTATCGCAAATACAAATAAAGTTATAAATTTTTTAAAGTGCACATGAACTCTATGGACACCCTGTATTATACAGATGTTCATCATTTGAAATGGTTAAGAAATTTGGGTCAAATTAGTCACTCCCAAGAGCTAAACTTTACAATCATTTAAAGCTTAGTCATATTTTTAGTTTTTATTTATCTTAGAAATTAAAGAATTTACTCTTTTTCTTTTTACACCATGTCCTGACTTTTCAGGACAGGAAAGAATCCCAGCAGAAAAAAATCCAAGCCTCTTATCCCAAAAGTGTACAAAATTTGAGTCTCATAAATAAAAGTCTCACATATAAAAAGAAATAAATTTAACATTGAAAATTCAAGGGAATTTTAATGTCAAATTGAGACAATAATAATATCCAATATATACATTTAATTATCATTCTATTTCTGTTGCATACTTCACAAATTTATAGGTCCACTCATTGTAAATCAATCCAATCTCTAAAAATGCTTAGTTTACATATCTTTCAGTTGACAAGCTGTTTTGCAGCCCAAATGTTAATATACAAATTAATTTTCTTTGATGTTTGGAAAAACTTAAGAGTATAATATTTTAAATAAAGGTGTTATCAACTCAATGTAGTAGAGATAGAACATTTTTATTTAATTTTAAGCTTTTAACCGAGAAAGAAACTAAAAAACAATGAAGAATTTAAATTAGCCAACAGTGTAAATTTCAGCCTTTCTACAAATTTTCCTTTTAAAGAACCTAAGTTCTTTAAAAAGAAAGTAGACTTTTTTCTTAATGCAAGAGACAGTAATTAAAAAATCCCCAATAACAATACAATATTCTATAACATTGTAAGAAAAGTACATTATTATGTAATATAGAATAAGAATATGTACCATTAAAAGGAATAATTTGGCTACATTCTGAATTTTGCATTGTTTATACTACAGTAATCTGTCTTTTATAACTACTAAAGTAATACCTTCAAAATAAGATTGGCAGTACCTAATAGAGGTACTGTCAGTAGACTCATGAAACAAAAACCCTTTTATCACAGCTATTACTGATAAGTGGAACAAAAATAAAACAAATTTGAGGATTTATTCATATTACATTTCAGTTGAGATAGAGACTATAGACTCCATCAACTATTTTATCCCAAGTGGTACAGCACCAGGAGAGCACTGAAAAGTACTCTGGGGTTAAGATGGGGGCAGCAGTAGTCTATTTCTTAAAATCATTATCTCAATGACTAACAAACATTTTTGTTTTGGAAAAGTTAAAGAAACTTGAGAAATGACATACCAAGTTTGTTGAACTTTGGAGTGAATATGTAGAATAGCATGTACATTTCATGGATCTAGGCTATTCTCTTCTTGGACAGGCTGAGAACTTTTCAGCAGCAGCTTGTTCAAAAGTAAAAACAAGGCACATCTAATCGGTATAAATTCTCTTGTTAAAATATTGCATGGATAACTGTATTTATAATTTTCCTTTGTTGTCATGAAAGTATACTTCTTTTTACCTAAGTGCTTTTCATATGTAGCCTGGTCATTCTGAGAACTAATAGAGTTGTCAATCTAAAAATCTTTAAATTTGAAAATTTAGATCTTAAAATTTTAGGAAAACAGAGGTTTTGGCAGAAACAGAAGGATTTCAAAAACAGCCCCAACTCTAAAACATCACTTTTTGAATTCACAATTATTTCTAATAGAGGTGTAATTTTGGACCAACCATAATCAATTTCAGTCTAATAAACCTTGATTCGGTAAATTTGTTATCACAAAATGTTAACTCCAAATAATTTAACCAAATTATGACCCAAAATGGTGACAGATTTCAAAACATGTGCAGACTGAATAGGAAATATTTTCACTCAGCTCTTAGGGGAGAAAGTTCAAGAATTAATTTACCGAAAAAATCTTGTAAAAACTGGCAGATTCAGCAGAAGACCAATGTGTAATAGTTAATTGGGAGAATACTAGTTATAAATTGAGTGACAAGGATAAAGAGCTAAAAGCCAGGTGAGTTGAGAGGTTTGAAATAATCTGCCTGCAAAATGACTCATAAGCACTGTCCCTATAATGACTAAATGCCACCATATGGAATGAATAAATATTCTAATCATCTGAAGTGAGAACCTCATAATTTACCATGAGATTGGAGTTCTATACCCTAACTCAGCATTACTGGCCTTCTTGATTCAGAGGGAGATTTAATCATTCAGGCTTATTTACAGTACTGCCTAACTATATGGACTTTTTCACAGCCTGCAATTTCTGGCCATACACATAAATGCTTGGTTTAGAGTAGGCTTTATCTGGAGCAGGTTGGTACATCATGGTGGTCTTCTGCAGGCTAATCATTATACACAATGCATAGCATGTTGCTGAGAAGGAATCTATAAGATGTTGCATGTCATTCTGGTAGTGAGCAACAAGATCACAATCTTCAACATAAAATCATGTATTAGTGATGATTATATATATATATATATATATATATATATATATATATATATATATATATATATATATATATATATATATATCACTGATTATATAGAATTATAGGAAAAGAACAGATTTCCCATAATCCTCAAAATAAGTGTCTTCTTTGACTTGTAGATAAGTTGAAATGCAAAAGTGGTTATGTGTTGGTGTTCATGTAAAATATTGAATGTGTTTGTCTAAAGAACATATATTGCACCCATTTCATCTCCATAATATCTAGACAGGCTGCAAATCTTATGTGGCTAAATCTTGTTGGTTTTTCTTATTCTAAAATATTTCATAACAAAGTCATCTGACTCAATTTTTGGTATTTATGAGTAAAAACCTTCAATCTTTTTTTTTTTTTAAAAAAAATCTCATCTTTTATTGGCCCTGCTGCAGAAGGAGAAATAATGCAAAGACCAGATACAAAGGATGTTTAAATTCTGAAGCAAAAAAAGACCAAAGCATTTATTTTAATAGTGGCATATCATAATATCACTCATAAAATGATATTTTGCCTATTATATGACAAAATATACCCTTTTTAAAGGGTGTACATTTCAGAGTGTATGTTTTAAAATACAGTGAGAATTATATTAAAATCTGTCAGGTTTGTTTTAACTATTTGTTTTCTATCTTTTACAAAAATTACAAAATAAATTGAATAACATTTATTGTAAATGATTTTGTGTGAATCTGTGAAAGTGAAATGCCAGACATTTAAACAGAGGAAAAAGTAAACTGATAAATACTTCAAGAAACCGAACACAGCCCAGTATTTTATGTTGACAAAATTGGCATATATTCAAAATATAAAGCATTTTTTTCTTTTCTAATTTTCTTCCAACGCCTTTATTGCCTTTTCCAAAGAAAACAAAAGTCTTAGAGCACAACACTTAGAAGGCTGAAATATTTCTATACCTGACACTGCAAGTTCTGCTTAACAATCAGAATTGGCAATGTACAGACTGATGTGAGCAAATAGTGTTGTTAATTGTTGGGAAAGTGACACCACCAAAACACTTTTTTTTTTTGCTTAGTATTCATTTATTGTCTTGATGTCCATGGATCCATCAATCAATGCAAATATAAATACATTTGTTCATTAATAATACTTGTGTTAGTATTTCTTTTTCATTTTAAAAAGTCATGTTTAATTTAATTTTTTAAATTTATGCAACATATCAAATTTTCATATAAAAAAGACAAATTAATATTTTGATTGTATACAATATTAAATATATTGACATCATTAGTAGTTTGTGAAAGAAATACAACTAAACTAATAAACCATTGACATATAGCAAGAATGATAGCAACTGTCTCATTAACTGTACATATCAATACAAGAGAAAACTAGTCGTTTTGATGTATTTAATCACACAGTTATTAGCAAGGAAATTTGAGTGACTTTGGTAAGGGTCAACTGTTCTTGGCGGTTTTCCTTGCTTGGGGTGAAATTATTTTAAAAAATTCATAATACCATAGCTTATGGGATGCTCACATTCAATGCTTGTGCATACCTATTGGCAGTGATCTGAAGAGGGAAAAATCACAAATCACTGATGAGGCACTGGGTGGTCAAGACTCATTAAGGTAAGAAGAGAAAGGTGGCTTCCCTGCTAAGTAGAATCTGACAGAAGACCTACTATGGCACAAACTGCAGATTGTTTTAAATTTCTTTTTTTTTTTTTATATAAATGAAGGATTGTGTCACAACACACACCATGATTATTGCTACATGTTGAGTTACATATCTACAAACCATTCAGAGTAACCATACTAGAATCCATCACTTGAAAGCATCTCGTATCAATAGGGGAAGTTTTCCTGGTGAATGGTAGGGGGGTGTGTGTGCATCATTATCCCGTGAAAGCAATAGCATCAGGATGGTTTGTGGGGAAACAACAGGCCAGCATGATAAGTTGGACAGCATTCTACTGGGAAACACTGGATCCTATCATTTCTATAGTTGTATACCACTACCAGCTATTTCAATAACAATGAAAACCAGGTAAATCCCTTCATGGTAGCAGTCTTCCATAATGGCAGAGTTATCTTTCAGTAGCAGGACAATGTGCCCTACCACATAGTATAGTTTATACAAGAATGATTTCAGGAAAATAAAGAAGACTTCACTATATTGCTCTAGTTACCAAACTGCCTTGATCTCGATCTCATTGAACACTCATGAAATATGTTGGACCAACAGTTTTACTCTGTAGAACTTATGTCATGTAACTTGTAGCAGTTAAAGGGCCTTTTATTAACATCTCAGAGGAAACATTTAGAGGTTTTCTAGAGTTAATGCCACATCAGATAGGAACTGTTTTTCAGGTATATAGAAGACCAACACCTTATTAGTCAGGTGGTCATAATGTCTTGGTTCATCAGTATATAATATAAACAAAGAAAATTCTCTATCAATTATTTATAAAAACAATAACTAACTAATAAAATATCATAAAATATCAAAAAAACAAAATAAAATCATAATAAAATATGAAAAACTAATAAAAGATAATAAAATATGATTATAAAATCATAATAAAATATGAAAAACTAATAAAAGATAATAAAATATGATTATAAAATTATAATAAAAATAAGGCACTGGAAAAGAAGCCAGTAATTCAAATTGACAGATGGGATTCCTTTATCATAACTTCCCCAGCTGTAAAAATGATTTCAAATCATGGCTATTTGTGTACACATTAAATTCTCACTAATTTATAAGTATGAATGTTAACAAAAATATTTGATACTCAGGAGATATCTTAAAATCTGAGAGGCCCTGATTCTCACAAGAAAGGTTTTAGAATTGGCTTACAAAACAAAAAAAAAAAAATTCTTATATGATAAAAAATACCAGTAGTTACTTTAATTCTAAATAATTTCAGTTTTCTAAAATAGTAATTTAAAAATGACATCATTAAAGGCAATAAAAGAAGTTTTATTTTTAGAGTGAAGTTTATGATGTTCAATTCCCTTCAAATTAAAATAACACCTTTCTTGAGTGTCAACACCTTTCATTAGTGTCAACATTATTCTGTATAAGACCCCCGATTTTCTGTTTCAAATTTTCCTTGATTCCGTTTCCACTTTTGGGAAATTTCATTTTTTCCATTTTATAGTATTTTATAAGAAAACTTGTAATACATTCTGCTATAATTATTATTAAAACTGAAAACAAAAACATAATTCAAAGTTTTATTGCATATAAAGAAATAGCAAATATCTACAAATCTTTTTTTAAATGTTAAAATCCAGATCCAAAAATAAATTATATGTAAAAATAAAAAAAATGTGACATGACTAGACAATAAAACAATGGATGTTACTATGAATAATTATCTTTGAGGTAGAACTTTTAATCAGTGCTTCCTTCTTTAAGAACACATTCAAAACACATTCAAATTGTTTTTGTTTTTTCGAGTAAAAGGATTTAGATTGATTTATAATTATTTATTCATAATATAAAAATCACATTTAAAGTATCTACAGCAAATACCTTGAATCTCAATAATAAATATCTGAATAAAGTCAAACATTTTGACTAAAATTTTACAAAACAGTAATTAAACCATAATAACTGAATCTTTGTAATAAAATATCAAAAAACAAATTTGACATTAATTCATAATTTAAATAAAACAACTTATCCCAAGTTGAAATACTACTCAAATTTAAAATTGCTAATCTTAATTTGGGAAATATCTAATCTTCAAGTCTCTTCTCTAAATCTCCATTGTAATATAACATTGTGAGTTGCTTGGTGTTCTTGGGGGTAAGACTTTCACATTATTTATTGCATAAGTGTTTATACCGAGAAAATGAATGTTCTATGCTGGTAACAGGCATCCATATGACCTTATTGGCAATCTTTTCCAGAAGAGGAAATCTGCTCTTATTTGCAAAATGATGAGATATTAAAAAGATTTGCTAAATCATCTTGGTAATTCACATACATTTGAAATTCTTCAAGAAGATCAGTAGAAGCACATTGCAAGTCCTTGATGGCTGCAAAACTGTCTCTAAATCATGGCCTATATAGGGTAGCTGTCTAGGATCAAACAGGCAAGCTGTATTGTAAAAGTTATAAAAAAGGGTGGGTATCCAGGTATTTATTCATTTTTGAAAAAGATGTACTGAAAAAATCTGGGAAATTTGAGATAACTCTTTCTCTCTCTTTGTGCTTTCTAGCTCAGACAGAAGACAATCAGTTTCTAGGTCAAATGTTGAGTTTGATGTACCAGTATGCAAATACTGTTTTACATCTCCATCATGTTATATACAACACATGCAAGTGGAGACTTAGGTTCTTCTAAGTTTGTCAAAGCTGTTATTAAACAAGTGCAGTTCTCATTTATAAAATGCAGATTTAGGCACAAATTATGGCAAGAGACATGATGTAGTCGACCATCATCTACTAATTCTAGAATCCTATCTACTGCAAGGCCGTGGTACTTTTCTTGCTTAAAGAATTCTTCAGAAAACTGTACAAAGGATGAGTGATATTTGACTGCATTAAACCAGGCATTTCATCTGGTTGCCAGTGGTACAGGAGGTAGTTTCACTTGTTCCTTAGGTAAGGAACCTTCAAGCCATTTTAAGTATCACTTTTTCCTCACTGGGCTTTTTAAAAAAGACTGACTTGATGAAAGTAGTTAGTCAGGTAACATTATCAAATGCTGGCCAGTATGAAAATACTTCACCAACAAGATTTAAAATATGTGCTAAGCACAACATGTGGCAACTGTTAAGAAAGACATTTGACAACACTTCCTGATGAGCTTTTTTTGCAATAGGCTGCAGAATCTGTTACGAAGGCAATAATATCCTCAAATGAAATATCCACATGAGTTACAGCTCAGATGCATGCCTGATTTACAGTTTGATGATTGCATTCTCCTAAGATGAGAAATGACTCCCCATGAATGCTTGCAATTACATTCAAAATGCTGTGGTCAGGTCAGTCATTTCATCCGTTTTGATGCTGGCTGATTGATTAGCAAGCTTGGCTTTCAGGGCAGCAAAGTGAGAAGCAAACAATTTTGGTAGATGAAGTTGCCTAACACTTGAAATAGCACCACCTTCTTTGGTGGAGAGACAGTTACTAAGTTTTGAAAAAAAAAAAAAAAAAATTAATTTGTTGTTTATTCTTAAAAATTACATTAAAAACCCAGATTCTATTTAAGATTAACAATTCTGCAATTCTATCCACAATTCCATGATCACAGAAACATTTGTTCCCCTAAGAGTATTTGTGCAAAAGTGAATATAACAAACTCGACCAGAATTCAAACTTGGCTCAGCAATCTCTCATTCTGAGCCATTACACCACCTGCACACACATCAAGTAAAATTACTTATCAAATTAGGAAAAAACAAACTCCTGTTTTTACTACAAGTGATTAGTTAAATGAAATCCATGAACTCCAAGTGTTATACATCACTGCAAGAATTATATTCAAAGATAAAAAAATCATACAGAGATTTTGATAAGTGTAAAATTCAAATTCATAGTGAATATATACAGAAAAAAATATCTAATGAATACAAATGAGGTTATTTTGAACTTCAAGGTCAATATTATTTATTAGTAACAATAGTACTTTTAGTAGTACTAAAATGATAAGTAGTGTGATGTTCAGTAAACAAACAATACTAAACATACAAGTGTGTATTTATTGATTCATATGAGCAATGTCAACTTCTCACCTCTTGGAAGGAACATTTAATAAAAAGTTAATGATGTGTATTTGTATCACATTAATAATCTATATTCAAATGAGAGAGACTGTAAAGAAATACTGTAGACAACAGTCTACATTATCTGATGTAACCATCAGATAATGTAGAATATGTCAAAATATGAGTAAAATACCCATGAGATTAAACTGCATCAGCCTTTTGATTTATTTGATTTTAACCCCCCCCCCCCCAAACCATTTTAACAAATAGCAAAAATTAAAATTAGAAAAAATAATCGTCATTAAGAAATGTTTTTATATTAATTAAAAATATAATTTCAATAGATGGTATTGGAGAGTAGAGCTAAGACTTATTGGTACCAAGCCTACTGAGTCAGTCTGCCAATAGGTTTTATGCAACCTACTCTTATTCAATTATTACACAAGACTTTGTAATGTTGCATTGGAATGGCTCTGTGATCTTTACAATGATTGACCAATTTGAGCAACATGCCTGGTTTGTAAATCAGTTCAAAATGTTTTGTCATGCTTTTGGCAGACATTCATGCATTTGAGGCACATTTTTACCTTTCTTAAAAATGTGACTCAAATGCAAAAAAGATTTGATCTGTTTATAGAGGAGGTACTGTGAATGACTGAACCTGTCAAATTTTTTTTGCAAAGTTTCATGTTGGTGATTTTTTACTGAACAATGCTATGATAGATTAGTTGAGACACTATTTACATTATTCAGACAATTGTCCTCATCTTTGTCGCCATATTTCGGCCGCTGTACGCTCTGACCTTCTTCAGGTGGTTGGAATATCAAACTGAACTTTATCCACTGTGCCATGTGTCCTCAACGACACATGGCACAGTGGATAAAGGCGTTAGTTAGATCTAGTGACAGGACCCAAAGAGTGTGAGTTCAATACCTGGTTAAGGCGGTGGAGAACTTGGAGAGGGTAATTAACAGGAGATAACTGATGACATCAATTAGACATGGCACGTGAAACTAGAACAGTCTACTGCATTGAGTGAAATAAAGGGTTCAATTCGACAATCAAGCCACCTGAAGAAGCCTGGAGCATACAATGGCCAAAACGTTGTAATAAATATGGCGACGAAGATGAGGACAATAGTCCAAATAATGTAAATAGTGTACATAATACCTCATCTCAGAAATATAGACAGATACAGATTAGTAGAGATTGATAATTATTAAATTAAGACATTACTTGAGAATAATCAACCTTCTAGAATGTGGAAGATAGACAACATACTGAAAATATACAGATCATTTGCATCATTTTGATTATATTAGTTGTTTTGATATGTAGTTTCCATATAAATTAATCAAAACAACTTACTGGTTTGTATTTTCAAGTGAACCATTAAGATTGTTTAATAATTCAGTTGCATCTGAAGTCAGTTGTATCTGTTAATGTTGATGGTCCTCCTGTTCCTTCATGGTTCTTTTCTCAAACGATATAATGATTCATCATTAGGGTTGTTTCTGAAATCTTCAAATAGCCCAAGTTACAAGTATTACAGGTAAAAAAAAACTAGCCAGTTTTTAAATTTTTACTGAAACAACACCCAACTCACCAAAATTCTGAAACTTCAAATAAATACATCACATCATCTTACTACCACAGAAGGAATGTACTAGTACTCGACTTCAACATTAAGTCAGGAAATTCACTTTTAGTCCTGACTTCAGATGCAACTGAATTATTAAACAATCTTAATGGTTTTCAATGGCCATGAAGACAAACCCACTGCACACTTAGCTAAGTTTTGGTGTGAGGTCTCGTTGTGAGAGAGATAAATTATAATTATAAAATTAAAATACTCAGTGGAAAACTAGCAATGATTTATAATTTGTGCAACATTTAGAGTTTTTTATATTCTGCACTTTGCTCTCACTTGAATATTTTCTTTCTTTCTTTTTTGTCCCAACCCATTTTCAGGACCCACAGTTTAAAAAAACCTGCCCTAGAAGACTGTAAAGGCTGTACAGGCATTTAACTGAGAATATTCTGAGAAAATAGAATTATAAAATTACCTGAAAAATGGCAGAAGACAGTAAAAACAAAACAGTTATTATGTTCAATAAAATCAATGTCAAAAATGTAAAATATGTCTTATTTTTACTTACATCAAATAAACCTTTTGGCCAACCGAAATAGTAATAAGAAGCTTTGCTAATCAATCATCAGAGATTAATTCTTAGATCCTGACTATAACGCTCAGTTCAATGCTATAGATCATTTAGACAAACATTATAGCTAATGTCACTCATTTGTCACATATTTTATAAATAATTAAAAGGTCACAATTCTTGATTGTATTTTTAAGAGATTCAATTTACACTACTTGATTATATTGTGAGACTGAGGTGATAATTTTTATCCTAGTTTTACACAACTAAATCAAGGTAACAAACCTCATCTATTGAGCACCCAAAATAGAACCCTAGATTTTCTTGTTTTCAGTTCAATAATTTAATCTCAGCAATGGTGAACAAATAACAGGTATTGTCATAAGAGGATTACAGATTTACTTTCATTGCTAAATAGAAAAAATACTACAAAATAAGTTCATTTAATAATAATTTATGTTGTTTTTATCATAAATAACAATTATTACATATGAAAATAAAATGGATACCAAAAAAGGGTAACAAATTCAAATAAGAAAATACTGAAAAAATAAAAAAATTAGCAAATCTTTTGATTGATATTGTATCTGTTACAATTCAGCTGTCACATGTTAGATTGAATCCTAAGTAAAGCAGATATAATGAAAAGACCTTGAAATCAATTGCAATCCCAGCATGTAAAATCTGTTGTTACAAAGAGAAAATCTATTATATTAAGGATTGTGTAGAGGAGAAGACTACATTAATAACATTAGAGTCTGAAATCTACATCACTTGGCAAGTATATAAAAGGACATTATGCTTACAAAGACAAATGCATAACTGGTTCATCATGACATAGACCAAAGGTTGATCATAACTTGCTATTCTAACTAGTCTTTTGGCTACTCAATTAATACTCAAGTAATAAGACATTCACATACATCAGCTACATATGTATTACAAATATTTATTGTAATAAAATTATTGAAAGTTCACAATACTTATTGAAGATCAAGTTTCACAATGCTTGCTCTTCATGATCCAGATAAACATACAAAGTTAGTTTTAGATAAATATTGTGAACTTTCAATAATTTTGTAACAATAATGCATTCTTGTTAAAAAAAATAGTGGTTTCTCATTACCATTTTCACAGTTTGAGATTTTTCCTTCTCAGACTAGTTGTCACCCAAGGCTAGGGAGCCCAGTTTGTACTGGTATTCAATCCACAGCTGGTGATAGGGAAAAGAGGTGGATTCATGCCTTTCCCAAAGACATTAGTGCAAAAATGAATACAACAGATGAGCCTGGAATTTGAACTAGGCTCACTGATTCTATTTTCTGTGCTAATATTTGTAATACTAACTGAACATCTCTCCACTGCATATACAGCCATAAATGTACTATGAAAACATTTATAAGGATATAGAAAAAATATATCTCACATTTATCTATCACATATAAATGTGTCAAGTATGAACTGCCATAAAACTAAAAACATACACAATTAAATGGAACATTGGTTGCAAAGAAACTCAAAATATGATGTAGTAATATGTGACATGATAAAAAATTCAAATTTAGAATGCTGAAACTATAAAAATAAGATGCTGAAGAAAGTAAACACCTATTTTTACAAAAAACATCTTTACTCGCTGAAGATGACTAAAGTGGTTGAAAGTACTTAATCAGGAAATACATCTTGAATGCCCAGTAAAAAGCAAGAAATAAATATTACTGTGATCTTCAAAAATAATAGTATTAAGTTATAATTGAAAACAAGGAACTTGTTAACATGTAGTGTTGGTACTCAATGTCAAATAGACAAAACTACTATATTGATAAAGATAAATTAAAGAGACATGTACACACATATATGACATATTGCAATTCATTCAGTCTATTGAAGCAAATCAATTGATTGAAAAAAAAAAAAAAAATGGCTTTTTGGTGTGTTGAAGATTGTTAATCTATACTATAGTTCATTATACAATACAAGCAGGCAACAGAAAAGGATTTTTCCAATAGTGATAAAGTTCCAAATAAAACAAATTTTCATGTATTATCATTTAATATTTTCAAATAGTGTTTTAGGTAGATCATAAAATTTGTGTATTCTAGGGTAGTATTCTATTAGTTTATACCAGGATTTATTTTCATTATATTAACACAAAAGAGATCTTTTACGAAACAACATACTCAATACATTAGTCACTCACCATAGTGAGTCTGACCATGATTTTGATTTAAAAAAAATGCTGTTTTAATTAAAAGGGGAAAGCAATTTAATAAGGCAAAGGTGTATAGAAAGTGTTTTAATCACTAGATCATCCACAGTAAATTTGTGTCAAGGTTCTTAAAACATCTTTTGATAGATCTTCTATTATCCCAACACTGAATACTTAATAAAAGTGATTAAAACAAAAGCATAAGGAAACTGAATGAAATTGGCTAGACTACATGCCCAAACACGTCTAAAAGAAAAAAATATTTAAAAATTTTAAATTTCCGTGTTCCAACATCTTCAGCATTTCCTGTCAGTGTATAATTATAACTGATTAGCATTTGTGTATGTGTGTGTGTGTGTGTGTGTATATATATATATATATATATATATATATATATATATATCTCCCCCCTCACCTTCCTACACATATATAATTCCATCAACAAAAATGTTACTTCTAGAGGATGAAACATGTTACACAGAATTTTTTCCACTTTGTTATTCATTTGCCTAACATTGTTCTGAGATATAAAAATTTATATATCATATTCTCCCATTTCACATTGTATCCATAATCAGTTAGGATTAGTATTTTTCAATATATATGATGAAATTATATAAATAAGAAACTTATATAGTATAAATGTCTGTTGCATGTGTTTAATGTATAGTAAAATCTTATAATTTAAATATAAAAAAACTATTATAAAAAAAAATCTTGTAAATAATGTTTAGCAATTAGCTGACATACTTGCCCTTTCAAATGATGTAAGAATATTTACTACTTTTATTATTATTATTTCAGACTGTTATCCTTATCTTCATTGTCATATTCACAATGTTTCGCCCATTGTACACTCTGGCTTTTAAAATAGATTTTATTTTATTTAAGTTTATAGCCCATATTATTTTTTGCTCAATAGTGACAGGTTTTACTGGATGTTGTAAATATATTCAAGATATTTACTTATATGCATTATTGATAAATATGGTAATTATTAAGCCTTAATTAAATGAAATGTTAATGTTTAAAACAAAAAACAAACTATCAGTTAAAACCTAGATCTGTCTATATCTCTGAGATGAGATATTATTATTATTATTATTATTTACATTATTCAGACTGTTATACTTATCTTCATTGCCATATTCACAATTTTTCACTCATTGTACTCTCTGGCTTTCTTCAGGTGATTGGAATTTTGAACCAAACCCTCAAGGACACATGGCTCAGTGGATAAAGATGTTGATTAGATACAGTTACTCGACCCAAAGAGTCGTGAGTTCAATACCAGGCTACAGCAGTGGTGAACCCAAAAACTTTGAGAGTTGAGTTAAAGGGAAATACCTGAGACATCCGGAAGAGACATGGCATATGGAACTAGAACAATCTACCCCAGTGGACGAAATAAAGGGTTCGGTTTGAAATTCTAATCATCTGAAGAAGACTGGATCATACAACAGCCGAAATGGTGTGAATATGGTAATGAAAATGAGGATAATAGTCTGAATAATGTAAATAAAACCTAGATGCAGTATTCATAATTAATTTTATTAAGGCTTGGTTTCAATTTTTTAATATAGATAGCTTCAAGAATTTTTAGTTTATGTTTGTTATTTTTTTTTATTGTTTATTATTTAAAAAACAAAACAAAACAAAAAACATATGGACATTTCAAAAATAAATTAACTCCCCTGACGATTGTGAAATTTAAATTGTACAGTACATAACCATAGCGTTTTTCACTTCAGAGCTAAAGAAATTTAACTTTCAGATGAACACAATAATTTTGTCTTAGGAAAAAAAAAAACAACACCCTGATGATGACATTGTGCTAAAGTTGAAAGTACTCAGAATAAACGAATATGTATCAACATGGTAATTTTCTCTCTTCCTTTAATAAGGATACTAAGAAGCTTGTCTGTGAATATAAAATCTGTTCCAAAATTGCTTTTATTTTCATCAATTCAAATTTGCTCATTGTATGGTTTGGAAAATTCTAGACAAAGGCAAGTCCACTGTGTAAGTAAAACATATTCTAATCCATTTTGTGATATTTTTAGTTCTTAATCATAATTTACTTTTTAGAATTAATTAAAAAAGAACAAGAAAACGAATGAGATTATTTTACTTCTTAGGGAATGTTTAATCTTTCGTGATCTTAGATCAAAACTTATTACATGAGATTTTGCAATGAAGCTCACAAATAAACAAATAGTATCAAGATTTACTCCAATAACCATCTAAGTGAAATATACTGGTACTAATTTACACAGTATTTAAGTTTGATATTTTATAAGTACAATGCAATTACAAAATTATTATCAATATAACTGCAAGCTAAAAACAAATATAATTATATTTTATTTGCTAAATTCTATTTGCACTGTATTATCAAAAGACTCCACTACACAGAGATGGACCATTCACCCATGTGTGTGTGTGTGTATATATTTTATATATATCTGTCTATAAGTGCAATCAGTAAATAAAATGGAAAGAAAGATGAGGTTTGTAGCAGACAAAGATCTTGCCAGTTTTTGGTGATTTATTAGTAGAAGGTTGATCAAATGTCTAAGAAAGAATGAGGTTTATTAAATGGCTTGTGATGTATTGAAATTTAACTTATAGTAAGAAAAGTTTAATTGAATTTTGGATTCACAAAAATATCTGAATATTCGATTGCACTGCTACTAAGTGTCTTGGCAAGATTGAACCACCTCCCAAAAAAGGAAAAAGACAGTGATACCTAGGGGTAACTGAGTAGGCATTTCATAATGCCTACCATTGATATATAACTTTTTAAATCAAAGGAAAACATTTTTTAGTGGGATTGTCATTTTTCTTCTTCTTCATTCAATGGAACGTATGACCAGACTGTTTATCAATGCAGGACATATTTCATTCGCTGGGAGTATTTTGTTAAAAACTAATTGCGTTACAAGTTATTTAAAAAAATATCTTTTGATTTAAAATTAATAGCAGAGTTCAATGGCTTTAATGTAAATATGATTTGACTGGAATTGAAAAGAGGTTGAACTGTTCTGTTAGGTCACACTTTGTAAGACATCAGCATCTGTTTTTTCGGCAAGCAAAATGTAAATGTGATGTTACCTGTAAGTGCAGCCTAGAGTGATGAAGACCATGCACAGCATTGGTAGATTCTGGATCTCCTGATTAATTGTGAATAAGTCTGTTTATCAGTTATAAAGATAAAGTAGCTAGAATGTCAAAGATGGTTCAGTGGGGTCAATAAAGAAAATGAGCCTATGAATGCCTGTGTATATGCTGTTGTTGTAGAGAAGGTACACCCCAGTCCAATAATGGAAATTCATTTTTTGCCATTCTATATCAAGGGTAGCCATTCAATTGGTGACCAAGAAATGCAGGGCCTGGCAATCTATAGATCTGGAACCAATGCATTGACAGAAAGGAAAAATACAGTTAAATATAATCTGATACAGGTTGGAATACTCATTGACTGTGGGCTTTCATATTTCTCAATTTCTCAACCTTTATTTTAGTAGGACACTGCAAGTATTACATACCAAGTAGAGTTTATATATATATATTTTTTAAAGAGATCCACAAAGTCAAATCCTTCATGAATAATGATACAGCATTCTACAGGAAATGGAATGGAAGAAAGGTCTCATAGAAGTCTCAAAAGAATTGCTGCAAAGAAGGAACGTTCTTAAACTTGATATGAAAATACTCTCTGGATAACAATGATTCAAAACTAGTGCTCATTGATGTGGGAAAAGTCACTAGGTTAATTTAAATTAGCCTGCAATGCATTGAGATTGATAGAATTGCATGCCATGTCAAAAATATTCAACTGTGGTCAAATGTCATAAGCAGCATTCAAGATTAATATTGTCCTAGGGATGACAGAACATAAACTGATCATCCCCAGGAGAACTGTTTATGGTTTTTGAGATGATGATGAGGCAATACTAAATTTTTAATTAAAATACTATTATATTTATTATATAAGCAACTAATTTCTTAAAATAAAAAAAATGTACTTCTTAACATTAGTATTGGACTGCTAATAAATGGAGAACGCATACACACATACAAATAAAAAATTACACAAAACATACACATTCTTAAAACTTGAATTAAAAATGATGGTTGAAGGACTTAAATTTAGATATGTTTATAATTTATTTCAAACTATGAAAATCATTAGTATCTAATTGTAACAACTAATTTTGCTTTAATGAACAAAGTAAATAAATTATATTTTGTGCTGTCAATTTTGGGTTAAAAGATGTGGAATGAACCATTAACAAACAATATTTATGTGCTACATTTCTTTCTGCTTATCATAAAGTAAATTAAAATGCTGAACTGCCTCCTACAAATCTCTGTTCATGGCCCTCCGGTTCAGTAATATGACCAAGGGGAAGCAATTACTAAATGTTTGAGTAGTGGCTGCAGAACAAGGCGACCATAGTTTAAAGTGTGAATGGATCAAAATATTTATTGCCATAACATTTTCATGGTATTTCTGTTATGTTACTAACAACTATAAATTAAAACAAAGTTAAAAAAAAATTGATTTGAAGGTAGTTTAAAATTTTCTAATATTGTTTTTTGCAATGGTTTTGAGATAATGATGGAAAAAGTTAGTCTGGAGCTCTGGTTGTAAGATATCCACAATGCATGAGTAAGGAGGAAGTCATTCTGCTAGGCTTGACAATATTTTTAAGCTCCATAGGTGAGTAATATGGTTAGTGATGAGGAATGGAAAAAAAGCTCTATGTCACTCTTATGACTATCTAATACTCAAACTTAAAAATGTTTTCTTCAGTAGAAATAGAGATTTGGTTGACTTCAGCTTGGCCATCTTTACCCATTCTTATTCTGACTTTCCATAAATCATTTCTGAACCAAAAAGGAAAACCGACATACTCAAGAGACATTTAACTTTGTTTCAATGCAGTCAACATAAAAGGAATAAATGTCAATATCAGAAACAAGTTTTTTTTCTGTGTGCTTCTTCAATGTTCTTTGTTTATATATTGAACACACACATTCACTTAAAAATAAACAAAACCCACAAACTTTTTAATATCCACAGATATCCCTGATGGTTGCCATAATGAAAGCAATAAACTATCAATTGAATTTAATCTCCCAGCAGCAAACAATATGAAGATTTTAGTAGTTGGCTGCAATATCATTCCTCTCACTGCTGCTACATCCATATATAAAAATCTATTTCTGATTCTTTGTATAAATGATATATATTATGAAATGGACTAAGTCCAACAATTATTTTAATATATTTTCTGTTTATATGTTATTTTTATAGATACAAATTTTTTAGTAAAGGCTCTGTTTATAATAAACAGTATTAACTACATTTACCAGCCTGAATGTCCAAGAAATTTCATAGAAAATGTGTCCTTCAACTGGAATTGAACCTGTATCCTATTCAGAACTATCATATAGCCTGACATACTATACCATTTAGCTACAGAGGAAATTACTTGGATATTCAGGCATGAAAATGTAGTTAATACTGCTTATTATAAACAGAGTATTTACTTAAATATTTGTATCTATAAAAATAATATATAAACAGAAAATAAATATATGATAATAAATGACATGAATAAGTCATTGGTTAAGGGAATCACATTTGGAAGTGTCTGGTTTCCGTGTCCTTAACTTCTTTCGAAGTAAAACTGAGTCCATACTTAAAATCCTAGACTTTAACAGTGGCCAGAATGTGTGACATTAAAATCTGAAGGCACATCAGGATAGCAAAAGATTTATTCCAAAAGCTAAGCAGAGTATTAAGAAACTCTTTCATTAGAAACAAAGAAAAGAGTACTGAACTGTTATGTAATATAATTCCTCATATATGGCAGTGAATGCTGGGCAATCTCCTCACAGATGAAAAGGAGACTTGAAGCAACAGAAATGTGGTTCTACAGAAGGATGCTGATGATACCAAGGAACAAGCAATGACAAAGTTTTAGAGAAAATGGAAACAAAAAGAAAACTTATATTTAATATCAAGAAGAGATAATTGAAATTTCTAGGGCACATAACGAGGAAAGAAGGCTTGGAAAATCTGTTACTCAGAGAACAGACTGAAGGCTGGAGGGACAGAGGAAAACAATGCATAACCTACTTAGTGAGCATGAGTAAATGGATGGCAGAACAAGGTTTAGGAGAGATAACAAAAAGACAATATTTATTAAGAGCTACAATGGACAAGAAATTGTGGAGAGCCATACTCGCCTACATCCTGAAGGGACACAGCACACAGAAAACTTTATAACTTTAATTACATATACAAATATAAGAGGTCCTTTGGTTAACAAACACTATACATGATTAAATGCAAACACTTAAAAACAAAAGTAGTTGCTGCTTTGATAGTGAAAAAGAGTGTCAGAATATCAAGTGTTTGTATAAAGTTGAAGTGTATAAAATGGAAAGCTTGTATATTTACAAGTATTGTGTTAGAAAATTTAAAGTAAACAATTTTTCATTTAGCCGTATATTACAAATATGGTTTTTAAAAAAAGTGAAAAAAAAGTAATTTTAAGAATTTAGAAAACAATCTATAAAATATTTGAAAGAATTTTAGTAAGAGTTCAAACCATTTTAAAATACATCTTAGAATAATAATTCAGTTATTGGTACTGTAGTTTTTCATGTTAGCCCCAAGTATTCATTACCATTAAGTGGTTGCATGACTAAACAATAAACAAACCTTCTGTTCTATATTGAGTAATCTGCTACAAAACATTAAAAATATCTACTAAATCCAATTATTTTACTTTTATAATTAAAAAAAGAAATTAATTTATTAATTTAGTTAATTATAAGGTATTTTCATAATAAAGTTTTATGCTTGTTTTCTTTCGGAAATAATCAAGTTGAATTGAAATAGCTTATATACAAAATGTTCTTTCTGTCAAAGAGAGTCAAACAAGTCATAAATCTTGAAATAGCTTCATTTCAAAATACATTATTTTCACAAACACTGAAATATTTTTCATGGTTAATATTGACATTAGCAGTAAAGTTATTTTATGACATTACTTCCTGACATAAATACATGGATTTATAGCCAAAAAGAACCCTATATTTTCATATTTAATATTTTAGTCAATTCAAAAAACTGTAAATAAAGCAGCTGATGCTAAGCCTAACCTCTCCACAGAAATAAATTGCAGTTCTCTCAGAATTAATGGTGGCCAACAGTTTGTAAGATTTTATCTCCAATCGACTCAGTTCTCTGACAAACTTTTCTAAAACGCCATAAGAAGAGTGTAAACTGACTGGCAGGCAGACTTCATTCCATTCTATGTTTACTGCATGAGTCAGATATTTGTTCCTTCAGCAGACAAGTTTTTATCATTCACAAGTTGTGCACTTGTTGCATAATAGCTTTCAACAACCCATTATTACACATCACTACTTATGAAGCCACAAGGCTAACTATTTTGTGCATTCATCAAGCACACACATTAATATTGCATCATTCATATTCATTGAACATTAACTTCCAACTATGAAATTCACTTTTAAGTAGACAATATAAATTTGAATTAAAATACAGGGTGCATCAGGAACTTGAGAACACATTTTTGCAGGCCATAAATGGGAAATGTAATAATGTGATGTAATATTAAGTGACATGTGCCAAATTATAACATTCTCATTTCTTTTTCAAACATAGTGAAAGCATTAACATGGCAGCACTCAATCTGATACAGGTATTGAAAAGCATGTCAGACTTTTGGCACTATTCATCATTCACAGCAGCTTTCTTCTTGCTGGTTCAATGCTGCCACCTATATTGAGGTGCTGGATATGGAGGCAAAGACTTGGATTGAGGGGATGGCTGCACATGTTTCAGTAGAACTTTGCTCACTTCCATATGGCCTATGTGACTCCAAGATAGCAGGCCAAGAATTTTCACAATCATGTCATCAACATGCGGCCTCCTAAATCTGTGTGTGTGTGTGAGTGAGTGACTGAGAGAGAGACTGACCAACACCTTTCATAATACCTAGGACTCCTTGAAGGTCATTACACCTAATCCAATCACATAGTTGGTTTTATTGAATAACTTTTCTGTTTTTCTAAGTTGAATATGTGTACAAATCTTTTTGAAAATAGGTTAATTTTTTTCTGTCTATATTATAATTTATTTTCAATTATCTTTGTATATAAGACTGTTAAGCATGTGTAGAATTATAAAGGGTGCAGCAGAAATACCTTCCACATAATGGTAAGACATTAGCTAGATGAAGATACCATTGCCACTAATGTCTTACCATTTTGTAGGAGGTATTACTGCTGCACACTGTATTTACATCAGCCATACTATAGATAAGTTACCAGTCATGACTAATCTTCACAAAAGTATAAATGCCATATTTCAGATTCATTTATATTGCCAGCTATTTGACAACTGCAACAATACATCTGAAAAGATTTTATAATCATTCCATCTATCATTCAAGGGAGACACTAATTTAATACACTCTGTAGGACATAAATGGTGGAGATATAAATATATAAAACATTTTTGAAAAGTTAAAATATTTAATTATAAAATTCTTTGAAGACATCTTCTGATGAATAACCAATGCAACTAGATTGTGATTAGAAATTCCTTAATTATATTCAAGTTAAATGAAATTTAGATAAGGATATTCAACTAAACATGATTTCTACAAAGCTACTAAATTCCAGACATGCTTCACTTTTGTTTGCATATCAGATATTTGTCAGTTCTTGTTTTTAGATTAATTCATTTTTACAGCTTATCAACCCAGACCTTTCTCAAAGGTATTTGTGCATAAGTAAATATAATGAACCCAGCTCTCCAATTAACAATTCCAAGCTATCATTCATTACACCATTTGCACATCCAAGCTTACTGCACCTGGTATTCCCAAATGGTCACCCATCTATGTTAGGGACCAGACAATATTGCTCAACTTCTGTGATCATATGGGAACCGGTATTTCAATCTATATGGCAATAAGCCTTTTTCTTTTAAGGCTTTTTCATAAAACAAAAATCCAAGTTAACATTTCTAAAATTAAGTATTGTATATAAATTTTTTAAATTTATAAAGAATGACAGACTCAAATGAATCATAAATACTACATTTTAATAATACTTAAAAATCAGTTATTTTTATGTGTTTATTGGATTCATGATTTGGTTGTAACTTATATTTATGATAGAAACTATTCTTTCAGTCATAAATAATCTTATGGTAATATTCATGATTAGATTATTCAACTTATTGTCATTTCATGAATAAAAATGCACATGATTAAACCAAAAATAAACAAGCTGGTATAATCAGCATCAATTCATGGAAATATGCACAGTAACAAAAGCATTTATGAAAATTTGCTGTTATTAAAAATTGATTTCTATGTAGAATTGTAAAGGCACTTGAAAGTGTGCATTGGTGAAAACTGCAAGAATAATTGGAAGCACTTGCCAGATAAATAGATTAAAACAGAATTTGCAACCAATTTGCAAAAGAAAAAGAGAATAAATAAACAGAGCAGTTATTAATTTTTATAGAGAACCATTTATTGTCAATTTTTTAGAAACAGTATTTTATACTTTTTTGTATCAGCCTGTATGAAAACATATCAAATGGGTTATAAAGCTCAAAATGATATTAATTTCATGCTAATAGAAAAAATACAGACTTAAAATAGAGCATAAAAATACAACCATTTCAAATTGTACTAAATATAAATCAGTTTTAGTGAAAATGTAAAAACATTCTTGAAGTGTTTCATAAATAAGACAATTTTTCTGAATGAAAACGGCAGTATTCATTAATAAAAAAATTTTTTTTTTAAATTCCCATAAATTGACGTAGCTGCATTTAAGTACAATTTTATAAAATGATTCATTCTTGTATCTTTATTATTATTTTGAATGATTATTTAAAAAATGTTATAGAGGAAATGAATAATATTATTACTGATATCTGAACAATGAAACTGCTAATTGGCAAAGTTTATTTTTACTAAGAGCAAGACAAACAAATTGTTTTTCATCATCAAAAATGAATACATTTTATGAGACATCAAATTCTATATTATTCATGTGTCACCATTTCCTCTTGACCTGGCAATCATTTGTATAAATAATGTTATCTGTGCAAACAGTAGTTGTTTATTTTTCTAATTCTTACCAACAACTCACTCAACATTATTTAACTAAATCAGCTGCTTATGAAATAAATCATCTAACTTGTCAAAATCTAAAAATGAAACAAAAATTTATATATAAAGAATAAAGGAGTAAAGTAATATTAGTAAACAAAACTGTCTCTTACCACTGTTTAGAAAATTACAGGCTAGAGCAGTACATTTTAGGCTTAGTCACATCACATTGAAACACTACCCCCCACCCCATAATCACCAAAGATAAGCAACATTGAGCCTGGTCAGTACCTAGATGAGTGACCACTTGTGAATACCAGGTGCTTTAAACTTGGATATGCAAGTGGTGCAATGGATAATGGCTTTGAACTGTTAAGCGGAGAACAGAGTTCCAATTCCTGTTGGGTTTGTTATATTCACTTATGCACAAATACCCTTGGGAAAGGTAGGAATCCACCTTTTCCTCCAGCTTTGGGTTAATTAGTAAAACTTGTATCACTAAATCATTACTATCTCAAAAAAAAAAAAAAAAATTCTTAGAATATAAAAATATTTTCTGGCTTTAATTAACCTGCAAAGGGTTGATAAGCCTTAAAGAACAAATCAACCAAGCAATGTATTTTA
Source organism: Acanthosepion esculentum (assembly GCA_964036315.1). Lineage (NCBI taxonomy): Eukaryota > Metazoa > Mollusca > Cephalopoda > Sepiida > Sepiidae > Acanthosepion > Acanthosepion esculentum. Next base: position 41,479,724 of record OZ038502.1, on the reverse strand, counting down.
TCCATAAATGTTTGATAATCATAAAGTACTAAAATGTTAAACAATATTTATTTTTCATCTCAGAAAGAAAACTAACAAAAATTTTAGAAATCAGCAAAATAGCATAACATTTCACAATGTCTTCAAAATTAGGTGTACAACATAGTAAACTCAAGTGATAAAATCAATTATATATATTCTATTCATCCCTGTCTCTATGATTTACCCAAAACACATAAGGTTGGGGTTCTATTGAGATGTATTTTGTCCATGATAGGGTCTTCTCAACATGACATGGCCAAATGGCTTACCACCATATTGTAACCAGTTTTGGAATGGTATAATTCTTCCTGTATTAAAGATTTGTTTGAATTTTCTGACTTTATACAGCGTTATCTGTCAACTGACAAATCTATGTGTTCCTATGATATTTCCAGCCTCTTTACTTGCTTCACTCTCTCAGAGACTATTGATATATGTGCTGATGTTTATATCATAGTCAGTTGTCCCCTCCTGTTATTTCTGAGGATGTTTTTGTTGAACTAATGAAATCTGCCACAATGTCTGTTGAATTTAGTTTCAATGGTGTCATGTATAGGCAAATTGATGGTGTTTCAATGAGTTCCTCTTTTGGACCCATTTTAGCTAACATCTTTGTAGGATTTCATGAAAAGAGTGTATTATCTAAATCTAATAAATGTGATGTTTACTTCCATTATGTGGATGACACTTTTGTCTCTTCAGTAACAAGACTGAAGCAAACCATTTTCTTTTGTCTCTGAACAATATTTATCCAGCTCTTAAATTTACATGAGAAAAGGAAATTAATTCCTCCCTTCCCTTTCTTGATGCTTTGGTTAGCAGAACTTCTTCAGGTTTTCTTACTTCTGTTTATCGAAAACCGACGTTTACGGGTTTGTAAACCTGCTGGGACTCTTTGTCCTGTAAAATGTAAAATTTAATTAAGGCCCTTACTCATAGGGCCTTAATGATCTGCTCTAAAAGCAAGCTAGATGATGAAATCAAGTTTATTACTAGCACTTTCTGTAACAATGCCTATCTGTTGGGCATTGTTCAATTGGTAATGAAGAATAAAATTTCAGAATTCAATAAAGTTAAACTGGCTACAGTGCAAAGATGTCCTGTGTACCTGTACTTTCCTTGGCTAGGTAGTATCAGTAACAGATATACTAAGCAGGTTTCTTTAGCACTTTGACACTGTTACTTTGCTGCTAACACTCATGTTGTTTTTTTCTGCTACACCTGTCCTTCCATCTATGTGGAAAGATGTTCTTCCTTCTCATCATAATAGTTTATTCATTTAAATATAGTTGCAGTTCGCACTACATAGGAAGAACGACACAAAGGCTGAATGTCAGAATAAAGCAGCATGTACTAACAAGAATCCAAAACCTTAAGTATTCTCTGTCAGACAATTCTGACTAACACATACAGGTCTTCCATGAGACCTTCATTATGCAAACAGAAGGATTTTGTACTGGGCCTCCAATTAATTTCCATTTAAGAATATTTTTTTCCCTACATATTGTTCATCTTTTTATTGATGATTATACCTTTATTAACCTCGATTTAGCTCCATTGAGTGAGGTTCAAATCCGGTTAGCTAACTCGTTTTTCATTATTTCCTTTTAATTGTTATCATGAGTAGTAATAAAAAATTTTTTTATCTATTTATGGTGGTAATTTATATATATATATATATATATATATATATATTAGTACAGGTAATAGATCCATTGGTATATAATCCTGGTGGATCCCAGTAATAACAAATATCAAAACTGATCCACAGAGAACTCAAATGTATTATAACAGAGCATATATATTTTTTATGACAAAAAACAAAATTACCTCAACATGAGTATACCTATACTCATATTGAGGTAATTTTGTTTTTTGCCATAAAATAAGATTTTATATATATATATATATATATATATATATATATATATATATATATACACACACACACACACACACACTATTATAAATGCATTGATTATGCACATAACAGTTTGCTCAAATACATGCACCAAATTGAAGGCTTTGTGGAGTAGAACATAATTTCCACCTCCTTGCAATATATATATATATATATATATATATATATATATAAAGTTTGTTTATAATTTTCTGCTTAAGCTTTTAGACACTAACAGAATTAGAATTTTTGTTGCTTAAACTTCTGAAATGAAGCACTGTCATTATTCCAAGAATTATTCAGATTCTTTTGTTATTTATCCTAAAATATTTTGGCCATTGTATTATTTAGCTGTCTACTCAAAGTATCAAGTAACATGAAGACAAAAGACATTAGGTGAAATCTAATAAAAACAAAAAAGATAAAGATACTAGTTTATATAATCCATAGAATAATTAAACTGTTTTCATTCCTATTTCTAGTAAAAGTGGCAAAAATACACTTTCTTTACTGTTTTTCTCCACAAAAATGGCTAAAAATAGTTCTGGGTTTTATGTGCAAATTTGAAATATCTGATAAACTATATGGAGCTGCTTAAAAGTTCTTGGTCTAACCAAGACTTGATGTTTGGTTCTTTGTTCATATTTTATAAAGGGAGTCAGGTCAAGAACGTTTAAATACCTCCTCATAATGTTAACACAAACAGCACAGACAACCAGTACTTGTAGCTGGCTTAACCTCCCTGCCAAATGTAAATAGAGTGGATCTTATATGCTATAAAAATAATTCCAAATAATGTAAATAATATAATTTGCCATGAAAAAAAAAATATAATTTCAAGAAATGATAACTTATAATTTTATAAAAAGTATAATTTAAAAGAAATATAAGAGGTATCATTATACTTCTTTCAACTAAAGGAACATGGTTGAAAAGATTGGTTACTAGAGCATGTCTGCACACTAGTGCTATCAAAAGATTCTAAAACAGTCATTAGGATAACTACAAATAATAACGTGTGTTTGTGTGTGTGTGTGTGTATATATATATATATATATATATATATATATATATATATATATATATATATATATATGACACGTAATGTAATAAAATTTTTTAATTAAAACCATTGAAGATAGAGAATAAAAACTGTAAACAGCACAATTCAGTGAGTGAATTGCTCTACATGGTAAAAAAAAAGAAAATTTACAAAACAATATGACCAGCCAATAGTTTTAATACATGACTAATACATTTATTACTATGTGTTCATTCTTATAAACATATAATGAAAATACTCAAGAAAAATCAATAATCAGCAACAAAAACGATAGCAAAATTTAGCTGCTCAGAAATCATAGTCACTTTGATGACAATGATCTGACATATTTTTAAGCTGTCAAAGCAATTGTAAAAATTATGAAAGATCTGTAAGAGCAACCACTGACACTTATTTTATGAATAGTTGCATGTAATACAGAAGCATGCATTTTTATGTCCACAATAACGTTTTCTAAGTTGAAAATTTATATTATTTCCCTTTGAAAAACTTTAGCTTTCCTAGAATTGGAATATTTTTATTTTTAAAATTTCTTAAAAATTAGACATTTTTCAATGTGTTTCATCTTCAAAAATAAATTTTCAGAATGGAGTTGGATGTTATAATATCTAAAGTGAACATCAGATAAAAATCAACCACCTGGTTTTGTTTAAAGTAAATTTTTTTTCTTTTTTTTTTTCAAGGCCATTGATAATGTTTGGTCACACTTATAAATCTTTTTAAAAGATTTTTAACTAATCTAACAAACCAAGTTAAAGTCAGTTAGCCTATATACTATACAAAAAGTTCTTGGACAACAGAAAGCAATTTTTATTTATTTCAACCAAAATGAAAAATTATATATAAAAAAAACAAGTTAACTTAATGGCATAAAATTCAAGTATATTCAGGTGGAGAGTATAATTTTGTTCAGAGAATTCTCTAGTCATGAACAGTTGATTTGGTATAGATAATTTACCCAAAACATTATAATACATGGTTTGTTTTAATGTACAAATGAGATACTTATTTGTACATTAAAACAGATCTATATACAAAAATATAAATATACAGAATTTTCATACTTGTCAAATAATTTGTGTGTAGGCTATATGTAATATATTAACCTTAAATGCAAAAAACATCAAATAGTACAAGAAGAAATGTAAAAATAGTCATCAAAAACAAAGGAAATTTATGGCTTTCAATCTTTGATTTCATCTTTATATATAAATTAATACATGAAAATTATGTGATGACCTTCATTTGTTATATGTAAAGAAAACTACCAATGTATGGAGTTCCTTGAAAAAAATTCAACAAGATGAGGAAAAGCAGCAACAAAAGGTTACATTTTTATACATCTGTTCTTATAATTTTTGCTTGCAAAATTGATTAAAGAAAATAATCAAATCAAATAATATGAACAGAACTTTGAAGATTTGTTAGAATAAGAAACAAAATTAAATAAGCTAACTTGACAATTTGACACTAACCATTGCTGCCAGGAATGAATTAAATCACCAACCACTGTGGTATTTACACAAAAGAATTAAAGAGACAAGAATTTAATTATTTCAATACAGAAATATAAATAAATAAAAAATAGAAAAAATACACATTAAGTTCTTGAAAAACAAGACATAGCAGTAAAACAAGAGTTGCTCACTATCAGTTAAATTACAATGAAATACTATAGCAATGAAAAAAATAGTAACTTTAAGAAATTTTAAAAAATCTAAAAGATTCAGTAATAAAAATATCATTTAATAATAAAAAAAGAAAAACTCAGTAATTCTTTTTACTGATGTTTTCATTTCTAAAATTTTCAGGAAATAATGTTTTATGCAAGCCTGATTAAAATGCATTTTTTGTAAAAAGAAAAAAAAAAAATCAAGAGTGCAATTATAAAAACTGAAATCCAATGAAGTGCAATGGACAAAAGGATTATTTTTAAAAATGCAGCATGAAACTAAATTAAATCCATGAAACTACAGCATCAATTCAATTGTCTTATTAAAAACAAAAATCTCAGGTTTCTCCATTTACTTGCTAGACTGTTGATTATGACAAATTTCTATACAAATTAGATTTAGTGAACAATATAAGAATAAGCTACTCATTCAAGAACTTTGTTATATATATATATTTAAAATGTGTGTCTGTGTGTGTATGCATATATATATATATGCACGGTACTTATTGGAAAGTGCTCAATATCAGTGATAGAGCTAACATATTTAGTTGGATTGATGTGAGTTTGTGACCTTGGGTTTCACACTCTCTGTGATCATCAGAGAGTGTGAAACCCAAGGTCACAAACTCACATAGATCCAACTAAATATGTTAGCTCTATCTATCTATCTATATATATATATATGTAAAACAATCAATGGACATAAGATCTGTCAAGAGAAACAGTACAAATTATGATAGCTATGTTTACCAATTTCTGCAAGTTATTTATTTATTTTGCTCTAATTTCTCCTGTAATATTTATCAGGTGATTTATAGTAACTACTGTCACTAATCTAAAACCAGATAATCTCCATGACCTCTGATCCAGGGCTCTTACCTCTGTGCTATCTCTACAGCACTTCTAAAACTAGAACTGGCACTTATATAATTTTTATATTGCAGATTTATAAGTGGAAGACTGAAGAGTTTTATTTTCTCAAATAATGTATTAACCAAGCTAAAATTAGTTTAAATTTAACCTGAATTTATGATTTCAACACTGATTTCAATACCTATAAATATCAGTAGCAACAACAAATTTAACAAGAGTATATAACAGTACTCTGCTTTATGGCAACAAAGCTTGGACAACATACATCATGCAGGAAAAACACCTGGAAAGCTTCCATTTCTGCTTCTTACAATGTATCCTTGGTATCACATGGAGAGACAAAGTTAGCAACATTGTTGTGCTGGAGTAAGCAGACTCCTGAGGCATGCATATTCTCTTTTGTCAACATTGTCTTCGATGACTGGGTCATGTACATTGAATGAATGACAGCCGTATAATGAAAGACATTGTACAGTGAACTGACCATGGGACACTGTCCGGTAGGCTGCCCTTTCAAGGATGTTTGCAAGAGAGACCTGAAATGCACAGGCATCAACCCTGGTATGTGTGAACAGGTAGATGATGATCACAGTGGGTAGTGCCATGCTGTTCAAGGAGTCATGAAGGCAGGAAAAAGGCATAATCAACTGTTGGAGATAAGAAAACAAAGAAAGCAGAGAGAGCAATATCAGACCTCCATTTCACATTCCAGCTTCATCTGTCACACCTACAGAAGAGAGTGTCATGCAAGGATTGGTCTGTTAAGCTACTCCAAATGCTGCTCACAAAAGGACAATGTTTCAAAAATGGTGCTACCATTATCTCACAAGATGGATGGATGGATGCCTAAATAATAATAATACAGTTGGATTGGATTTAGTCAATTAAGAGATTTTTTTCTAAAGTGATCATACTTGCTTATTACATGAACATTATTATTAAATAATCTTAGAATAATTTGATTAGTACTACAAACTAAAATTTTTGTTACCTTGTTCAAATATTGCATGAAGAAGAATACACAAGTTTTCATCTGGGTGGTTAAAGGAGATCATTTTTATTCATATATATTGAAAAGCTAATTTTAAGGATAATTATATCATAAGTAAAAGAAAATTACAAATGTATTCATTTATTCTATCACACTGACTGTGGTCAAGATCATAGTGTCATTGTGATCCTTTTGGTAGCTACATAGTATGTGCTTAACCAGGGCTTCATATAGTTTTGAATTCAGAGTTGTCCTCCTAGATTTGTTGCCAACCACTGCTAGAGCGCTGCCCTGCTATTTAACTCAGAGAAGAGATGCCTTTCCTAAGGGTTTTTTTTTGTGAAATTAAATGTAATAAACTCAATGGAATTCAAATTCAACTTGCTGATGTCTCCTTCTGAGCTATTAACCATTATGTTAGCTGTACATCCTAAAATGTAACTCAATATAAAATCATGAGGATGCAACAAAAGATCTATTAAATAATATTCTTTTTAACAACTAAAAATCGTGGAATTTTATTCATAAAAATGTAAAGAATCTTTATTTTAAAAAAAAAAGAAATTAAGAGACATTATACGGTGTGAACCAGACAAATAATGTATTCTTGCTTGCATTCACATAAAAGGTACCAAACAAGATAGTTATTATAATATAACAGCATATAAGACAACCCCTTTAAAAAAATGGTTACAAAATATATTGGTCTTTTTTTTTTTATCAATTCACTTCAAACAAGGTGATAATGTCATTAAGACACAATGGGCTAATGGGAGTGAAAGAGAATGAGAAGACGAAGAAATCAATAGAAGGAATCAGAAACCTAATCCTAAACACAAAACAAGGGATAAACTTCTACTCCTGTCCAAAAAGTCAGGGAGGAGTATTTCCTGACATAATCTTACTTAATATAAATGTTGCATGAATTGGTGTTACCATCATGTTATGGTTACAAGCAAAACTGACACATTTGAATTGATTTTGCACTGATATACAAATGTTCTAAATAGAAACTTAGGAAACACCTATTTACTAACTTTTACATTCATGTAGTAACTTAAAGAGGGGAACCAGACAATAGAGAAACCTATCTACTCCTATTAAGGAAAAACATAAAATAAATAAATAGCAAATAAAATTTCAGGGTTTAGGCAGAGATGTCAGAAGTATAGAGTTTAAATAGACTTTAGAAGGAACCAGAAACCCAATCCTAAACAGGAAACAAGTGATAATCTTCTTACATGTGAAAATGAGGCATCTGCTAAACTATTTTTACCCATATACTATAGATTACCAGTACTTGTTCATAGTCTAACTCCATAATGTTGTAGTATTAAATGTAAATAAAATAGACACCTTATATGCCATCAAATCAGGAAAATAAGCCAGTTACTTGATATTTATACAATCATTTCCACATCAAACAAATGGGATATACTTCTAGAATGTCTCAAAAATAAGGAGAATAATATCATGACATCACTAAAACTGCCTGTATGAACAATAGCATAAATCTCAGGAAAATAGCACAATATATAGGATTCCTTTTTTTGTTGTTATGAGTTACCAGTTTTAAAAAATGATGAACATTAATCATTTCATGATTGAACAGAATAACATTGTTTCAACCTTGTAGCTAAAGTTCATATTCTCTGATCTATGTTTTATCATCATCTAGTCAGATAATTCAAATCATACATTAGTGAATTAGCATCTCATTTGTTACACATGCAAGAATAGACAATGTAGCTGTATTTTCAGCTGCCATTCCACACTGTGATTTAAAAACAACAAAGTTTGGTGGTAATGTAACATAATGCTGGGGTGCTCAAGATTAGCGAGACTGATACTTTGGATCCCAAAACCATGTCTGACTTCACAGTTATCTGATGAAGGTTTTGCTGATGTCACAGCTGTTATTTATTGTAACAGCATATGAATGAAACTATGTAAAAGGAGAAAAGTTTATCTTAAAATATTTTAGTATAAGTTCTTTGACTAATAATAAAATATTACCTCAGTATATATTCAAAAGAAGTTGTTGATAACCTGTTTTATCAACTACTTACTACTCACATTTTTTAAAGACTTTTTTTATTATTTAGAAACAAATAAACCAATAACTACACCTTCAAATGAGATTCAGTAAACAATTATTGTCTGAAGTTTTTAGATGAGGTGCTTCCCCATAGAGAAGTGTATGGATTTACATGGTCCAATAAAACATTCCTATCATCCTGACTGATAAAGCCTGCCAGATATAGTGTCTTGAAATTCTTAGAGCCATTTTCTTAAAATACTCTGTGAATATGTTAGTGTTCACCATTGCTAGAAACAGTTTTTTTTTAGTATTTCCAATCTATCAATTTTGACTATTGTGTCACCTTTTTATGGCACTTATATGATTGTAGTTATGTTGAGACCTTTCTTTAGCATTACCTCCTCAGTAGACATTTGCTGACAATGCTTATTAAAGTTATCATTTTTTTTCAATATGGCATGTCATTATTTTTTGTACTTTTTACAAGTTTTTCCCAGATTATTTTATATGCTACTGTTATTCATATTCAGTGTTATTTTGGTTAGAAATGAGAGTTTTCATGGTTAGAGAGTTTTTAATATATGAATGATTCCAACTGGCTTAAATATCCAAAATTGTGAAAAGCACAATCAAGGAATTACCTTTAGGTCTTAGTATATGTAAAGAAATTTTAAGTGGCTTGATGCTTGTGCTAAATTCTGGTTGAACTTTTCTGTGTCACATTGTTCTTGCCAGATTGGGCATCAACTTTAATATCACATCAGGAGAGAAGAAACAGTGAATTTTGGATTTCAAAATCATGTCCTAAAAATAGATGTGATAAGCTATATTTAGTTTACTGGTAGGTCAGATGCTCAGTGAATAGGTCAGAGGAGAACATGCAAGAATATACAAACACAAGTATCAAATTTACCATATATGAGAGATGAAGCATGTGCCCCTTCAAAGCAAACTTCCAAAATACAACAGACATCTAAGTGAAGAAGGTCAGAGGATACAGCAGCCAATAAAACAACAAAGGATATTAGTCCAACCCAACCAAAATATAATAGTAGATAAATTTAATACAAGAATTAAATGATATTTTAGAATGAAACAATCATTTTTCAGCAGTTGGATGATTTGTTCTGAAATCCAAGTGCATCATAATTGCTTGAACATTATTGACAATCATATAAATTATCCTTTTGGATTTTTCTAATATTTTCAAAGTGTGCAAATATTTGTCTCTTTTTATAGAGTTTGATGGTCAATAAACCATTGTCCTGCAATAAAAAGTTATAAAAGCACTTTTTGTTCTGAAAGAAAAAAAAAAGAAGCATTTATCTGGTGGCCAGAAAATCCACTTGACCATAGTTCTGCTAGGAATCTTGGAACTTTAAAAATTTTTTTTTTATTAATGTTCACTCAATACAAGGGTCAAGAGCCACTCAAGGTAGAGAGTTACTGTGTGGAGTTATATTAGTGTAGGAAAAGACAAGCATTAGGTGCCAAGAGGGAGAGAATGTGTTGAAAGTGTCTGCTTGAATTTTTCCAATGAACAACAGTATTCTCAACAGTATTTGATGCAGATGATTGGCAAAGAATTTAAAGGAATTAAAAGTGAATAATAAGTGTCTAAAAATCTTTTACTCATTTAATTTCTAAATGAAATTTCATGAAGGCATCTAGTAGGAAAGCAATGCAAAAAATTCATTGATTTGGTGCTGTTTGAAAAAAAGTTGGCTTTATTATGGAATTTATTAAAATTTTTCTTGAACTTTATAAAAATTATTTTTTGCATTTAATGAATTTTCTCTAATTAAATGATATTTATACATCATGTCTACTGATTTGTAAAAATACTAAAGTAAAGAAAGTTCTTTTTTTATTCAAAATCAAAGTTGTGTCTCCTCGATAAGCAAATGTTTTTGCTGTGTAATGATATGATTTTACAAGTACATCAACTATACTGGAGTGCAACTAATTTTTTTCTTCTCTTGGTTGTACTGAGCCTAAATAAGTATACATTTTATAACTACCAGACAACTGCTTTAACTATTGAACATACTTTTAGTGCTATCTGTAACTTGAAAAATTAAAATTGAAAAAAGAAAGTAAAGTAGATAAATCTAAAGAGAGCATTTGGTGAGAATAAAGTAGTAATAAAAATGTGACAAGTAAAATCTATTCAGGGGAAAAATAACAATAGCATAAATTTTCATATGTATATTTGAATAACATTGGTAAGTAGGGATTATGTTTAGAATATTCAGTCGACATTTTATGTTAACCACTCCAGCTACACACCTGATGTAAAATCTTGGTTAGGTACTGTCCTTTTTCTTGCACTAATTTCTCGTATGTGTGTATGGCTGTAATCACAATGTTAAGAAAACAATCCAAACTATCAATAGTAACATTATTAGCAGCTTTAGTGATCAGAAAGCTACTTTGAGCTTGTGTAGACTTATTCTGTCCAAAAATTAAAAACTTATTATCATGCTTATTTACTAACAGTAGCTCATTATTACCTAACAACAGTATAAAAGACTTATTGCTGGGATCTCGGGCCAAATTTACTTTACAACAATCACAGATGGTTGTAAATGAATGCAGAATATTTTAACAAGTACTGGACTGACTATTACAAGCATAAAAAGAATCTCTCTTGACCTGGTCTGAAGTTCTCTTAAGATTTAAAATAATAAAGGAAATATAATAAAATAACGTAACATGTAGATTTTGTTATTGTGTGTGTTCTGCTCTCTTCACAAAACTAATAAGGTCAGTGCTGTAAACACAACACAAGGTGTTTAAAGAGACAATGATTTAATGGACTAACATATTCCTAAAATTATGAACTATTTAGTCATTTCTTAGCACAAAATTAATTTTGCATATCAAACATGAATATTTTGAGGTTAAAAACAAGCATAAAATGAAATATGGTTATTCTCAGAGATTTTGCTACTGATTCATAAATAACTCCACATGAAGTGGTCTGGATTAATAAATACAAATGATAAGTTTTCTTTTTCATTTCAATCAAATTATTAGAGTTTCTATCTCTTTGGAATAGATTTATTTAAAACAAATAGAATGGCACACAAAAGTTTAACAAATTTTCTAATTGCAACAATACATTTAATAAAAATAGAACTTTTTGTTAAAGTTGGTCTAGTAGCCTTGTTTTGATTAGGTTTAATCATCTCATCCACTGGTGAAATTAGTTTATATATATATATATATATATATATATATATATATATATATATATATATATATATATATATATATATAATCCAAAAGTCCAGATAATGTGCATGTTCCACACAAATTCCAATTTTATTATATTCAGCAAAATGTATGATAGAAAATTAATCTCAATTCTTAGTCTTAAAAGAAAACAAAAATGTAAAACCTTTTTATAAAGTTTAATTGAATTTTTTAAGAGTATAAACTATTCATCACTGCTTTGCTAGAAACAATCATAGGAAATAAAACTAAAGAAAGCAAACTGTATAAAATACGATAAAAAAACTGGTTACTTGTAGAATATGTTAATAATAGAACAATACAGAGTTGATATTGTTAAGGATTCAAGAGTAAAGACTGACCAAGCAGCAGATGATAATTCATTTTTGAAAGAAATAGTATTGCATATTATGCAAAGACTGGATAATAATTAGGTAACACTTTAGACTTAGGAATTGCAAACAAAGCTATACATAGATATTTCTTTGGGATAGAAGTAGTTGACAGAAATTCTTTTTATATTATTAGAATATTTCTAATTTCTGCAGGTCTTTTAAAAAAAATAATTTTTTATCTTTGTAAATAACTTATATAAATGCAAAAATCCTGTTCAAATATTTATTATGCAAATAAATGCCATTAACTATCAGACTAAACTGTCATCCAAGTCTGCCCCCATCCAATAACAAAATAACACAGCATTCCATATCAAGGAATATTGATGCTATATCAATCCTCCATCTAATTGGCACTTTATCAGTGAAGTATCAATTGCTGGTGTAAACATTGCAAGTAGAAATGATGCTTTTATCCATTTTTTTCAAGCAATACAAGCAAAGATATGAATCAATTATCTGATTTATAACTTTCAATGTACAAAGGGGTACTGAAAGTTTATTGGTCCAGTTCATTTCCCAAAATCTGACCAAATGACCAAACATCAGAAATATTTCTGGAAGGACTTCTTGGTCAGGCCATGATTTTTCAGCATCTCCTCATATGCTAATAAACTTAAAATGGAAACATACCAAATATTGTATCTAAGCACAATCAAGTAACAATTGCAAGTCTTTGTCTAAATTTAAAAATTATGCATAATTAATCATTCATACTTCTTACTGGTAAATTGTGTTAAAGTTGCAAATATGAATATTTATTATTCATTATGCTATGCATTCTTGAGAACATGGTATAAAGAACTACATAAAATTATTTTTGCAACACTAATCAATATTTATAAATATATCAACAATTATATGAAGGTTCATATGATCAGAAAAAGAAAACATCAGTCTTTAAATTTATTACAGATAAGGCTCTTCAGGTAAAGTCAATAAGAGTCATATATACTGTAGTAGTGTTAAACAAACAAATTCAAGTGGGACTATTTTATCTTTATTTTACTTGAAACAGACACAGGTGTCTACAAAGAGAAAAAGAAGGAACACACACATTATATATTCATGAGCAACACACAATCAATGCAGTGATACTATAAATAGTAACAATTGTAATGTAGTAATAATAGTAATAGTAGTAGTAATGTAGCAACACCAATAATAATTACATAGAAGACTGATTATCACTATTCACTCTCGACCCTATCGATGAAGAATGTTTAGCAATGATTACTATGTTCACTCATAATAATATCACAGCCATTGTGGTTTATATGTGACATATGCCGAATGACAAGAAATGGGAGAGACAGGTTGAATCAGTTCTTCATGAGCTGCAGGTCAGGACATTAAATCCTTTTACCATCCTGGCAACTCAACTACTAGAGGCATCTAGTTTGCTGTAGCAGTTATCATGCCTTGGTACTGCTCACTGGACTGAAATGCAGCTTTGTATGGTAATTTTCCAGTAGAGTTATGGACCTCTGTTGTTTCAACCTATTTATATATCAGATCAGTTAATAGTACATCCAAAGGGAGTAAGCATCACAACAAACTTTTTTTCTTGTCCATCTTCAAAACAGATATGGGTATATTCCAGGTTGATTTTAAGCAACTCAAACTTATCAACATATTGTTGTTTGTTATTTCTTTAGATATTTCAGTTCCTCTGCATTATTTCATAGTAAGCCATGCAAGTATCAAGAAGCCATTCAGACACCTTCTCAAGTGGCAGAACATCCATTTATGGCATTTTATCTGCTGCAGTATACAATATGCTTCTGCTGCAGTGAAGAGCTTGCCTAGTGTCTGTGATTAGTTCTTTGAAATTAAACCATTTCACATTTCTTCTTAGCAGCTACCTTATTGGGTGTAAAGGGTTGCTCTGATCCAGCTGTAGTATTCCAAAAATATAGAACTGTTGACACAAGCAATGGACAACAGTGCAATACCTCATGTTACTACCAACAAATACAAAAGGGAATCTGTTTTCATCCATTATAGTAAACATACATTTGATCAAATGATCATTCAATCTTTTAAATGATTTTATGGGCTTGAATTTGGCTTTTGAGAACACCCAGATAACTGTACAAGAAAGCTATATTTACCAAGACTGTTAGGGCTTACCTGAGCACTAACAATTATCTTTGTAGCTGTTCAGGTTCAGGTTTGATATTACTATTGGTAATGGGGTAATCCTGGAGGTTAACAGACATTTGACCAAATTGTACATTATTGCTTCTGAACTATTAAGTTGAGGTTTTTAGAAACTTTCATGATATAATTTTTTTTTATGTTTGATTTGTTTTTGTCCATAGTGTGTAACATTATGGTGTATGTGAATGTATCTTTGATAATTTCATCCTTAATAATTCAGCCAGTAACCCTTTAGAAAGTTTAAAAGAGTAAGTGGCAAAACTAGAACAGTTTTGGCTCACTTCAAAAGCAGCAAAAAGTTTGTCTTTTCTTAGAATTTGGTGGTTAGCATTGCAGTAATTGATCATACTAAATGCTTAGTACTGGGGTATTCCTTCCACAAAGTCACTGGTATTTGCTAGGAGGTAAACCTCTAACATGTTGAAGAAATTTTTCATCTGAAAATAGTTAATCACTATGTTTCTTGTAATTTTTGCTGTCAGTAACTAACACCTGGGCTTTTCATGGTCAGGAACTTACCTGTAAGATACAAATGCTAACAACCATTTGCTATCAAAGTTTTTATAGTGAGCATCAGATTGGTTAGTCTCAACTTCAGTTACGAGCTTACAAGTGGAAGAAAGATTATCAAATAATGTGAGATATAGAAATTCCATGGTAATTAAGTTATATACAGCCAGGAGTGGTTGTGTTCCATTAAAATAAATATTTACATCTGAGTGTTGATTCATGATATCAAACTATTATATTTACACATAATTTGCCACTTACGATCAGCTAGACCTTTTGATATTTCTTGGTACAAATCACAATGCTTGCTATAAAATGGTAAAAAATTGAAGATTTGGTTAGTAGTTTTCATCAAAATAATAATAGTAAGAATTTCCCACTTATGAATCTTTACCAATCACAAAACTATGACCTAAAAATGTCAAGAAGAGTATTCACTACTTTGTCATTTACTTTAGTCAATAATATGCTTTTGGTAAGTACTATATAGTTGGTATAGCAGTAAAATTAGCAGCTACTGCTGTAGATTAGTTTTCAGATTCAAAATTTTGGCATAATGTTTAATTTTATTGCCATATTTGTATCTAGACTGTATTTACTTCTCTGACCAGAAAAAGAAACAATCTGGCAAAAAACTGTAGTTATTTAGACAGAGTCAAATGTTTCTGATTTTTTTCAGCTTGGACTGGAATCATCGTAGAAACTCTTAAGCTAATCGGATAACTGAGTTTTGTGTATGATTCAGACTGTTTTTGTGCTAGTTGTAATTTTGAAATGCCATCTCTAAATCCTGAGATTTATTTTCTAGCAGTTACTGACAAAAGTAATATGCATAGATACCATTGATAAAAGTATCTATGATTGTCTTTTGCTGAATGAGTACAAAAAGATGCAGTAGTGACAGAGAAGCTTTAAATTCTGTTGATACTAATCCAAACTTTACTAGAATTTTGATTACAATTTGCAAGTAAATAATTGATTCTTCAGCTTCATGTAAATTCTCCAGAAATGTTTTTGTGTGCATGAATCTAATGTATTTATATAGAACAGATATACAATTTATCTGGATTTGATGGTAGACAGAATGTTTGTAAAGGTTTTGTCCCAATGTCTTTATTGCTCAGTAGCATTGCTTGCATTTAGATCAGTAATTTGGTTTTCTGAAATCTGTCCACGTTGTATGAAAAGTATCAGGATAAAGCTGAGGAAAGACAAGTAGAATAAAATTGCAATGGTGATAAGCTAATTAATTTGAATGATAGTATTTTAGATTTATTCTACTTGAAACAGGCACAGATGTCTAAAAAATGCTAAAGAAAAATACATACAACATAGATATATTGATAAGCATCACACTACTAATGCAGTGATACTATAAATAGTGATATTAATAAGAGTAGTGATTTTCCAAGCATAGCTTAGATGTGGTACAAGGCCGAAAGTAGGGGGTACCCAGTGAGGATCAAACTCACTACTCAGTCATAATTGTTCTAGCGAGACAAGCTTGCTAACCATTTAACAGTGTCAATGTATTGTTTACACTGCCTTGAGGTGCCCAAATAATAATAATGTAATAATAGTAGGAACATCGCACAAACAGTAATAATACTTCCACAAATGATTGAATATTACTACATATATACTCAATGTGGTTAAGTGACTGGAATCTTGAAGATAAGGCAGCCAAATAGAAGAAACCTAAGAAGATTTCTCAGCACAGAATGGTAAAAACAAAAAGTTCACATGTTGCAATAATGCATTATGTTTTTACACCATTTTTATATATTAATATAAATAGTAAATATAAAAAAATACAGACTAATGATCACTGATACACAAATGAGTATGTCATGTGCTGGGAAAGTGGTGGGGTGGGGGACATTACTCTTGATCAATGCAGGTGCATTGTGCACACACATCAGTCACAATTTTAGCAGGAGCAAGGTGTCATGGTGGTGCCAAAGTAGCTCATTCAGGGTTGTCTGCTTTATGACTTTAAGGTGGGATTGTCCAAAGTTGCATCAAGTTGCTGAGTATGTCAAGCCTTTGGGGGGATAATGCTATGAGTGAACACACTGTCAAGTATTGGTTCCAGAAGTTCAGAGTGGGAGATCTGTTACTTTGTGATGAACCCCAGATTGACTGACCACTGGTCCTGGATGAAGACAGCCATAAAGGAGGACAACAGCCAAACTTGTGGGGCATTTACCGAACACTTCCAGGTTTCTGATGAAACAGTCAGACTTCACCTGCACTGCATAGGGAAGGCATACAAGTTGAGCAAGTGGGTACCCCACACAGTGTCAGAAACCAACAAGCAACAACGAGTGACAGTCTGTTTCTCATTGCTTTCTCAGTACTGCAACAGACCCATATTTGATTGAGTGCTTGCCACTGACAAAAATTGGATCCTATATGACACTCCCATGTCAGACATTGATTGTCACCATGGGACTATGTGCCTCACACCACAACACTACCTCTACACCCAAACAAGATCATGTTCTGTATCCGGTGAACAAGTCAACAAAGAGCTGCTACCAATGGTCCAAACCATCATTGTGCAGCAGAATGTGTGCAACAGCCACTGAAGCAGAAGGATTTGGTTAATCATGAGGGTGTATTGCTCCTCCATGACAATGAAAGGCCTCATGCAGAGTGGATGGCCAGGGATACCATATAACTTGGAGACATTGTGACATCTACCTTACTCCCCGAACCTTGTGCCAACAGATTACCACCTCTTCTATTCTCTGGATAACCACCTTACTGGGAAATTCTTTGTAAATGAGGCAGACTTGTGGCAGGTAGATTTCTTTGTATCCAAGACATCCAATTTTTACAACCAGGGAATTGCGCAGCTGGAGGGACATTGGCAAAAGTTTCTGGATGTCAATGGGGATTACTTTGAGGCTAAAGACATGTCAAATTTGTTGCATACCTATTTTCTCTAATAAATCAAAAATAGTAAGGACTATTTTTGTTAACTTGTAGTATAATAAAATTTATAACTAACTGGGTTGTATAGCAGCCATTTTAATGCCATAAAATTCTCAATTTGAAACCTGCCAAAATTATCATTATGAAGATGATAAAATATCAACAAAATTGTCATATAGGAATAAAGTGTCACTGCCGACACTTGGGTTTCAGCATGGATTGCCAAAGAGCAAGCACAGTCAACCTCATCTTGAAATAATTAGATTACATGATGAGTAAAGGAAAAATATATATATGGGAATTAGCAGTGTCTGAGTATTGTTTGAAGGCATTACTATTATCTGTGATTTACAAAGTCTCTCTTACAAACAGGCATTACAAAAGTGATGATGAGTATTCATTGAACTTACATGAGAAAAATAATAAAATATACGTATCTTACATGTTGTAATAGGATATTCAGTAATATTTACCACTTCACCAAAGAGACGTCATATTTGCAGGACTACAGAGAAATAACCAGGTGAAGTTATTCAAAAATTAATCTACAAAATATTTAGCAAAGTACAGCAAAATGGAAGAACTTAAAGCTATCATGATTTAAAATGTTGGCATTACAAAAGCAACAAGAACAGTTGCAACAACAAAAACTACAACAAGAACAACAATTGCAGCAAGAAAAACAACAATATGAACAGCAATTACAATTACAACAACAACAACAGAATCTTTGGGAATTATTTACTAAAACTACGGAAGAAAAGACTTCAGATTCATTCACTCCAGATGCTGTTGCTAATTCAATCAGTGAATTTGTATACAATCCAGATGGAGGGATAACTTTTCCAGCTTATTACAGAAGATATGAAGTGATCTTCAAAAGGGATTGTTTGCATTGGAGTGATGAAAATAAAGTTTGTTTATTATTAAGGAAATTGTCCCCTGCTGAACATGAAAAATATGTGAATTATATTTTGCCAAAAAAAACAGGTAAGATAAATTTTGATAAAACTTGTAATACTATCAAACATTTTTGGTAATAGGAGCTCGTTATTTAATACACGATGGCAATGTCTTAACTTAGTAAAGACACAGAAATAAGATCCAGGATACTTGCTAAATTAGAAATGAATCCCAAATTAGCTTTCCTTAAAATAGCGGAACAGTGTCAATGTATTGTAAATCTAAAACTTGATACCACAAGGATTGAGGAAAGATGCATTTCACAAGTATATAGCATCCAACCATCTATGAGAAAAGACTGTAGATGTTTTTCAACTCCTAAAAGAACAGTAAAAAAAGATGATAAACACCCTTCAATATGTAATACTTGCCATAGTTGTGGAGGTAAGCATTTCAAAAGTAATTGTTTTTTCAAGAACAAAAAAATGTTATGAATGTGGGAGGGTAGGACACAAAAGTACTTGTTGCAGATACAAAAAAAATGGAAGAAAAATAAAATGTATGTGAACATGATAGATACATGGAGTAAAGATAAGAAGCAAAAAAGGAAAATTAACAAGACTTTGAATGTGTTTTTAACTGAGTTAGAAACATCTTAAAAGAGGAAATTTGTTTTTGTGGAAATTAATAATGTAAAAATAAAATTAGAAATGGATACAGGATCTGATATCACTATCTGAAATAGACAGACATGGAGAAAAATGGGTAAATCCAGTTTATTGATTTCTAATAAAGTTGTGCATGGAGTTTCAGGAAAGAGTTGAACTTTTTGGGTGAATTCACCTGTAACATTTTTTTGTTGTTGGAAAAACCAAGAAAGCAATGGTGTTTGTATTAAAGAATACTGCTAATTTATTTGGAACAGACTGGATGACATTATCTGAAAAATTGAAGAATGAATTGAAAAAGAGTTTTCCAGAAGTTTTCTCAGAAGGTCTAGGAACATGCACAAAACTAAAGCTAAATTTGAATTAAAAAAGAATGTAACACCGACATTTAAGCCAAAAACGAGTGTACCTTTTGCAGCTTTAGAACCAATTAATAAGGAAGTAGACAGACTAGAAAAATTAGGTGTGATCTCAAAAATAGACTATTCCAAATAGGCATCACCAACAGTTGATGTTAAAAAAAAGAAATAATAAAATCTGTGTATGTGCTGATTTTTCAATGGGGTTAAATGAAAGTCTAAAGCAATATAACTATCTTATCAAATCCAGAGGAAATCTTTGCCAAATTAAATGGTGGTAAATTTTTTTCTAAATTTGACCTGTCAGGCACTTACCTACAAGTACTAGTAGACAAAGAGTGCTCAAAATTGTTGACAGTTAACACTCACGGAGGATTATACAAATTTAATGGATTTCCTTTCAGTATAAAGATAGCACTAAGCATATTCCAACAGATAATGGATATGATGCTTGCCAGTTTAGTTTGTGCACAAGCATATTTAGATGATGTACTTAAAGACCCAAAAGCAGCATACGGAAGATGTAAAAAAAAGTATTTGAGAGAGTTAAAGAATATGGTTTTAGGATCAGCAAAGGAAAATGCAAATTGTTTATGTCCAGACTTAAATATCTAGGACAAAACAGCAGATGAACGGATCCTTCAAGTAATGTTCCAACAATTTGTAAGAAAGTTACAAGCATTTTTAGGTTTTGCTAATTACTTTCATATATATATATATATATATATATATATACATATATATATATATATATATTATAAATTAATAGATTTAAAATATGGTTTTACCGCTACACAGTGATAACCATGTTTCAGAAATGGAAGCTAAAGCCCCTGAATTTAATTTTGTTATTAAACCAAAGACATTAGTTCCATTTCCTCATCAAGCGAATTTTGGAGTTACTCCAAAATTCGCTTGATGAGGAAATGGAACTAATGTCTTTGGTTTAATAACAAAATTAAATTCAGGGGCTTTAGCTTCCATTTCTGAAACATGGTTATCACTGTGTAGCGGTAAAACCATATTTTAAATCTATTAATTTATAATATTAATGCTCTGTAAATTTAAATTTACATAGAGCACTATTGTGTAAAAATAAAAATATCTATAAGAACACCGGATTTTATATCTTACTGTTCTTTCCTTTTTATTTATATATACATATATATATATATACATATATATATATATATATATATATATATATATATATATATATATATATATAAACACACACACCAAATATGCACGGATTAAGAGTGGCTTTGAATAACCTGCTAAAGAAAGATGTGAAATGGAATTGGTCAGATAAATGTCAATGTGCTTTTGAAGGGATCAAGAATGTTGGATTTGTCAGTAGCTCATTTTGACCCTAATTTAAAGATTGTGGTTGCATCAGATGCAAGTCAGTATTGGAGTGGTGATACTATACAAATTTGAGGATGGAAAAACTAATCCAATAGCTCATGCCTCAAGATCATTGATTGCAGCTGAAAAAAGCTACCGCCAGATAGAAAAGGAAGCATTGGCCATCATCTTTGCTATGAAAAAGTTTCATAAATTCATACATGGTAGAGAATTCATACTACAGACAGACCATCGTCCATTATTGTCCATATATGGATAAAAAAAGGGCGTTCCCACACATACGGCAAATAGACTGCTGCGCTGCAGAACTATCCTATTGAACTATAATTATAAAATGGTGTTTCTACCATCCAAAAAATTAAGTCATGCAGATGGATTATCTAGACTAATACCAAAATTCTGTGAACCACTTGAAGACACAGTAATTGCAGCGATAAGGGCTGAAAATGAAATTAATAATGTAGTATACAATACTGTAATTAATATTAATACTGTACATTAATAATAATGTAGTATACAATACTGTAATAACATTGGAGGGAGTAAGAATTAAGTCATAAAAAACGACTTTATAATGAAAAAGAAGAAGCAATTAACATTTGAAGGAAAAATATTACTGGAAATAATGCATTTTCATTATGTAATAATGTACCTATGTACACAGAAAGAATTGTGATACCAGCTTTGTTGCAAAAACGTATGCTAAAGGAATTTCCCATAGGACATCCAGGAATTTCTAGAATGAAATCCTGAATGAGGTGTTATACTTATTGGCCAAAAATGGATCAAGATATCAAAAATTTAGTGAAATCATGCAGAGGTTGTGCTCTGGCAGCAAGATCACTACCTATCAAAATTCAACCTTGGCCGAAAACTGATATGCTATGGTCCAGAATACATATAGACTTCACAGGACCATTAAACGGAGCATACTATCTAGTTCTAGTGGTAGTTGATAGTTACACTAAATGGTTAGAAATACTAAAATGTAGAAGGCTGACTACTGCAGTAATGATAAATTTCCTACACAAGATTTTTGCAAGATTCGGTGTTCCTATCATTTCAGATGACAGGACAATTCACATCTAGTGAATTTAAGGTTTTTGTAAATCATTAGCAATAGAAGATATTACAACTACCCCTTATTACACAAGTGGAATGGTTTGTTGATATATTTAAAAGGGCACTAAAATGTTGGAGGGAGAGGAGTCAGATAAAGTAATGCTACAACAATTTCTGAGAAATTTTCAGAACAACACCAACCCAAACACCCTGTCTGGAATGTTGCCTGCAGAGGTGATGTTCGCCAGGAAGATTAAGTCTGTTTTTAATAAATTATTATTAGAATAGCATCAAGAAATAACAATATAAGTAAATACTTATAACCTGGAGATAAGGTATTTTTTAAAATGTATCAAAGTAGAAAAGAATTCTTGGAAGATAGCATTATAAAAAAACGGATCAGCAAAATGACATACATAGTACAGGAACAAAGGTAGGAACATAAGCGACACCTTAATCAGTTAAAACGCAGATTCACTGACTTAAAAAATCTCCACAAAGAGGTACCTATGGAAATTTCGTATGAGATGTTTGACATGCCATCAGAAATTGTTGAACCCAGGTTTTATGGTAAGAGAAAAAGAGTAGCAACAGAATTTCTAAATATTGAACTAAAGTTGAAGAAATACAGACTCCAGAGGAAGTCATCTCAAAGGGGAGGTGTTATATATGAATAAAGTGTCGCTACCAACATTTGGGTTTGAACGCAGATCACCAGAGAGCAAGCACAGTCGACCTCATCTTGTAATAATTAGATCATGTGATGGGTAAAAAAATTAAAAAAATTATATATAATTCTGACCAAGGATTGTTCGAAGGCATTACTATTGTTGTATCTGTGACTTACAAAATTCTCTCCTACAAACGGGCATTAAAAAAAATAAAAGGAAATGTCAAATTTTAAGAGATAAGATTCTTTCTTATTTCAGAATTCAGAAAAAAATAAAGAGAACCCAGATATTATCTGGAGATGTTGTTTATCCTTTTATACAGAAATAAGTAAGCATTTTTGTAATAGTCCTAACAGTCAGTCAGTTAAGTGCTATTTGTGATACACACTTGGGCAATCATGTCTCTTTTGATTTGTGACCGACTAGGCAGAAGATTTTTCCAAAGTAGGTTGCCATTTCTTTAGAAACTAGTAGACTAGTTGCCAACCAAGTGGGAGAAAAGATGGATTCATACCTTTCCAAAGAGTATTTGTGCATAAGTGAATGTAATGAACCCAATTGGAATTCAAACTTAGCTCTCTGATTTCTCATTCAGAACCGATATACATTACACCACAACTGCACATCAACAAAGTTATGAAAAACAACATAATTTAATTAATGCATCAACCTTTAATTTTGGTCACTTCACTTGTTTTCTGAAATATGGTTAAAGATTGTAAAATATCCTGCTAACAATATTGTAAGATCAAATTATTTGACTAAAATAAAGAAAAAGTATCTTGGTATTTTAATATCATTCAAAGAAAAAAAAAAAAAGTACAATATTGTACTGGGTTGACTTTAATATCTTTAACAGATAAGCAGAGTGTAATCAGCACACAAACTGATGATTCAGTCAGTTATGTGCCAAGTGTGATACATACTTAAGCAATCATGTATCTTTCGATACATGACTGACGAGGCAGATTTTTTTCCTGCAGTAGGTTGCCATTTCTTTCTGTTGCTATCCAAGGCTATAGAACCCAGTCTGTCCTGCTATTTACCCATAGCTGGGGGGGGGGGGAGAAGAGGATTCATACCTTTTCCAAGGGTATTAGCACATAAGTGAATGCAATTGATTCAATTGGAACTGATGGCTGGAAATAGTAAAAAATAATAACAGTGTTTATATTAGTTGATGATGATTGAAATTTAGTTTCATCTTAAAATGGCAGAAACTCAGTTTATAGCAACAGCATCAAGTGATATAATTACACTTGTGTTTTAAGAGAGTTGCCTTAAACCATAACTCTAAGCACAATTTGATTTTTCAGATGTGCCACGGAAGAGTTTAAATAGTGTGCAGCATTTCAGTAATACAAGTTTGATTAAACATTATAGACAATGAATTTTTAAAATTTTATTTTTTAGTTAACTCTTCCTGTTTACATATAAAAGACCATGGGCACCTTGGCATGGTATAATGGTTAGCAAGCTTGTCTCACTAGATCAGTTACGACTGAAAAGTGAGTTCGATACTCACTAGCTGCCCCATACTCTCGGCCTTGTGTCACATCAACTAAAAACTTTATATAATCTACTTTTTAGAATCTTGAAAATATTGCAAATTAGTTGACAAAATGTAGTTTTTAAGACTAACTTGATGATAGAGCCACAATAATCAAAGTTCTGTTGAAAAGTAATAATCATTAAAATAAATTATCTGAAAAAATGCACATATATATATATATTTATTTATTGTATATTTAGGCAGCAATTCGTTTTTTTTGTTTTTTTTACACATTTTATTAAAGATGACAGACAAGGTACTACGATTAAGCTTTTTAATTTTTCTTCTGTCCAAACAAGTGTTTTCTTTTCTGGGCACAGAGTGTGTAGAAACTGTCCAAAAGTTCTGTAATTCTGAGTGCTTTCGGCTATACCTTTAGCTATTATCAAGGTGATATTATTTTTACTTTTTAACTGGATGTATGGGTTGTGTGTATGTATCTAGAGTTATAGGGATGTTTTATTTTCTGATACATCCAGTTAAAAAGTAAAAATAAAATCATCCTTGATAATGGCTAAAAGTATAGCCGAAAGCACTCAGAATTACAGAACATTTGAACAGTTTCTACACACTGCACAGAAAAAAAAACTAAAACAAAAAAACACTTGTTTGAACGCAAGAAAAATTAAAAAGCTTAGTCACAGTACCTTGTCTGTCATCTTTAATGAAACGTACGTGCGTGTGTGTGTGTGTGTGTGTGTGTATATATATATATATTATTTTATTATAAAACATTATAATAAAAACATGTTGAAATTGCTACACAAAAGCTTTCATGTTTCAATACTTTGTACTTCTTCAGGTGATTCTAAGTAACTGGTAATTAAATGATTTTTAAGGAAATTTAAAAACAAATTGTTACCTTTTTTCCGAAAAAAGTTAAAAAGGGAGGGGAACATAAGGTCAGAATTAAAAATAGACTTGTGGGTGTGTCTTGATTAACCAATTAAATGTCAGATCTACACTAAATAGAAAAGTAAGCTCAGAGGGTTGACGTGGGTGAGTTTTTTTTTCATGTCATGATAAACTGGAACATAGACAGGCCATCATTGATGATTGCGGAAAATATGTCAGCGACAAATGTATCGTGATTGTAGACAAAAAGGATGTTCAATTTTTTTGAAATTTTTTGTTGAAGGGAGGGGTAGTTTGATCAGATGTAAAGTTAACAGAAAAATTGTTTTTTTTAATTTTTTTTATATTTAGGAAGCTTCTTAAAGGGGCATGTAGATAAAATTAAAATGTAGAACATCTATATAAGATATTAATAATAATAACTGGACAGCAATACACAGCAAAATTAAAGCTGAATAAACAAAATAAGGTACTTAGCAATAGAGGGTGAACCATTATATACTTATAAATTATGGCTATAAGAAATGGCAATACATAATTTTTTAAATTTAACTATATTTTAAGGTAAAAGAGAAACTGTGTCAGCAATTTACCATTAATTCACTCCTCTGGTTCAATAGATGTTTTTTGTCAGCAAATTTGATTATCTCTAATTTTTCATGTAAACATAAGTACAGTTCATTTAAAGATTTACAAGTTGTAGTTTTTTGTTTTTTTTTTATAAATTAAAAAAAAATTTCAATATAAAAAATAAAAATTTTATTTTTTAAAAATAAAAATTTATTATTATAAAAAAATTTATTAATAATTTAAAAAATTTTTTTATAATCTTTTATAATAATAATAATTATATACTGCTCTACTTTGTATTGAGCATTTTTTAAAAAGTAAATGCTATGAACAATGGAATTTTATTCTATCTGTTCTTTCTCTCATTTAGATATATATATGTGTGTGTGGATATAAACCAAATAATTAGATATTAAGAACTGTATTATATGTGCATTAGTGTGCATATACAGATAAGCGAATAAATATTTGCATAATTTAAGATGAAAATAAAACGGTGCTCAATGTAGTTTTTCTTTTTACACTAGCCCCTTACCATTATGAATACCTACATTTTGAAGTCACACCGCTATATTATTAAGTTTATATTAACTTTGAATCTGCAAGTAATTTAGCATTCCTCCCATGTGACCCACTATTTTTTTTAGAAATTGTAATAGACCTTCATTCACCAGTTTGAGCCTGATGAGTTGGTAAAACCATGAAACTTTAAGTTGCACTATGAATGTAGGTATGTATATTTATTAATATATATATGTATGTGAAATTTCAGATAGCAAGGTTTTTAGTAAAATATTGTCTGGTAGTAAGCAATAGCAAGTAGAGCTGTTTTAATACTTTACCAAATAATACATGCTGCCTGAAATTCTGAGAATACTAGATAATGCTTTATTTCAGTGAGATGAAGCATTATCTATTATCCTCATCTATGCTATTCTGTTATAAAGTAAAATAAAATAAATTGCTACATTATTAATATTCAGTTATCCTCATAAGATTGTTTTAGCTACACAATATCAGATTTTATGCATTTTAATATTTTACAATTAAAATTAACATTAACCAACTGATTTTGGTTAAATGTTCAGTTATGTTTATAGAAAAAATACACCATGTGAATTTCAGTTTATAATATCTGTTATTATTAGGAATATTTACAATAACTTATGTGATGATTTGAGATTTTATTATGCAACTTAATGTTGCTCATTATATTTTGCATAAATATAGGTACCTCCACAGATTTGCTAAAAAAGGAGCATACATTATGAAAAAAAAATGTCCTAAATTTAATAAAAACAAAATTTTATCAGCAAAATCTTTGTTATTAAGAGGAAAGTACAAAGGATTTTTTTATTATTAAATTTTTTTTTTTTTTTTTTTTTTTAATTTAATTTAGATTGTTTGAAATTTTGAATAAAATTTTTATTTTTCTTGTGTTAGCAGGGACCAGAAATTAGTACAGGAAATTTTAGCATCTTTTTTGCAGTGAAAAACATTGATTTGGAAATTCTTCCAAAAATCAAATAATAAATAATTGTTGGATTTTAATGAAACTTTCAGGACTTATTCACAAATGAATGAAATTTTTTTAGAAAGGCTTCTTGAGAAAATCTTGGTAAAACATTTTTTTTTAACATCTGTTATGAGCCACTTATTTAATTTTATGAAATTTTGAGA
This sequence comes from Acanthosepion esculentum, assembly GCA_964036315.1. Lineage (NCBI taxonomy): Eukaryota > Metazoa > Mollusca > Cephalopoda > Sepiida > Sepiidae > Acanthosepion > Acanthosepion esculentum. Next base: position 41,452,227 of record OZ038502.1, on the reverse strand, counting down.
AATCCATTTTTGAATGGCTAGGTATTCATGGAAATATTTTACAAAAATGATTTTGAAGACAAGGGATTTGTGAAATAATGTTTTGGGCTAGTACTGTAGACAGCAAAATTATAGATCCCTTCAAAGTTGATAATGGTTCAAGATAAATGCAAAAAATTATTTCAAGTTCTTAGACAAGATATTTTTTTAGTGTTATATGTCACAACTTAGAAACTTTAAGAAAAAAAAAAAATAGTATATTCATTCAGAATGATGCTCCTTCATATTCTGAAAAGTTTGTTATTGCCCACCAATAAAAAATGCTGCAAATAATGTTAAATATTGAAACAGTAGAAAAGTTAAGAAAATCAAGTTGAAATAACGATGAAAGTTACAGAATGTCAAGGAACATGTATTAACATGTAAAATAATATATTCAGAGATATTGTGTTCATGTCTCTATAGTTGAGATCTTTTAGTTTTTGTTTATAAATGAAAAATTATGTTGCACTTATTTTGTTTGCATTAATAAAACCTAACCTTCCTAAAACAAGTTGTTACCAATATTTTTAAAAAGGATAAACATTGTAAATTGAAACTGACATTATATCTTGTTCATATAAATATACTGTGAAAATTTTACTATGAAAACATTTCATTGCATAATAAAATCAGACAGTATTGTCTATTCTTCAAATGAATATATCTGATGCAAAATCATATGACTTGTTTTATTTCATTTAAAGTGTGGTCAATATAGTATTGACCATTAACCTGATACTTTCCCTGCATTGAATTATAGGTATTCATAGGTCATCCATTCTTAACCTGATTTTCTCTCGACAAAAAACTTAGTAATGGATTTTAGAAATCCATGATGCACTACAAGAAACTTATTGAGAGAGAAATTTTTTTTCAGAATTAGTGGTTTTGCATTATTCGATATTAAAATATTATGAGCTTTTGATTTGTCAAGAACATTTTTTGCTAAAAAAACAAAGCCTAATTTGTCATACTAGCTTCTATTGTTCTTAATTGGTCAGAAAAAGAAACACTAAGCATATTTTGAATAGCTTCACCATATTTATTCAATTTGCTGGTAATAGAGAAACAAGTGAAACTTATGCTTCCGAGTCTAACCAATATGCTTCATAAGAGAATTAACACTTATTTCCTAAAATCAGTTGGCATCAGGTTGTAAAGTCCATACTGAATGAAAATAAAATAAATATTGGCATTAACTTTAGATAAATAAAACTGTCACCATGTAGAATTGAAAGTGTTGATATATGTGCCAACTGTGATACATACAATGCACTATGTGTATTTGTATGAATTTTGTTTAGCATTTTTCTCTAACAACACAAATAGAGTATTTACACTATTTATATTCAAACTATTGTCCTCATCTTTGTTATCACAACATTTTGACTGTTGTGCTCTCTGGCTGTAGTGAAGGGCAAGGTGATCATGTATGGAGAGAAAGGGGTAATCATCAGCCTCTGTGGAATGAAGTGAAAATACTGGACAAGGAAGAACACTAGTGAGTTAGATAACTGAAAAAAAAAAAAAAAAAATCAGCACATATACTAGGCTACGTGAACATCCTCAGTAGGCCTAGCATAGAAATAAATACAACTAGACCACCTGTGATCTGTTGAGTCAACCTTGTTGTGTTTACTGTTTACATTTAGTTTCATGAAGAGTTTGTGAAAGTAGAGATATTTTAAAAATACATTTATTTGCAGTTATTGAAGTTGCTTTCAACATTAACAAAATTGTCTGTTTGAATAAAGTTGAACAATAAGAGCTTGGAATGTCAAAATTTGAAGTGTTGGGATTCGATACAATAACATAAAATATTGTTGTGAGGCTGCGTGTAATTCGGCCATTTAGAATAATCAAATGTTTTCATTGAAAGAATAAAATTCAGTAGAGAAGACAATGTTGTTTCAACAAAGGAACATTAATATAACGACAAGAATACAAGCAATTGGTCATAGATTGGAAAGTAATGTCTTTTTATTTGGGTTAATAAAATTCTGAAATAAAATATAAATTCTCTTTGTGTACATATGTGAGAATGTTGTTATATGTGTGTGTGTGTGTGTGTGTGTCAAAAAGTCGACACGCGTGTGTGGTTCTTAGTAAAGAGGATACAAGAGATAGAATTTGTTCCTTACTGTGGACAGTGTTGCCATAGTCGGAAGCAGTCTCTTTGAAGTTTGCTAGTGCTGTTGCTTTTAGCATGAGGTTGTGAAGTTCACAAGTAAGAGTGGCATGGACCTTGATGACAGCTGTACATATCCTGTTTGGGGGTCCGGACTTCATGTGTTTTATACACTTTCTCATAAGAAAATCAGCTCCATCACCCACTTCCTACACAATAATAAATTTACATCTTTCTTTTCCCAACTATATATATATATATATATATATATATATATATATATATATATTATATATATATGACTTCTGTCAAACACACAAGATACAAAGTTCACAGAGTTTTATATAGTAATCAGATATGGGAACTGCTAAGAAAGAAAGGCAAATGACAGTAAGTCTTCAACAGTAACAATAGCAACAATCAAAATATGACAGACAGCAGCAGCAGTTGCAACCAAATCAGCAGCCAGATTAGGTTTAAGACTAAGTTCACTACAGCAAATTGTTCTACAGGACAATGTCCTAGTGGATTAAAGTGAATGGGTTGTGAATTTGATGACATGGTGGTTGTAAGTTCAATCTCTGGGTTGTGCAGCTTGTACTGAGGTGAGCAGTACTATAAATAAGATACCCCTAGACATGGAATGAGAACAGTCTACAGATTAAATAAAGAGTTCAATTCAGAATTCCCTGTCAGATACAAATACATCTGAGGAACAAAAGAATCTGACAACAAAGATGAGAACAACACTCCAAATATATAGATAACTCCTCATCCCAGAAGTATAGACAGAAACACAAACAGGTATATAAATGAAAAAGTGAATTCAAGCATCCAATCAGGTAACTGACATCCTCACTATGCAACATTCTTCCACCTGAGCAGAATGGTAAAATTAACTTACAAATACTAAGTTGGGCAGAGGGCACGGATACTACATGGATCCTAGGCAGAAGTGCCAATCAATACATAAATAATTCAGTCATTTTTTATGGGTAACATGTACATTTAAAAACTCACAGGTGAAAATCTAATCATAGTGAAGAATATGTGGCCTTTTTTACTAATAATTTCAAATAAATATTTAATGTTTCTTAATTTTCTTTTCTTGTTTATTACAATGTTCCATTTAACTTGAATTATATGTTACTACTGTTTATACACTGGCATGCCAAATGTCATGGGCTGGGTGCCTAGTGATGTGGAAGAATCCTCTAGCCCAACAAAGTGCAGTAACTTGACATGGTATCAATTCCACAAATGGTTGGAATAGTTCTGGAGAGATGTGGAGCCATACCATCTCACTAACTGATATTAGTAGGTACAGGAATTTTTGTACGAATAGACCTCTCTACCATATCACATAAATGCTTAACCACACTATCCATCAGAAGTCTCCAGCATGTTCCTCAAACCAATTCTGGGTAAATTGGTCACACAGTGCTAGAATAACCCATCACTGTTGGAATAACACATCAATGTTCTTATTGCTAAGAGTTTATTTACATTATTCAGACTATTGTCATATTTGTCAACGTTTTGGCCGTTGTACACTCCAGCCTTCTTCAGGTGGTTGGAATGTCGAACTGAACCCTTTATTTCACTCGCTGGGTTAGACTGTTCTAGTTCCATGCGCCATGTCTACTGGATGTCAGTTACCAACGCCTTTATCCACTGTGCCATATGTCCTTAACAGTGACAAGACTCAAAGAGTTGTGAGTTCAATACCTGGTTAAGGCAGTGGAGAGCTTAGAGAGGTGAATTAACAGGAGATAACTGATAACTGACATCCATTAGACACGGCACGTGGAACTACAACAGTCTACCACAGCAAGCGAAATAAAGGGTTCAGTTCAACATTCCAATTACCTGAAGAAGGCTGGAGCATACAACGGCTGAAACCTTGTGATAAATATGTGTACATAATATCTCATCTCAGAAATATAGACAGATAAGAGTTTATTTATAGAATTCTTTCTCCAGTTAATAACCATCTTATTATTATAACCATTATTTTTTTATTTAGAAAAAGCATATATGAATAGTTTTATTGTGAAAGTCTTGACTTATTTGCAGGTTTTTCTTTTTTTATATCAATAATGTTAAAATGGAGATGATTTTCCAATATAAAATTTTTGTCATCTAATTGAATAAACAGTAGTTTCTTTTAATAATAGCAAGTTAGCAACTTATCAACCAATTTTATGAAACAAGAGAGAAAAACAAGCTCAAATTTTAATTAATAAGTTTATCCAGGTCATTTTCACAAACACTTAAAAAAAAAAAAAGAAATTGACAAGAGGGTCTTATTTCATATACTCGTTACATTTGATTAATTTCTATTGGTAAACATAAAATTCCATCAAACATGGCTTGTGGAACTAGAACAGTCTACCCCAGTGATCGAAATAAAGGGTTCGGTTCAAAATTCCAACCACCTGAAGAAGGCTGGAGCGTACAATGGCCGAAACGTTGTGACAAATATGGCGACAAAGATGAGGACAATAGTCTGACTAATGTAAATACTGTATAAAATTCTTTTTTAAACTTTTGCCTAACAAAAATAAATTTTTGTTGAAAATTTGTAGATTTTAACAGATCCACTTTTAATATAAAAACAGAAAATTAAACTTGTTTGTATTAATTATATTATTATGTATGTGAAAAAAGGAAATTGAAAACAGACATGATGGAAAAAATTTAAAACCACATTTACTCTATAGAACAAATATGAATAAAAACTGAATAATAGCTTGAGAACATAGAATTATTCACATTAGCACAAAACTCAGCAGACAAAATGGTCAGCAGCAGACCTGATGTTATGAATAAAGATATAAATATTGGTAACGTTATCATATTTATTCTTGTAAGGAGTAGACAGACTGGTGATGTTGCTGAGTAGACAGACTGGTGATGTTGCTGATTATGAGTTTCTTCAGCCTCTTTATCTCCATAGCAATTGTCAAAAATATTTGGTGATAAAAAGAAAGAAAAACAACTGACATTAAAAGTTACATAAAAGAAAAGTATAAAAAAAAGGAAAAATTATTTTAAATCAAACTTTTCAGAATAACTCATTTATATAAAGATAAAAAAGATTGGTCAATAGAAAAACAATCCAATTTTCACTTCTCAAAATGCAACATATCAATAGTAGAATAACTCCAAATGTAAATAGATTTGATATGGCTAAATTCCAGATAGCAACTATTATACTTTTTGTTCATAAAGAGTTTGCCTGCAATAGACATAAGTCAGTGTTAGGTTAACTTTCCTTTCTCTTCTCCAATTCATATGTACTGCACTTAACCAGTCATGTGACACGTGAAAGGCAGTCTGTACAGAAAAAAAATTGGGGGTAGATACCACAAAGTGAAAATACTTCCCTGAGAGCTGGGTAAAAACACAGCCACTTGCAACACAAGGTACTGGACATGTTATTAAAGACAAATGTTTGTAACATTCACTAGCTTTCCTTTTCATGATCAGAGAGAAAGCATGTAATATATTTGTACATTTTGTTAGCATGTTCTCTTTCTTGGAAATAAAACATTAATTTATGTTCTTCTGACTTTTCTCTAGCTTGTTCCCATTATTATAATTATTTGTAACTATGGCAGGTACTACTAAGACCACCTACATATATCTGATAAACGCAACACCAATATAACTGACATTCTCACAAGAATAAGATCAGGGTTTATGAAGTATATGTAACAGTACTGTTAGCAATTTATGGATGACCATTTTAAATGACCAGATGTTAAAAACCATCATTGAAGTTCAAAATATATCTTGTCATTATTTACTCAAATGTTTTAATTTAGAGTGTATGTAACATTTCCCAGAATTCATTTACATTGTAAAACATTTTACATAATTTCAGTATTAGAAATATTCACATTTTTGTAAATAAGTGAAAACATAAAATGGAATGATTGAATTTTTAATAATTAATCAAAGTGGAAAAAAAAACAACAAATATTTTACTGAATGATTTTATCACAATAACACTTAAGAGGAACCAAAGTTTATCACAATGAATTTAAGGGCATCTTTAGAAATAACTTTTGCCCTTCCTACACAGCATGCCATTACTATTAACGGATTGTACAATTATCTTGGTAAGATAATGAAATGCAGGATAACTAGAGTTTAGTCATCTGATTTCAAAAGCACATTACAAACTTTATTTACCTATCCGATTTGCACCCACAAAATAATCAGTGACTTACTATAAAGTAAACACAATTATAGGTGAATAGTAAGAACAAATAGTTAAGGTCATTAATAAAAGAAAATGTTTATTAATTCTTTCAGAAGAAGTAAGCATAATAGCAAATCATACTAAGAATTCATCTAAATGGGTCTACCAATGTAAGTTACTATTATAAGCTGCAAATTGAAGTAAATTGAAAAAAGAAAAAGAATTCAATATATAAGCAAGCAGTCAAAAAGAAAGCAAGCAAAAAGAAATGAAAGCATTCATCATACCATTGCTAATTAACACCTTCTATAACACATCATCTGGACTAAATAATTATTGGTGAGAAGATAAACAGATAAGTCGTCATATCTAGACCTGAAGCCACACTGTTGATGGTGTATGAATTCAGAAGTTTACATGCTATTTACATACACTCAATTCATTGGCATACCAAGTATGCAAAGACATAGATGCAGACCTATGTTCACTTAATACATGAATGAACATCTACAAACCTAATGACATATACACATATTTCTTTTAGTTATAATCTCTTGCTACTGTTCACTATCAGAGTTGATGAAAAGATAAAGCATTACCTCTTCTGACTAAAGGCTTTATGCACTGATGTGCATCATTCTGTAGTAGAGAAATGGAGGGAGGAAGTCACAGCTTTGTGTTTAATTTTAAGTACTAAAATAGCAGCATATTAATAATATTCAATATAGTCATTTAAAAAGCTGGAGATTATAAAGAGAAAATTTAATGGAGGGAGGATAACTTTAGAATCTAAGAGGCTTAGTACCAAAATGCATGAGGTGTGCTGGTTATATACATAACCAGTTTGGATTACTTATATCACATCATACTGGCAAGACATTTCCTCAGACACTCCAAGACAATCTTTTTCATTCTCTTCACTATTTATAAATTGTTTTGAAATCACTATCAGATTCACTGCTAGTATGAGATGACCTAGGATATATCTATATCTAAATAATTAACCAAGTGCAACAGAAAATACAAATTTATTGCAATTATCTCATCAGCTATTTCCAAGTGGTGAAAATATGAATACATAAACTTAAAGCAAATAGACAGAATCAACTTTGGATCTCTAAAATAAAGAATAAATATATATCTTTTTAATATACTGTGTGCTTAAAAAGTATTTTAAAAGTTTCAGTTATGATTATATGATATTCAGAAAAAATTAAGACAATATAAATGAAAGAAAAAGTTGTTTATGCTGTTGATTTTATTCTTTTTCTTACTTTCATTGTTACTGTATTTCAGCTAATCCATTCTTTTATCATCTTCAGGTCTGTAATATATATATAAAAAGAGAAAGTTTATTTTCCCTTTTTTGGTGGCACCAACCAGAAAATGCTAAGTTTTTATTTGCTACCTTACAATGGTAGAATTCGACAATACATTTTTTTAGTATGAAAGAATCCATATACTTTTCCCATTAGCACAAGACTCAAGGTTGTAATTTATGGTATGTCATACAAATATTGTCCAATTCCCTTAACTATTTCCAAAGACATGAATGTATATTTCACACTCTACTCCTCTTAGTGCAATGGAATAGTTCTATTTGAGAGATGGGTCCTAATCTGCAGACCTCCAATTTATTTTTAGACTACCTTGTCTAAGATTATCTGTCAGGTGGCTGGTTACCTGACACTTGTAGTGCCAAAGCAGAAAATGGTAACCAACAGTAAAAATTATGTTAAACATATTTCTCAGATCAAACTTTACAGCATCATGATTCCGAATTTTATAAACAATGTTACTCTCAACCTTTCTTAAGGAAAGAATTCTAGTCTGATTTGATTTACACATTTATTTGCAAGACTTCTAGCAATTTTCTCACCCTGAAGAAATGCTCCTTACTTAATATTTCAACCTTCTTTCTCCAGATATACACTACTATACCAATATTGTCTACAGTCCCTTGTTACAGTGGCTTTTCTATATCCACCAAGCCTCATTTGATGAACAGAAAAGCAATAAGTCAAAAAGAATATCATGACAAAACCAGCCAATTATTATATTCTTTTTGACACTTGCATATCTGTATTATCTTTTGTCATCTTTTTTTGTGAAGGACAATCACAAGGAGTTTGTGAAAAGTTATTTTGCTATTGTAAACCATCTTGGATAATATCTACAAATCCTTGGGATTCATTTAGCTTTCTTCTTACATAAGGTGGATACATAGTTGGTGTTTCTGCAGTGCATTCTATTCTCCATTCCAGATGTTGTGTGACAGAGAAGAGAGTTAGGGAAACACACACACACACACACACACACACACACACGTATATATATTTTTTTTATTGAAATTGGAGTGAATCTGAGTAGCGAAATTAGATCAGAGCAATTTTGTTTACTGATGGGAAATCTGATCTAGCCCATTTAGAATTGGGTCATTAGAAAGACAATGGAAAAATGGTCGAAATAATTTTTATCGGTTAAAATTTGAAATAGAGCTTACTAAGCCTATGAGGATCTTTGAAATTCACATGATTTTGGGTTGAAAGGAGCACACATGATAATCGCGTGCAGGCCAAGGGTCGATTATGACCAACCAGATTTATCTATATAAACGCATAGTTATGCTGAAGAAGAGGCAGACAGAAGAGGCAAAAGGTTGCTTTTGGCTCGTCTGTCTTCGAGTGCAGTCGAGCTGGGTGGAGAGATGTCGGAGATTGAAAGTGAGCAGAGCTGAATTGAAGGCTCGAAGAAGTACGAAAGTGACGTCAGGATTGGAACAAAATCCCCGCTAACATGTACTTTTGATATAAGTACTGCTGCTCCAAAAGAGTTCCATACAAAGAGTTCCATGGTATGAGGTTGGGAGTAGTTGTATTGGAGTCAGTCTTCATACTAACTATAAAGGCATTATGGCAATAGCCTAAGTATCACATACAGAGAAAACTTTAACAAATTATATTATACCAAGTACAAGTGTGTGTTGTAACAATAACCTTACAATAGGAAGTTATAATAGTTGGTGACGAGGATACATGAACACAAGTGTGGGATAAAAATTGCTACATTGTAACTGCAGTTATAATAGTTAACGATGAGGAACTTGAACTCAAGTGTGGTATAACAAGCACCAGATTATAACTAAAGTTATAATTGTAGGCGACCATATTTTTTAAACTCATGTGTGCAACAGGAGTAACGGGAAAAAACTTCTTGCTGATATGGAGAAAATTTTGGTTTCAATAGATGAAATACAACAACAACAAAAGCAACAGCAACAAAATACTCAACAGTTGCTACAGCTGCAAAAACAACAACAAGAATTGTTGGAAGTGGTTTTGAAGAAAAATGCTTCAATGTCTCTTACACCAGATGCAGTGCAAAACACTGTGTCAGAATTCATATACAATCCTCATACTGGACCAACTTTTGATGCATATTTTTGCAGACATGAAGAAACATTTAGTCAGGAATGCAGTGGCTGGGAAGAAGATAAAAAATAAAACAGGTTGTTAACAAGAAATATAGTTCCAACTCAGTATGAAAAGTACAGCAATTATATTTTACCAAGAAAACCAGGTGAAATAGGGTTTAAAGAGAGTACACATTCTGATGAAATGTTTTAGTGACAAGTGCTCTCTGTTTCATGCTCATTGGTGGTGCATGAATTTAATCAAAAAGATGAAGATTTTGTCAAGTATGCAGGTACTATCAACAGAGAATGTGAAGAATTTAAACTAAAGAAAATGACTCCAGATATGTTCAAGGCATTAATTTTTGTGCAAGGTCTAACAGCGGAAAAAGATGCTGAAATACAAATGAAAATTTGAGCAAAGATCAAACATAGTAATAACCTAACAGGAGATAGTAGATGATTGCTAAACAATGCTAAGTGTGAAGCATGATACTGAAAAACATCAGAATAAAAAATATGCATTGGTAAAAGATAAGAAGAAATGCACAAAAAGAAATAAAAAACCTTGTTTCAAATGTGGAAAATTGCATCTTGGGAAGGACTGTCCATAGAAAAATGCAGAATGCTATAACTGTGGTAAAAAAGGATATATCACACCACACTGCAGAACTAAACTAAAGTTTTCACAGGAAGAAATCAATACACAATATTGCAATGGAAAAGATAGGTACATTCTAACACTTCGTCCCCAGCCCCTCAACCTTCGGCGTCTTCCTCTTTGGGTTGAGGTGTCCACTCGGTCCGAACCAAACTTAGGGGTAACTGGCCGTACGCTCCCTGAGTACCCATAGATTATTTTGCCCACACTGTGTTAGTTTTTAGATCCAGTAAGCGGGGTGTTGTCCATACGTTCACGGTCGACTGGGGATGTGCACACGGCTGTGAGAGTTGGCGCTAGGAAGATTAGATTGTAGCAAAATAAAACAAGAAATAATATCCGCAGAAGTCGGACAAAAATGGGGGAAATATTGATGTCGTTTATATAAGAAAATAACATCAGAACAGAGGTTACAGGGAGAATAAAAACATTTAACATAAATGAAAAAAAAGAAAAAGACAAGATGCATCCAGCAAATTCCCAACAGAGAGAGGGTTTGTGTGTGATAAACGCGTATTGAATCGCCTGGGGTAGGTTTATGACTAATAGTCCAGTCTCATACAGACTTCTTAGAACAGGGGACAGTCTTCTTTCTCTCCTCCAAAATTCTCCCGCAAATCTCTCGACTCCTTGCAAAGACAGTCTTTCTCCCGACTCTTCCTTATTAGCAAAATCTCGAGTTAATATAGAAAAAGGATCAGCTTTGACCCTCGGCCCGGCACGCAGCTAACACAAACCTCAACTAATCATGCGATTTCCAAAGTGCCAAAAACTATCCCTTGACATGTAAACCTATTCTCCAATTATTTACCTTATCTCAATCACGAGTTCTTCTCGCTTCACCAAAATTATACTTTGGGATATCTAAACATTGATTCAACCTTTTAATCAAAACAAATACTGTTAAACAAAACCAAGTATCTCACCCATCCCCATTGTTTACTAGTGACCCAGGTTTAAAACATCGCCTCCTGCCCTGAGATCATGTTTTTCATCGGTAAACAAACATCTTAACTGAAATTGTACTTTGATATATACACACTATTTCCATTTCCAGTCAATAAAAGTTATATTTGCGTGTGTGCATTCATGTGGGTGTGTGTTTGTATGCCTCTCTCTGTTACAACATGAAACAAAAGAAAATTTGTTAATATTCAAATCAATAATGTGGGAGTAAAAATGTTACTAGATATTGATAGTGGCATTTCAATAGTAAACGAAACCACATGGAAAGAAATTAGAAAACCTTTATTAAAAAGGACTTACAAAGTCACAACTTCAGTTTATTTATTTGGGGGGGGGGGGGAGATGTAACATGTGATATTTATTTTTGAAATACACAGGTGAAAACAAAAGCTTACGATCTAAGAAATGCGACAAATCTATTTGATACAGACTGGATGGAACTATTCAAACTGTGGGATTTGCTGATAAATGCTTATTGTAAAAATCTAAGTGGAGAAGTGACCGATTTAAAAATCAGAGCAGAAAACTGAAGGAAGAATTAAATGTTTTCCTGATGTTCTACTGAATGAACTGGATCGGTGTTCAAAATTCAAGGTGAATTTTCAAGAAAAAAAAAAAAGTTCAATTCCAGTATTTGAACCAAAATGGTGCATACCATTTGCAACATTAAAACAAGTAAATGATGAATTGGACAGAGACAAAAGAATTGGTGTATTGCAGAAAATAAACCATTTGAAATGGGCTGTACCAGTATGGTGTATGTAAAGAAAAAAATCAAAAAAATCAACTGAATTAAATAGTTATCGCAAAACACACATTTATCCTTTACCAAGTAGAAATTTTTTTGAAATTGAATGGCAGAAAAATATTTTCAAAGCTGGCTCTCTCTGAAGCATATTTACAAATTCAGATGGAAAAATCAATGTTCTGAATTAATGACAATAAATACACACAGAAGTTTAATCAACTTCCTTTTGGTAAAAAGGTGGCACCAGCTATTTTTCAATAAGCCATGGATACCATGCTGGCAGATTGTGATTTTGCAGTGGCGTATTTGGATGATATTTTGATCAAGAGTGTGTTGAAAGAAGAACATGTCGGGCATGTCAAAACAATTATGTAAATAAAAACTAAGATAATATGGATTCAAGCTTAGTGAAGAAAAATGCAAATTGTGTTTGCCAAAAATAAAATACTTGGGCCAAATTATTGGTAAAAATGGTAGGAAACAAGATCTGTTGAAAGCAAATATAATTAGAAATATGCTTAAACTAACAAACATAGCTAGCTTTTTTAGGACTGTCTAATTATTAGCGAATTTATAATATGTATAATCTGACAGCTCCACTTAGCAATCTACCGAAAAAAGGAGTAAAGTGGAATTCAGATCATAAATGTCAAAAAGCATTTGAAGAAATAAAAAAGTTTTACATCTGAGCTATCATTAGCGCAATATGATCAAAAAGCAAAAATTGTTGTAGCATCAGATGCTAGTGATTAAGGTGTTGGAGTGGTGATTTTATACAAATACAATGGTGGTAAAATGAAAGCTTTTACACATGCTTCATGCTCACTTCTACTGGCAGAGAGGAATTATAGCCAGATAGAGAAAGAAGCTTTAGCAATTATATTTGCTATGAAAAAATTCCATAAATTTATTCATGGAAGAAATTTCATATCGCAAACAGACCATAAACCATTATTAATGATATATGGTTCAAAGAAAAGTATACTTACCCATACAGATAACAGATTGCAGTGCGAGGGTACCATCCTGTTAAATTATAATTTTACAATGGAGTATCAACCGTCTAAAAAATTAGGACAGGCAGATGGATTATCTAGGTTAATACCTAAAAATGTGGAACCATTGGAGGACACGGTCATAGCAACGTTAAAAAGCGAGATGGAAATTAAAAACATTCTGTGCAATGTAGTACAGGAATTACCAGTTACAGTGGATGAAATTAAAGAAAAAGCAGAAAAGGACATCTTTATTGCTAAAATAAAGAAGCAATTAAAAAAAAAAAACAATCAAAAAGTGAATGCATATTCAATATGCGATGGTGTTGTAATATATAGAGAAGAAATTATGATACAGAAACATATATTAAAGGATTTTCATTCTGACATCCTGGCATTTCAAGAATTAAATCTCTCATGTGAAGTTTTGTATATTGGACCGGAATGGACAAAGATATTGAAAAAAAACAAACAAAAAAAAGAGTAAAAGCATGTAGAGGTTTTGCTCTAGAAGCAAAACTACTTATCACAAAGAGAGAACCTTAGCCAAAGAGAGACACTCTGTGGTGAAAATTGCATATAGATTTTGCAGGTCTTATGGATGGAGCATATTATCTAGTGGTAGTTGATAGTTTTATAAAATGACTGGAAATTTACAAGTGCAAAAATCCTACATCCTCAGTGACAGTTAATTTCTTGCATGAACTGTTTGCAAGATATGGCATATCAGATATACCATAGTATTGGATAATGGAACACAATTCACTGGAAAAGAATTTCAAGACTTTTGCAAGTTGTTCTCTATAAAATATTACGACCCCACCATATCACCCAAAGTCTAATGAACAAGTGGAACAGTTTGTGGGAACATTCAAAAGAGTTTTGAAAAAAGCAAGTCTGGACAAATTAAATGAGGAGGCACTACAAAATTTTTTCAGAGTGTACCGGTTAACACCTAATCCCAACACACCATCAGCCATGTTGCTGGTGGAATTAATGTTTGCCAATAGGGTAAAATCAGTGTTCAACAAGTTATTACAAAGTCAAAAATCAGCTGAAGAAATGATTAAGTGATGAAAGACCTGAAGAACCAGTTTAAATGCTGTATGGCATTTTTGATATTCCAGTACCAAAATAAATCATAAAACGAACAAGGACAAATTCAAGGAAAAGAAAATATACAGAAGAACTAGAAGTGGATCCAAAACAGAAACGTTACAAAGTAAAGTGCATTGGTGAACTCTCCAGGAAGGAGGGGGATATACTCATATGAAATAAAAAGAAAAAATATATTTATTTAATAAAGTAGTAATCTAAAAAGGGTGAACGTTTTGGAGTAAAGAGTACATCCTCGGTGACTTTATGAACTCGTCCAATACTATAAAGAGTTCCATGGCATGAGGTTGGGAGTAGTCATATTGGAGTCAGTCTTCATACTAACTATACAGGCATTATGACAATAGCCTAAACATTAGGTATAGAGAATACTTTAACAAATTACGTTATACAAAGTATGAATGTGTGTTATAACAATAACCTTACAAGAGGAAGTTATAATAGGCACTATCTCTAAGCTGGCAACAATAGCAAGTGCATATCAGAAATATGTCAATTCCAGATATATATCATGTGAAAATTACAAGCACTTACAACTGATGCAAGAAGAGGGTGACTTGCAACAGCAAATAATAGTAGCTACCCAATGAAGTGGAGCATTGCCTCAAATTACATTCCAATTCAATGTTAGTGTCACTCAACCTATCAGTCAACACACAAAACAGTATAACATGCATTCCATGCTTTTGAAGTTGTCAACCATAAAGCACACTATTGTTGTTTACCACATCATCACTTACTTCACCTTACCCAGGTGAGAGAATATCATCATTGATCTGTGGAACACTGGCACTATATCATTTGCTCAGAGTTTCATTTCTAGCTTTCATACTGATAATCAAATTAGTGTGGAGAAGGTTGTATGAGGCTATGGATCCAACCAGTCAGACGAGTGGTAGCAATTCTGTAATGACATGGTGGCATGTTTTGTTGAAGTTTGCAAAGACAATTAGTTAAACTGCTGTCTGTATTGATAAGTGCTACATCAACAGATCTTGTTCCAGATCATTAGCACCCTTTTATGATTGTCAGGTTTTTCAGTTGTAATGAGTGGGTAACAGGAAACTAGTTCATGGGTGTACATTATTAGGTAGCTTTCTCTAATTTTTCTGGAACTATTGTCAAGCATGAGTTTGTGACATTTAACCAAACAATGAGCTCCTCTTCAAACAGGAAAATATTTTACATTTTTATTCTATCAAAAGGTTAGTATACACCATCTCAAATTTTATCACAATAAAATTGATATTAACCAACTGATGTGGATAAAACTTTCAAGATATAATTATATTCATATGAATGATCTAGCATGTGCATTTCAGATTATAACCTTATTAAAAATATTAATATCTTTTATGGGTATCACAAATATGAAAATTCTTAGCTATAAATAAATTCAAAATTTATAAACTCTAGAAACATTTGATTAACACAATATCCCATATAACTAAAATAATTATTATTTTATATATTAATACGCTTATATGCCAAATATCATGGGACTGGCAAGAATCCATCTTTTCTCCTCCACAGCTGTGAGTTACATAGCAGATTAGACTTGGCTTTCTGGCCATGGATAACTCTGACTTTATCTCGAACAATCACCAACTTTGAAGGGACCAATAATGTTACTACCTATAATAATACTAAGCCTAAAACATTACTCTACCTCCCCCTTGTTTTCTTCTAAATTATATTGGTTGACTGTACTAATAAAGGCCCAAACCCTAGCCCATCCATCAGGTTCATCCAATGTAGCTCTACATTCATCATCAAAAACTACTGTTAAAAAAAAAATCAGTATTGTACTTTTTTGCTAAATTGATATGGTTCTCATTGTGATGTTTACTTAAAGGTGGTAATTTCATTGCTTTCATGTTTTTAGCCAATGGATTTATATTCTGCATCTTTTCTCATTGAGCATAAAAAGTAATCAATGATCAACAAAATTGTTAAAGCTTAGACCCAATATATATTTTCAAACTGAAAGGAGTGGCATAAGTCATGTTAAAGGGTTTTGAAGACAGTTGACTGAAGCACCATGGTCAGCTTCATCAAGCACTGAAGCAGAGATGCTATTAAAATCCTGCTTTAACAAATTCCATCTGTCAGTGTGGCTTCGTCGCCCACAGCAAGGCTGGGATAGCATCACACTTAAGAAAGCACAAATGAAATATGTCTTTCCCTTACCTGATTTTCTCCACAATTGCCCCTGCTAACATGCATAAGTGTAAAATGAAAGGCACCATCCAATGCTGACCCTCATTTATCATTCACAATAAGAGAATCCACCATACATACATAAACACACACACACACACACACACATATTGGGTCTAAGTTTTCACAATTTTGAGTGTGTGTATGTATATATACTGAAAATCTTGCCAAAATCAGTTGGTTAATACTGATTTTACTGTGAAAGCATTACCATGTAACAATATTTTTATATTATAAAATCTGATGTAGTGCAACTGAAACAATATTAGTTTATATGAAAGACAAGATTGGATAGAAACAGTAAAAAAATCATCTGTAAAGGGAAAAAAATATCAAGACAAATGCTGATCAGATTTTGGTTAAAAATAATTTTAAACTTTGGCATGATGTTTGATATAATTTCTTTTTTTTTGTTTTTTTAAAAAGGATTTGTAACACAATTTATTAATTTCCCTATATTTAATAATAACATTATAAAGAATCAGTTTCAATATAGATGAATCTTAGATTTTTCTTGCTCTTAAACAACTAGTATTATTACTAATTTTATAATATTTCTGATGAACAGTTTAAGCCACTTTTCTGGAACTTATTTGAATGTGCATTCATATTTAAACTCCCACACATTTTTATCTATACTAATGGTGAAATTTTTAAATATGTAACTTATTTTCAATAAAACTGCTTACAGTGTAACATTAAAAAATAAATTTACTTTAATGAAAAAAAAACAAACTAAGTTTATACATTGTTTTAACAATTTTGAAAGAGAAATTTATAATGCCATGGGCAAAATGTATATATAATACAAGATTGACTCAAGATTTTCTTTTGTAAGATTAGTTTTAGAGAAGTTAAATACATTTGTAGATCACCTATTTATAAGACAACTAGAAAAATGATCTGAGGCAATAGATAAGAACAAGTGTTAACATGAAACATCCTCAAACAATGTAAGGGCAACTAAACTAAGTCAAACTTGACTAGACTTGCACAGAGAAGTCAGAACACAGATCAACAGTCATTTACAAATAAATAAAACAGAATTAATTTTAAAAATTAGGATAAAATTTTGGTTTTAATAGAACAAAACAATCTTACTGCCTCATTTTAGATGTATGCATAAAACTTTTTATAATTCTTATTATCAATCAGACTTTGCTGCTGCTTCTATATGCCATGTCACTTCTGGACATAGGCAATCATGTCTCTCCACAATCTCCTATCTCTTAGCATTCTTTACCCCTTTTCCCAAGCCCACAAACAATCAGGTAGGTGGCTCACTGCCTTCCACTATCTCTCTTGCTCTCCATACACTCTTGCTCTCCATACACCCTGTGAGGGTTAAGCTTGAAGCTCTTCTTCCCAATTATGTGTCCAAAAAATTTCAGCTGTTTCTTTCTGATTCTAAGTGTTGTTCTTAACATTTTCCTTAAAACTTAAACGTACATTTTACCTCATAACCACAGGGGGTTTGAAGTAGTTGAGAAAATATGTTTAACAGTTCATAAACAGAAAATCAATCTAATGTTACAAATCATATCAATTTTTAACTTTCTCATTTCTCTTTTAAAAAACATTAAAGGCAGTTTCCAATCTGATACTAAGAATAAAAAAGCAAATCATCCTCATGACACTAGTCACCAATCCCAATGATTTGGAGATAACAAGCTTTTTAGCCAGGTGAACAGAAAGACTGAGGATGCCAGTGAGGTATTTATGGTAATGTACAATCAGTTCACATTGTCTATAATGGATTGGAGCAAGCAGAGTCATGTCATGCCATTCCATTTTCTTTTTGATGCATCTCAAAGCCAATGTCATTGCCTACTGGACACTGAATTGAAAAGGTGACTATACGCTCAGCAAGACACTACTTCCTATCAAAAAGCCCATTCTATTTTTTTTTTTTTTTTTTTACTTGAAAATTGTTTTGAAAATACACTGTTTTTTTCCTATTGAATATCTTTTTTTTTCCTTTATATTATACACATTTTTGACTTTCTTTAAATGTTACTAGATTCATGCTAACATTATAGCAATGAATACTCAGTGGTATAATGCTTAATAAATTTATCACTACATTATCCTATATGTTTCTTGTAGCTATTGAAATACTTTTATTTTATACAAAATTTTGAATTCAATATTTGAATAAAATTATAATAGCTTTTATGCATCTGTTATCTGGTTAAGAATAACATTTGGTCTTAGCCATATGTACCCTTTGGCAACAAAAATCCTTGAAAATTTGTAAAAGCTTTGTTCAAAAATAACTTTAAAAAATTATTTTAGTTTTCTATCATTTCTTGAAAGATGAAAGTCATGTTTTTTAAAAATTCCTGTAACTATCAGAACTTAAAAACATTTATGGGAAGAAAGTATTAAAGCCATGCAAATATCAAAACCTTATTAGCTCAGTTACCATTGTTTATTAAATTCAGAAAGTGTTTGAACAAAAATCTTTAAAAAATAAGAAAAAGAATTGCAAAATGAAACAAATTTCCAATTTAGATCATTCATTTGCTCCTAATTTGTTGACAAAAATTGAAAACATCAAATTTTAAACTCGAATTAAGATAAACACTTCAATTCCTTTTAACAGTTACAATATAAAATGTCAATATATAAAATCTTACAAAATCAAATGAGAAACATACACATATGTTGTATCTTGTAGGCACTCCCACAGACAACTGGAAGAAAAAGCTTAACCAGCATTGTTGTAAGACTGGTTCAGGATATAAAAAGGCCTTAAAAGCAACAACAACAACAAAAAAAAAATGTTCCACAGCCTAGATGAAAGAAGACTGCCATGACCAGCTAAAACAAACTTTGTGCTCAATCTCACATAAGTGGGGCTGGGTAAATTTTGACCTATGACCTGAATGTATGTGCTTGGGTTCCTTATGTTAAATAACTGGCCTTGTGTGTGTGTGTGTATATATATCTATCTTGTGGCCTGACGATTGCATCTAGCATAAAACAGACTGTCGCCTCTTTTATATTTACACATGCTCTATCTCTGATATTGAGCACTTTATCCCATAAATATAGCACATTTTAAGACTATATTTCTTATATATATATAGATAACCTCAGTGGGGTAGTAATGAGAGGTAGTGTCATGCATAGATACACATGTTCTGTTGCCCAGATGACTAGGATCAAAGTGTAGTATCTGTTCCAGTGGCAGCAGATCACCTGCCCATGACTCCAGCCATCAGCAGCAGTTCCAGCTAGCCAGCCATCATCTCCAGCTTGCTATCACCTGTTGCTTCAGCCATCTCCAGTAGGCTTCCATCTCCTGCTGTTCCAGCCATCCTTGTCAATGATATGCAATAAACTGTCCTTTTCAGGACAATGCTATTTCTTACTCTCTACATGTGCATGCAGACTTATCTTTTGCCTAGTTCACACTCACATTATTTTTGTTTATGTATTTTCTTTAAAAAAATAAACTTGGCAATATAATTTTTTACTCAAGTCTCGGTTTTGTTTGTTATTGTCTTTTGTCATTCGATATCTGTTTGCAAGCCAATATACCACCCATAACAATGTGATGATCTACGATGCTGTGAATGGCACAGCAACAAGTGATTACTTGATGTAAAACACTTCTCCATGGTTTCAAATGAAGATGTTAGTCAATATATAAACACCCCTGCTCCACCTCCCAGAGATTCAGGTTTGCTAAAATGATGGAAGCCCTGCCAGAATCAGAGCCATACATTCACTTGAAATGTGTAATTATCAAGAGGACTGGATGCTCTGATGAAGAGTTACTCCACAAACTTTTCACGCATACTGGTGGAGGCGACAGTACCCCATCCCAGCTAGTATGCTTCATGAGAAGCTGTTTAGGCCAACACACCATGGCAGAACACATCCTTTGTCTTCTGTGGATGAACAGACAACCAATAACTGTGGCACATATACTTGCACCAATGGTTGAAGACACCCCACTGGACAAACTGGCTGTGACAGGATTTTTGCCACATGCAATTGGGGAGTTAACTCACTGCATGTAGCCTGCAAAAAAGTCAACACACTCAGCACATTGAAAAGGTGTTAGCAGACCTGCAGAGGCAAGTGTAAGTGATGCAACTTACCCTGAGCAGGTCAGGAAAAAGATCTCCAGTTCAAGACAGCAGGGTGCACAGATGAAGCCACAATCAACTATTGCAAATATCAGATGGCCCAGGGAAACTGAAAGACTGGAGGGTAGCAGCAGTGAACCCAGCTGGTGGAAAAATACAATGCCACTTGACAAAAAACAACAGACTAAAGTTCCTCATGAACACAGAGCAGCAATCAGAATGATACCCACTATAGACCTTCATACCTTCAAACATGCCATGTTTAAGCTTCAAGCAGTTAATGGCTCCCACGGAGAGACATGACATGAAGACTCTCAACATAAACACTAGTATGCAATATGATTTTACATAGTCATTTACTCAAGCCAATATCAAGACACCCATACACAGAGCAGATTTCTTGGCACATTTTAAGATGTCGGTGTATATGAATATGAGAACCACGCCAGACAATACAACAAGCATCTCTATTGTTGGTACTCGTAAACGTTACAGCATGACAGGAATCAGTGTTGCAACTTGCTACGATCATGAGTTCATGGGCATATTGAATCAATGCACAGAAATCACACAGCCATTTAAGAATATGGATTCAGAAAACATCAAACCCAGCACCACATCAGAACAACTGAACAGTCCATAAGTTCTCACCCACGACAATTGCTGTTGCATAAATATGACTGTGCAAAGGAATTCCAAAAAATGATGAACGAAGGCATCATCTGTCCATCAGACATCCTATATGCCACACTGCTACACTTGGTCCTGAAACCTGAAAGCACAGATTTACAAGTATATGTCAATTACAGGAAACAATTCTGCAATCATCCCTGACGAGGAAGGAAAGTCACTGTTCCTAGGCATCTTGAAACATATATACCTTATTAACTAATACAATCAGTTATCTAAGGGCCTTATTGTATCCAGTTGGCACGCCTACATTTTTAAAAACACCTAGAAAA
This sequence comes from Acanthosepion esculentum, assembly GCA_964036315.1. Classification (NCBI taxonomy): domain Eukaryota; kingdom Metazoa; phylum Mollusca; class Cephalopoda; order Sepiida; family Sepiidae; genus Acanthosepion; species Acanthosepion esculentum. Next base: position 41,430,688 of record OZ038502.1, on the reverse strand, counting down.
AAAAGCTTGACCAGCATTGTTGTAAGACTGGTTCAGGATATAAAGAAAAAAAAAAAGCAACAAGCCATCTTAGATTGTTTTCCTAGTCACATGTTCCATTTCTGAATGAATACTGTTGCTAGGTATTGCAGAGATAAATGTAGCAAACACACATACTAATGCGATTTTCCACTCTCTTTCCCCTATTCCCAGACTAAGGGATAATCTGTAGGACTATTCCAATGTTGGTTTCCTCAAAAATTTATGAGACTTACAACTTCATGTGCAGATGCCATAAATAAAACTGGTGTTGGAAATTTTCATGTTAAATAAAGATTTATTAAATCTTGAAAGAACAATTTTATTGGAGCTGAAAGATTTTATGGTTTAATAAATCATAATACATGGGGTGATTTCATTTTGATCTCTAGGTTGAATCTACTTCTAGAACCCCAAACAATGGTCAGTGACCAAGATTTTGGCTGAGTGAAACATCACAACTGCTGCTGATGACCAGGAAGATAATCTTCAACTAATTGGCCTCTTGGCCTAATTGTCAATAGTGGGGTTGATAGGACCACAGATGATACTTTAATCACTATATAAGCCTGAAACAAGCAGAATTAAATATTTCAAGGTTGTCAATAATTTCCTGTACTACCAGCTATATAAAAAAAAAGAAAAGGAGAATATATATCATTTTACAGTCTCTAAAGCAATCAAATTTTATTTAATGCATTTTTGAGTATTAACAGATGCAAAATGTTATGTATTTTGTCAGTAGGTTGAGCATCTGTTAGTATTCAATAATATAAGTTTTAAATTGACACTCAACCAATCTATTATAAAATATTAAAATACATGAATATTCTAAAATGGTATTTTAAATGAAAATTATTTGTAGTTTTTATATAACCAATTTGTTTTTAGCCAATTACATCCCCTTTATTTATAAAAGTAAAAAGAATACATAAAATTAACTTTCTTTTAGCAAGACAAGGTACCATATACGACAAGCTAGGTCATATTTACTCAAAAACAGGTTGTCTTTCTTTGCATTTTTGTCACAAAATAAACTATTTCTTCGCCAGTAAAACAAAGAATTCCTTTTGGTCTCTATCAAAGGACAATAGAAAATAATAATAATGCAGAAATTAATAATGAAAAGTTTAGTAATGTCTTCATAATCATTAAAAGAACTTTTAAAGTTAAGAACATTTGATCAAAAATAGAAAAATAAAAAAGAAGCTACTTGGAAATAATCATAATAGTGGCTAAATCTTCGCATGTGTACCTATTCTGAGCAGACAAAATGAAGCAAAATCTATCTTTGAAACTAATTTCACAATGAAATTACATAGCTAATTCAAGCAAAGATGTAGTGTATTCAAACAGTTAACTTATCACTAAATAATTATATTTTCATGCTTTCAAGTTTAATTAAAGGATATTCATATCAACAATAAAAAAAAAACAAAATTAAGCTTATATTTTTTAATTGTTTGAAATCATCTGATCAAAAATTTACAATATCAAGTGTTGATATAATATCATAAAATATATAAATAAGTTATACGCAAAGTATATTGGTGATACGAATTCCCTTCATAATAAAAGGGAAGCATCATTGTGCTTAATCAATGACTACAGGGCAGCATAAATATTTTTTATTTTGGTGGTAATTATGTCAAGATTAACAAATTTTGACAAAACTAAATTTATGAATTTTATTTATTAACAGAACAAATAAATGTTACCAAAATAATTAGAAAGAATACTTCAAAAGTAAAACAAATAGCCCTTTCATCTATTCAGTCAGTCAAACTAAATTTGGATGCCATAATCTATGAAGAACTGATACTGACAAAGATTTTATCAATTTGCTGTTTACATGTCACAATGCTGCTTACAAAATGGCTGTCTTTAAACAGCCTGTTTCTGGTTCTAATATCATGTGCATGTTTGAAAGAGAGTATTCCATTTGAATTAAATTTTCATGAATATTACCACACATTAGAAAAGTTTACAGCGCGCTATTTATTATTCTACAGTTTTTTTGTTTTGTTTTAAATCAAATTTTTTCTTCTTTAATTGGAAACTTCAGACAAATTCTCCAGATGAAATCAAAGCACTTTTACCTAACAGCCAACAGCCAAAAAAAGTTTCATTATAGAAAATGGTACTTAAGTAAGATGGGGTTGGTGATTTTGCCTTGAGGGTCTTGAAGTCACTCTTAGGTAACATGTTGCAATAAAAATATTTCTAAAAAGAAAGCACATCAATCTAAAGATGTGCATGGGAAAAGTTCATGATAAAGTAAACACAAGGATAAATATCTGATATGAGGTAGGTAAACAAAAGTTGGTAAGAAGTTTATTACTTTCATGGTGTAACTACAGGAAATGATGATATCATGGCAGTTAGGATTTATTCTTTGTTTCATACACAAATTATTTCACAGAATATAATCTATAGAAGATTGGACATTAGTGACTGAAACATAATACACTTTCAACATCACTTCATAATACAATCATCTCACTGACAACTTCAATTTACAAGACCAGGCATTTGTAAAATTTCTAATGATTACCACTAATTTATCAATCTTTGTTTGCAAAACTGCTAACATTAAAAAGTTATTATAACAACAATAATAATATTAATAAACAGATAACAATATTAATAACAGACAGATCTAATCTTTTCCAGCTAATGAAAATCTATTTACCAGAATATAATGAAAAGTCATATGAATTTGATTCTCCATATTCATGAGAGAATGAAAAAAAAAAAAGTTCTTAATAAAAAAAATATTGTGGAAATGGCTAATATGAGAACTTTTCACCACTCTTTTGTATTAAGAGAAATATGTCAAAATATTTCCCTGTGTGATCAAACAAAATCATCTAATTCTTATTAGCTTTCTCAATTATAATCAAGTCATTCCAACAGAATAAATGGACTTCAACTTCAAGAATGGTGATAAATTTATTTGTTCTCTAATGGCTTGATAGAAGTTTCTAAAATATAAAATCACAAGGGGTAAAGTGCAATGTTCTGGCGACATCTTTCTAAAGATATTCATAATTGTAGTACAAAACAGGATTTGTAGCTGAAGTAATTGGCAATCTCAAAATAATAAATTTGTCATCTAGTCTAATAGATTTAAAATTTTGTTTGACAATTTTACCCAATGTGTTTCGAAGTAGCAAGCCACATTTACTAATCTTCAAAAAAGTAAATTTTTCTTTTTTTATTGTTATATACACTACCTATAAACACTAATGTCCCAATTCTTATAAATATGTTGGACACTATTGTAAGTGGGTATAATATGCTGTTTAAGTAGTCCACCACTTGCAGTGGTTTACCTATTTTTCGCCACTGGCGAGTATTGTATTTTGTTTCATTTCCAACTTCCATTTCGGTCATTCCTTATTTAACAACCTTTTCTAGGTTACAGCACTAACAAAATATATAAAATATCAAATATAACACTTGTTATCACATTAATTTTGTCATTTCTTTTCATTTGTGGCCGAGTCTTCATATCATTGTTGATATTAAAAATATAATTTGTGAAAAGGCAATCAAGATGAAAAATAGTTTCCTCTATAATATTGGAATAATGTTCAATCTATTCAATGTTTTGCTCTTTCAATTACTGAGAAGATTTTTTTTCTTCTCTTTTCTCATATCCTTTTGTAAAAAGAAAAACAAATTCATAATCTTTTTCATAAAGTCTCTTCACAATAAGCATTATTTACAAAATGAACAAATGTGATTTATAGACTATTTCTGTATTTGCTTCAGTTTGTTATAAATATGAATTTCTTTTTTGACCAAAATAAGTTCATTTTAGAGTGCACATTGGAAAGTGTGTTGACTTTTTCAATTGCTCATAATAGTAGTGAATCCATAAAAAGCTGTTTTTTATGATTCAGTTTAAGCAAAGAAATATATAGCGTTTTTTTAATAATTTTCTGAGAACAAGTGTATAAAAAGTTTTCCATAAAAATAAAATGTGATTTAAGGATAAATGTATTCTTCATTAAAATTGAGCTTAAAAATTATGCAAAAATAATTCTTAAAACAAGTCTTAGACAATAAAACCATTTCAAGTTTTGCAATGTTTACAATATTTAGAATCACAAAATACACGAAAGAGTCAAATTACATTTTTAAAAGTTGTTCCACTTCTAGAAACAATTTGGATTGATTTTTCCATTTTAACAGATCATGACAGAAACTGAATATATCCACAGAAAATGTTACCTTTTTTCATACAAAAAAAATACAAGATAACTAAATTAATTTGGTGAATACTGCTAACCACAAAAAAATTATTCAGCTTTGATAAACATTTTAAAATATAAATATAGCAGAAATAAGTTAGCATAGTTGTCCAAACTTTAACTTGTAAAGGTTATTTTGGATTTTTTTTTATTGTGTATTTAACCTTTCAATCATTTTCTTGGCTCTTCGGTAAAAGTCAGTGGTAGACTTGATTATAGACTTGACAAGTATTTTTATAAATAATTTTACAAGTAACTTTTGAACTTTCTGATGCTCTTTAAAAATTTAAAACAGAAAAAGGACTACTTTTGAGCAACTCTTTGTTAACATTACAAATTCTATCAGTAAAGTCTTCAGTTTAATTCATATAATGAAAATTAGATAATTTGGGATTACAAAATTTTAGAGTGTTAAATATTAGGGAATAAAATAATCCTACTAAAAATCATCAAAAATTACAAACATGAAAGTAGATTTTAATAACAAATTTATCTTAGTAGAAGTTGCAATGGATAAAAGAAATCAAGACAGATTAATAAAGAATAAAATGAAACTTAAAGATATTCAGTATTGGTAATTAATTAAATAAAATATTTATCTAAAAAAGAAAAAGTGAACATATTTAGACTGTAATTAGTTAACTTCTGATTTTTCAACATTTTTTATATGTCAGTAATAGTAACATTTTAAAATATTCAGAAGCAGTGTCAATTTTATAGTAGGATAACAGAAACCAGTGCTTTGATACACAATTTAATCCGCTCACCAATTATGGAATAAAATTCACTATATAGCTTTGAGGTAACTGTTTCTTTTAATACAATATAAAGTAGACACAGTTCAGAAATTACACACTGCCTGTTCTATTTTCAGAATACATAAAATGAAAGCATTTGTTAAAGAAGCACTGAGAATGCATGTGACTTTCTTTTCAAAACAAGATTTTTTCATGAGCTTAGAGCAATGTTTAGTTCAGGAGTAAAATTTAATTGTGGCTGGTTGTCCTGTTAGCTAATTAAAAAAAAATGCCATAGTACATAAGTGGATGATACATGTCAGTATAAAGAGGGCAGCAGTCAAATGTTTGCAAAGAAGCTTGAGACAGGATTAAAAGAATTAAATTTTGTAAAAAATAAAATTCAGAATGAAATGCTTTTCATTTATATCCTTTGGTTCTTTCACTAATAATCGGATAAAAATGTCAAATTTTGATCAAAATACAAAAACAAGATGGCCATTGAAGTAAACAGATTTATGATAACCAGAGGGTAAATATTTGTCAAGACATATATTTAAATCATTCAAAAGTATTAAGCTACAGACAGACAGACAAAAAGTCATCTTTGATTTCACCAATTATTGAGTATCTTTATGAGGGACTTCATTTTTAATTGTTTTTAAAAATGTTTCATATTTCATTGGTAAAATAATCATCTTACCAAAATTTTTGTTTTTACATACTTTTTAACATATGCATTTTTAATGGCACAGATGTTAGATTAATCTAATTTTGTATGAATTACTTTTTTTTAAATGCAGTATAAATCTTTTTATCTTTTGG
>OZ038502.1:41417349-41419849 GCA_964036315.1 Acanthosepion esculentum | reverse complement strand
TAGATGAATTACTTTCAAGTTATAACAAACACATAAAAAAATATAGCATTAGTAATGTGGATTTCATTTCATGTAAGTAGTCAACTGATAGAATTGTTTGGAAATAGCAGCGAATATTTTTTGTGTTGCACAATACCAATTTTTCTTTTTTTACAAAATATTCAGCTTACAAAAAAGTTTTAAACTGAAAATGAGAATTGTTTTCTTAGGCTTATTAGTCCCAGTAAATAATAAAATTTATTAAAAGTAAAGATTTCATTTAAAATAATAAAAAATATCAAATATTGGGCAACTATTTAACAGAAATTCAGTCACTGCATGAAACCCGATTGATGTTTTAAAAACTGAAACTTTCCAATTTTTTTTATTAGACATCTAGAGAAAAAGCTTTTAAAAAGCTAATTTAATGTTTTTGAGGAAAAAAAAAAAAATCAATTTTTATTTTTCCTGTAATTTTAATTATTTGCTTCATTTTTGAAGGCATGTGGAAAAATCTAAATGTAAATAATCAAACAAAATCATTCACAATTCACTAGAATTCAAAAAGTATTGACATGCATTCCATTATAAAAAAAAGAGTGGAACAAAATAGAAAAAAATAGTTAAAATCATGAAAAATGAATGTTCTAAATCATTATTATTTCATAACTTCATTAAATAATATGTACATTTATATTGAATTAAAAAACAATATGGTCTTATCTAAATTCAATTCAGATATCAATTTTTCTTAATCATATTTGACTCATGTAAGGTCATTAATTCTTTACACTGCCAATTTCTAAATGACTGGCATAAATCTTTCCACACATTCACCCAATTATCTGTTGTCCTTGAATAGCAACATAGCTTTCCTTTTTTTAACCATCATGAATTATCAATCAAATGCTATTAAAAAAATATAATTAATTCCTACATCTTTATTAACAATGAGCTTATAAAACAGTGCACATATTTCTTTACAAGTTTTAAAATGTCAACACATGCATTATACAACATGGATATTAAGATCAACAATTATTAAAACATTAATACTGATTTGCATGTTTTGCAGTTCAAATAGTAATAAAGTATTAGAATAAATTTTGTTAAATTTCATATATGGCAATATAACAGAACTGTTTAGAACTTGATTTAACACTCTCTTGCTGAATTTAGAATTTAACATTGAAAACAAACAACTCTCTTCTTATATTAAACTGCTTCATTTTTTTTTTTTTTTATTCATACAAACAGATGACGGAGATTTTTTTACATTGTCCACAAAGCCCCAAATCTAGGTCTGTTCCCTTTTATCAGTTTATTTTTTTTATATTTTTAATCAACTGTAACTGTTTCATTAAAAATAAATGAAATAATAATTCTTTATAGATTCATGAACTATCTTATTCTTAACACGTGATTGATAATACAATAATACTAAAAAAAATGAATAAACATTCAGCTTACCAAAAACAAAAGGTATCCAAAACTCTCTCTCCAAATCTATGAGCTGTAAATATCAATAAAAATGTACTTTAAATGAACGTATCTCCACAAAATCAAAACCACATAAAATTTAAAAAATAAAGCAATAATTTAAAGTAAAAGCAAAATATGCAAAGGGGAAATTGAGCTTAAATATACTTGTCTATGGGATTATATGATTATTCTGAATAGAAGTGAATCACTGCAAGTGTATAACATAAGTATAAAGAGGCTATTGGCTTTTCATGTTATTTTATTTGGTCATTTAATGCAATTAAATCCATATTTAATGATTATCAAATCAGGAATAATCCAGTAAATAGATTTGATATTAGATGAGAAGGAAAGCCATATACCAGTGCATAGACTGATTATAAAAAGATTAAGATGGTAGCAAATTTGCTCAGTATTCATTATGAACACAAAGTCAAATAAAACAGATACACAAACAGATTTTCATATTGTTCATCTACTGCTATTTCTGATTCTAGATTCAATTTTAATAAAATTAACAATCATTATAAATATGCAGATTATTTTTTTTATTACTTGTTACTTTTTCAAATCAAAAGACCAAAAAAATATTTTGTGATATTATTAGAATATCATAAATTCGTTTCAGTTATTCTTTTCTACTGCATGTTCATCTTTAACATTTTAAGGTGATAAAATAGGAATCTAAAACCTAATGAATCTTAAGTCCATTTTAACCTAACACCAAATGATCTTGTAAATTTAGAAGAAAACAAAAGTACAGTAAATTTACTGGGAATGCAGAAAAGAAAAAAAGTGTAATGCCAGATTAATTTATCTGAATGATATGAACTTCAATTTAAAAGATCAGAAGTGACACATTTGCCATCAACAACAAAGGAAATTATTTAAACTAGTGTAAAATGTGTTTTCTATACAACAATCTATTCTATAATTGTAAAATCTGTTATACATACAGAGTATAAATATAAACAAATAGTAATATTGGACTTGGTACTGAAACCTTGTAACTAATATTTTTATTCGAGGTAAGGAAAGC
>OZ038502.1:41137997-41405497 GCA_964036315.1 Acanthosepion esculentum | reverse complement strand
TGGTCAAGCAAGAGCCCTACAACACAACATACATGATTATTAAATATCACTAAAAGCCTATCGGGTTTACACTTTTATTATTAAACAGTCATTTTCTCAAAATAAAATGGCAAATGTGAACAATTAAAATAAAATGATGATACCATACATCGGTTTGGAACACTAAGTGAAGAAAATTTATATTTGCTGTGTGAGTCAACTACGAATTTACCTGACCATATTTAGAGAGGAACCTAGCCAGATATTGTATTGACAACAGCAAAGGAAAAACGTTCGGTTAAAAAAAATGATAGTTTTTATTTACTTAACGTTTGAATTGTTCTTTTGATTTCATTTCAATGCGGACGGAAAAAATTAAAATTCAAGAAAAAAATACTAGTGAGTAAAGTTAAAGTAAGAATAGAAGCAAGAAGATCTGAAAGATTCATTTATTTTAATTTTGTTTTGATTCAAACAATTTTAACAGGACAATCAACCATTTCCTCAAATGGAAAGTATCAGGGATTTTTTTAGGAATTAATTTTCCATATAGGCAATGGCAATTAAATGTTGTTATCTAAAGCTTATCTTAATTTTTTGGGACAAGACCACAAGCACGAGGAACTCAATGAGAATCGAACTGACTCCTCAGTAAGTAATAATCAATCAAACTCCTTGTCTAATACTTTTTTAACCCCAAACTACCTGCCCATCACGATTCTTTATATAGTTTTGTTTTGAGTTTCGACTTTCGAAGCACTAAAGAAGAAAGAATGGTTTCTTTAAAAATACAAAGTCATAATTTTAATTGAGAACCTAAGTTGTTTTTTTTGCTTTTTCTCGAAAAGTAAACTAAAAATTAATCGCCTTTAAGAAGTGAATACAAATTGAATGATGAAAAAAGTAAAGTAGATTTTTTTCTTTTGAAAGAAGGATCTTTCCAGTTTTGTCTACTACTTTAGCTTTACCAAGGAAAACAAAGATTGTGGCTATTTCTTCCGACCTTAAACTCAGCATTCGAAATTCTTAGTTGGGCAGTAATACACAAGTAACGCTGTAACCCACCAGGTTAAAGTTCCCATGCCCTCAATCTAATCTTCTCTAAACTGAATTCTTTTAGGAATTTTTTAGAATTAATCATTCAAAATTACGTCACAGTCTTATCGGTTATCATCCAAGCTTGAAGATTTTTGTCATGCTATCTAATTAAGATTCGTTTATTTAAAACTTTTAGTTTTACAATTGCTAAATATATAGTCGTACTCGTAGTTTGTATGAAATGATAAAAGACAATACTTGGTTGAAATGTATTCGTTTCGACGTTTTTTTGTGTATCGGATTTGCTTTAGTTTAGATTGAATTTTTTTAATTTTTTACAAGTTAAAAACCGATAATGTAAATTAACATTGTTAGCATTGATTACTTAATTACAAATTACAACCGGTTTGTTTGAAACAAACTAAACATGGTAAAAAAACAACAAATATCGAACATAAGAATATGCACAAAAAAAACCCCCCAAAAACTATTACAAAACAAAAAAAAACCCCCAAAAACTATTACAAAACATACAAGTTAGTTAACTCTTAGTCTTTCTTTTAACAAGAAAAAAAAGAAAACAATGCTTTTGCTTTGGTTTCATTATTAATATTATCCATTTTTTCTAAAAAATGTTAAGAAAAGTATAAGAAATAAGTGTAACTACTGTACTATAATAATCCATGTAATTTTGTGTTTATTTACCCGATAAATTTTACCATGCTGAACCAGCGCATGAATGTGTTGTAACTGTTGTTGGTTGTCCCAGCTGGTTGAGAAAACGTAGTCTCATCATCACTGACGAAGAAACCCTACAATGCGGTTATTTTTTTCTTTTACTTAACTAGAATGATTTATTTTAATTTTACTTTGCGAGAGACGAAAATCAAGACACAGTATAGGTGCATATTGACGTTGTCATTAATCATTTAAAAAGCATTAATAGTGGGAGGTGGGGGTCAACTTTAAGTTTGAAAAAAGGCAAATAAATCAACAATCGACACTACAGAAAAATGAAATCTAATTTCTAAGAGAAGGAATATTAAAAACAGGCTCACACGAGTTTGAAGTTACTGGATTGGTGTACTGTACTGAAGTGTAGTTGAATAAATTTTAAGAGTTTTAAAAACTTTAAAAACAAATTTGGTGGACAGTTTTCATTGAAATAATCCAACAGAGCAGAGAGCTTCTATTTCTGACATAATGAAATGAGGTGCTCGTATATCATCATCCGATCAAATAGCATAAGAAGCAAAATAATACTATGCGACTAAATAGGTATATGAGTAATAGTAGCAGCAACGGATTTATTTATTTATTTTCATGTTGTAACCGCACACACACGCTTTCTTAAGTGACTATTGAAGATATTGCTAAAGTAAATTCTTGGTAAACAACGAGACAGTGTAAGTAATTAATTAGAGAATTTGTTTTAGATTTTGAAACATCTCTAGCATTATTGTTCATTTTGTTTGAGATTTTTGGAAAACATCACATAACTTTCATTTTTCGTATACAACAACAATAGAGGTTGAAACGATATTATAGATGCATTTTTCTTTAACGATGTTGATTGCCACTGTTGAGTGTCGATTATCGTAATTTTAAATTTTCGTTCGAGAATAAGTGAAAAAGAAAATCAATGCTTGCACCTTGTAGGCCAGCTTTTTATGGACATTGGTCACTAAATAGAGAACACGATCACCGAAAAATGCGAGAATATGGTTAGTAAGTAACTGATTTACTGATACAACTCCAAATCCAGGGACTTGCTACGGACAGTGTGTATAAAATTTAAAACAAAGATTCATTTTTTTAACCTACTTCGGAAAAAAAAAGATTTAAAAAAATAAAAGTTGTGGCATTTTTTTAGCAGGATTCCACTATCCAAACCAAAAGGTAGCTCTTTTTTATATAGGATGTCAAACAAAAATAATTGGTAATTTAATTAATTAGTTTATTAAATCTTGGCACTCTTCTTCGTTGAACCTCCCGACCATCCCTGAGAAATAAATAGATGATCCAGTGCCAAATAACACCGAAACCATTTAACTTTGGAGTTGCACTGCTAAACTAAAAGTCTTAAAAAACAATTTCATGTAGAACCAACCAAAAGTTTTGAAATTGGGAAAATATTCCCATTGGGGAGAGACGGAATTGATGAAATCGATGTTAAAGCGTCGTGTTAAAAATGCTGCGGTTGTTGAAAACAGATTTTAAACTTCAGTGCTAAAAAAAAGTCAAACCTTTTAAGTTGGGGTAACGAACCGGTAAACTTTTCCTCCTCCAGCTTTATTCTTTTTTAAATATTATAATTAAATTTGTAAATTTCAAATTAAAAAACGTTTAAAAATAAGAAGTTATTTGAGTTATTATGACTTTAAAACAGAGTTTGTGATTCCATTTCAAATTTCTGTTTATTTAAGAAGGGGAAAAGCCTCAAATAGATTTTTTTTGTGTCTTCTCTTTTTAGTTCTTTTTCTTTTTATCCATCAACCTGCAAATTTTGCGTTAAAAAATGAGACCGAAAGATAAATCTTAGAATGAACAAAGTACTTTTTTTTAAAAATAGGATAATTTAATTTTTATTTTCCGTTAGTAATGGAGCTGGTTATTCAAAATTAAATTATTATTTATTGATTTATTGTATGTTTTTTTTTTTTAAAACGAAGAGTTTGTTGATGTAAGTGGACTCAAATAATATTCTGATTTTACACATTTTTTTAAATTTTTTTATCGTGTAGTCAAGGCAGATAACTATATATGATATTTACAAGAATTCTGTCCTCCTCTGTCTTTTGCATTAATTGAGAAGAGATGGGCACTGCCAAATAACCTTGTCCTACAGATGCGACAAAGGACAAATCGAGCATGACACTAGACAAAAAATATTCATTCATTAAAAAAAAAAGAAATTACTATAATATACTATTACTAGTAACACTAAAGACTCTTCGACGCGGTATGGTTAGTAAGTTTGTCAATTACGACTGAGTAGTGAATTCGATCCTCAGTGGGTGCTCAACTTTCGACCGTTTGCTACATCTACTAAAAGCTGCGCTTAGTAAATAAATCACATATAAATGGGTACTTGTATGTATCACAATTTTACTAGTTAACGAACCCAAGTTGAATGAACTTAGCTTTCTTTGGTACAGAAAAATAACTAAAAAAAATAAAACACGAACAAAAATTTAGTTTGCTGGTATTTTTAATATTTTTTTTTAGTGCTGTCAAGTGACTTTAATTTCTGGAAATTCAAATTCTACTTTATCACATTTGAGGAAATTACGCTAGTTTTGGGATGTTACTACTTTCTTAGATTTTTTTTTCTTGAAAACTTGGGTGAAAGAATATTTTAAAGGATTTTACTTTTATTAAACAATTTTTCTCATATTACTTTTAAAAAATTAACTATAGCAATGATTAAGGGGTTTAATGTTTATTTGCACAAAAAGGAAAAATAGAAACTATGTCGAACTTTACTTCTGATTTTGCGTTATCTTCGATTCCGGCTTTGACAGTTTTTGACTGACTGAGTGAGTTATCAGTTAACTTATCATCAGTTCGCAAATATACTTGTGTGGCACAACTACTTCCACTTTAAAATCAAAAGTAACTCAAAGTTGATCGATTTCAATTTTTAATCGAAAAAAAGACAGGTCGAGAGATCAGGTCCTGTCGATGTTGGATTTAATTCCTACTTTTTGTACAGACAGACCTTTATTGGTCATTTTCGGTCACAATAATCGGAACACACAATTATTTGGGAGGTTGTACTGTCGTTCGTGAATGTGATGTTTTTTCTTTTCTTTTTTTGAGTGTGTCCCTCAGTTTTTGTATTGTGACACTTTTGCAACTAACTAGTTATTATTACAGAATCAATAACAATCCCATTGCTGTGTGTGAGTGCAACAAAAGAAAAAGATACTCCCCCATCTTTACTTTCATTATTAACAGCTTTAAAGAAAGGTATGGTATACAACAACTACCAGTCTGACTTTGAAAACTATTTCAACCATAGGCTCTAGCTCGTCGGTGTCGAAATATCGTGATCCATTTTACAATTTACAGGAAGACTGACCGACTCTAAAACCCCACTAGAAAATAACATTTGAACTGAAGAAACTTGGACGAAATTTGCCTCTCATTTTCAAGAAATAGAACAGGAAAATCAATTATAACAAATTTAAATGTTGTTAAAGAAAAAAAACAACAAATTAAAAATAGTTTGACTTTTTTAAAAGATAGAGAACTATTTCTAACAAATAAATTTCACAAGATGGCTTGAGAAAAGGACTCTCTCTTTTTCCAGTATGAAGGACCTTACCCATAACAAAAAAAATTGTTTTTAGTATTTGGTCTTGTTGAAGTGTCGATTTTGTTTATTTTTACAATTTTCCGTATATCACATAAAAGTAAAAACCCTTTGCTTTGATACAATATGAATATGAGTATGACGGAAAAACCAATTCATGCCAGATTTTATTTTAAATCGTCTTCATTGATGATCGCCATGGAAAATAACAACCTAGAGATGAACATTTTTTCAACTACGAAATAATTTTGAAAATGATTTTAATTAAAATTACTTAATTTTAATGTAATTTTTGTTTGTTTTAACAACGTGCGTGACCAAATATTTATCCACCTCGATTATTATTTGTTTGTTAAGTTTCTAATGTTGTAAAATGTAAATTAATATTATTTTTATTTATGACTGTGAGATGGTACCCTTTTTTCTTTTTTTTTTTACAGCTTAAATTTTCAGGTTTTCTTTAGAAAAGAAAATTCTGTGTTGGTAGGAGTTACTGTGTTGGTTAAAGAAACGTTCAGAATATGAAGCACAATAAAAAAACGTAACTGACTTTAAGCTTGAAGTAAAAAAAATGGTCGTATATTGACAATAAAAATGTTAACACATTTTGTGTACACTAATCTTTTATTTAAATTTACATTTGCAATGAAATTACTTTTTTCGCAGTTCCAACGTAAACAGCTTCAAAATCGACTCGTATTCAACTTCCAATGTAAAGTTAATTTATAAATAAACCGTTAAAAACGGAAAAAAGAAAAGCCCATCATCACCTCATCAACAAATAAAAGTTGTTTTGTCTCCCACTTCCTTGTGATGATAAACATTAACAAACATGAGTCAAGTCATCCAAATTAGAAGGAAAAGAAGAACGGTTTGCGTTACACAATATGAAACAAGTTACATACGTTGCAAAGATCAGAGAAGGCGTGAATATGAATAAATCTTAAATATATACAAACCCTGATTAAGTACGGAGAGAAAAATGGGGACATCACAGAAAAATGCAGTGACCTCCGGGTAGTATAAAAAGCAAAAGTCTGTTGCTGTCCCGAAGCGTTCTACCGATCAACCGAAACATGCACAGATTCTCATAGCAACGTGTGGAACGTTCTACTTCACAGCCGATACATACATTAAAAACCCCATGACCAATTAAAGAGGTTGTCAATTTATTTCTCTTGAGCTTTTCTTTGCTCTTCTATTTTTACTTTTTTCAGTGTAATTTTCTCCCCTCCCCCACCGCCACCAAATTTTTGTCTTTTGAACTTTTTGCTTGAATGAAATTATTTAATCATTTTATTAAAATAAACAGTTGATCTTTTTTTTCATTATGTCTGTCTGTGACTGTAGTGTAACTTGAATTTAAAATTAAAGTTCAAAGATTTAAAAATCTATACGTTTTCTGCTCAATAAAAACAAGGTGTTGTGTTTTATAATGGATTTTAAAAAGTAAAAAAATACATTTAAAAAATATTATTCACATAAAATATCTAGAGTTGGACATCATAACTTTTTCAAGGTTATATTTTCATCTGTAGCAAAATAACATGAAAAATAATGAAGACATTTAGAATTAGATTTAATTCTGAGGTGATTATGAAGAAGAAAGCCTATTTGGGGAACTGCTATTAAAAGTCATAGCAGAATTTGCCAGTTAATTAACAAAAAATACATCTAAAAAAGATTCATCATAGTTAACTTTTATGACAAATCTTTGCAGCAAACATATTTAATTTGTAAATATTCAATTATAAACAAATATACTTTACTAATTATTTCAACTGTTTATTTTTTATAAATACTAATATAGTACCTATAACAAATTATTAAGGTATTATGAATTGACGTTTGTATGCTGTATGAAAAGTGTTCAACACTATATATAGAACAACATTTACACACTTTTTGTTTATTAGATATTAAATTACATCAGTTAGCATCCTCCATAATTTACCTTAACCTTGCAGTTAACCTGATGTATATTTATATGCATTCTTAAAAATATAAAAATTCTGAAAAATTAATGGCATTTTTACTTTTGTTCATAAATACTTGTTGCAAAATAAAATCCTTACATTTGCCTTGATAAAGTCCATCAGAGTACAAAACAAATTGGTAAAAAATAGTTTTCCTTTTGCCTTTATTCATATTGTCTTTTTACAGGTATATTTTTATTTATATTAGTTAAGTTTTTCTATTGTCTTTCTATCTATCTATCTATTTATCTATCTATATATATATATATGTATATATATATATATATATATATAGGTATAAATGTGGATATTGTAGCGGACCGTTATGGGGGTGAAGATGTGAAGAGATATCAGAAGGTTAAACTTTCCTGCTGGCCGGTCCAGCTACATGAGAATGTCGGACACTGATTAAGTCCAAAGAAAACAAACAAGACTGATATACATGGGTAAACAAATATATATTAATAACGAGTTACACAAAGACATGAAAATTACATAGAGTTTGTATGGAGAAATTATGTGTGTGTATTGTAAGTGTTCGTACGTACGTGTATTGTTCTTAGCGCGTTCCTGGAATTTGGGAAACACTGTATCCGTGAGAGGTCACATATGGGTGTAAGTGGAAAAAGAACGATTTTTCCTCATCTCCGTGTGAGGTAGCGGCCCAAGGCCTGAGTCGGAAAAGAGAGAGAGAGAAGGGTCAGCCAGTATTTATACTCAGGAGAGAGACCCCTGTTGAAGGATTAAGGAACTGAGGAAGAGCTAACTGCGACAATATAAACCAAATAACTAGATATTAGCAACCGTATATATGTGCATTAGCATGCATACGCAGGTAAGCAAATAAATATTTACTCAATTTAAGGTATAAACAAAAAGTGCTCAATGTGGTTAGACAGAGTTAAGAAGTATATATTAATATCTATATATATATATAACTATATATATGATAAAAATATAATTTTAAGATAGGCTATATTTATGGGTTAATGTGCTCAATATTGGGGATAGAGCTTATGTAAATATAAAAGTGGACATTGAGGTCCACACCCAATGGCAACAGTCTGTTTCATGCTTAACTGAAATAAGTAGACTCCAGCATTTAAACAATCTTTTATTGGTACCAAGGGTCCCAATGTAGAACAAAAAATATTTACCATACCACTACACCACTACAATGACCAGCCTGAACTGTTGATACAAGCCAGAATGGATCCTTACATTCAAGTTATGTCACATTCTGACCTACCATCTAAATATTGCAGTAGAAATTAAGACTCATCAGACCAGACAATATTTTTCTAATCTTCTAATTGTGTAATCCTTAGTAAATTGTAGCCTAAGTTTCTTGTTCATATTTGAAAAAACCCAACATGTTCTGCTGCTGTAGCCCATCTGCTTCAAGGTTTAATGTGTTGTGCATTTAGAAATGCTCTTCTGTATACTTCCATTGTAAAGAGTGGTAATTTGAAGTTGAAATAGTCTAACCATTCTCCTCTAGACTCTTTCATCAACAACGGATTTTTGCCTACAGAATTGCCATGTGCATGGAAATCCTAGTAGATCAACAGTTCTTTAAGTACTCAAACCTGCACATCTTGCATTAACAGCCATGTTCATTCAAAATTAAATCACCTTTCTTTCACATATGAGTGCATGACATGAAATTCAGCAGACTATGTTTAAATGTCTATGTCCATCAAATTGCTTCCACATCATTGACTGATTAGAAATTTGAATTAAAAAAGCATTTGTTCATATGTACTTATTAAATGACCAGTAAGTGTATATTTAAATAAAATTAACTTTCTGTGCATCTTTTATACTTATTGCTTTGAATATAGTAAAAAAAAAGAAGCAAATTGGATGCATAGCAACAAGTATGTTTTATAAAATGAAGATGGCAGATGTATACATTCACAGTGTCTGTAGACACAAAATTCACTTAAAGGAGAATTGGTTATAATTGGAGAAAAAAAAAGATTCTCTTTTTTTCTAGTTGTTAAGGAAGGTTTAATTAAGAAAAGTCTTTTGTCCATGACTAAAGAGTGGCAGTAGGAATGACTTATTGGTTCGTGAAGTTGGCCTGGTTTTGGCTCCCTGATATCAACATTGTAGTTAGATTGTAACTGCTGCTGAAAGAGAAAGTATTTTCTGGCTGGTCTCTGTTATTTATAGTTTTTTTTTTTATTTGAAAGAGACTCTGGGAATTATAAAGTATAGAGTATTTTCATTAATCAATAAATTAGATGATACATCATGTGACCCGTTTTCAACTATGTTTGAGTTTAGCAACAGCAGTTGCCAAAAAAGAGGATCAGATGCAGCATTTAAATAGTCTTTTGGATGATGTACCTACATACAAAAAGAATACCACATTAATTGACCATTTTTTATTAAATTTACACGTGTGAAAAAATATCATTAGAAGTTAGCTAATTTTCCTTTTTAAATAGTTAAAAGTTAAAGTTTGAATTAAAAAAACAACATTTAAATCATTTTGCTTAGAAAACCAAGCAAGTAGGGTTTTATCTAACATTGTATACTTAAGAGAATGATAAACATGTTTTTCATTTTTCTGTTTTGTATAGTGTTTATACATTATTTTCAATCAATGTTATCATGGCAATTTAAATAGCTAAACATAAATTGTTAAACTTAAATTTTACTATTTAAAATATATAGTTATATTCTTTTTTCCTGTTAGCTGATATAATAATGAAATGGTTTATCTACTAAACTAAATATTGTATTCACATGTAATTCTACTGTCACAAGAATTCTTTTGTCTAGTATTCAGAGTCACATCCATAGAAGTTCCTTGTCAGCCTATCATACTAAGGTTATGAGTTACAACAAAACTGAATATCAGAATAAATTAAAATAACACCTGTTTTAAAAGTTACAAACCTGTTACTTCTATATGTTATCTGTGTTCTTTTTCAGTTAAAAATGAGCAAATTGTCATGCGGTCATAGTAATTGTTCTTTCTTTTTCAAATTCACATTTAGTTTTAGAGAACAATGTTGATATATCATTTGATTATTGTAGATTTTATAAGTAACAGCTTGTATAAGTTGTCTCTTTCAGATTTGAAATGAATTTTCTACCTTTTTAGAAGATATATTTATACTTAGCTTAGCCTTGTACAGCACAAAACCAGATTGAGAAAATGGGAGCAGGAAGATTGTATTAATCCAGTCATTCAATATGGAGGGTCTAACCAAGTAGTTCATAGCTAAGGTATTGTTAATACTACTAATAGTAAGATTTTACAAATATAAAAATGAAAATGAAGAAAGCTTTTTTATGTTTTTAAAATGAGATTTTTTGTTCCTATAGTCACATTATATTACACAATATGAGAGACTAATCTTTGATTATGCCATCCATAACACTCTTTAGTCAAGCCACATTACTGAATATATTACAAAATGTATATGAATTAATGTTTCTTAGTTTTAATATTTAGTATCAATATTTATTATATAATTATGCTAATGTTACAATTTCTGAACAGAAAGAAATAGAGAAATATTTTTAACAACCTAAAATTTCAAACATTTGTTCACAATTGGATTTGAACATATACAGACAATTAGCCTTTTTACTATTTTAGTAGGCTATAGTATGATATGCTAAATGAATTTCCCATCTATAAGGAGCTAACAATCTTTTGGTTACTACTGTTATAAGGATTAATTCTGTTATGATAATAATTTGTTGAAAAAGTCTTGAAAAGTTAACTTTTAAAGCAAACAAAACTCAATATTTTATAAAAAGAGGACAATGTCTGTAAAATATTGTCAATTTCTTAAATGAACATTTCTGTAAATGCTTTCTTCAGTCATCAGTATTAATGAAGTTCATAGTCAAAGTTAAGTATAATCATAAACACTTGGCTTATTCCAATCTCAAAATGAGATGAGATCATAAAACATTAACTAATGAAAAAGTAGTAATATATTCTTCAAAATTTAATTTACTTAATTTATTTAATTTAAAACTCATCAATTATTTGCTATCCCAGACTGTCAAAAAGGAGAGGTGTAATGTATTGATGAAATATGTGAATATGGAACTAGTAAACAGAGAATATGTGAATATGGAACTAATAAACATTTTTATTGATATTTATTAGAATTCATGTCTTGGGGAAAAAAAACGATGAATTTGAAAACTCATGTAAGAAATTCTATAATTCAGATTTTTTTTTATATTAAAAATCTGAACGTACGAATTCCAAACAATAATAAAATAATAATTAAGAAAACACAAGTTTGCCTGTTGAATAAATCATTTGTATTTACAAACATATGTACATGAATTCAAAAGTGCCAAAAAGGAGTAAAAATAATCTTTAGTTAAGTTAAACTCTTTGGGTAGTTGGAAAAAGCTGTAGTTTAGAAAATATATACCACTGAGTTAAACTGTTTTTGCATTATATGATACAATCACCAATCCATTATATTTCTACATACTTGCAAAATAAATAAATAAATAAAATAACATTGGCTTTTATTTCTAAAAAATATCTTATCAAGTTTGGAAGTTAGATCAAATAGTAAATATGTTTATTCTGCTTGGTGGCATTTGGTCTGAATTTAGAAAACTGATTTTCAGAAATCTGAAGATTTTTGTCAATTTTTTTATATTTGGATACATTCCAGTAATTATTATTTATTCATTCTTACTTATCTGATACCTTTTTTTCTTCCTTCTTCTCTTCTTTCTTCTTTTTCTTCTTCTCTTATTTCTTCTCTTTCTTTCTTCTCTTCTCTTTCTCCTCCTTTTTTCTGTTTGCTTCATGAAATTGATTTGTGTTTCATTTATTTAGAACAGTCTTTAATAAAGAAATCATTAACCTGTCTGAGAATCAGTGAGCCCATTCTTAAATGAATTCTGCCTTTCAAAGGAAGACATCAAGCTAGAGAGCTATAGCTTTTTCTTATAAATTTCAAGACATTCCCAAGTTACAACAGTAATCTAGGTGCAAATTAAAAAAATCTGTTTTTGTTGTCTATAGTAAATTTATAGTAATCACTGAAAGAAGTAATGATTCTTATTGGGATAACAATAGTTTTATATGATATTGAAAGATTATGAAAAGATATTTATCTCTACATAGTAATTAAGAGAAAACTATATTTTCAAATGCAATTATGAGGATGAACAATAAATTTTCATTTTATTTAAACTTGATGGAAGAAAAGGCTGTATTAAGCAGAGAAAATATTTATTATCATACTCTTGGTGGAATGTTTTTCATTTTAATGAAGAAAGAATCTCACATAAATAGTGCTTTATTGATAAGAGAAGACAGTATACTTATCATGTGGCTGATATAAATAGAATTTATTCCAAGTAATCAATATCAGCTGCTTTTAAACTTGCTGTTTAAATAATGCTTTTGTGATAAAGCTGAATTTGGTAATGTTATGGTCTTGAAATTGAGATTATGAATTGTTCAATAGCTTGTGGTACCTTTCTATGCTATAAAGCAAAAAATAATTGTTCCTTTATATTGAAAATCAGTTTCTAATGATCACAAGACCAGAACTGTAACAAGAATAAAGTGCTTCTTTTGATTATTTTTTCCTGGTCAGCCCACTAGACAGAAAACATTAATGGCTGTGTTCACAAAATAGCCAGCCGCTCACACAGTCTAAAAGTTTACCAAAATGTGAGTATGAAGATTTCACTTTATCATTTCATATGAAAGATTCCTTTGGAACCACACCATTTACAAGTGATGTTAATTTCTAAAGATCCATTCAGAATAACAAAAATTCTTTATAAAATATAAAAAAGGAAAAATTGTATATACTACTTCATCAAAACTATTTACTAAGGACAGTAATTCTTGAGTTGAACTTTGTACTCACCCTGATTTGGTAACTATGTATTTGCTGTCTTGTATCTGAATACATAATAAATTATCATAAATACTAATTGAGTTATGTTCTCGTCATCTTATCCATAATAATTATACTACTAGTTACTGTAGCCACCTTTTGATGCAACATTAATCGTTCTGACACATGTAAATTATTTGTATATAATTGACATTAAATACTGCCATCTTTTCATAGTTGTCCAGGGAATAATATTATTTTAAAGAATGACCAAAGTTGATGCAATAGCTTCTTCAACATTTGTGGTGGCTATCAAACTATCAAAGTCCAGGCATTTATGGAATCAGCAGTTGCTGGTTGGTTTGCTATCACTGAAACACAGTTGAGCCTATGAAAAATTAGAAAGACAAAATTTTACCACATTTTCTTATCACTTCTTTCTGAGCTTGTTGCTAGACTTCAAACTTCTCTTCTGACATAAAGAAAATACAATGAGCTAAACTAATCAGAGAAATATAAATGACTGATTGGCCTTCACTCTTCTTAAGACAGTTAACGGCCATATCAGACAAAGTGAGTGGGGGAGAAGGCCTCAAGTGACATTACTGCATACAAACTTTCCTGCACATAATAACACCAGTTATTGCAACAGTAAGTGGCTTCACAGTGGCCTAACATGGAAACCTGGTTGATAAGTTAATTTCATTTATAAGAAAAAGCATTATTCAAGTTGCCACAACTTTTCCTGGAACCCAACAAAAATAGACTCACTCAATAAATGAATTACCAATGAGATATCACTCATTCCTTGAGAATCAGTGACTCCAGATATGTTGTGGAAGCATTTACTTCTGGAAAAAGTTGATGATATGCAAACCATGATGTTATTGGCCTGATAAAAGTTCATATAAAATACAACATAATTCAAGATTATCATCACCAGCTAATGTCTTGTGAATTTGATTATGTTGTTACTGGATGTGACAAAAAACTACTGACTGTTTTTTAAAAGGTGAAACAATTCTTGTGCTAGATTTCTTGTGTCAACTTGGTGTAAAGTAGTCCAGTATGACTAGCTTCATTTCCATGTCTCTACCTGTTAATGTCCAGTGAAGAAGGAAAGTTCTTGAAGTTAGCATGAATCCTGAACTGTTATGTGATTCTTTAGTAGGGCAGCGAATGATTTATGCTAGCTAATCAATATATCTGTTCCATGTCGGTTTTGTTTGACAGCAGAAGCATCAAACATAATTCTTGTAAGTTCAAATTTTGGGAGGTTATCTCTTTTCTGTCAGAGTCCATTTTCTATTATCCATTTAATCATTTTCGTTTTTGGTTTATGACATAGTCTATATCAAACAACTCAAAAATGAATAAAATGCAACCAATGACTTATCACTATTTGAGGCTGCATCTTGACTTGGTGCTGCTAACTTATATTTTGTAGATGACACAGATGCATTCATAACAATTTCATCTTATAAATTCTCAATTGGGTATCAGTTAAATGACAGGTAATTCAGTGCATCACTCAATATTAGCATTCCAAGAATATGCCTTTTGGACAGATGGCCTGTTGTAGTACTTATTTCTCTTGGGTACCTATTTCATTCACAATTACGACTTTTACTTAACTGTAACAATTTAAAGCTTATCACCCAATGATAAAACACTAACCATAAGCTAAGCACATTGGAAGCATTGTCTAGCAAATTCTGATACACAATACTTGCAAAGTACCTGAAATTATAAGACTTATTTTTTAAAGACTACTCATACTACTCACTCTTGGATCAGAGTATCCTATTGGTTCTCAGTTGAAGACAAGATATTCCATTGATACAATACAAAGAGAGAGAGAGAGAGAGTGCTACTACCTTTAACAAATTTTGGTAATTATGCAACAAGATGTTCAAAGTAGTAAAGGAAGATGTCACAGAATTACTTTAGGTAGATTTTATTGGACAATCAAAATCACTGTAATGGGAGAGAGCTAGGGAAGAAAGATTTATTCTCCCATTTGTATTTCCCCTGTAATAAGCATTATTATATCTGTTATATAATAGCACTGTAATTCACGTATGGAATGAAAATGGCCAAGAGGAAAAAGAATGACAAACATCAGAGAGACTTTTATATTACTAAGACATACAGAAAACTATATATAGATATTTACATGTGTCCCATGTGGAAAAATTCTATATATGCAACAACAGTGTGTAAAAGAGGGAAACCTTACTTGAAATATTTCCTGAAGGGAAAGCTGAAGTCATGGTAGTTTATGAACCTGGTTAGTCCATGTGTTTTATTTCTGTAAGACCTACTGCTGTGGGCTAAAGACATCCTTCCTCTCCAGGCTCTACATCACAACTCCCTTTGTCACTATCTCCTGACGTCATTCATCAGTCATCATGTAACCCTCATGAATACCTCCACCAAAGGGAGATAAGCACCTTCTGTATCCCCACATCACCTCAGGTCATCTCAAGACCTCTTGACAATAGCTATGTTTTTTATAAAAGCATTGGTCTCCAGTTTTGAAGTTTCCCTTCTCGGGTTCACATTCTCTGTGGATATGAAGTGGAAAGACTATACTGAACCCATTGCTAGGTCAGCTGCTCTTTGCTATGTCAGGCAAGACAATTTTTCTCTCCAGAATCTATCTTACATATCTATAAGTCTGCCATGCTTCCATGCATAGAATATTGCTGCCACATATGGTCTGGTACTCCTGTTATTTAGTGCGAGCTCCTTGATAAGATCTAAAGAATAAAACCAGTAATATTATTGTTCCTGATCTGGCGGCTCAACTCCAGTCACTTTCTCACCATCATAATGTTGCCTCTCTATGTCTTTTCTATAAATACTTTCATGGTAATTGTGTATGGATGAGCTTGTGGTACCTAGAGTTTTTGAATTTAAGCACAGCACTAGACTGGCATCAAGATCGCATCAGTTTACATTTGAGCTGGCTAGATGTAGCTATAAATTCTATGCTAACAGTTTCTTCTCTTGTACTTCTCACTTGTGGAACTCCCTTCTGGCCAACTTTAATCTGCAAAAATTTAAATGCTTATCGTTATTGTTGTAACCTAGAAAAAGGTTACTGAATAAGAATAATCAAACAAAGGTTGGAAATGGAACGATAATATTTATAACAGAAACAAGATTTGTCAGCGGCATGTAATCAACTGCTAGTGATGAGCTAGAAGTGAATCAAGGTGAATTGCAAGTGAATCCAACATACAGTATATTCTACTGTATTTATAAGGATTGCGACATTATAGTCCATAGGTACAGTATAACAGTTATCTACTGTCCTCCTGATTATTCTCTTCTTTTTTTGCTCATCATTATTGTTTTTCTTCCTAATTCTTCTGCATCCTGTAACCCCTTGTGTTTTGCTTGGGCTGATACTGATTAAAAAATATATCGTCACTTCAATTTGAAAATGTGCTTTTTTAATGAACTATCAACTCTAATAGGTTTTCATAGACTACAAACAACAGTCGGCCATCTACAAATTAATGGACTGATTAAGAGATAATGAAAATTTCTATAATGGCAAGAAAATAGAACTGGCTAGATGCTATATCAATAGTTTCTCTTGTGACCTGGAACTTGCTAACAGACCAAGTTTAAAATGTTTCTGTAGCTATTCTTTCTATATTGAACAAAGTATAAGTTTAACAGTTTTTAGCTATAACATTCTTTTAAGTTATTTTTAGTTTCTTATGAATGCTATTCATTTGCTTTGGCAGTAATATATATATATATATATATATATATATATATATAGAGAGAGAGAGAGAGATTCAGATCTGACATTTTTAGACAGTTTCTGATAATTTCCATTACCACTGTAAAAGTCAAGTAACACATACTGGGCTTTTTCTTCAAGATGAAAATATCTCACAAATGTTGACATTTTTGTTTGCAATATCAGGTGGTTCTTGAAAGAACAGGTTATTTTATATATTTATCTCTTATGTACTCTGTATTTTTTCACACTCTGATGCAAGCATATTTTTTAGCATGTTGCACTTTACATTATCTATGAATCTTTGTGAAGTCTTACTCCACAACTAACATTGATGCTTAATACGATACATTTGAAATCATTTTACAACCATGATTCTGTCATATTGAAATGATTGATATAGAAAGAAAAATGATTGTATTAATAAAGTTCAAGCACTACAGTTGTTAAGTAGCACTTCTCCTATGACTGCCTATCTCAACATCAGAAAAACATAGTGTACAAAAACAAGATGTCATTAATTATTCTGCTTTTAGCAATAAACTCAAATTCTTTGTTAAATTTCTGATTAAATGCTGTCATTACTTTAAGGCCTTAAGACAAGAATAAAAAATAATTCCCTTTTTGTGTAGTTTTAAACAGATTGATGTTTTATTGACTTTAATAATGTGTGGTGAGTACAAAATCTTATTATGGCTTTATAACAGGTCATTTTCAAAGTATATATTAATATATACAAATATGTTAAAATGGGAGAAAGAGATTGAGAATACTTGAAACCCTTTATATTAAGTCTAAGTAGCTTTCTCTATGTAAGTATAAAGAATGCTTACTGGGTCTAAATGTAATCTGTCTGATTTGTACTGCTGATTCTCTGGTAGCATTTTTTCTTTCCCCTTTTTTAGTTGTTGTGTACATGTTTATATGTTTAGTCGTCAATTGTGCTCTGAAGAGCGAGGAATGATAATTTAACTTTTTTGCTTCTAATTCATTACTTTACTCATCTATGCTCTTCTTTTTCCTTTTGTTTTAATATATTTGTATATATTAATATTTTAAAATGTTTGGCTATTTTGATCTTCTTAGATCCTGTATTCATGACACAATCTCAGTATTTTTTCTTCATGCTGTTTTGATGGAATTCACATGATCCATGGTAGCTCCCTTCCTGCTAAAGTTGTTGTCACTGAAACTGAACTACAACAATTTCTATTCCATCAATTATGTTCAGCTTATAAGACTGCTCTATTAATGTAACTGGACTTAGGATTTGGATCATCCAATTCTAAATGTTTCTTCACATCCCCAAGAGCAGTCCAACCAACAAGTCTTCCCTTTCACAATAGAATTCTTGCTGACTCCTGACTCAAATTAGTTAGCTAGGCATACATTCAAAACAGACAAATTGACATACATCTTCAGATACAATTAGACAGAAAGAATTCAACTTAAAGGCAAATGTATGTTTACTTTAATTAGCATCCACCTTATATATAAAATATATGAAGAGTTAAAAATGTATATGTATATCATTAGAAATATCTATTTTATATAAATTTTCACATCATCTTCTTTTCAAATATAACATTTGTTTCTTTAAAAATTCAAGGACAATTGCATTTAAGTTTAGCTGACAGTACTTGAAAAAGATTAAAAATTGACAAAATAGAATTTTCAAATGAAAATATATGTATATAAAGTGTTCATTTGAAAATTCTATTTATGTGGCATAAATACTGTTACAAAATTCTATTTATGTGGCATAAATACTATTACAAAAGAAAAAGCTCATAACTTAAGAAAAATTTATTATATCAGGCTACAATTTTAGCACAAAGTAAGTATTAATCTTCTAAATTAGACCAGAAAATCTCATTCAATATGGTTTCTTTAGCCTTCACCATACATCAAAGTCTTTTAGGAAAGTCACTGGTGGTGCCATGCACAGTTTCCATGGGTATTTTGTCTCATATTCTCTTCAATTTTGCCTTCAGAGGTTCAATATTGTGGTGGAGAGTAGAACAGGACTTACTCTCAAGAACTGCCCACAAACAGTAAAGACTGTTAATATTTGGTGATGAGAGGCCATTCATCCTTGGTGATGAAGTCAGGACAATTGTCTCTGCACCATTGCTGTGTCACAAGCAGTATGGCTCATCATTTTGTTGAAGTGTCCAGTGTTCGTCATCATAAGTGGTATTGCACAATGGCTTGAGTGCACCTTCCAAGAGGTCCTGTATGTACACACTTTGTTGATCTTTACTCCTTGAGGCATGAAAACAAGAGGAGACTTTCCTCTTTCTGAAATGGCTGCCCAAACCATAACAGATGCTGGTTTCTGAGACATTTTCCTAAAGCAGCAAGAACTGACTGACTTGTTGAGAGGACGTGATCATTTTGATGATTAAAAGTCTGTTCAACAGTGAACGGTTTCTAATCAGTGAAGATGATTTGCAGCATGCCATCATGGATCTGTTTCAGCACCTGTTTACTTCTTTGAAGCCTCTTTTTCATTGTGGCTGCTGAAAGAGCCATCTCTTGGTTATCTTGTAGGATGACATCCTAGATCATTTTGATATAGCCTCCACATGATTTTCTTCGACAGCCAATTTTCTCATTGACCTACTAGGATTACTCCTGATTTTTTAATGCGCCTGTATTTTGGTGTTCTGGAGGTGCAAAAACATCCTACTCTCAGTCTATCTTTGATGGAGTAAGTTTTATTGTACTGATTGATTGCCCTTTTGATAAATATTCTATTGATTCCAAGTTGTTTTCCAATTTTAAAACACTTAAGTGGAGTCAGTTTGTTTTCATGTTGCTTAATTTCTTTTCATTTCTGTAGACATTGTTGCCAGTAAATACTAAAATACTTTGAAAAAGCATATAGTATATGTTGTTAGGTGACATAAACGACAATGTAAGGAGCAAAAATTTAGAAGTAGAATTAATTTGAAATTTTGTAACAGCACTCTATACCATAGAACATCCTCTGAAAATCCATTAGATTTGGTAATGCCATATTCTTACAGTGTCATAGTAGTCATAATTCCTGATAATTTTTCACTTTATCTGATAAAAAGTTTACACTTGGACTATTGTCCTCATCTTTGTTGATATTATCAAAATGTTTCAGCTGTTGTGTTCTCTTCATCAAGTGCTTGTCAATTCAGGTAACCTTCAGAGAAATTCAAACTGAACCCTTTATTTAATCTATAGAGTAGATTATTCTCATTCTGTTGTTCATGTCTAGGGGTATATTGTCTTATTCTTATTTAGTACTGTTCATTTGAAAGAATCAATGCCTATGCTAAACCATGAGGACCTCTTTAGTAGGCCTAGCATAGAAATTACTAAAATATGGAAACCGTTAATAAATAAAAAAGAGAAATAACAGCAGCAGCAATAAGAAAAAAGAAACTTTGATGAATGCAGTCAAGTGTGACATGCAGCAGTAATATCAACAGCAGGATGTGTAGGTTTAAGGCTCCAAGTTCTAGAGTTAGGATTCTCCCACAGCCTAGTAGATTAAAGTATTGATTTTGTGAATTTGTTGACATAGTAATTGTGAGTTTAATCCCTGGGCCAGGTAGTGTAGACTTAGACTCAGTAGAAACAAGTTGAGAAATAACTGAGAATATTAAATATGAACAAGACATGAATATTAGAATGAGAACAATCACAGATTGAATAAAGAGTTCAGTTTGAAAGTCCCTGGATTGATTGATTCATTCATTTTCTACAGCTTATCAACCCTTTGCAGGCTATTTAAATCCAGAAAATATTTTTATATTGTAAGAAATTATTTTGTGGGGAGATAATAATGACTTAGTGATACAAGTCTTACTAATTAATTAAGCTGGGAGAAAAAGAGTACAAAGGTATTTGTGTGTAAGTGAATATAACAAATCCACCTGGAATTGGAACTTGGCTCTCTAATTAACAATTCCAAACTATTACCTATTACACCACCTGCACATCCAAGCTTACAGCACTTGGTATTCTCAAGTGGTTATCCATCTGAGTACTGACCAGGCTTGACATTGCTTAACTTCAGTGATTGTATAGGAACGAGTATTTCAACATGATATGGCCATAAGCCAAATTCCCTGGAGATTGCTCAAATTGAAAAGCATCTGATGAAGGAGGGCAAACAACTGAAATGTGATAACAACAAGAAGGATGAGGACAGTAGTCCAAGTGTAAATAATATAATTAATGATAACCCTTTATCTCAAAAATTCAAACAGAAACAATAGTTATTTGTTCCATCATTTGAAATTTTCAAGTAGTTTTTTTAGTAGGGAGTAATAAAACAGAATTTTATATACAATGTTTCCAATTCTTCAAAGCAATTACTTGGATACAAATTGTATTAGAAATGTATATTTATGCCTTAAATCACAAAGATATTATTTTCTAATATCAAAATCAAATTGTTACTTTAACTTGTTCATTTGCCTCTTACTTCAATATTTCCATGACTGTATGGTATCCTCTGCAATAAACAAACCAGTTGATATGTTATTGTATATTTTGTCTGTTTAAAATTCATTTGATGCTGTAAAGCCTTGTATGACAAGAACCATCAATGCTTCAGCCATGTCTAAAACTTGTTCTGTGACTGAAAGTTATCAACAGCTCAATGCAATTAGGGCCCCACAAAATAAAAATTGGGAGGGAACCAAGTCAAATATTAAGTTTTAAAGATTCCTGATTCTAATTTCTTATTTGATCCTCTCATCAAATGAACATTTTTTTAGATATATTATCCTATTGCAAACATTTTCTTTTGTTTTGATCTTAAATGCACATTTTTCTTGCTTTTTGTTTGTACTTATTTTCTGGAATAGATTTTTTTTCACATATAAGAATTATATAAAAGTTTTAGTAACTAATGCTTGGGAAAAAACAAAATTCTGATTTAATATTGAAAATGAATGTATTAATGATTTTAGACAAATAATACAGCTCTTCTGAAGATCATTGTCATAGATTGATTAAAATTTGGTACTCTCTTTAGGTCTCAGTTCCAGCAAAAAGTTGATGAATGTTGAATCCCTCCAGCCTACCTTAGCAAAATAGATCAGATAATCACCACAATAATGTTGCCAAAAATGTTAGGAAATTAACTCAGTAAAGAAATTGAAATTAAGAGCATATATTTATTTTAATTTCTGATTCAAACTTTTACTGACAAAAAGAAAACAGATTAATTCCTTCCCACTTTTGCTGAGCTTCGCAACACTGCCCTCTTTGTAATTTTGACCACTCTGTGGTAGCTATTGATATTTTATTCCAGTCCTCTATTAAACAGGAATCCCATATCCACAAGACCTCTTTCTGTTACCAGCATGCTGACTGGGACTCAATTTTCTCTGTAACACCCCTTGGATCACCATCTTTAAACTCCCAATTGAAAATTGTGCCACTGAGGTTTCTTCTTGGGTCAAAGCTGGCATGGATGCTTTCATCCCTTCTCAAAAATATCAGGTGAAACTGTAATCCTCTCCATGATTCACACTGGCATTCTCGGCTGCTATAGCACACAGGAATCATCAAAACAGGAGCCTATTTGTTGCTGCTTGCAATAAATGTAAGTGATTCCCTGAAGGAGCAAAGTCTCTGTTTGTCGACAGACGACTTGCTACCTTCCTTCAGCATAGCTGATTCTAACCTCCAGGAAAGTGATTCATTGTATCTTCTTGGGTTCACATTCTCTGCGGATATGAAGTGGAAAGACTATACTGAATTCATTGCTAGGTCAGCTGCTAAGAAAGTCAGTTCATTATGTTGGGTGAGTTAATTTTTCTCTCCAGAATCTATCTTACTTATCTATAAGTCTACCATTCTTCCATGCATAGAATATTCCTGCCACATATGGTCTGGTGTCTCTGTTATTTAGTGCAAGCTCCTTGATAAAATTCAAAGAAGAATCAGTCCTGATCTGGTGGCTCGGCTTCAGTCGCTTTCCCACCACTGTAAGATTGTCACTCTGTCATTTTTATAAATACTTTCATGGTAATTGTTTGGATGAGCTCTTCACTATGGTACCCTTGTAGGGAGAGTTCCTTTTTTCAGAACGAGTGCAACTGGTGATTGATGCCAGATGTATTTCTATCACTTGAACTGTTTTTTTAATTACAACAATTCGTTTATGTTAAGTTCTTTTTAATTTACATTTTCTTATATTCTGTTTACTGTTCTTTGCTAAAAGTTTGATTCTTTTCTTTTTCATTTTTTACCCTCCACCATTTTTTTTTACTTTAGCCTTTTTTGATAATGACAATGTGAGAAAATTAAATCAATATTGTTCAGGGAGGCTCCCGCTTTTCGTTCACCCCTCCCTTAGATTAGCCTAAGGTTAGGATGGCTGGCTACTGGAAAATGAACTCTTCATTATTTGGTGAGTAAGATTTCAGGGACCAGCTGCTACTAATGATACAGCAGGAACTGATGGGGACTGTGGTTGGGAATGCCTGGTAGGACAATTTAAAATAAAAAATTAGAATGTTTGCTGCTGATTATAGTCGTTGACTCAATCTAGATAGATTAGCGGCGCAAACAGCTTGTGAGAAAAAAAAATTGATCGGGCTATTAAATCTCATGATAGTGGGGAAGTAGCTTTAGCTAGGGCAGAGTTAGTCTCTTTGCTTATCAAGAAGGATCAAGCTCTGGTAGTTAGGGATAGGTTAAAAAGTATGTCCTCTGTGGAAACGAATATGGCCACTGAATTATGTGCAGAGGAAGTTTGGAATACATCTCTGCAACATATCTCATGCGTCACATTGCCGGATAAGCAGATCATGACTACAAACACAGGCACATGTGAGGCTTTTCATGATTACTTTCAAGAACTTTTCACTAGGGAGCCCAGTCTGAGCCCTGCTCAGATCAATGCTTATTTAGCTGACTTTCCCTGCATTGAGGCAGCTGAAGCAGCTGGGTGTGAGGGTCCCATTACAGAGTTGGAAATCTGGGATGTGCTGAAGCAAGTTGACCTGGGCAAATCTCTGGAATTAGATGGTCTTCACTATGAAGTGTATTTGAGGCAGTCACCCATTTTTGTGCCTTTGCTGGTGCTGATTTTCGGTAACTGGATGAGGCAGGGGTCTATACCTCAACGCTTCACCAGGGGTGTGATAAAGTTGCTATGTAAGGACAAGAACAGTGGGGATAGGTTAGGTAACTTTTGCCCTTTAACTATGTTAAATAAAGAGTTAAAAATTTTGGCTAAGATCTTAGTGAAACGTTTGCAGGTTGTCCACTCTAGTCTGATTGGCTCCAAACTGACTTGTTCTGTGAATGACAGGCCTATTCAAGACAACCTTCATATGGTACGCTTGATCATTGAGCAAGTTGATAGTGAACCTGCACTGATGAATTTAGATCAGTCCAAGGCCCTCAACAGGGTTGACTATCGATTTCTGGAGGCTGTTCTTTCAGTGGCCGTTTTTTGCCGTACTTTTGCACCTGGATTCGACTTCTGTATGTGACTCCCGGTGTGCTGGTGGAAGTGAATGGGGTACGATCGGAACCTTTCGTATTTTCTCACTCCATTTGTCAAGGTTGTCAGCTTTTGCCTTTGCTTTATGTTTTTGTGTTGGAACCTTTCCTTCACAAGTTAAAGATGAATTCGGCCCTACACGGAATTCCCTACCTAGTGCTACCACCTATTCTAGCTATGCTGACAACGTTTCAGTTCTTGTGTTGAACAGAGCCGAGATTGACGAAGTCAGTAAAGAAATCAGTGGGTACAAGATGATGACAGTAGTCAAGATCAACTGTGATAAGTCTGTTGGATGTCTGATTCGGCCCCGATATCCAGTTGGAAATGAAGTCAGCAAAGGAATTAGTGGGTATGAGACAATGACAGGAGCCAAGATCAACCGTGATAAGTCTGTTGGGTGTATAGAAGGGAGTTTCTCTTCCTGGACCTTTCCTCGGATGGACGGGCCGATCAAGATACTTGGTGTCTGATTCAGTCCCGATATCCATTTGGAAATGAATTGGTTGAAGGTACAAGGGAAGGCCGAGATTGCAGTTCGTCTGTGGTCTCGGAGGAATTTTTCCTTAAAGTGGAGGGCAGAAGTATGTGTCTCGCACATCTACCTGATTCTCCTTTACCGACTCTCTGTACTTCCACTTCCATATACCAGACTAATTTCATGAGTAAGGCTCTTGTTCTCCTTCTTGTGGGGAGGCAAAACCACTAGGGCATCCTGGGAGATCTGTTACCACCACCCTTCTAAAGGCAGTTTGGGTATGCCTAACATTGGGATTCATCAATATATGCTTCACATCGTGTTCCTAGATCAAATGTGTCACGATTTGGATGAGGAGGGAGCCATCTGGAAGGAAGACACCTGCAAGAACTTCCCATTCCTGAGAAGTGTGCACTTGTGTGAGGAGGAGGCCCACTGTTTACCCCAAGCCGAATGCTCCTTCTATCGCGAATGTCGTATTGCTCTAAAACACCTCTTATGGGTGTCGTTGTCTTGAAGGGCATTATATCATGTGTTAGTTAGGAGGTCTGTTTGTGATGAGCTGATTGACGATCTTGGTCTTACGAAGCAAGATGCTCACTCAATATGGCATTGGGTGCCCGGGTTGAAATGTCTCAATAATGATGAGGCATCACTCACCTGGCTGGTGATTTGTGGGGTCCTCTGGATTGCCAAAAGACTTTGTTTCGGCAGGCTTGGAGAAATCTCCAAACTGCGTTGCTGTGATAGAAAGGTTGTGACCTTGGGTCACGCCTTCTTTCATTGCAGGGTCATAGCGCCGTTGTGCAAGTTTGTTGAAAGCCTCATGGCTTGCATGCTACAAGGAAAGTTCTTTGTCCTTGAGGCCAGTTCTGTTTGTAGCAATGTGGTACCACTATTGACGAAGGCTGAACACTTAAGTGTTCTTTTGCTTGCTACGGGTTATGAAAATCGTGATTTAAATGACACGTTTGAAGGGATTCTATGAAGGCAAGAAGTTCACTTTTTCCCAACTAATCTTAAAGTCAAGATTAGGATGGAAAAGCGACAACTCTCTTCATCTGAATTTGGCAAAAGGTGGGTGAATCTTGCGCATTTGTGTCGAGTGAAAGGGGCTGACTTGGAATGGCATATTGATGCTGGTTAGGCATCAGGATATTGTTCTCCCTGTATTAAACTTAGGCTAACCCCGCCCAGATTAAAGTTAGTTTAGGGTTGTTTTTGTCTCTTTAGTTTCTTCATTCCAGTTAACTTAGCTACGGGATATTTTCTCATTGGGCCCCTTTTATTTCTGTCCCCATTTTTCTTTGGTTTAATTCACCATTCGCTCCCCTCTTTCGTGGTCAGTGATGTAAGTTCTCTGGTGGATGCATGGTGCCTTTCGTTTTGTGTGCGATCTTCGTATTTGTTGTGTCTGAATGAGTGAATGTTCCGGATGAATGATTGTTTTTATATTATTAAAGTCCTGCATTAATTTTGTCCAGTTAACTGATGTTTCTGCCGCATTTAGATTGGGGGGGGGTTACTACTAACATTATTTTCTTTACTTTCTTGTAGTTTTGTTTTCATATTGTAAGTACACATTGGGGCAAGTTTTAAATTTTTGTTTTATTCTCCTCCCCCCACAGACAATGAATTGTACATAAGGGGACTAGTTAGAACTTTCATGGAGACAATGATGTATTACAGTGGATGTAATAAGAAAGGTAGGTAAGAATGTGTTGTTTTGGTGTAAGGAATATTGTTGTATGTTTGGGTCAGTGTTTGTGGCTAGCTAAGTTTAATGTTAAGACAGAAGAAGACTGTAGGGGAACGGGCCCTGTGAGTGATGGCGAGTGTTGAAAAGGTTGACGTAAGTTGCGTGTTGAAAGGGCTGATCCCTACAATTATTTATTTTTGTTAGGAAAGGTGTGGAAATTATTAGCAATGGTGAAATACAAAAAGGAACATGGAGTTAAAAACATAACAACTGAATTTATTAAGTATTGAAATTACATGCAGGCGAACTGAAAAGTGGGACTGAGTTGCGTCCCTTTGATTAGGTAATTATTTGTATTTAGACTCATAACGAAAGAGTTTATATTAAAATGCAGTCTAGAAGATTGAATATGTTGCATGTTAGAATTTGTCTATTGGACGAGTTGGTAAGAGTTCACAGATTGTACTTGCGTGAAATGTTGCAAAGTTCTTTAACGTCTGACTGCATTAGTCAAGACGGGAGTTCCTTGAGAGTCACATTTTGGTAGTGGTGTTGAGTGACGAAGAGAAGTTAGGTTTGAGAGTCCACGTGTCAAAACAGAGAATTCTTCTGCAGCTACTCTGAAAGAATTACACGTGTTGGGTTTGAATATCACGTCTTATCACGTGACTGGCTCAGAATTGAGTTCGTGCCTAAATTGATTGTGTGCATGGGAGCGATCTGATTGGTCGATACTGACCAATCAGCAAGCTAGATTGACGGTGATTAACCAATGGATGCCTGTTGATTATCTGTAAGTATTATGTTGGTAAAATCGTAACAGGAAGAGTGCATTTCCTAGCAGAGGGTAAACTGGTTGTCGTGGACTAGTCTACAAGACCGTCCTTTTCCCCATTCTCCATTTTGGCCTCTGTACATAGCAGAATAAATATAACTCTTTGCTATGTACCTAGATTTTTTTAATTTAAGCGCAGCACTAGACTAGTGTTGATATTTCATCAATTTACAGTTGAGCTGGAAAGATGTAGCTGTAAATTCTATGCTAACAGTTTCTTCTCTTGTACTTCTCACTTGTGGAACTCCCTTCTGGCTCCATGCTTTCCAGTCAATTTTAATCTGCAAAAATTTAAATGCAATGTCAATTGCTATTTACTGTCCTCCTGATTACTCTCTTCTCTTTCTGCTGATCATTATTATTTCTGTTCCTAATTCTTCCACACTCTGTAACCCATTGTGTTCTAGTGGCATTACTGCCTTGTTTGGAGTGATTCTGATTTTAAAAAATAATTGTTTTAATAATGACATTTATTATTGTAATTGTTTTTGTTGGGTAAAAAACAGATATAGTTACCAAAATTACACAAAAATATCTTGAAATATAAATTCATTCAATAAAATCATCATTGGCTTCAACCATGTCCTCCAGATGACTTTGGAATCTCCTGCAACTCTTCTGGATGGTCTTTGGTGAATGCTGCCATAATCCTTGTCTTCAGTTCCTCTTTCATGTTACAAGGAGTTTTTTTGGTCTCTTGCTCAATAATAATCAAGTGGGTTACAGTCTAGAGAGTTAGGTGGCTATATGTAAGGGGTAATATGTTTGCAGAAATTAAATGACAACTATGAGTGGGTTCTCTTGCTTGTGTGGAGTAGTGCAGAATCCTGTTGCCAGACATAGTGTCATCCTCCTTGACCCAGGACCATACTACTTCCTCAAGGCACTTGATGTAGGCCTCCATGAATCTGAGGCCCTCTGGGAAGATGAATGGAGGCATAACATCACCATCACTAGTGATCACTCCAAACACATTTGTAATCACCATCAGACTCATCCAACTTTTTCCAAATCCTCAGCACTGTTCTCAGATTGACACCCAAACACACTGAAATGTTCATATTGGAGCTTTCACCATGAATGCCAAGCAGTACAGTATGCTGTTTCCACATTTCTGGCAGAGTGAATTGTGTCAGGGTACACTTTTTCTCACAGATGGTGCAATTGACAAAATCAAAAACAAACAATGCTTATACATGAAATTAAAAATATAAAATGGTGACAATTTACCCACACACCCTGTATATTTCTTATAAATATCTAGAAAACGTTTTTATAATTTCCTTTGTTAATTACAAATTTGTAATTTACTTTGTATAACATACATCAAGTGCCACAACCAAAAAATTTACTTGTCCACTGTTGCTACTAAATCTCATGCCATGAAGGCATTGAGTCCACAGAAGCCACCTTGTTCCTCCTGCTCTCATGGTTTTGGCAGAATGTCTGAACATCCTACAGCACCAGATTAATCTACTGGATGTCCTTTCAGCAGCTGCATGGTCTGCTGCACGGTTGTCGTAAATTTGCAGATGGCAGGTCAAACTGGTAGTTATGGTTTGTCTATGCTATAAAATATTAAATATTTTCAACTTCAACTCCTTGATTATTGATATTTCTATTCAAGTGGTGATCATGAATTTATCAAATATAAACCTCACCTGTTTAAAGGGGTCTCAAATAACTTAAGTAAACTAAGTGTATCACATATGCCAGATGCCAAATTATATATATATATATATATATATATATAAACAAACCCAGCTTAAGTGAAAAGTAAAAAAAAATATTGATAAATTGGAAGAGGTTATAATAAGTTTGAAATAGAATGATTCCATGGATTTTATTTGCTTTTTACATTCAAGTTATGTAATGTTTACAATGAAAGTATAATACTTATCATTGGAATTAACCCACTAATGCTTGTCATAAAATCTGTTATTAATTATAAAAATTAAACTTTGGTATTAATTATTGTGTTTTTTTAATCCAGTATTACTTATAGGTTTATAAAAATACAGTATAAACTTTAGGTTTTCTAACTTATTAATGCCCATGATTTCCAAAATGGAACAACTATAATTTTTTTTACTCCCTACTAAATCTAAGTTCTTGTTCCAAACAAAACCTAGTTAGTAGGAATAGCAAGTCATAATCGGTGCAAAATAACAAAATAAGACTCAACCACTATATAAAATTTTAAGAGAAAAACATTTATTACACAAGTACAAAAAAGGTACAAATACAAAATTTGCACAAAAATTTCCTTTTGTGCACCTATTAAGGCAGGATAACAATTTCTGATAAAAAAGATTACCATTGAAAAGTGGAAAAATATTATGATTTCCGTTTGGAGAAAAAGACAAGGATTTTAAAAATGATGAAAGAGAAAGCAATTTAGAAAGCAGAAAAAAACAAGGTGCAACCACCTTACAGAAAAAATGAAAACATCTACTTTTACTTGACCCATGAACATCTCTGGGGCATACAGTAACTTATGAAAAGTCCCTTTTAATTTCACACTGTGCATGGGAAAATTTTTAGAATTCTTTTTGTTCTTTGTTGTCCAACTGCAGGAGAATTTTCACTTGAACTGCAGCTGGCTTGTAACCTTCTGCCTTTTTTATGCTCTTTTCTTGATATCAATGCCCTCTGCTCCTTATGTTAATTTGCCTTGTCCCCTTGCTGTCAAAAATTCTTCTCCCTTTCATCCACTATTTATTTCGAAATGTTGGCTCACAGAAGACTCCATCCAAGTTTTCACAAAGGCATGAGACCCTGACTCTCATTGGCCACAAAATATGAAAAAACAATTTTCCATAAACTTGAAATGGATCCTTCACAATTTTGGCAGTTTTCAACTGATGATCCAAAAAAGATATACAAGTGTAACAATTTTTTCCACAAACTGCCTCGCCTTCATAAAAATACACTTGTACTAAAAAATTCAACAATGACAGTTAAACATTTATTCAAGGTTAACATTTTAAAAATAGTAAAAATAAAACTGTTATACACCAGGGATTAGTGGGTTAATGAAATAAGCTTTTTTATATTAATGTTCATAAGGCCCAAGAGCCACTCAAGGTAAAGCGTTACTGTGCAGTTCTGTAGGGATGTAAGAAAAGGTTACAAGTGCAGTTCATGAGGTTCTATAGGAAAGATAATGGTTAACCTTACATTTGAAGAGGTTAAGATTGTAGTGATCAAGAAAAAATCCTGCTGGGAATCAGTTCCATAAAGTAGCAGTTCTTGGGAAGATGTGCAAGTGGAACTTACTTCTTATTAATAAAATATGAAGGGAATGAGGATGATTCATCCTTGTGTATGTGGCATGGTGGGTCCTAGTTACAAAGGTCAAGGTTGGTGGGACCAAGGAATGTAGCTCATCAGAACACTTGCCATGGAAATAGTTATAGAGCAGTGAGAGGTTTGCAAAAGAATGTATATTAAAAAAGCAACCAAGACAATTAAACATTGTCTATGGGAAAAAGGGTTGAAAAGTGGAAAATAATTAATTCCCCGTAAGACTGCGTAGATGATTTTGAAACTGCATCAAGAGACAAGTGAGGATTGGGCAGCTCCAGCCCAGATATGGCAACCATACTCCATTTTTCAACTGACCTGGCCCTTGTAAAGATTGATTACAGCAGGTACTTACTGAAGTAGTACAATAACCCAACCATTTTTCCAACATTTTTAGCAATAGATCATATATATGAGTTCCACTTGAGGTCTGGAATGAGCTTGAGTTACAACAGACATTCAAGGCAAGGAGCTTCCTTGAGAGAACATCATGTTAAGTGAAAATTTCAGAGTCCGCTCAGTGATGGTGGAATGTTACTTGTTTGGTTTTGGCTGTATTGAATTTTATATACTGGTCCTTCCCATCACTGAGCCATTAGGGTTAGGTCAGAGGATAGATCAGCCATTAGATTCTGGTCATCCAGATTTTGGGAGTTGCACCTATAAACTGTTGTCATCTGCACAGAGATATTCACTAAAGATCAGAGTATGTTCTTAGGCAGATCATTAATATAGAGCAAAAAGTGGTTAAGACTGAGGAGAGAACCCTGAGGAATTCTGGCATTAATTTCATGGGCTTCCAATGACTAACCATTAACAATGACAATCAGGGACTGTTAGGAAGGATCCTTAAAAACAGGGCACACAATTGACACTTTCCATAGACTTGGGAAGCATCTCTTCTTCAGGCAGCATTTAAACAGTTTTGCCAGTATTGGAGATAAATCTTAAGAACAATCATTGTGATTGGTGACCTTCTTAGAGTCAAGTTATAGATATTACAAAGTTTGAGCTTTGTGATAAGGAGTGGGGTCAGTTATGGAGTGGTCCTTATTATTTAACATAGAATTAGAGGCAAACTTCATTACAAAGAATCTTGCACAATAAATACAAAAGTTGTTCTAAAAGGAGAAGATCTGCAGTCAAATTGGAAAAATGTTTTTAGAAAATACCTTTCATCAACAGACATCAATTTCAGTAATAAATTTGAAACTTGACATGCCAGAATTTTGAGAAATGTTAAATCCTTTTTGTTGTGCTTTGTATTCTTTTTTTCTCTCTTTTATAACTGAAAGATTCTCTGATGGGATAAAAAATAAATCCTCTAAAATAAGGAATAAGGATAAACAAACAACAGCACCATTGCAAAATATCTCTCCTTTTTATTTATTTTTTAATATTGTTTGTCACTGTTTTAACTTGCAGGAAAAAAAAGGAAGAAAAACTCAAAATAAACATTCATTGATTTTCTTTGAAGTTATTATGATTTTATGTACATTAAGTATCAAATAAAATGTTCTTTGAATAGGTTTTCAAAAGGGAAAAACATGGAGACATTTCTCGCAAAAGCAAATTCTTCTTTCTTGATACAGAAAAATGTCAATATTCCGCATACATTCACCGTAGCCTGAATTCTCTCTTTTATGTTGCCACAAATATATTTTTCAATTATATCAGTAATTTAATGATGAGGATGTACCACATTCGTACTCTAAAGTTTGTTATATTCTTGTTGATAGTCAAACTAAAAAAATGTAAGCCTTATAATTGAGAAAATATTTGTCTTGAGGAAGTATTTTTATTGAAACAATTTTAAACATTAGATAAAGTCAAAGAAATTGATTTTTGTTTGTGATATCTGTACATATTTATAAAAAAGTATATCAAGAAAGAATCATATGCAAATTAGTTAAATTTTCTTATTTATAATAGTTATTGATAATCAGGTATTTAGTACTAAATGGACACCTGTAGGATAAAAATTATTTCACTAATCTTAAATAAAATATTTATTTTTTCATGATCATAATAATCATAATGTCTAACTCAGAAATTTGTGGCTTCATTTGAATTTTCTATCACAGATTTATTCAAACATAGGTGCATCAACAAGGCCACAGCCTAATGACAAAAAGCATTTATTTTATAAAAACAAAATTATTTTTAAATATAATTTACCTTGTTAATGTACTTAATTCAGTGGTGAATGTTAATCACATGGATAGAACATTATACAGTAAAAATTTCAAATCAAAATTCATCTAATAGCTATATGTATTGGGCTACAGACTTATTGACCCACCTTCACAAGAGAATATAGAATTTGTGCAACTTGGGTAAAATGAATTTCTAAAGTGCAAATTTCACTGAAATATTTGTTATTCTTTTTATAATTTTTCAAGATCAATTCATTTAGTGTGATAATGATTATCAGTCTCATGACTATGTGTGGTTGTGGGGTTGCTGTACTGCTTAGCATTTGACCGCCACCTTCTATATGTCTCAGTTAAGTGCCAATGCTGGAGTCTCTGTGGAGGATCTTCCAGTCCATTCAGTGATATTGTCAAACCATTTTTCCTCTGTCTGCTTCTTCTTTTGCTTAAGAAAGCACCTTGTAGAATGTAGTGGAAGATTGTTGGCTCTTGTGATGAAACCATACCATTTCATCATCTTCTTGACAATGGTTATGAGTTCTTCCAATTGTGCTGTCCCTTGTCTGATGGTGTCTTATACTGAATCATTTGTGATGTGATCTACATAAGAGATAATACCTAGGATAGTTCTGTAGCATCTCATTTCTAATACATGCATTCTTCACTAGTGGAAAAGTAATAGATTTGCTGATGCAATTATATATGTATAAGAAGGGGAGAGGGGATATAAAAACATAAGTTTCAGTTATAATTATGCACCAACAGGAAATGATGACGATATTGGATCACTGAAATTTAAAATTTTTAAATTATTTTTTTTCAGATGTGTCTGGGCATGTCGTCTAACTAAATTCATTCAGTTTTCTAATGATTTTGTTTTTGTGTTTATCACTTTTATCATTAAGTATCTCACATTGTGATAAAAGAAGACCTACCAAGAAACATGAAATGTTGTAAGAACTTGGAAATTTACAATGGATGATCTAGTAATCAAAGCACTTTCTATACACTTTTCCCTTAGTGAATTGATTTCCCTTTTAATTAAAGCAGCATTTTTAAATTAAAATTATGGTCAGACTCATTATGGTAAGTGACTAATGCTTTGAGTGTGTTTTGTAAACAATCTATTTTATATTCATATAATATTTTTTTTAATTCCTTGAGGTTTTTCCTATGAATTACTTGTGGCAATTATTTCAGGTGATAGAATAAATTCCTCCATTTAGTCTTAGCTTATTATTATTTTGTTTTGTATTAAGTATCCTATTGTTTTGGAAGTAAGTTGTAACAAAGTTTATGTTAAGCTTAGTTAAATTCTTTTCAATTGTAATTGTGATAGAGTTGGTAGGTGGAATGGTTGATTTGCTGGAATGGTTCATTCTTTTGTTTTGAAATATTTGATGAGCCTTCTGTTTCATGTTGAATATGAAAGAATTAGGTTATTAGAGGAGTTTTAAAATATTTTCAGTGTACAGGGTGCAATGCATAAATTGTTGTTATTTGTTTTTGATTTTGTCAACTGCGCAGTATAGTAGGGTCAGTTAGGTGCCATCTGTGAGAAAAAGGGCACCTTGATGCAATTCACACCACCAGAAATTTGGAAACAGTAGCACTGGATCAAGAATGTGGCTACTGGAAGACCCTATATCTAGCAGCAGGACACTGCACCATGCCACACAAGCAGGAGAACCCAGTCATGGCTGTCAGACAATTTCTGAGACGATATCACTCCTTATATCTGGCCACCTAACTCTCCAAATGGCTACCCTCTTGATTATTATGTGTGAGACACAATTGAGTGAGAGACCAGCAAAACACCTTGTAATACCAAAGATGAACAGAAGTTAGCATTCACCAACTTAAACAAGGAGATTGTCCAGAAGAGTTGCACAAGATCCCAAAGTCATCTGGAGGCTGCGGTTGAAGCCAATGGTGATTTTACTGAATGAATTTACTTTTTAATATTTCAAGATATTTTTGTGTAATTTTGGTAAATATATCTGCTAAAATAAAATCTCATTGTTATTTTCATTTTTGCATAATTTAGCTGACAATTTATCAATCGCACACTGTATTTATCCACATCATGTAAATATTGAGGGCTTCAAATTCTGAGTGCTCTTAAATAGAATCCAGCAATTATTCCAGATTTTATTTTGTAGTTCTGGTGATAATAGAAATTTATGAGTTCATTTTTATTAGCTGATTTGTGATAAATACTAATAAACTAATAAAAATGACCTCATAAATATTCCAATACCTTCAGCATTTACTGTTGGTGCATAATTATAACTGATGCTTACATTTTTATATCTCCTCCTCCCCTTCCTACACATATATAATTCCATCAATAAAAATATTACTTTACACATTACATGGAATTTTTTCCATTTTGTCATTCATTTGCCTAAAATTGTTGTAATACATAGAAATTTATATATCATATTCTGCCATTCTTCATGAGAAATTTAGTTTTGTAAATTATATAGTTATAATTCATGAAAAATATGCAATATGACTATAATTTATGTTTCTTTGACACTTAGTATTCACCTTCAATACAGGTATAAGTAAATGCTAACTAGAGAGCAGGGGGTCAGTTAGTTTTCAGTGATGAAGTGAAGG
The DNA here is from genome assembly GCA_964036315.1 of Acanthosepion esculentum. Taxonomy (NCBI): domain Eukaryota; kingdom Metazoa; phylum Mollusca; class Cephalopoda; order Sepiida; family Sepiidae; genus Acanthosepion; species Acanthosepion esculentum. The sequence continues at coordinate 41,369,968 of OZ038502.1, read as the reverse complement.
TAAATGTTTAAAATATTTTGTAATTCATCCCATCCACACCACCTGTTAAGATGAATAACCAGAAGTACTCATTCATTTACATGAAATTGCTCTTCCAAGATATTTAACATTCTATCTTTCACAACAAACATCAAAGAAACTTCAGACTATTGTTCAGAAATAAAAAGCTTGTTTTTTACAATTTGTGGGCTGAAACAATTGATTGAGTTGGTGATGTATCTACTCCGAGGACGTTCTGCTGTCCAGATTTTCCCGGATTTCTTTCTATTGCAAAACTAGATGAAATATAAGGAAAAGTATAGAGAGAAAAGAAAAAGAAAAGGGGAGTGGTTATAAAATATGTTGTGTTTCTATGAGGATTATACTGAGAGTGAAGAAAATCATAAATGCAAGGCTGCTTGATCACTCAGTTCAGAAGACGCCTACTTTTATCCTCAACTAATGATCTAAAGTCATTTACTTCAAAAAGGATTATGGCTGATGATGTAGGTTTAATAAAAACAATAATAATAAGGCATCAGATGTTTAGACTGGGAATTAAAAGAAAGACTATAGTTCAGTAAAAGCATTCTCTTTTTAAAAAATATTGTTAAATTTGAAAATAGAAATAACTTTTGAATTTGAATTTGAAAGCATAACAAAAATTAAATGTGGCGGTTGGGTCTACCTTTTTTATCTACTGCAAATGTCTTTACAGAAAATAGATGAGAACTATTTAAAACAATCTAATGTTATTAAATCTAATTTTATTGTTACTGCAAAAATATTTAGTTATAAAAAAAGCTGAATTTTGATCTGAAATTCTTACTGTATAATTTTAAATTTATGAAATTAATATTCATCACTTAATCAAATGCATTAACAAAGAATGAGATTAAGAACATTTGTTGCATAAAATAAATGCTCTTTTAGGTGGATTTATAGATGTATATATACATACACCAATACAGAAACCTAATTAAAATGTATATTTACATATGGATATAAATTATCACTTTATTCTTATATATATGTAAGTTTTAAGGTATGCTATATTTATGGGTAAAAGTGCTCAATATCAGAGATAGATCATATGCATTATATAAAAGTGGACACTGAGGTCAACACTAAGTGGTGACAGTCTGTTTCACGCTTGAACGCAATCTTCAGGTCATTTTATATAAATGTTATTAAATCATTATATATATATTATACTATTAAATCAAAGTAATGAAATAGTTTTAAAATGTTGTCATAGAAGTAGGTTTAAACTTCTGTAATATTATTGATCTTACTTTATTTTTAAAAAGTTAGTGGGCCTCTTGTAACCTCTATGCCTTATTGAGGTGCCAGGCTATGTTATATCACCCCACTCCAGGGGGTCCACTATGCTACTTTTTCTTATTATTTATGCCATTTTCAAAACAAAAATAATAAACAGTAAAATCATGAAGAGAAAGTAAAACACCTAAAACCTCCTTGAAAATGGCTAAAGAAGTGGTTGAAAGTGCTTGAGACAATGGACATCATGGAAAATTTTTGTACTCCCACCAGAACAGAAAAAAAACTAAATAGAGAATTAATTAAATTTTCCTTATCTGCCATATTTAACGAAAGTTGTTTAAAAGAAAGGTTGCTTCCCAAATACATTAATATTATATATATATATATATATATATATATATATATATATATATATATATATATATATATACACACACACACACACAAAGTTTTTTCTTTTAAATATTTTATATTATATGAAAAAACAATTCCCACAAGAATAATATATCTCACTGCTTTATGATAGATATTACATTTGCATACATATTATATTTAATAAATGTAACAACTGTTATGAGACACCAGTAGTAATTTTAGTTACCAGGATAGTACAAGCATGTGTGAGTGATATGGTGGACAATATTAACATACACAAAGATAAGGGATTATTTTCATTTTTGTTAAGAGCACAGAAACTGAAAGATAAGAACACAGATTTCAAATATGCCCAATTCATAAGTAAACAGGTTTACACTTGCTACTGACAAATAAAAATAGTTCAAAGGGTAGAGTTGTTATTGTTGTTGTTGGTGGCATTGGTGGTGACTTTGTTACCAAAATAAATTGACTTAAATCTGTTTCAAGACTAAGAGAGTTTAGATGAGTTTTGAACAAATATACTTGCAAGAGTGAACACTTATACCATAAAAATAATTAGGCAGACTATTAGACATTGTACTAGGAAGTCCTGTGGTCATTTTTAGTATCAGATACTTCACCAACCTGTGATAGTTGAAAATTAATGGTTTTATCTATTAATTCTTTACATACCTCTTATTTTTAATTATAATATTTCAATCTTGATACATAATGGCTTTTTCAGTAGTCTGTTGCATTTTGAAATGTTGAACCTTGGTTCAAGGATGCATTCAAGTGTTACTCAATAAGGCTCAAACATTATTTTAATGAATTGCTCAAGTGCAGTGATTTTGGTACTCACTGAGTGTCATATCCTCAGTCATAAAATGAGGCTCAAATTCACTATTCAGTTATCATCAAGTGAGGATCAAACTTTTTGGTACTCACTGGGTGTCCTATTTTCAACCTTCATAAAATGCCGATCAAATTCACTACTCTGAGGAATTGCTCATGAGTGTAGCAAGTTTGGTGCTACACTCAGTCATCATGAAAATTTTAAAAGCAGAAGCTGCATAGAACTAGGGTCACATGAAAACATTTTATATATGAATGTATATCCTTTAATAAAATAGTCAAAATGATTGCTCATTTGTACTGGGTGTCTATCATATGTATTTACTCTCACTTCAACACTAATCTTTTGTTGAGCATTTTCTCTATGTTTAAGTATATTAGAGCTTAATAGTTACTGTTGTCTGCTGCCAAGTAATTGTTATGCACAGTGCAAGTAAAAGTGTCAATGATTGGTATTTGAAATCTTTCTTACCTGTAAATTATAGTAAAAATATCTTTGTCATCTCAATACGAGAGTTCATGATAATGTTTTCCCCAGTGCATTCCTGTGATGCTAAATTTTGGATTATAGATAAAGATCTCAACCTGCCGTCACCAATGTGTCTTTTCTTCTGTTCATCATTGAATAAAATTTTTGCAAATTTTACGCATTTTTAGACGTTAGAATCATTTATTTTCTCTTATTTTGGAAGCTTTAAAATTCTGTTGAACTTAAAATTTAATTTATATTTTAAATTCAGTCAAATTTATTCCTCTCGGTATGAAGAGGAAGTTTTATTTAGCCAACTCTTCAATTGTTGCCATAGACCCTGCCACTCCACTGGTAGTGGAGACAGATGCATCCAATTAAGCAATTGCTGCTTCTGTAAGACAATCTGGTTGCCCTGTTATTTTTTTTTCAAGGACCCTGTCATGATCTGAACAATGAAACCCAGCAAGCAAAAAAGATGAGCAATTACTGATCATAAATTTGTCACATTTATGTTCAACACCAGAACAATGAGCAAAATTAAAAATTATAAGATAGTGAGATGGAGAATTGAACTATTTTCTTAAGTGTACAGCCCAATAGACAATATACACTGTATTATCACCGTGATAGTGCCCACACTATTATGGCAGATTTGACACAAACACCCATACAGGATGAAGAGGTTGTATTCCTGAAAAGGGATGGCCTGGTCAGAAACCAGGGTGAAAAAATATGCTGTGTGCTATTGCAGAATTACAAAAAAGTATGAGGAATTTCGTAAGGGAAACAAGTTCCTCATGATACTGGAGGTGCTGGATGCAGTTTCTACAAAGACAATTTCCCTGCTGATGACCGACGTAAAAAGTCAGAATTTAATTGGTGTCAGCAGGGAAATGATGGGTGAGGCTCTAAAGAGTTTAAAAATTGGGGCCAAAGTATTGGCTAGGTGATTAAGGGCCATGTGGGACATCCTTTTGGCAACTGAGCAAGACGCCAAAGAGTGGGCCGGAAAGATTTTAACAACGAAGACACTTTGGCCCGAAACAAAGTATATGGGCACCCGAAGAACAAAAGTGACAGTTCATGGGGTGCCCGTAGACATTACAGAAGACAAGATAGGGGCCTTTTTTGCACAATATGGAAAAGTGGAGGAGGTATCATGAGTGACATTGTCATTCAAGTGAATTTAATGTGTAAGAGCTTTGCGGATATCCGCAACATTTTAACATGCAGGGAGAGAAGAATGCTGGTAGTAGTGTTGGCTGTGTGGGGCCTCGGGGCACATGGTAAAGGCATGCCCCAGGCAGAACATAATGCAACAACCTTGCTCAAAAACAATAGCAAGAGCAGCAGTGGAGGCAGAGTGTGGCAAGGCCCACAAAGTTGTCTGGAAGGAGGTGGTGACCAAGGGATGAAAGTCAACAAATGACTCCTGTCCCCCAGCAGGATGTCCTACCAAAAGAGCAATAACCACCCAAGGAGCAGCTGGAGGAGTAATTAGTGGAATGGCTTCAACAACAGAAGCCAGAGGAAAAACAGCTGTAACAAGAAAAACAAAAGAAAAGAAACAAGAAAAGCAGCAGAAGAAACAAAAACAGCAGCAACTCACAGTGCAATGGTCGGACGATGACATGGAGGTGGAGGAATTATCTCCCCCATGGTCCTCCTCCTTACTATAAAGTAGTAGGAAAGTAAACCTCGGGGGAACAGTGATAAAGACTGCAGGATTAAGATCAAGACAAGGAAAAGTTTTGTTAAAATTACCAAGTCTGATGAATCAGAATGTAGTAACATCAGAAAATATATTGAAGTACAAATATTTAATAAAAGCATATGGCTCCAGCTTGATTCAGGTTCAGACTTATCCATAATTAATTATCAAAAATGGAAAAAGTTAAGTTAGCCGACTTTGTTAAGAACGAACCAAACAGCTAAAGGAGTAACTGGCGACACTAATAAGTTTGTAATGGTACCAGAGGGTAGATGGACCACTACTATTTATACTATTGTACTTTCAACGTACAGGATTCAAGTAAACAACAAAATTCCAAATGTGAATCAACAAGTATATATATTGAAATAACATACAAGAACAAACATGCAATAACATTGTTTTCAATGTATAGATTAAGGGAAAGAAGTTGCTTCCCTTTAACTGTATTTTTGATTTGTAATTGATTGCCCAAAGAAAGTCCTCTTGAGAGAAAATGTTCAGGAATCAATATTAGAACAAAGAACTGTTTGTTAGAATAGATAACACAAGAATACAATTGATCAAAAAGTGTGTTGTGTTAGAGAAATTAGAGTTTTGATTGATTGAACTTGGCTAAGTACAGAGAGAAATGTAAGTTTATATTACAAAATTCTGTGTCTGTGTGTGCGTTTGAAAAGCAAGGTCGTAGGTTTGTGTAGACAGGCGAATTTTACTGGACCTTACTGGCGACTTGTGAAAAAGTCGCCTTTTTAAGGAAAAAGATAGGCTCCCAGGAAAATCGCGGAAAAAGTTTATTTGGCATTAAAAACATGTGATTGGTTAAAAATTAACTAATCACTAAATTCGTACAAACAAAACAAGCAAGCAAGTTCAAAATCGAAAAATTCAAAGCAACGACTGCAATGTCTAAATTGTCCTATAGAAAGGTAGTATTGATTTATTAGTCAATCGCAGACGAATAAAATGTGGGCGTGGTAAAACATAAGCAGCTGCTACAAGTTTATGGGTGAACTTATAACGAACATGTCATTCAAAGGTAAAACATTAAAACTTAAGGCGTATATTATGAAGAATATGGGTAATCTGTTCAGAAGTGATCGGTTATAACAGTTTCATCTTTGGGACATACCTATTAACTCATGTCAAAAAGTGGAAAATGTGACTGACGAAGAAGAAAAGATCAAAGGTGAACTTTAAAAAAATTCACAACGTTTTCAGTGGAGGATTAGGAAAATGCACAAAAATGTCTGCTAAGTTTGAGTTAAAGCCAGGCGTAAACCCAGTTTTTAAGAAAAAATGTAACGTTCCATTTGCCTCGTTAAATCAAATTGACGAAGAATTGAATCGACTTGAGGAAATGGGAGTTCTGGCAAAGGTTGAATATAGCGAATGGGCATCTCCCACAGTTTATATTTCTAAAAAGAGCAAAGAAATTCGTGTATGTGCTGACTTCTCTACGGGGCTGAACAGCGCCCTAAAGGATCACCATTATCCCCTTCCAAGTCCAGAGGAGATATTCGCTAAGCTCAGTGGAGGAAAATCTTTCTCTAAGATTAACTTAAGCGATGCTTATCTACAAATACCCGTGGATGAGGAATGCTCAAAGCTCCTTTTCATAAACACCCACAAGGGTTTATACAAATTTTTAAGACTTCCGTTCAGGGTTAAGGTCGCTTCTTCCATTTTTCAACAGGTCATGGACACGATGTTAAATGGTCTGGATTTTGCAGTGGCCTATCTTGATGACATCCTAATGAAAAGTGAGAGCATCGAGGAACACAAATCGCACATTTGGCAGGTGTTCAGGATTATGGATTCAAACTAAAGGAAGTGAAGTGTGAGTTTTTCCTAGAGAGAATCAAGTACTTGGGGCAAATAACTGATAAAGACGGAAGACATCCCGACCCAGATAGGGCATTGGCAATAAAGAATATGCCAGCACCAGAAAATGTGTTGGCTCTTCAATGTTTTTTATGTCTTGCCAATTATTATAATGTTTTTGTTCCAAGAATGCACAGTTTGAGAACTCCACTTACTGACTTATTGAGAAAAGATAAAGAGTGGGAATGGACAACCAAATACCACGAAGCATTTGAGAAAATAAAGGAGGTCCTTACATCAGATCTGTTCCTGACTCACTACGATCCAAACCATGACATCATTGTAGCCAGCGATGCTAGCTCTTATGGTATTGGGGTCTGCATTTTACATAAGCTAAAGGATGGATCGGTAAAACCAATCTCCCATGCATCTAGGACGCTATTACCAGCTGAAAGGGGTTACTCGCAAATAGAAAAGGAAGCCTTAGGAATCATTTTTGCGGTAACTAAATTCCATAGATTTATTCATGGAAGGCACTTTGTCTTACAGACAGACCATCATCCACTCCTTACTATCTTTGGATCAAAAAAGGGTCTGCCAACGCATACGGCTAATAGACTCCAAGGATGGAGAATCATTCTCCTCAATTACAATTACAAAATGGAGTTTCTCCCATCTACTAAAATCCGTCATGCAGACGGGTTATCGAGATTGATACCTAAATATTCTGAACCCCTGGAAGACACAGTCATTGCTGCCATAAGAACAGAGGTCGACATAAAAAGAACCTTGTGCAATACTGTCAGTGAGCTTCCAATTGCAATCAACGAAATAATAGACAAAGTGTCCGTGGATGACTTTATAATGGAAATAAAGGACAAATTGAAAAGCAAAGACCAGAGTATTTCAGAAGTCTACTCACTCTGTAACGACATATTAATGTACAGAGACAGAGTAGTAATCCCATCTACACTTCAGAATAGAACACTAAAGGAATTCCATATTGGCCATCCAGGAACTTCAAGGATGAAGAGTCTGATGAGGAGTTATGTTTACTGGACCAACATGAACAAGGATATTGAAAACACGGTAAGATCGTGCAAAGGATGTGCTTTGGCTGCTAAAGCACCCCCGATAAAATTCAATCCCTGGCCTAAAACCGACTGTCTGTAGTCGCGGATACATATTGATTTTGCTGGACTTCTTGATGGTTTTCAATACCTTGTAGTAGTTGACAGTCATTCCAAGTGGCCAGAGGTATTGAAATGCAAGAAGCTGAATGTGGAAGTGACAGTCAAATTTTTACACAAGCTATTTGCCCATTTCGGAGTCATTGACTGTATTGTAACAGACAATGGCACACAATTTACATTGTGTGAATTTAAGGAGTTTTGTCAGTCATTCCTGATTGAACATGTTATCACGGCACCATATCACCCAAGAAGTAATGGACAGGCAGAGCGTTTTGTAGATACTTTTAAGAGAGCGCTGAGGAAGGTGAGAGGTACTCCTACTGATACGGCTATACAACAGTTTTTGAAGGTCTATCGGGTAACTCCTAATAGTAGTGCTCCATCTGCCAAGACGCCAGTGGAGGTCATGCCAGGAAAATAAAGTCAGTATTTGACAAATTCCTTCTGAATGAAACAAAAGCAGGTAGTAAGAATAAAGTGTTTAAAAGGTGCTTTAAGATTGGTGAAAAGGTTTATTTTCATGTATTTGGGAATAACAAAGCTCACTGGGAGATAGGTATAATAGACAAACAAATTGGGAACATGATGTACATGGTTCTGTAAATGCTGGTTGTGTTGAAAAGATTGATGTGGCTGCGTGTTGAATAGCATTTAACAATTATACATTTTTGAATTAAGGAAAAACAATGGAAAACCGATTTTTGTTTCAACGATAAAATATATATTAAAATCAACAAATACAAAACATTTTTTGTAATGTGTGAAACAATAAGAAAGAAAAGTAGTTTCCCTTTATCTGTTAGCTGAAAGATTAAATGTAATAAAACAAGTTTTCTGAATAAGAATGTTCAATGTTCTGTATTAGATAGGATGATGTTTTCAGAAGAACATGTAGTGATTCAGTTGTGGGTTATATATAACTAACAGAGCTGTTGCAACTTGGCTTGTTATATAGAACTGATGGTGAATGATATTTAAGTTCTGTGTGTGTGTGCAGTGAGTAGAATGAATAGTCTGTGTAGACGCGTGTGAGTTGCTGAGTTCTACTGAGTTCTGCTTCTACTGTCTATTTTTGTAAAGAATCCTGGTTTATATTACTATCGGTAGGCTCCCAGGACAACGGCAGGAGAAATTTCGAGAGAACACAAAAAATATCTGATTGGATGAAAAATTACCCAATCGGTGATTTTATAACAAAAGCATGTTTGTGAATTAACAGTAGGAAAAATTCAGTGTGGTGAATGCGATCAGTAAATTGTCCTGTGATAGTTAGTATTTATTATTTGACCAATCACAGTTGAGAAAAATGTAAGCGTGGCAAACATAGTAGTAATCACTACAGTTCAGGGACCGAAGTTTGTACATAAACGTCATGTTAACCAAATCAGAAGAAGGTATGAAAGCAGAATCGACGGGGATCCCATAGAAGACGACACCATGGACGTCATCTTTGACACATTCGAGGTTCCAATACCGTAATCGGTACCAGAGCTCAGAAGGCCGAAAAGAAAAAGGAAGTTCACGGAACCTTTAGAAGTTAACCCAAAAATGAAAAGATATTGAATATCTTTCATTTCATACCATGACTACAGAAAAGAAAAAGAATGAGAAAAAACAACCCTTCTCCTCACGTATAAACTTTTTGATTACCAGAAAAACACAATATTCATTGGATTTACCATTCAATTTTTTTCCATTATTTTGGTATAATGAATAGATACTACTCTTAACATGTGAAATGTGTGTCGAAATCTAAAAAAAAAAGAGAAAAAAAAATTGTGTCGTAATTCCTACATATAGCTTTTTTCAAAGTGGTTGTTGCTGATTTTTTTTCTTTTATTTTTTTGCATAAAGTATTGTGTGGTAATAAAAAAAAACATGAGTCAGGCTGAAAAGTGTGTGTGTGTGTGTGTGGGGGGGGTTGTGATATAGACTGAACGCTTGTCAACCGATACACACTTCCAAGTCGTGTCACACACTTCTGTTGTATTTACTGTTCAATACACTATTTACCTGTAACCTCTTATTTTGTTATTTCTTAAGCATTACTTGGTCACAACAATCATTTATTTTTACCCTGCCTGCTACATTAGGGAGTGTAGCCAATCTTATTATTTTGAGGGCTGGTCAGGTCCTACTAACATCTGTTTTGTTTTAGTTTGTTTTGTTACAATCTTTAGTTAGTTTTCTGTGTTCATTCCCTCCCATTCATTTCACGATTCATGAAATTTTCATATATTTTGTAATTAAACATTTTGGAATTTTTATATCATGCGGTGATTTTGTAGGTTCCCTCTGTTAATATGTGGTGCTGTGGTATATGTAGGATTGAATGGCGATGGATGAGTTCTTGTGATAAATGGATCAATCATATTGGATTAATGGGTCGTGATCATGATTAACTAGAACTAGGATAGTTAGCGAAGACCAGCCTCTCCTCACTTCCCCTTCCGCCATGTGCCACAATTATTGTATAAAGACAATAATAAATATATTGTTCAAAGGCGTTACTATTATTGTATCTGTGATTTACAAAGTCTCTCCTACAAACAGGCATTACAAAAGTGATGATGAGTATTCATTGAACTTACATGAGAAAAATAATAAAATATACGTATCTTACATGTTGTAATAGGATATTCAGTAATATTTACCACTTCACCAAAGAGACGTCATATTTGCAGGACTACAGAGAAATAACCAGGTGAAGTTATTCAAAAATTAATCTACAAAATATTCAGCAGAGTACAGCAAAATGGAAGAACTTAAAGCTATCATGATTTAAAATGTTGGCATTACAAAAGCAACAAGAACAGTTGCAACAACAAAAATTACAGCAAGAACAGCAATTACAACAACAGAAGTTTTTTGAATTATTACTAAAACTACAGAAAAAAAGACTTCTCGATTCATTCACTCTAGTTGCTGTTGCTAATTCAATCAGCGAATTTGTATACAATCCAGACGAAGGGATAACTTTTCCAGCTTATTATAGAAAATATGAAGGGATCTTCAAAAGGGATTTTTCATATTGGAATGATGAAAAGAAAGTTTATTATTAAGGAAATTGTCTCCTGCTAAACATGAAAAATATGTGAATTATATTTTGCTAAAAAAACCAGGTAAGATAAATTTTGATGAAACTGTTGTAATATTATCAAACATTTTTGGTGATAGGAGCTCATTATTTAATACATGATGGCAATGTCATAATTTAGTAAAGTGCAATGATGAAGATTTTGTCACTTATGCAGGAGTCGTGAACCAAGAATGTGAGAAGTTCAAGTTAAACGAATTAACTCCAGATTTATTTAAATGCTTAATATTTATACAGGGTTTAACTTCTAATAAGGAAACGGAAATAAGATCCAGGATACTTGCTAAATTAGAAATGGATCCCAAATTAGCTCTCCATAAAATAGTGGAACAGTGTCAATGTATTGTAAATCTAAAACTTGATACCACAAGGATTGAGGAAAGATACATTTCACAAGTATATAGCGTCCAACCATCTATGAGAAAAGACTGTAAATGTTTCTCAACTCCTAACAGAACAGTAAGAAAAAGATGATAAACACCCTTCAATATGTAATACTTGCCATAGTTGTGGAGGTAAGCATTTCAAAAGTAATTGTTTTTTCAAGAACAAAAAAATGTTATGAATGTGGGAGGGTAGGACACAAAAGTACTTGTTGCAGATACAAAAAAAAATGGAAGAAAAATAAAATGTATGTGAACATGATAGATACATGGAGTAAAGATAAGAAGCAAAAAAGGAAAATTAACAAGACTTTGAATGTGTTTTTAACTGAGTTAGAAACATCTCAAAAGAGGAAATTTGTTTTTGTGGAAATTAATAATGTAAAAATAAAATTAGAAATGGATACAGGATCTGATATCACTATCTGAAATAGACAGACATGGAGAAAAATGGGTAAATCCAGTTTATTGATTTCTAATAAAGTTGTGCATGAATTAAAAGAGAACGTAACACCGACATTTAAGCCAAAAAGGAATGTACCTTTTGCAGCTTTAGAACCAATTAATAAGGAAGTAGACAGACTAGAAAAATTAGGTGTGATCTCAAAAATAGATTATTCCAAATGGGCATCACCAACAGTTTACATTAAAAAAAGAAATAATAAAATCTGCGTATGTGCTGATATGGTGGTAAATTTTTTTCTAAATTGGACCTGTCAGGCACTTACCTACAAGTACTAATAGACAAAGAATGCTCAAAACTATTAATAGTTAACATTCATAGAGGATTATACAAATTTAACTGACTTCCTTTTGGTATAAAGGTAGCACCAAGCATATTCCAACAGATTATGGATACCATGCTTGCTGGTTTGGGTTGTTCACAAGCATATTTAGATGATGTACTTATTAAAAGTAAGACCCAAAAGCAACATACGGAAGATGTAAAAAAGTTTTTTGGGAGAATTAAAGAATATGGTTTTAGGATCAGCAAAGGAAAATGCAAATTGTTTATGATAAGACTTAAATATCTAGGACAAATTATCGATGGAAATGGTATATGACTGGATCCTTCAAAGGCGAGTACAATAAAAGACATGTCTGCTCTAACAAATGTAAGAAAGTTACAAGCATTTTTGGAATTTGCTAATTATCATATATATATATATATATATATATATATATATATATATATATATATATATACCAAATATGCACAAATTAAGAGCACAGTTGAATAACTTGCTAAAGGAAGATGTGAAATGGAATTGGTCAGATAAATATCAAAGTGCTTTCAAGGAGGTCAAGAAATTCTTAACATCGGATTTGTCACTAGGTCATTTTGACCCTAAATTAAAGATTGTGGCTGCATCAGATGCCAGGGATTTGGGTATTGGAGTGGTGATATTACACAAATATGAGGACAGAAAAACTAAACCAATAGGTCGTGCTTCAAGGTCATTAATTGCAGCTGATAAAAACTACCACCAGATAGAAAAGGAAGCATTGGCCATCATCTTTGCTATGAAAAAGTTTCATAAATTCATACATGGTAGAGAATTCATACTACAGACAGACCATCGTCCATTATTGTCCATATATGGATAAAAAAAAGGGTGTTCCCACACATACAGCAAATAGACTGCAGTGCTGCGGAACTATGCTACTGAACTATAATTATAAAATGGAGTTTCTGCCATCCAAAAAATTAAGTCATGCAGACAGATTATCTAGAGGAATACCAAAATTCTGCAAACCACTTGAGGACACAGTACTTGTGGTGATAAGGGCTGAAAATGAAATTAATAATTTATTATACAAAACTGTAAGAAAACTGAGCATAACATTGGAGGAAATAAGAATTAAGTTTATAATAAAAATAAAGACACAATTAAGTTTTAAATGAAAAATATTACTGGAAATAATGTACAGTATTTACATTAGTCGGACTATTGTCCTCATCTTTGTCGCCATATTTGTCACAACGTTTCGGCCGTTGTACGCCCCGGCCTTCTTCAGGTGGTTGGAATTTCGAACTGAACCCTTTATTTCGATCACTGGGGTAGACTGTTCTAGTTCCACGTGCCATGTTTGATGGATGTCAGTTATCAGTTATCTCCTGCTAATTTTCCCTCTGAAAGTTCTCCACTGCCTTAACCGGGTATCTTTTGGGTCTGTCACTGGATCTAACCAACACCTTTATCCACTGTGCCATGAGGAGCGTACAACGGCCGAAACGTTGTGACAAATATGGCGACAAAGATGAGGACAATAGTCCGACTAATGTAAATACTGTACATAATACCTCATCTCAGAAATATAGACAGACTCTGGAAATAATGCATTTTCATTATGTAATAATGTACCTATGTACACAGAAAGAATTGTGATACCAGCATTGTTGCAAAAATGTATGCTAAAAGAATTTCACATAGGACATCCAGGAATTTCTAGAATGAAATTCTTAATGAGGTGTTATACTTATTGGCCAAAAATGGATCAAGATATCAAAAATTTAGTGAAATCATGCAGAGGTTGTGCTCTGGCAGCAAGATTACTACCTATCTAAATTCAACTTTGGCCAAATCCATATGCCATGTTCCAGAATACATATAGATTTCGCAGGACTGTTAAATGAAGCATACTAGTGGTAGTTGATAGTTACACTAAATGACCAGGAATATTAAAATGTAGAAGATCAACTACTGCGGTAATGATAAATTACGTACACGTGATTTTTGCAAGTTTGGTGTTCCTGACTCTAGAAAGAAATGGCAACCTACTGCAGGAAAAATCTGCCTCGTCAGTCATGTATCGAAAGATACATGATCGCATAAGTGTGTATCATGCATGGCACATAACTGTGTGGTTCATCTTTTAAAAGATAATTTGTGACAGACATTAAATAATTTTGTCATTTAACATAAAAATATAGGAAAATATTATTAGAGTAGCAACATTTGATGACCTTTGCACTTTTCCCTTTGAATATAAAAATAAAGAAAAGGTTTAAAATGTAAAAAATGCTCAAATTTGACATATAATCAGAAAGATCATGTGTGACATAGAGAGTCTGTGAAACACACACACACACACACACACACACATTTATTTTAGTGAAATTGGAGTAGAGTTGAATAGCGAAATTAAATCAGAGCATTTTGTTTACTAATAGGGAAATCTGATCTAGGGCAGAAGTTGTACTCATTGAATCTGGGTCATCAGAAGACAATGGAAAAATGGTCGAAATAATTTTTATCGATTAAAAATTGAAATAGAGCTGAGTAAGCGAGAAGGAACTTTGGAATTCACATGATTTTGGTTGAAGCAGCCAGAACCCTGTGATAATCACGTGCGAAATAGTAGGGCCGAGGGTCAGTTATAACCAGCCAGATTTATCTAAATAAATGTGTAGTTATTGCTGAAAAAGTTAGACTGGAGAAAATTCTTAAAGAGAGAAGAGAGAATTGGCCCGGGCAAGTGTTGGGAGGAGGAACGTCACTTTATATACTTTATAACTTTAAGCCCCGCACAGAAATCTTTATCCCTCCATCGCAAGAGTCATATATCGTTCTGAGATGATTTAACAAGTTAACCACAAACACTCTCTCTCTCTGTCTAGAGTCCAGTGTATGAGATTTTACATTAAATACTTTTCTTTTCTGTAACCTGTTTCTTTTCTCTACTATTCTTTTCTGCTATATAAAAGACATTAACAATTCAACCATTGAATCGTTGTTTGTCTGGCTTTTTGCAGATATTAATTTTTTTTTTTTTGCTGCATTCTAAATTTCTTAGCGCAGACTCCCCAGCCGTGTCTACATCTTCAGTCGACCGTGAATGGACGGACATCACTTCTGCTTTCTGGATCAAACAAATAACAACATGGGCAGGAAGCAAGATTAAACCAGTGGACTGGTTGAATAATCTACGGATGCTCAGGGGACCTATGGCCACTCCCTTAAGTTCTGTTAGGACCAAGTAGACACCTCAACCCAGAGAGTAAGACGCCGGAAGTTGAGGGGCTGGGGCGAAAGTGTTAGACATTTAATCAAGAGATGTCAAAGTGAATTGTGAGTCAGGTAGTTGATATTATTATAAATAAGAGATATCGAAGAGAGAGGTGGGTCAGGTACTTGATATTGTTACAACCAAGATATATCAATGAGAAAGGTGGGCAGGTAGTTGATATCAGTACCATGAAGAGATGCTTGTGATCTTCAGTCTAATGCTGTAACCCTGTGTTCCAATTTTATTATGGTTTTTCTTCTCTTAGAGAGAAAACTTACCATTAAACACCTCTGAGTTATCCTCTTAATTACAAGGAAAAGATTAAAGTTTCCTCTGTATTACTTTAAATTTCTTGGTGTTGATAAACTGAGAAATACCTCTCTTCTAGTTCACAATAGAAGCTGAACGACGAACTTTAAATGAATTATTCACAGATTCACTTTACTGACAAATCTCTTCTTGTACTTTCGAAGAGGAAGTTATTAGTTTAGTTTATGGCAATTAACTTAGGCTATGTTGTTTTGCAGTCGATACGGCAAAGCTTTTGGCATATAGTCAAATTATTGCTTGGTTTATTATTGCTGTCTATTGATTATTTGATAACAGCAGTTATTTCTTAAGCTAAATAAGCATCCATTTTTGTTACATTTCATATGGTTTTGTGTTATCAGCATTGTCATAAAAGAAATGAGCAAAGAGAAAATATACTACAAGAAAAAAGATCCAATATTTGTTAGTTTTTACCTAAAATTCTTGTTAGTTTTGAAAACATTGCAATAAAAATGGTTTATAAAATGACTGCATTAAAATTGATTAAATGCTAGAAATATATTACATATATTTCTTTATTGAAATTAATTTTATTATTTGGTGAAAATTATTTTCTATGGAACAGTTAAAAATAATCTAATAAAACAAATAACAAAAGTCATTCTGATAATTATGTAGACAGTCACAATGTTAATGCAATGAAAAATAAAATCACTTTGGTAATAATTTACTATAATGCTGTTGTCATTTCAACTTTGCTATATTGCTGAGAAACCTGGACTCTATATAGTTGAAAATTAGAAAGTTTTCACCAACAAAAGCTTTGTTCAATCTGAAACATAAAATGGAAATACTATGTAACCAACTCCTAAGTCCTGGAAAGAGTCATCAGTTAAACACTGATCAGGACATGTTGCAAGAATGGAAAAGTCAAGGTTTCCACACCAACTCTTATTCAGTGAGTTCACTTCACGGAAAAGACCATGGGGTTTCCCTCTTTGAAGATACAAGTACCAACTCTATCAACACTGAAAGCCACTGAATTTGAGCCTAAATCATTTGAAACACAAGCCTGAGACCATACCAACTGGCAGTGTTCCATCATCTTCAGAACCAAAACCTTTGAAGCCACCAAAAGAGAAAGGCCCAACAAAATCAATCTTGTCCTCTACGAACATTACCAGGCAGTCAATACCATTGGCTCTTTCATGTAAGAATTGGTTTACTTAGTCATCAACACCATCATCATCAAATTCATAAATTGTTTTTATATGCTTAAAAAAAACCTTTTTCTCCTGGGTGGAATTTTCTTTATGCACGACTGTGTTATTTGCTTACTAATACTGATCTGATTTTTCTGCTGAACCTCACTTCTGCGGGTGATAATGCCGATGACGTAGCATTATTTGGCGTAATTCGATATACCTGTAAAAATTGTTGTAACGCTTTTTTCGTAGGCACATCATATGCTTTCCTTAACGCTCTTTTGAGTGTATCAACAAATCTCTCCGCTTGCCCATTTGATCTTGGGTGATATGGCGGGGATTTGATATGTTTGATTTGAAAAATTTTGCAAAACTCTTGGAAGTCCGCTGATGTGAATTGCGTTCCATTAGCTGTGACTAGACAATCCACTACTCCGAACCGAGCAAACAGCTCGTGGAGGCAATTTATGGTAGTTTCCGAAGTAGGATTTTTGCAACGAAACACCTCTGGCCATTTACTATAACTATCCACTATGATCAAATAGTATAAACCATCTATTGGACCTGCTTAATCTGCGTGTATTCTTGACCACGGACGATCTGTCTCTGGCCATGGCTTATGGATGATTGGCGGTGCTTTGGCTGCTAAGGAACAACCCTTGCATTTATCCACCATCTGTGTAATGTCCTGGTCCATGTTTTGCCAATATACATAGCTTCGCATCAGCGATTTCATTCTATTTTTTCCTGGATGGCCCTTGTGGAAATCCTTTAGGATTCGCTTTTGTAGTGTTTTGGGAATGACTACCCTTTCGTTATAAAGTAGCACATTATCGCATAAAAAAAGCTGTCTGATATTTGCTTATTTTTTTTGTTGCTATTTTTGCTTTTGTTTCTTTTATGGATTCATCATTTATTGCTTCATTTTTTATCTCTTGTAGTGTGACGGGGAGGTTTCGAACTGTACAACATAGTACTGTCCTGATATCTTCTTCGTGTCATAGGGCTGCGATTACAGAATCTTCCAATGGCTCTGTTTTCGTTGGTATAAGTCTCGACAGACTATCCGCATGCCCGATTTTTTTCGTTGGTAGATACTCCAATCTGAAATTGTAGTTCAGTAGAATTGTACCCCGTCTTAACAACCTATTGGCAGTGTAAACCGGTAGACCTTTTTCGAACCAAATATTGTTAATAACGGTTTGTGATCCGTCTGTAGAGTAAACATCTACCATAGATGTACCTATGAAATCTTGTGACTGCAAAAATAATTCCCAGTGCTTCTTTCTCTATTTGTGAATATTTTTTCTCTGCTTGTAGTGGGGGTTCTAGAAGCATGCGCGATGGGTTTTATTGTCCCATCTGACATTTTATGCAGTATACACGCCCTGACTCCATAGGCGTCACTTGCTACAATTATTTCTAATTTAGTATCGTAGTGTGCCAAAAATAAATCCGAAGTTAACGTCTTAATTATTTTGTTAAACGTTTTCTGGCATTCATCTGTCCACTCCCAAACTTTTTTTCTTCAGCAGTTCGTTCAGTGGTGCGCAAAGTTTATGCATGTGAGGAATGAATTCCTGGTAGTAATTCACTAAGCTTAGAAAACTTTGTAATTCTGTTATGTTCTTTGGAACATTTTTTTTTATTGCCATTGCCCTTTCAGGGTCTGGTCATCTTCCTTCTTGATCGATGATATGGCCCAGGTATTTTATTTCCTTCATAAAAAAATCGCACTTGTTTTCTTTTATCTAGAACCCATAGCTTTGTATTCTCCTGAACACTTCTTGTACGTGTTCCCAGTGTTGTTCAACACTTTCGCTATTTATCAATACGTCATCCAGGTATGCAATCGTGTACTCTAGTCTGGCGAGCATAGTATCCATTGTCTGTTGGAATATAGCCGGCGCGACCTTAATCTCAAATGGTAATCTTTGGTATTTGTATAATCCTTTGTGTGTGTTTATGCACAGTAATTTTGAACTTTCCTTATCGACTGGAATTTGTAGGCACGCTTCACTTAAATCTATTTTTGAGAAAAATTTTCCGCCGTTTAATTTTGTGAATACTTCTTCTGGACTGGGTAGAGGATACTGGTAGTCTTTTATCGCTACGTTCAAACCCGTTGAGAAATCGGTGCATACTCGAATCTCCCCCGATTTCTTTTTGACGTAAACCGTAGGTGCGGCCCATTGACTCTATTCTACTTTTGTCAATATGCCAGTGTTTTCAAGTCTAGCCAATTCTTGATCTATTTTTTATATTGAAGCAAACGGTATGCTCCTTTTTTTCTTGAAGATAGGCTGAACGTTTTCTTTTATTTCTATTTGCTGCCATTTTCTTACATCTTCCGAGACCTGCTGAAAATACTTCGGGGAAACTCTCTTTTAGTTTCTCTTTTAATTTATCTACCTCGGTCGTTAAACTTTTTACATTTTGGCAGTACGTACTTATTGGTAAATCCCAAAGTTCTAATTTTTACATCCAGTCCGTTCCGAATAAGTTTTCTGTATTTCTTAACACATACATTTTAAATTTTTTGGTAATTCCATTAAATGTCACATTTGTAATCACTTCACCCTCAAATTTTATTTTTCTCCCAGTTACCGATTTAGCATTTTTTATCGGTTCTTAACATGGTAGGTTTGTTCAGTTTTCTCCATGTTTGTACGTTAATAATAGTTAAGTCCGAGCCGGAATCCAACTGTAGTCTGACTTTTCTGTTTTGCATTTCTACTTGCATGTATTTTTTATTATGTTAGTCTCACCCGCTTGGTCAGTCCTCATGATTCTTATTCTGCTTTTGCTTTCTCTTCTAGTCCAACAATGAGAACTTTTATGTCCTACTTTTTTGCATGATAGGCAAGTTTTAAAACGGTATGGACAGTCTTTATACCAATGCCAAGTCCCACAGCGATAGCATGGACTGGGTGGTAGTTTTTTCTGATATTGACTTTTTGAAGTAGAAAAATTTGTTTTACCTGTTTTTGAGGAGGGAAAATTGGTTTGGTTTGTTTCTGAGAAGGGAAAGTTGGTTTGTCTTCGTACTTTACGTATGTGCGTGATGCCAGCTTCTTCTATATCTTTTGAGTCTTTCTTTACACTTATGCATCTCTGACAGTCTTCGGCAAGTTTTTGAAATGTCAAATCTTGTTCACTCTCCAATTTTGTAAGGATTCTGCGTCTAATTTCCGCGTCTTTGGTTGAAACCAGGCCTTGGACGTATATTAAACATTTGAAATTGTCCGGGCTGAGTTCTGATAACTTAAAGTCATCACAATATTTGTTTACAATGGAAGCGAATGTTATGTAATCTTCGTTGTCCTTTTTTGTTAGGTTCAGACATTTTCATCTTTTGTGGAATAGTGAGGTATTAGGGCTGAAGAGTTCTGTTAACAGTTTTATGGCTTCTTTGAAAGTTAACTCATTTGTTTTCCTTGGTAGGATGTAATCTACGAATTTGTTATATTCGCATGTGCCTAATTTTCTTAGTAATAGATGTACTTTTCTTGCGTCTGACCAATTTCTGCAGTCAAATTCATATAGATCTTCGTACCTTCGGAAGTAAGTTGCAAAGGTTTTGTCTTCGTCGGGTGCATACGTGAAATCTTCGATAGTGCTCCAAATAGCGTCTTGTAAGAGAACTGTTTCATTTTCCGGATTTTGCCCTTTATTTGACATTACAAGTAGCAATAATTCTTGTAATTCAAGATGTTTCTGTTCATTTTTTTGTTGCTGTTCAAATTGGATTTTCATAAGTTCCACAATGGTTGACTTGAAATCTTCCATGTTAATGTAATTTTGTGTAAGTATTTTCCCTTAGTGTAGCCTGATATTCTGGAACCTGTGTACGCCAAAAAAAAAAAAAATTCCTTTGTTGCAACAGTAGAATTGATGTCCAAAAAGAAAATTTTCTTTTTTTTTATATGTTCGCGTAGAACTTGTTTTTTTTTTGTTTTTTTAGAAATATCCACGTAGAACTTGTTTCTTACAGTTTACTTGTCGACACTGTTATGTGCAATGGATAGCAAAAAGTTTTGTCCTTCGCGTAGAGAGTTCGTTTTTTTTTTGTTTCCTTGTCGCCACTTGTTATGGTCCAAGTTCCTTGTACCACGGTGATGGTCCAAGGTTAGAACCAATGAAGAAATAACTCGAACACAGGTATGGAATAACAAAGATATATTACAACAGAAATATAATACAAAGAAGTAAAGTATTAGTAATGACTATCAGATTTGGTTAGAGTGAAGTATGTTGTCTTGACCAGTATCACTATTCCAATGTTCTTACAATTATCTGTCATCCCTCTTCAGAGGCGCAGTATTTCTAATGTCCGGAATAGTCCATTATTATTATTATTATGGGTAAGTTCCCATAACAATAGTGAACCAACTTTCTTAGCAGCTGATGTAGCAATAGATTCAATATAGTCTTTCCATTTCATATCAGCAGAGAACGTGAGCTTGAGAAAGAGCAATGAGTCACTTTCCTAGAGGATAGCATCGGCCATGATGATGGGATTAATGAATATTGAAACATTGGGAAAATGAATTCAGAATAGTCTAAGATCCAAATTTATTATAAAAATCAGAGCTGATGATTATTATGTGAATATATTAAGAACTCTTTACTATAATAATGGATAATTTATATTTTGTTATATTATTTTTAATATTTTTGTAATAAATTATATATAATTTTTATATATAATTATATATAATTTTTATATAAAATTTTATATAATTATATATAATTTTTATATAAAATTATATATAATTATATATAATTTTTATATAAAAATGTTGTTATATCTTTGACTAAGCACAAATAAAAATATTTGTACTTGAAATTTTTGTCTTTCATTCAGAACTTCAAACAATTTATTTTCAATTAATGATTTTAGTTTAAACTGACTTGTCTTTCTTTAACTTTTGTCTAATGCAAAGAAAATTATTGATTTTGTTTTCATTAAACTTTATCTCACAAATCTGAAAATTCATTGGTGAACAATCAAGAAGTTTTAAAGAAAAGTTTTAAAAACTTAATTTAAATTTATTCTTGTATTTTAGAGCTTATAAAGGCTAAATAAAATAAAACAAATAGCCTGTACAAACATAAGGGATTCTAAATTAGGTTTTAAATCATTCTTTAAGTTTTTATCTAGTAAAGATTTTAAATGAGACAAAGCAAGATATTTTTATATTAATTTTTATGAATGCCTTTGCTAAAAGCCAACCAGAAAAGTTATTTTTGCTTGTTTTAGGTGTTGAGATTGGTTTTCAGTCTAAATATTGTAGTATAAAGAATTTTATTAATGCAAAATGACTATTTGGAAAAGGCATTTAATTTAAAGTTTTCTCTTTTGATCAAATATTAATGGATCTTATCAAACTGGATGTGTTGTGATGTCATGGATAGCAGCTTGAAATGAGAATGCAGAGAGCTGAGTTTGAATTTCAATCAGGTTCATTACATTTATGGTGATGGGGGGTAGAGTTCTCGTTGTTAATTGTTGCTTGTATCAGAAGGTAGATAAATAGTAGCAGTCCTTCGGGACAGCCGCTAGTTTGGCCTAAAGGTTCAACAAGCAATCAAATTGGGGTCACCATAACATAAACAAAATAACATACGAAAGAGAAGGGTATATCAAAAACACTTTGTATTTAAATGCAACATCAATGAATCGTACAATGTTTCTTGATTTACACGCACAAAGTCCGTTACAAAATGTTCATTCATAGAAGAGAAATCCGATTATTAAAAGAATATAAGTGTCTTTTGTTAATACTTAAGTTCATGACGTGCTGGTCACAGGAGATGAAAGGTGAGGTCAATGGGTTGGTAGGAGTCCTTTGATATCTCCGTTGGTGAAGGAAGGCTGAAGGCATCGGGTTTGATGGGTGAGAAAAGCGTAGCGACATTCACTGACGGTACTTCAAAGCTTTCTCTCCTAGAAGTGAATTTATCGCTCTATTTATGTGTGCCCATCGGATCAGAGTCAGTCTGCTGAAACAAACTGTTGGGTATGGCGCGGAGCCGTTTAATTGGTGGAAATTGCTTATTATTCTTTTTATTTCTTTTTAATTTTCCCCCGGAAATTCTGCGTGGAGCAGGGTGCGCAAAGACCAGTATTGGTCATTTGCTGTCTAAACCTCTGAGGGTTAATATCCGGTCCTTCGCTTGCTCCGTGCCACCACACATTCACTTACACACAAATACCTTTGGGAAAGGTACAAATCCACTTCTTCTTCCTCTTCTTCCTCAAATAGTAGGATTTGCATGTGTTATTCATAAAAATTGTTAATGCAATATTCACTTGCAAAAAAGAATCAATCTTACAATACAGAATATGTTTTGGCTTTAAATAAACCACAAAGTTTGATAAGCTCAAACCATTGAGACAACAGGAAGTTTTAATTGAGAGTTTTTGATTTATATAAGACATTAGTAACTAGTACATTTATAGGTATTATATATATATATATATATATATATTGCACTTTGCCATTCTTGCACTAATGTCAGATTAGAAACTAATAAATCTAGCAAAATGTATGTATATTTTTCCTCAGGTGTAAGTGAAGAATGAGAATGAATAGAATGAATTCAAAAGTAATACTTTACCAGAGAATTGCAGGTACCAATACATTTTGAAGGAGTTAAATAACAGAAAACAAATACACAAGATACTGACACAAAGAAAAAGATGTGTTTGCACCAGAAATTGGAGAGAAACAGAAAATCAGTTCAATTCTTGGATTTTTCTCAGCACAACACAAACAGCATGAAACCAAAAGATTATTCTCATAAGAGAGTATTAATTTTCCAGTTTCTCAGTGGGTTTTTTTTGTTAAAGCTTTTCTCTCCTATGAGCAAAAGAGCATTTTATCCACTCCCTCAATTTCCACTGGGCTTAGAGTAGAAAAATAAATTATATGAGACTGGCTGCTGAAAAGTTGAATCAACAGGAAGACATGAGACAAGGTAAACCCAACAACTTTATTTAAACTGCCACTGACCTGTTTTGCTCCCAGCATTCTCTAGTGGTACCAGAAGTGCTTCCAATCATTATCATAATCAACATTATTCATGTTGTTATAAACAGCTACTTCATTTCTAAAGGGAGTTGACTGTGTTCATTCCACTTTAGTCTTTGGGGTGTACCTCTATGCAACCTTCTCTCTTTAACCTATTCATCACTAGACATCTTTTGTCTCAAAAAAGCAAACTGCTTATTCCAGTATTTCCTTTTTCAATTTCTGAATTTACAGCTACAATTCCATACAATTCTGCACTTCCATTTAACTGGTTTCTTGAACCTCAACTGGTCCATCACTGCAATTCTTACATTCTAAGTTAGTGTCTCTCTTTCACTGGCTTTTGGTTCTTGTTGTAAATATTTAAGACTTCCCACCTGAAAACAGGGTCTTTCCAATTGTCTCTGGCTGTTTCCAGTTTAGTCCATATGCCACTTTCAGTTCTTATATATTTTCCACACATCACACCTTTCTGGACCTCCAAACACCATCTACTATCTACTGTCAGTCAAGTGTCATAGCAACCCTACATGACTGGTATAACAATATATATTTTAGCCCCAATGAAAAAGTATAAAACAATCTAATACTTATAAAATATAGGAATGTAAACAAAGTAAATTATTTGCTCAAGCAGATGAGTTACCATTAATATGAAATCTTAAGCAAATGTAAAATTTATCCACCTTTGTAATCACAATTGTTAGAGTATTTTATTTCACTATGAATTGACAATATTATTTCTTGTAAGTGAAGCTCTTTACAAGCATTTAAAGTCCTTTTATAAAAGATGTTAAGTATTTCTTGTGTGATAGATGAATTAGCTAAAACAACCCCCCAACTATTATTTTGTGCAATTTTGAGCACAAATATCCTATTTGCTTATTATTATAAGTTGAATGTAACAAGAAGCTGAACAATTACATTTGCCTAATTGTGAATGTTTGCATTTAAAATATGGGAGATTTTGGTATGTATAAAATTAATTATTCAAGAGTAAAAACTTTCTGAGAGAGTAAGTTGGAAAGCAAAAACAAAAACTGTAATGACATGAAAAAAGACTGATTCTTATATTTTACTGCTTTGTGTACTCTATGAAACAGACATGTCTTTCTGATTTATATTGCTCATTTAGATATCATTCTGATCCCAGACTATAAATATCCGATATCATTCTGATTCATAGACCTCACAAAAGCATTTGATAATGTACAACACAAAAATCTATTTGAACCACCAGTAAAAATTATTTATTTGTGAAAGATAATTAATCTGGAGTATTTACTGAGAACAAACTGCTTGTATAGAAATAGAAAATGAATTAAACAAGTACAGAAAAAAGAAAAGTGGACATAAGAATGTGTCTTCTGGATTTAATACTCTATACAACAAAGGGATGCAATGAGAATTCATTGTCTAAACAGGATTTATTATCAGCAGACACAACCTTAATGTAATGTAGCTAGATGACAGTATGTTGATAGCAGACACTGAAACAAAACTTCAGGAACTCCTATACAAGTTAGTAAAGGAAAGTGTGAAGAAAGGACTAACCATCAATAGTAAAATGACAGAATGTATGGTCATTAGAAAGAGAGACAGACTAAAATGTAAGCTACAAATTGGAGACATCAAAATCAAGCAAGTACAGAAATTTAACTAACTGGAAACAGACAATGGAGAATGTGACTCAGAAATCTGAAGTTTCATTAGAATAGTGAAAGATGCTCTCCAAAAGCTAAAAAAGAAGTATTAAGAAACAAGAGAATTTCACTAGAAACAAAGAAAAGAATGCTGAATTGCTATGTAATACAAATCCTCCCTCCTATAAAGTAGTGAATACTGGACAATTTTCTTATGGACGAAGCAAAAAGACAACAGTGATATGTATCTACAGAAAGATGCTGAGAATGCTATAGATTGAACATGTGAATAATGAGGAAGTTTTAAGGAAAATGGGAATAAAAATTACACTTTTACTTAGGATCAAAAAGAGACAGTTGAAAGTTCTGGGATATATAACGAGAAAAAGGCTTAGAAAATTTGACACTCAGGACAAATTGAAGACAAGAGGGGCAGAGGAAAACACCAACTAACCTACCTAATGAGTTTTGTAGATGTATAGCAGAACAGGGACTGGTAGGGATAATAAGGAGATAAGCATTACTTAGATCTACAAAGAATTAGAAGTTGTGGAGAGTCATGATCCTGAAGACATAAAAGAAGTTTTACACAGTACATAAAAGAAGTTTTACATTTTACTGTTGGATCATCCTTAGAAATCCATTTGCCATAAAATTGTTACTGATAAAATATTTCTTAATGAAATTTAATACTAAGAGTATTAAACAAGTGTCCAGAAAAGAAAACTAAAAAAAGAATTGCTTGAGTTAAATGATATAAAATATTATTTGAAATCAGTTTGATAGTTACTGATAATTTAAGCAATATATAAAAATCACTTGTTTTCCAAAGAAGCTTGAATTAGTGATTTTGAAATTACATAAGATGCTTTAGTGAAAATGATTAAAAGTATCAAAGAATTGTAAGTTTATTTTAATGTTTATCTTGTAAGCATTTCTAAATGTAAAAAAAGCAAACAAACCATCTGAGCAGGGTTTTCATATTTGAGATTCTCTGATAAATCAAGCTGGTTATATTAGTATTTTAAACTCATCTCATTCTCATTAATGACTATATATGCAAATCAAGTTAAAACAACTCATATGACTCAATAAAGTTAATCCAAAAGATAATAGCTTGCCTACTGCTTTCACTCTCTTCATCAGAACTGAAATCAATGCACACCATGAAAGTAACTCTATTCGCAAGAAGATAATCCTGCCCAAAACTACTGGCTGGCTCTCTATTGATTGAACTCATCATGTGATTTAACATATTCCTCTAATTGGCTGATACTTTTTAATGATTGATCTTAATGCCCCTAGTGTTTCTCCCAGCATTGAACTTGAACCAATTCTATTTATAAACTGATGCTTCCATCTTAGCTTCATTAAATTCTCTAAGAATCTATGAAGATATGCCGGCCATGCTACTATTTTTTATTAGTAGACAATTTCATGATATCTTTCTTAATATTAGGTTTGTTTCATTGTTACTTTTTTCAGATTATAGAGAATTAAATGATACCATTGTCAGAACTTAACCATTATCTAAAATATTTTACTTTATCTATACAAGTGAATTGTATATTGTTAGTGAACTGACAGTATGGAAATCATGTTGGTTATATTGCTTAAGCTTGACAGCTTTTTTTTTTTTTTTAATTCTTTAGAAGACGTATAGAAACTTTTAAGAGAATGAGGATAAAAAACAGACAAAGCTTAAATATATGATTAATTCAATCATTGGTTCATTTATGTTTGGAAACACTATTTTTTAAAAAATTGTTGCAAATGTTATAATTGGAAAGAAAAAAAGGAAAACTATTTACACTATTTACATTGTTTGGACTGTTGTACTCATCTTTATTTCCATATCACAACATTTTGGCCATTGTACATTCCAACCTTCTTTAGATGATTGGAATTTTGAACTGAACACTTTATTTCATCCACCAGAAACATGGCCCAGTGGATAAAAGTGTTGGTTGGATCCAATGACTTGACCCAAAGAGTTGTGAGTTCAATACCTGGCTGCTGCAGTGGTGAACAAAAAAATTGGAGAGTTGAGTTAAAGACATCTGGAAGAGGTATGACATGTGGAACTAGAACAATTTACTCCTGACGGACGAAATAAAAGGTTCAATTTGAAATTCCAATCGCCAGAAGAAGGCTGGAGTGTACAATGGCTGAAACATCATGAATATTGCAACAAAGATGAGGACAACAGTCTGAACAATGTAAATAGTTAAAAAATTACAATACCTCATTTCAGAAATATAGGCAAAAAGAAAAACAAACTAAATTGTTCAAATAAATATGTAGCAGTAGTAATAGAAAGAAAATATTAAATTATAATTTGCTAAACTTTTGGACTTTTCAGATTTATAATATGAAGTCTAAAATTCACAAAGAAAATAAAACTGACAAAGAGTAAAATTTTAAGTAATTTTTTAGTTTTGTTTTAAAGTTCTTAACGTTATAATTTTTGTTGTCAAAATTCAGATTTCTTGCTTTTGGAATTGTTGAGAGACAATAAAGGATCACATTTAGAAAGTAAAAACTAAATAATTTTCATGAGTTCTGATTGCAAAAGGTGATACCGACTTTATTATATTTATTGTTGCCTTCAACAATTACAAAAGTATGAAATCTAAATTTTGACAACAAAAACAATAAAGTGAATAACTGTAAAATAATAATAAATATTATTTAAAATTTGTACCCTTTGTCAATTTTGAGAGTTTTCTAGATTTTTTGTTTTTTTCTTTTTTATTCATTTCACACCAAGCAAGGCAATAATGCCACTAAGATGCAAGGCAGGGGTGGGGTTACTGATTTTTAGAGAATATGAGAAAAAAACAAAACACTATTAAGGAGAGAGAACTATAAACGAATCAGAAAGCAGAAAATAATGATTGACATTGCATTTAAATTTTTGAAAATCAAAGTTAACTGGGAAGTAAGAAGGCAGAAGAGAGTTTCACAAGCAAGAAGTGCAATAGAAGAAACTGTTAGCATTGAACATAGTTACATCTTAGATGTTTCAATTTTAAAATGAGACGTTGCTGCCAATCTAGCACTGTGCTTAAATTCATAAAGTCTAGGTACCATCAGAACAATTACCATGAAAGTATTTATAGAAAAAACATAGGGAAGCTACATTACGGCAGTGGGAAAGTGACTGAAGATGAGATGCCAGGTCAGGACCAATAATATTGTAGATTCTTCTTTAGATTTTAGCAGGATCACCAGACCAGATGTAGCAGCAATATTCAAAGCCTGGATGAATGGAAGACTTATAAATATGTAAGATAGATTCTGGAGAGAAAAATGAACTAGCACAACATAGTAAACAGATCTAGCAATTGATTCAATATAATCTTTCCACTTCATGTCAGTGGAAAAGTTTAGTTCAAGAAGGCACAACATTTAAAGCAGTTGACCCTAGCTAAATTAAAAAGATTTTTTAAAGTATAAAATGTCATTTTATGATACCGATGAAAATGAACTTATTACATATATTTAACAGTTACTTTAATACTCATTATTCATTTCTTCTTTTGTAGCTATTTTATAGCTTTAGTTCATGTAAAGGCAAGAGTTACTTCTCTTGGATTTTTAAAATTCTCAATCAAGCAAGAGAGTAACATTTTTTTGCTTTTTAAAAGCATTTCAATTTGAATATGGGTAAAGCATTTATCATAAAAAAGAACACGACTATTATAGAAAATGAACAAGATTCAAATTATTTGAAATAAAAACAAAGTTTTATTTTTAAAAAAATTTCTTTCCAAACTTGACAGAGTTCGAAAGCATTTATGTGGCTTTGTAGAAAATTAATTATTTTACAGCCTACAATTCCTCACCCAGAGGCACAACATCGCAAGCCTCTCACTTTCCATAGAAAATATTATGACAAGTTACATTCCCTAGTTCTACCAATTCAGACACTTACAGCTAAGACCCACCACGCCATATACACAAGAGTGAATCATCCTCAGTACTTTTTGGTTTCATTGGTAAGAAAGAAGTACCTTTTGGACAGTTTCTTTCCAAGCCACTGCTTTATGGAACAGACATCTGAGAGGATGCTTCCCTGATCACTATAGTCTTAACGTCTTCAAGTTTGGGTCAACAGTTATCTATCCTAAATATCCTCATAATCTGCACTTACTTTCCACTCCTACATCTATAAAACAAACTCATTTAGTAACCCTCTAACTTGTGTGGCTTTTGGACATCGTATTGGGTGAACATTTAGTAAAAAAAATGTACAATCATTTGAAAAAAGAAAAATAATGACACAGTCTTTTACTTTTAATTTCTTTTTAATATGATTTTTTATTTACTTAGATATTTTAAAGATAATTAACCAAATTTACTACAGAACATATTTGGCCTCTGAAGACAGACACTGCATTCAATTCTGTTTGACTAATCTGGTTTAGTCCTTATTTCTTATATATGGCTTTTTTTTCATTAACAAACAATACTGAAATATAATTTGCATAATTTTTTGCTCATTAGCAAATATGTCTTTTAAAATTTAAATTTCAACTGAGTAAGCAATTCTCTCTTCCAGACAGAGAATTTATAATCAATTATTTTAATCTTGTTAGAAAATATTAGGTAGCATTATGTCTGCTGAAAATTGTATCTAAAATATAGTTTATATTTTTAATAATTTTGTGAGATAATTAAAAAGGCAGAAGGTATGGAAAAAACAATGTAATATAGTTCCAATGTGCTTGTAAGATATCTCTCTCAATTTACTAATACTTTATAATATTTCAGAGATATAGTAGAAAGATGAAATTGTAATCACAAAATATTAAATAATTTCTGGAATGCATCTCTAAATAAACATACACTGGCATTTTATTTTATTTTTTTGCATTTGATTTTTAAAAATTTTCAAATAAGATTCAGAAATTAGAAAAATATAATAAAAAAATAAACAGACAAACCTTGTCTGATGAATATAACAACAATTGATTAAATAAATTCTTATTACCTAAAGATACTTTTCTATCTATCTATATATACATTATTTCCTATTACTATAAAATTTATAAAATGTTATAAAAATCAGAGATTTTCATTCAAACATATGTACCCACTTAATATATATATATATATATATATATATATATATATATTAAAATTTGTGTATTTTGGCAGCAAATTCTCTTTTAGGCATGTCTGATTGAATAAATTACAGACATTATGTCTGCTAATTTTTAACAAAATAGTTCATACTCACGAATAACATGAATATATATATATATATGTAACTAGTAAGAAACTTTTGTAAGTCTCTAATTTAAGGTTAAGAAGAGAAACAGAACATCTTTGGATTTCTTAGATGAAGCATTGTTATTATTAATGTTTGAATATTTTTTCTTTTTCTTTTCTTTTTTGTTTTTATCACAAAGGTCAAGTCATTTTTACATTGTTGTACTCACAACTTCTTGTTCGACTAAAAGCAGTGGCAACCAAAATTTTCACATGTAAATGATGGATTGTCATCATTTGCAGAAGTGCAACAAGAAAAGGAATAAATTTCAAGACAGATATTTTCATGTATTTTTATATAACTAATAAATAATTAACAAAAAAAGGGAGATATATAGTAATGTGTGCACAGCTGAAAAAGAAAGGAAAACATTAAAACTTAGCTATAAGGAAGTGTGTGTGTGTGTGTGTGTGTGTGTGTGTGTGTGTGTGTGTGTGTGTATGTGTGTGTGTGTGTGTGTGTGTGTGTGTGTGTGTGTAAGTTCTGTCATCTATCACTTCTATGAAAGAAGTCCTCCCCAGTGGCAACAATTCTCATATTAGCATTGCATCATGCTAGGTTGAAAAGAGGAAAGTGGAAGCTTAAACCTGGTCTATTATAGTCCTGAAACAGTAGTGACCTAATGTGCATCTTATCAGACCAAGTGGGAGCAATCCCCACAACATTTTTCAACCATTGAAAACCTTGAATAAAAAATAAAAAATATGTTTCTAACAAGAAATCTTTCATTCATTCTAGCTGAGACTCCTTTAGCAATTAGGCTGTAAAAGCTAACCACCAAATATCATTCAAATTTAGTTAAACAGCTACATTCTTCTGAAAGATATTTATATTCTTGTCTTTGCTGATGAATGGTTGTATAGGTATTTTAATGTTCATATGACTGATGGTTTTATTTTCCAAATACTTTGGTGATCTGCAATTACACAGTAGTGAGGTGATTCTGAAAATATTGATATAATAATATACTGACTGTACCCAAATTTTATATCAACTAATTTTCAAATTCTGCTTGCCATTCATGCCATGAAGAAGACCAAAATGCAAATTAAAACTTATTCATTATGTCCAATATTGATCAAATTATTGATATTTGTAATTTATAATAATGTATTATTAATGCACTGGATGTGCATTGTGGTGTAATGGATATTGGCTGGAAGTAAGTACTTGGAGAGCCGAGTTTGAATAGCAGGACAGATTGGCAACCTACTGCGGGAAAAAGTCTGCCTCGTCAGTCGTATATCGAAAGATACATAATTGCCCAAGTACTTAACTGACTGATTATTACTGTGAGAAAATGAAGGGTCTCTAATGAGAATATATGAAAATGTAAGGGAAGTAATTTTAACTAGATTTATCTTCCTTGTTTTTAATTTTAACAAGATTTAGCTCCCCTCGTTATTAATTTCTGGGCAGCTGGTTGCTCTTTAATCACAAATTCGCAGTGATGGACTCAGTTGACTGTCATCGTGGGTAGGAGAAAATTTCTAACCTTCTAACTTTAATATATGAGATTTTTTAGCAACAACTTTTGTTAAAATGATAAGAATAAACTCTGCCCTTTGTCTACAATACAAGTAAACAACATGAAAAACTGAGAAAGAAAGCAATTATTAAATAAAGGAATATGTTAAACAAAATATTACTGAGTTATATTTTGTCCGGCAAGCCTTACCCGACAGACAAAACATGGCTAGCCTCTCACTAGTCTATCACTATTAATATAGCAAATGTTCTAACGAGTTACATTCCTTAGTCACACCAGCTCAGACCTTCACAGCTAGGACTCGCCATGTTAGGTTCACAGTGGCTAATCATTCTCTTCATGTTCCTTTGGTAAGGAGTAAGTTCCACTCAGACAGCTTCTTCCCCAGAACTGTTACTTTATGGATCAACAGTTGTCTATCCTACCTATCTTCATAATATTTTCTCCTTCCCTTACAGCAAACTCAGTAACTCTCTACCTTGAATGGCTCTTGGACCTTGTTTTGGATGAACTAAATAAAAAAAAATGAAAAAGACATAATTGTTCCTTCTTCTAATAGGAGTCATGCTTACATTAATTTCATTTGTCAAAGCTATCAAAATAGTAAATAGCCATTTTTGTTGGTATCATTTATTTTCTATATTAAACTGAAAAATAAATTCATTAATCTAAAAGTTTTTCTGGAAAATATTTCCATTTCTATTGGTTTTATTACTACATTTGAACTATTAATATTAATTGAAGTAATTATATTACTTCATATATATATATATATATATATATATATTATTATTATTATTATTATATTACTTCATTATATATATTATTATTATTACTACTTCATTTGAACTATTAATATTAATTGAAGTAATTATACTTTCACACTCAGTAACCCCTTGTGTCTTAGTGGCATTATTGCCTTGCTGATTAAAAATATCATTGTCTTAGTTGGTTGTATCTTTTGATTAATATTAGTCCCAATACACTGACAGAATTGTAAAAGCACTTACAAAAGTAAGATGAAGATTTATAATTATATTTTGACGAATGTATGTTTTGCTTTTCTTCAATTTTATAAGTTCAGAACACTCATAGGAACTGCTCTTAGTAATTCATTCTAGACAATCTATTCTTTATTGAGAATATTGATAAAGATAAAGAATAGGTTGCCTAAAAGGTAATGATATAAACAAACATAAGAATATTAATCCAAATGTTTTGTGGATTAATGATGATGACTCATTTCAGGATTTTAAACTCTATACATAAATGTTGAAAAATAGCTTTTTTGGTCCAGAATTGAAAATCTTAATCTAATCAAATAATAGACTTACTATACATCTGCATTGGCTAAGGCTGACCTGGTTTGTGGCTTGAAAATTATGATAAGCTGACCAATGAAGCACACTTATAAAAATTTAAGAGGGGGCATATTTGACTTTCTAGTTCATAAAATTGTCTTTGTTTCTACAAAGATTGAAAACGATTTTAGTTTATCCAGGAAAGTAAAAAAAAAAAATTAATTTGGTTTGGAAAAGTTGAGAAACAACATACAATTGCCTAATTCATTTGTTAAACTCAAAATATTTAAGTAAACATTTTAAACACAAAACCCAGAGAGAAAAAAACAATCTTTTTTGCAAGTTGTTTTTGGGCTCTTTTTCCATGTGCTGTACCCCTCACCACCCAAACTTCCTGTCCTTTGTAGCTGTAAGTTTTGTCTTTTTGTTATCTCTTGTAATCTCTGTCCGACCAAGCATTGACACAAGCTCATTAGGTAGATTATTTGCTGCTTTCTTCTTTCCCTCTTGCCTTCTATATGTCCTGTGAGTATCAAATTCTCCAAGCCCTCTCGTCTCATTATGTGCCCTAGAAATTTTAACTGTCTCTTCCCAATTCTAAGTATAAGTGTCATTTTGTTTCCATTTTTCACAGAACTTTGTCATTGTTAGGATATATAATAGAAAAATAGTTTTGTTCTTAGCATGTAACTATCCCTTGATATAATAACATTGGATGAGTTTTTCTTTTTCTAATTTATCTCTTTTGATCTTTTTGACCTAATATTATATACAAGGATTCCCTGAAAAATGAGGTTTATTTTTCAACACAGTCCCCCTTGCAGTCCACACACTTCTTACATTGGTGTTGCAATGCTTGGGTCGCATTGGTGTAGAAGTTTTCATCCTGTTGGTCGAAAAAGTTATCAAGAGCAGATATGGCATCATCATCACTGTGACACTGGTCCCCAGCCAAGTGTTTTATTCTGTTGGGGAACAGAGATAGTTAAATGGAGCCAAATCAAGAGAATTCTTAGGGTGATCAACAGTCATGCACAGCAGCCATTGAAACCAAGGACATGTGTGCTGGAACATTGTTCTGATGAAACAAGATCACTTTCATAAGTTTTCCTGGGTGTTTGGTTTTAATAACCTTTTGTAACTGCCTCAGCAATTTGGTATATTACTTTCCATTGATGGTGTGGCCCTTTTGAAGATTGTCAATAAGAACAATGCCTTTTGTATCGCAAAAAACGAAGACATCACCTTCCCTGCAGATGAAATGACCATGGCTTACTTTGGAGCAGGTGAGAAGGAGGTGTTTCCACTGCATGGATTGTCTCTTTGTCTCTGGTTTAGTAATAATGAACTCAACACTCATCCTGGGTTAGGAAATGTTTAAGGAAACCAGATGGGTCTGCCTCAAACAATGCCAGATTTTTCTGGTGAGCTTTTGATCAAGTGTCAGAAGACATGGTACCCACCAAGCAGAAACCTTTGTCATGGCAAATTCATTATGTAGAATATTCTCAACTCTATCATGACATCAGGTAATAGCATTGGCTATTTGATTTATAGTCAGCTTGATAAAGCTGGAGCATCATCTCCTAATGTAGCAACCATGTCAACATGAATGTCCTTGGGGGCTAAATCCTTTTCTGCAGGTATTTGATAACATCCGATGCCAAAACTTGTCCATTTTCAAGAGAAGTCGCTAATAGTTACTTTAGAAGTTTTCTTTGAAAAGTCAGATATCAGTTTACCTAGAAAGAAACAATGCAGTAATTTATA
Organism: Acanthosepion esculentum; assembly: GCA_964036315.1. Classification (NCBI taxonomy): domain Eukaryota; kingdom Metazoa; phylum Mollusca; class Cephalopoda; order Sepiida; family Sepiidae; genus Acanthosepion; species Acanthosepion esculentum. The sequence goes on along the minus strand of OZ038502.1, from coordinate 41,334,809 downwards.
AGAAGAGTTGAAATTAATACATGCAAGATCTTCTAGGTCTAGCATCACTCCTTCATAGCCAGCCTATGAACATTTCAGACCAACCTCATATATATATATATATATATGTTATAGTGGAACAACCTGGCACACCCCGACATGGATTGGTTAGTCTATAAAAGACTGACGAGCTACTAAAGAAGAGGGAAAGTGAGACAGACAGAGAGTGCAAAGGCGACCCTTACGAACCTCCGTGACTTATCTCCTGTTTTCCTTAGTATTACGAACTCTTGCTCATTTGTACTTTACGTACAATAAACCATTGTTATTTGTTACCTGATTTCTTGTGTTATTGTAATCTTTCCACTCGGGATTACTTTGTTGTTTATATCGTATAATCCACAATATAACAATATATATATATATATATATATATATATATATATATATATATATATATATATATATATAATTCTGTTATATATGTCAGCTTCCTGATGTGTAACATGAACTTCACAGCATGTGTCATTGTCTGTTAAAAATACTGTGAGCATTAACAACAACAAAAATGAAACATCACCTCATGAAGCTTTTGTCTGGTTAGCATAAAAGTTCACCTTACTACAATCTCCACATATATTATTTTCATTCTATTCAGTGATAATTTAGTGATACAATCAAATGTATATTCTAGTCTAAAAGTATGTCAACGAGTGTCTTAGATTACACCAACTCATTCATAAAGCTATATTTTTATAATTGCATGCAGTATCTATTTGTGATAATGTAAACATTGTACAATATAGATAATTTCAGTATATTACAAAATCAGATATGGAAAGGAAAGAATTGCCAGGAATATTAGTCATATTTATTTTGACAACTATTTAGTAATAAATTGTCATCATATGTGTTGGATTTATACATAGAGGTGAATTAACAAGAAAAGGCCATTGCAGTCAACAAGTAAGATATGAGAAGAAATAGAGCATCTATGATGCCAAACACAGGTCTGAATAAATGAAGCCCGAAACTCAATGAGTGGAAAAAATCTGCCCTGATACTTACTTATCTGATTTGCTATGAGCCAGTGGAAAATAGTAATGTAGACATTCCAGAAAAACCTCAAGAGCTACACTAGTGCAGGATATCAGAAATAGAAACTCAAATTGCACAGGAGTTAAGATTCCAGCTGTGGAACAAAGTGCCTGTGAAAATCATTGTTGCTTGATGCCCCCAGTAAAAGAAGAGGGCTAATTGCTAATTAGAATAAATACTTGTGTATATCTTTTTTGGCAATGTTTAACCTTTGTGCATGCAAAAAAAAAAACCCAGTATATCAAAAAGACGTTTTTCCCTTGACACTGCTATTATTTTAACTGCAATGTTTGTCATTTTAAAAAAGGATGATTAGAATTTTCATAAAACCTAAATATATGAAAGTGAATTGATACATTTTCTTTGTTCTTGAGAATAAATAAACACATAAAATCTGCTGACTTACTCTTTTATGGTTAACATATAATGTCTATAATGACTTACTGCTATTGAAATATGATATATACCTGAACTGAATGTAACTGTGGCATGTGATAAACTTCATAGGCTTGACCATGTTTCCAGAAATACATTTTAAATCATTTTTTTATTTTCTGAATGGAAAATGGCTAATGATAGGATTAAATATATCATGCTATGAAAAGATTTGATTAATCATATTTTTCTTTAAAATGTTAATAAATAAAACAAGAAAATTGATAATTTTTTTAGTAGTATCCACTTGGAATTGGTAGAAAAGATCAGAAAGAAGTAGCCACTTTTTACAGAACTTAAAAAATAATTTTATTAACTACAGGGTTTATTTATCATTCAGAAATAAATATTGAATAAAAAACTTGTTGAAGTAAATGTTTTATAAATGCCTTCAATAAATACTGTACTTTTTCAGTCAGAGAAAAAGTATTGTATAAAAAGATTTTAATTTATACTGCTCAGATGTTGCAAAGAAATCTTGCTTTTCTATTTACTTATATTTATATTATAGTTGTCTGTTCTTTTGTTGTGGAGTAAATAGTACACCCTTGGTGACTATATGAACTAGTCCATAACTATAAAGAGTTCCAGGCCAGCGGTAAGGGAAAGAAGCTGTTTCGAGTCAGTCTTCAGACTAAGTAATACAGGCATCACAGCAAGTTGCTGAAGCATTACTTATAAGGAGCTACCAAGTGCCCTATAACAGTGGCAATAAGGGATTTGAAACTCAGATGATTTATAACCATTGTCACGAGGATTCAGAACTCTTACGATTTATAACAGTAACAAGGATTCGGGAACTCATATGAGTTGTAACTAGAGTTACAAGAATTTTGGAAACTCATACTAAGTATGAAAAAAATATATACTTGTTGCTTCAGGAACAAAGATATAGGTGATGGCAACAATTTTCACCACTGTTACGAATTTGCAATTCATTCAGAATTTTGCAAGTTCAAAAAAGAAAAAAAAGAAAGAAAACAAACACAAGATTAACATTTGTAAATAAATTTTATATAATGAAATGCAAAATATGGGAAAAATATGGAGTGACAGACGTACAATTAATAAAAGAACATTTAACTGATATTGGATGTCAGTTCAAATGTTTGTGTTTCAGGAATTTGGAGTTTGAATGTTCGTAATGACAAAGTTGCTGCAGAATGTTTACAAAAGTTGGTTGTTCTTTCTTCTGCAATATAAGATTCCATTTGTATCAAAAAGGGGAGACCCCTCAAGACCCCCCTCCTTAGATCCCTTTTGGGGGGAGTTAGTATTTTTCCTCTTATGGTCGATAGAGGTTCTATAAATTTTCTTTTCCTGTTTGACCTTCTAATTTTTGTGTCTTCCTGTGGTCTTTGAATCTCAAAAGCTTCAAAGATCGCATCTATCGAATCATCATTTTTTGAAGGTGATGAGATTGGCTCCTCAATCCGTCTTTTTTGTATTTGGTCAATATGTCTTCTGTGAGCAAACTTTTCGCCTTGTATTGTGTACATCACATTTCCTAGTCTGTTAATTATTGTACCTGGTTTGAATGATCTCTTGAGTACTATAGATGTATGCCGGTTTTTGTTCTTGTTCGGCAATAACTTATCAAACACAGACCGTATTCTGCGGGCAAACGGCACGTTTCGCTTCGTTTTTACTGCTGGTTGGACATTTTCTTTTAATTCAATTCTAGCTGCAAACTTTTTACATAGTCCCAAATCGCTCAAGAATACTTCGGGACATCAATTATGTAATTCTTCCTTTAATTTTATAGCTTCTGATGGTTCGCATTCTATCTTTTTACAAAACGAGTTGATAGGTAAATCCCATACGTCGAACTTTTGCATCCAGTCTGTGCCCACCAGATTTTGTGTATCTTTCATTATGAATATCTTGAGTTTTTTTTGTTTTTCCATGGAATTTTACCTTCCCTGTAACTGACTTAGCAATTTTCTGTGTATGTATCATGGTCCTTCTATTAAGCTTTCTCCATGTCTGTAGGTTAATTATCGTTAGATCTGAACCTGTGTCTAGTTGTAATTTTATCTTTTTATTTAAAATTTCAAGTTCCACGTATTTTCTTATGTTAATATTGTCTTCGTCGTGCATTCTAGTAGCTCTTATCTTACTAGTAAATTTTCTGTTCCTACATTGGGATGCCTTGTGACCCATTTTTCCACATGCTAGACACTTTTTTATATTTAAAACGACAATCCTTATTCTAGTGTAATCCTCCACATCGATAACATGTAGATGTGGGGGGGGGTATATATGCTTAGATTTTTGTCATTATTTGCCCTATACGTTGTACTTTTTCCATTATTATAGAATTTTTCTTTTCTTTCTGGGGAGGGTAAAAAACGTAAACTTTTGTTCAACTTACATATATGTACTACTCCTGACTCCTCGATATCCTTCGAGTCTTTCTTTATACTCAATCATTTTTGGCAGTCTTCTGATAATTTTTGTAGTGTTAATCCAGGCTCATTTTGCAGTTTTGAAAGCATTCTTTTGCGCATTTCACTATCCTTAGCTGAGACTAAGCCTTGTACAAAAATAAGACACTTGAAATTGTCCGGAGTTAATTCTGCCAACTTGAAGTCGTTGCAATGTTTGTTCCCGATTGCGGCGAACGTGGAGTAGTCCTCCTTTTCGTCCTTTACGAGGTTAAGACATTTCCACCTTTTGTGAAATAGTGACGTCTTTGGACTGAAAAGCTCTGTAAGGCATGTAACTACTTTGTCAAACGTTAACTCATTTGTCTTTTTTGGCAAGATGTAATCCACAAATTCTGTGTATTCCTCTGTTCCTAATTTTCTGAGTAATAGACGTAGCTTCTTTGCTTCCGTCCAGTTTTGACAATCGATGTTGAAGATGTCTTCATGACGTCTGAAATAGTCTCTGAAATTTTTATCTTCTTCTAGAGAGTAATTGAATGTTTCTATTATATTCCACACTGCGTTTTGGGAAAAAGTCACCTCTTTTTCAATATTTTGTTGTTTATTACCCGCTACCTTTAATATGAGTTCCTGAAGTTGCATTTGTCTTTCTTCATTTTGCATTTATCTTTCTAGATTTTTCTTCTGCGTTTGTAGAAATTGTTTTTGCCATTCTTCATTTTCCTTCTGCGTTTGTAGTAATTGTTTTTGCCACTTCTCTTCCATTCTTTCTTGGAGTTGTAATTGCTGTTCATTTTGGTATTTTACAAGTTCTACTAAAATACTTTTAAAATCCTCCATGATAAGAGTCTTACGAAAAACTCGATTTTCCGTATTTTAATCCTCGTAAATCTTTTGTCGACAAATTGTTGTGGACACTGGCAAACGGCAAATTTTTTCGTGTAGGTCTGAAGTCCTCGTCACCCAGTTGTTGTGGTCGACGAGAGAGAAAAATTTTCTTTCGTTTTCCTTCCATGTGAGTTCAAATTCCTAGTCACCAAGTTGTGGTCAACGAGGGAGAATTTTTTTTTTCCGTGTGAGTTCGAATTCCTTGTCGCCAAGTTATTGTGGTCGACGAGGAAGAATTTTTTTTCCTTCCGTATGAGTTCGAATTCCTCGTCGCCAAGTTGTTGTGGTCAACGAGGGAGAATTTTTGTTTCGTTTTCCCGTGTGAGTTTGAATTCCTCATTGCCAAGTTGTTGTGGATTCCGGGATGAAATCCGGTATCAAATAAACGCCAAGAATGAATATAGGAAAATAAATGTATTAACATAATAATACAAACTGGTAATACAGGTTAGTAGTTCCAGGAATGCGGGTTAGTAGAAAAATATATATATAATCTTTGGTATCAACATATCGCAGTATGACTTCTTACTGAGTCTACGTGCTCATTACTGTGACTCTTGCCGCTATGTTATTCTACTCTTCTACTCTTCTACTACTGTTCGCGTATTCACTGGCAGTAGTATATGTATACCCTGGGTGAGTCCATTTGTGTCAAAAATGGGAGACCCCCCCTCAACAGTTACTTTTCTGTCTACCTCATAAGGGCTATGGTATCAAGCTTTGAGTAGGCGACAGTCTATAGGTAATAACACTAACACTGTCACCAGCCTTAAAATTTCATTCAGCTGCTTCTCGATTGTATTGATTTTTCATTTCTCATTGAGCTGACTGAAGATTCATTTAGCTGAGTCCAAAATTGAGACACATAGTCTAATAGATTTTCATTCTTCGGATCGTCCTGTAGCCAACTTTCCTTTAACAATTTCAAAGGACCATGTCCAAATACTAACTTGAATGAACTGAATCCCAATGCTCCTTGAACAGATTTGTGGACTGCAAACATCAAGAAAGGAATACCTTCATCCCATTCTTTTTCATGGTCCAAACAATATGTTTGGATCATATTTTTCAGGATGGAGCAAAATCTTTTGAAGACACCTTGGGATTGTGGATGATAGGCACGAGATCTAATTGGAGTTATGCCCAGCTGTCTAACTACTTATTGAAATATTTTTGAACTAATGTTTGACCCTTGGTCTGACTGTATGACTCTGGGTAGGCCAACAGTAGTGAAAAAGGTGATAAGGCCTTTTACTATTTTTCAAGACAAAATATTTCTTAATGGTATTGCTTCCAGGAATCTAGTTGAAGCACACATGATTGTTAAAAGTACTAGTTTCCCAACTTAGTCTTGGGTAATGGACCAACACAATCTATAATTACCCAGTTAAAAGGTTCCTCAAATGTGGGAATCAGGTACAAAAGTTCAATTGGAATTTTCTGATTGGGCTTTCCCATCACTTGGCAAACAAGTCCATCAGTGTTCAGATACATCTTTCCAGGTTCCAGGCCAATAGGTATATTTTAGAATCCTATCACAAGTGTTATTTATACCCAGATGGCTTGCCAGAGGAATTTCATGAGCTATTTTCATGATCTCTGGTTGATAAGTTTTAGGGATGATAACTTGGTAAACCACTGTCCAGTCTTCTGAAGCTGGAATATATGGAGGTATCCACTTTCTCATCAGCACATTCTTTTCAACAAAGTATCCTGTTGGAACTTTCTCCAACTCTTCTTTTGGCAATGGATGATTGAAAAGTGGAGTAATTTTGGTATCTCTCCCCTGTTTTGTCCTGAATTGGTAGGGAAACATCAATAGTGGGCTCTACATTACTGACACTACTCTTTCTCTTTTTTCTATCAGAATGACAATTAAAATTTGTGATTTCAAAAGGTTTTGGATAGGTCAATTATCTTATCGCTTACTCCATAAAGTCTCTATCTTTTCTCTTGGCCTGTGGCTGAGCCATGGTACATGAAAGAAATATCCCAGGGTTTTCTTTATTCATTTTCTCTGTTTCTATCATGGTGACTGGGCCTACTACTACTTTGGGATGGATAGTTACCTTTCCAATAGCTAGCTCATTCTTTAACATGCCTTTCATCGTCATTCTAGGAACAGCACCAACAAGAATAAGTCCTGACATTATGTCTGACCTCAAATGAATTCGATGTTGAGGGACACTAACAAACTCACTACTGACACCCTCTATAATGACTTTGAATTTGACCTATGTGGCAGAGAACTTTTCAGCATTAGGGATTGTGTGACTCTTGTATCTTGTAACATTTTGATGGGTATCTTTCTAGTGGTATCGACCACAAACAAAACTGATACAATTGGCATAAATGGCCTGTATTCCTTCTTCACATCTTCAACAACTAATATTCTACCCAATACATCTCAATTAGAAGAAATTAAGCCCTGGGGTTTATTTTGGCTTAATGCCTTGAACTCCTTGTTTAGTTTGGTCCAAGAATTTGACACAATGTGCCCAACTTTATCACAATATTGGTACATTGGGAGTTTCTGACAGCATGATTGGTCTGACTGAAAACTTGGACCTGAACTAGCCCCAGGTGTTGGACCAAGACCACTTCCAGGTCCACAGGGGCCACTGTATTTTGATGGGTTATGTTTATGCGTTAATGCATATTTTTACAAAAGAGTGGCCATTTCATATACAGTACCTGCTTTTCTTTCCTCAGGGTATATTTTTATGCTTCATTCTTTGAACTCTTCTATTAGAATCAGTTGCCTTAGTCTATTGTGGTCATCTTCGATATTTTTCAACTGGCTCCACCTGTCAAAATAAGCTTCCTTTTCACTCAAAAATTCAGCATAAGTTTGTCCATTGGTTTTCCATAACTTACTGAATTTTTAACAATACACTTCAGACACTAATTTATGTTTTAAGGATTTCTGACTTCACATTATTATAATCAACAGTCTTCTACTGACAGGGCAGCATAGTCTGTAGTAACATGGGCCACATTCAAAGCAACTTTTTGAAATGCAAAAATATCCATTTACTTCCACTTCATTAAAGTTCAGCACTAGCCTAAGCTACTTTGATAGGTCAAACTCATTCCATTTAATATGACTATTTGTTTTGCTTCTATTTCGTGGAACCGTGTCTCCTACTGAAGTTTAGTTCTTTCTATTTCAGCTTCATTTATCACTTTTTCCCTCTTAGCTTCAATTTTAAGTTTCTCAAGTTCAAATTGAACTTGGGATAACACATCTTCATCAAAAACATCATTATCTACCATATGCTCTGTAATCACCTTAATTAGTTGTGATTTGTGCATAGAATTCCTTATGCCTAATTCCAAATTATTACCAATTACTAGTATATCATCTAAGTAACTTTTTGGCATGGGTGACTTTAAAAAACATTAAATTACAGACATCTTGGTCTGCTGCCTGCCAGGACAATAATATACGTATAATTCCAACTGAGCAATCCTGGATGAACCCCTAATTTTATATGTTACGAATTCACAATGTATAAAGGTTAAAAAAAAAAGGAAAAAAGTGAGTTCACATGAACAGGTACCAACAAAGAAACACAAGATTAACATTTGTAAATAAATTTTATATAACAAAATAGAAGACATGAAAAAGTATGGAGTAACAGATGTACAGTTAATAAAAGAACACTTAACTGATATTGGATGTCAGTTCAAATGTTTGGGTTTCAGGAATTTGGAGTTCGAATGTTCGTAATGACAGACAGAAACACCATATCAGAATTTGTATACAATCCTGACTTTTTCTGCATATTCTTGTAGATATGAACAAATATTCAGTCAGGAATGCAGTGGCTGGGAAAATGAGAGAAAAATGAGATTGTTGTTGAGGAAAATAGTTCCAATAGAGTATGAAAAATACTGCAACTACATATTACCAAAAAAAAACAAACAAAAAAAACAAAACAAAACAAAAAACAGGTGAATTGAGTTTGAAGACACAGTACACATTCTGATTAAAATCTTTAGTGACAAGAGCTCTCTGTGTAATACTTGGTGGAGGTGCCTGAATCTAACCCCCAAAAAAAGAGGACAAAGATTTTGTCTTGTATAATGGTATCATCAACAAGAAATGTGAAAAGTTTAGAATAAAGGAAATGACTCCAGATATGTTCAAAGGGTTAATTTTCATTCAAGATTTAACAGCTGAAACTGATGCTGAAATATCGGCCAAAACTTTAACAAACATTGAACAAAACAGTAATATTACATTGCAAGAAATAATGGATGATTGCCAGACAATTTTAAGCCCTGATGCTGAAGATAAAAGAATGTGCATTGGTACAAGCAAAAAACAAATGTACAAAAAGGAGAATAAATCCTTATTTCAGATGTGGTAAATTACATCTTGGAAAAGACTGCATTTAAAAATGCAGAATGTTACAAGTGTGGCAAATGAGGACATATAAAGTCACACTGCAAAGCAAAACCAAGAACAAATTCTTACAGGAAGAAATTTGTACACAGCATTGTGATAGAAAAAATGGTTACAGAAAACAAAAGGAAATTTGTGAATGTGTAAATAATGTATGTGTGAAAATGCTATTGGACACTGTTAGTGATATTTCAATAATCAGTGAGACCACATGGAACGAAATTGGAAAGCCTTTATTAAAAAGGACTTCCAAAGTTGTGATTTCAGTTTCTGGTGAGAAATTATTTCTTTTTTGGAGAAATGATTTGCAGTGTCTCATTCCATAACAAGCATGTAAAATCTAAAGCTTTTGTATTAAAAATGCTATGAATTTATTTGATAGCGACTGGATGGAACTATTTGAACTTTGGGACTTGCCAATAAATATTTATTGTAAAAATGTAAGTGGACATATGACCAATTTAAAAAGTCAGAACAAAAATATTAGGGAGGAATAAACAAAAATATTTTCCAGATGTTCTGTTGGGTCAGTGTTCAAAATTCAACGAGGATTTTCAATTAAAAAAAGGTTTGATGCCAGTATTTAAGCTCAAACAGAGTGTTTGGACAGACTTGAAAGAATTGGTGTAATAGAAAAAATTAACCATTCAAAGTGGGCTGCACCAGTGGTGTATGTAAAGAAAAAAAAAAATAATAAAATTTGTGTTTGCGTGGAATTCTTGTCAGGATTAAACAGTTGTTTAGAAACACATGACTACACATTACCAAGTCCAGAGGAAATTTTTTTAAGTTAAATTGCAGAAGAATATTTTCCAAGCTGAATCTCTCTGAAGTGTATTCTGATGGAAAATGAATGTTCAAAGTTAACAATCATAAATACGCACAGAGGATTATATAAGTTTAACTGACTTCCTTTAGGTATAAAGGTGGCACCAGCTTTTTCTCAACAAGGTATGGATACCATACTTATGGATTGCAATTTCATAGTGGTGTATCTGGATGACATTTTAATCAAAAGTATATTTAAAGAACAACATATTGGGTATGTGAAAACAATTTTGGAAAAACTAAGAGAGTATGTATTCAAGCTCAGTGAAGAAAAATGCAAATTGTTTTTGCTGAAAATTAAATACCTTAGTCAAATTATTGATAAAAATGGTTGTCAACCAGATCTATCAAGGGCAAGTGTAATTAAAAATATGCCTCCCCCAGGACTGGCTAATTACTACCAAATATATGTACATAATATGCTAATTTGATAGCTCCGCTGAATGATCTACTTAAAAAAAGGAGTAAAGTGGAACTGGAATGATAACTATCAAAAGGTGTTTGATGAAATAAAAAATCACTTACATCAAATTTATCATTAGCACACTAAGATCCAAAAGCATTGTAGTAGTATCAGATGCTAGTGAGTATGGTATTGGACCAGTGATTTTACACAAATATGATGTCAGTAAAATGAAAGCCTTTGCTCATGCTTCACGTTCACTCCTGCCAGCAGAGAAAAATTAGAGCCAGATAGAAAAAGAGACTCTAGCAATTATATTTGCTGTGAAGAAATTTCATAAATTTATTCATGGAAAAATTTTTAGGTTGATAACAGACGACAGCTTTCTATTAAGAATATATAGTTCAAAGAAAGGAATACCTATGCATATAGATAATAAACTACAACGTTGGGGTACTATCTTATTAAACTATGATTTTACAATGGTTTACCAACCATCTAAAAAATTAGGACATGCGGATAGATAACCAAGATTAATACCTAAAAATGCGGAACCATTTGAGGACACTGTAATTGCAGCACTAAAAAGCAAAATGGAAATAAAAAACATTTTGCCCAACATAGTATGAGAGTTACCAGTTATCCTGGAAGAAATAAAAGAAAAAGTGGAAAATGATGACTTTATTGTAAAAATTGAAAAGTAATTAAAAGCAAATAACAAAGAATGAAATCCAGACTTAAACACTTACTCGCTATGCAACGTTGTAGTAATGTTCGAGCAAAGGGTTGTAATACTGAGTGTGTTACAGAAGCGAATATTGAAGGATTTTCATAGCAGACATCCTGGTATTTCAAGAATGAAATCTCTGATGAGAAGTTTCGTATATTGGGCCAGAATGGACCAAAATACTGAAAAAATAGTAAAAGTTTGCAGACGTTGTGCTCTGGCAGCAAAACTACCAATCACGATGATAGAACTTTTGACATGTCATGGTTGAGAATGCATATAGATTTTGCAGATCCTATGAATGGATCACATTATCTTGTGGTAGTTGATAGTTTCACTAAATTTCCAGAAATGTATAAGTGCAAAAATCCAACATCTTCAGTGACAGTGAATTTCTTGCATGAACTGTTTGCGAGATATGGTATACTAGATACCACAGTTTCTGATAACAGAATGCAATTCACAGGTAAAGAATTCAAAGATTTTTGTAAAATGTTCTCAAGTGAACATATTACAACCCCTGCTGTATCACCTAGGGTCTAACAGACAGGTGGAATGGTTTGTGGGAACATTCAAAAGAGTGTTGAAGAAAGCAAGTATTGAGAAAGTAGATGAGGAGGAACATCAAAATTTTCTATGTAACACTTAAACCCCAATGCACCATAAGGCATGTTGTCAGCAGCATTAATGTTTGCTAGAAAAGTAAAATCAGTGTTCAACAAGTTATTACCTAGTTAAAAAACATGAACAGATAACAAAAATGATACCAAAAGTTTCAAGGTCAGTAATAAAATGTTCTTTAGAGCATATAAGAATGGCAAAGAAATGTGGGAAGACAGCATAACATCAGCAAGAATTGGGAAGTTGTTTTACATGGTAAAAGGAAAAGATTTGAACATAAAAGGCGCCATAATCAGCTGAAAAAAGGTTCATTGATGAAAGACCTAGAACATTGGAAGAATAAATAAAAATTCTCTGTGATATTTTTTGACTACAACAAGTCATAGAACCTACAAGAACAAGTTCCAGAAAAAGAAAGTGTACTGAAGAACTGGAATTGGATTTGAGACAGAAATGCTACAAAGCCAAGATTGTTGGAGAACTCTCCAGAAAAAGGAGGGGGAGATACTAATACTAATAAAAAATAAAATATTTATAAAAGTATTAATCTTAAAAGGTTGGGGGGGGGGATGTTGTGGAGTAAATAGTACACCCCTGGTGACTATATGAACTAGTCCATAACTATAAAGAGCTCCAGATCATGAAGCACATTATAACATCTTTTCTATTTATAATGATTTTCATTTGTTAAATGAGAATCAAATAAACTGAGAATACAATTATAATTAAATAGAATAATATTTGATTAGATTGATTGTATTTTCATATTGGCTATTCTTTTTTTTTTTTTTTTTTTAAGCGTATCACCCCAAGCAAGGCTGGAGGCCACTATCACGCAAGGGGTTACAGAAGGGTTGGAGGAAGAGCAGATAGGAGTGGTAAAGGAGAGGATGTGGAGAAAGAGAAAGACAGTGGGTCGATCAAGGCAAGGGGGTTACAGAAGATTTGGAGCGAGAGCAGATAGGAATGAAAAATGAAAGGATGTGGAGAAGGGAAGTGGATAGATCAAGGCAACTGGAGATGTCGATTGACGCTACACTTAAACCGTTGGAGATTGTATTTGTCAGGGAAACAGTAATAGGGAAGGGTGTTCCACAGGTGAGATGTGTGAGACATGAAGCTATTGGAGTAGAAGAGACGTCTACATCTAACAGTTTCCACGGTGTAGGGGTGGGAGCGGGATGCCAGCCTCGTGGGACATTTAAATTCACGAGGCCTAGGGACAAGTGAAAGCAGCTCCATCCACTGAGAACAACCTTCAAATCCCGGTTTGACAGGAATGATTGTATTAGGTCAAACAATCAACCTGTGATACCATAACCCTGGAGCTTGCGAAGAAGGCCGGCATGCCAAACTCTATCGAATGCTTTGGAGATGTCAAGGGCCACGGCACAAGCTTCACCGTTATTATGGATAGCTTGGCAGACAAATTCAGTGATGGCCGTAAGCACATCGGCAGTAGATCGGGCAAAGCGGAAATCATACTGCTTGTCTGAGAGCAGATTGTGGGATATCAGATGATTAATCACTTCGGTGTTGATAATGGCCTTGAAGACTTTGCTGAAGAGGGGTAGGAGACTGATAGGACGGTAATTGGAAGGGTCGGAGGAGTCACCAGAGTTCTTAAAGACAGGAACAATGGTTGAGGACTTCCAGCAGTCAGGAAAACAGGACTCCTTGAGGCAGCGGTTGTACAATTTAGAGAGGGCAGATGCCAGTTCAGGTGTGCATTTCTTCAGGACAATGGCTGGTATTCCGTCACCACCAGTAGCCTTGTGGTGATCTAAGTTAGAAATAATGCCCAATATCGATGACAGGGTTATGTGCAATCCGTCCAGGAGGGCCTCAGTTCTGGGAGGGAAATCGGGCAAGGGTACCCTGGAAGAATCTAGCGTAGAATTGGAAGAAAACTTCCGAGCGAAGCTTTCGGCCTTGTCGGCAGAGGTGGTCAGGACCTCAAACTGATTGAACAGGGGAGGAATAGAGGGTTTGTTATTGTTATTGTGGAGCCAAATTTGCGGGATGCAATACATTCCTTCATCCGAGCAGCAAATAGTGACTTGGCATCGTCGAGGATAAGCTTACACTCGTTGTGGGCAGAGGTAAATAGACGTCTATTGGAGTCGGACATATCACTACGAAAACGGTGGAAGAAGTGGTTCCTATGGGCAATGGCGGCTGAGCAAGCAGCTGTGAAGCAGGAGGAGGAGCGCGGTTTGACCTTGAATTTCCTGGAGGGGATGAAAGCTTCGATACCGGCTTTAATCCAGGAAGAGAACTCAGAAGCACAATCATGAGTGGGGAGCTTAAATACAGCATCCCAGGGGACATCGCGGAGGAATCACGAAACGAGTCCCAGTCAGCCCGTTGGTAGCAGAATGTGGTTCTGCTGGTAGGAGGCTCTTTGCAGAGGGTGGGGAGTTTAAATTATGAATGAAAATATCTGTTCAAGATTTAGCATCTTTACTTTTTGCTTATGAAAGCTTTTTAAGTTTATTAAGGATGCTATGCTAGTAAATGATTTGCCACCCTCTGTGCAAATAAAAAAGGTGTTAAAGGTCAGAAAATTTGGAAGAATTCTAGTTCATGTTAAGCTTCATATCTTTATCTCTACAATCCAAAAATTGTACATATTGAGTCAGGACTGTACTTGTTCAGCATCTGCTTCATATACATTCTAATCTGTTGATTTTATGACATTTTAACCATGATAAATGGAAAGAGCACCCCTAGAAATGGCTAGATATGAAATTTGGTGTTTCTAGTATAAGAAGTATTCATTTTATGACACAATTCAAGCAAGTCTAAAATCGGCCTTTGTGACAAAGGGTTAAAAAGCAATTTTTTGCAATTTTGAAGTGGAATAATCCAGAATATATCCATTCTATTACTCCCCCAAATTAGGCTTGTTACTAGTATAGTCATAATGTGATATGTGAAATTTGGGATGAATGTGGTCTATTTTCCAATTTTATGAAATGTCAAACCTCAGGTTATGAGTTGTTTGCATGCCATTGCAGAAGTTTTGATTTATAAAATTTGCATATTCAGACTGAATTTATTTAAAAAAAATGCCATGATACTATCTGTAATTTTATTATTAATTTCTTTGTTATGTACCTAACAAGCTAGTATAATTTTAACTGTTGTTCTTAATTGCTTTTTAAAATATAGGAGTCCAAATATGGTATTTTGTCCTAATTCATAATAGACAAAAAAATGGCTACATTGAGCACATGTGTAAAAATAAAAATAAATCTGCCAAAATTAAACAGTTTGAGATATTTTGATGAAATAAAAACTGCTAAGTTTCTTTAGTCATGTAGATTAAGAAGATGCAATCAGATAACACCTACTACATGTTTGAAATTTTCATCTGTGATACCTACTTATATACAAATATTAAAAATGTTCTTGATCAAAAGTTGTTGAATGTAATAGTTTAGCAGGTAAGTTTTCACCCATTTGCTATTCAGTGTACCAATTATATTGTGTTTATTTTTGATTATCCAGATCTGGGCTTATCCAAATAACCACCAATTGCATTGTAGATCTTCATGGCATTGTCAACAGTACTTTTAAAATTCAGAAACCATTACCTTGTACAACCACTTAAGCTCATGTAATTACATTTGTTCTAGTTTCTGGTGACAAACCATGCTTCTTTTTTTGTCCCCTCTATCCACTCCATCACAACTACTTCAATTACAATAGAAAAAATTTGTAAATAACTTAACAAATTCAGGATAAGTGCTAATTTCAATTAGTGTCCTTAAACTAAGTGATACTGATGTTTTATATAAACTATTACTATATTAATTTCCATCAAAACAGATTTTTAATAGGGCAAAAATGTGCTTCTTCAATTTTACATATAAATTTAGAGCAAAAAAAACGATTATTATTTTAATTAGTGTAATTATATGCTTAAATTAATTGATACCATTGTAGTGGGTGTGCACTAATCTCTTGAGGAAAGATATGAATTCAATTTTTACTGTACTTTCTCTTACTGTACTAGACTGAACATTGTCACAGTACAATGGTAGAGAAAGAAGATACAAAGTTTAATCCCTGGACAATTCACTCTTCTATTAATTACACAAGTAATATCAATAAAATGGAATATGAGCTTTTAAAGAGTAAGGTGTTGTGATTAGGTGGCACATAGACAGTCAATGACAAAATTATTTGTACACCCATCAATTTTGAATATTTTTATCCATTTTTCAGAATCTAATGCCTGTATGATGCCAGGTTTTTGATAGGTTAATAAGCACAAAAAAAGGAATATAAAACTCAATATTCAGAACAATAGGTTAAATACAACAAATTTGACAGGCGAATTATGCAAAATAGGAAAAGACAAAATTCGTACAGTATGAAAAATAGAAAAATTGAACAATTTTCACATTTTAATAGTCAATAATATAGCCTCTCATCTTTATAACTTACTGCAATTGTTTTCTAAAGTTTTTGATGAAATTTTAACAAGTTTTTTCTGGGATTTTCTTCCATTCTTCAATGGTTACACATTCTAATTCCTGAAGGTTTTTTGGTGACTGACGATTTATGCAAACCTTCAATTCTTGCCATAGATTTTCAATAGGATTCAAGTCAGGACTCATTGAAGGCCATGGCAGAACTGTAATCTTCTTTTTCTGAAGCCAGGCAGTCACTGATTTAGATGTATGTCTGGGATCATTATCTTGCTGGAAAGTAAATCGCTGACCTACATGAAGATTTTGCACTGATAGTTGTAGATTTTCATCCAGAATTTTGATATAGTCTTCAGATTTCACTATTCCTCTTTGTCTAGTCTCCTTTGAGCTAAAACAACCCCAAAACATCATCGAGCTGCCTACATGTTTTAATGTTGCCACTGTGTTCATTGGGAGGAAAGCCTCACCTTTCTTGCATCAAATCTTCTGTACATCATTATGTCCAAAAAGCTCAATTTTTGTTTCATTACTCCATAGTACTTGTTGCCAAAAGCAATTTTCTTTGTTCAAGAACATTTTGGCAAAATCAAACCAAGCAATAATGTGACATGGTTTGTGAAGAGGGGTTTGCCGTGGTCAGTTTCCATACAACCCATTTCTATTCAAACAACGTTGTATTTTGTGAGTATTTATGCTGAAACCCATCATATCCAAACTTTTGGCAATGTCTTTCAAAACAACTCTTGGGTTTATATTAACCTTGCAACACAGTTTTTGTGCAGTTCTTGGTGACAATTTGGGTTTTCTTCCATGTCCAGGCAAATTGTCTGTTGCGCCAAACTGTTTAAACTTCTTTATAACAGACTGTTCTGTAGATCTAGGGATAGCTAACCAGTTTGAAATAGTGCTATAACTATTTCCCAACTTGTGGAAGGTAATAATTCTTTGTCTCAAGTCAATGCTAAGCTCCTCTTTGTCTTCCCCATTGTGTTGGTGACATTTTATGCACCATGTGATGTTCTTTGCTGGAATTATCACAAATATTTTACTGAATAAATAGTCTAGAAAGCTTCATTGATAAAATAATTATGTAAATTACTTACACAAATCAATCAATTTAAAACAATATTTTTTTACTGTATGAATTTTGTCTTTTCCTATTTTGCATAATTCGCCTGTCAAATTTGTTGTATTTAATCTATTGTTCTGAAAATTGAGTTTTATATTCCTTTTCTGTGCTTATTAACATATAGAAAACCTGGCAACATATGGGCATTAGATTCTGAGAAATTAATAAAAATATTCAAAATTGATGAGTGTACAAATAATTTTGTTTTTGACTGTACATGTGTATGTTTGGGTATGAAGTTTTACTTCCATATTTCAATTTCATTAATTTATTCAATATAAAAACAATCAGTATTTTGCAATAATGGTGATTCTCAAATCACATTTTTGTGTAACTTGTGATCCACATATATATAAAATTTCATGTCCTTTGGGATCATAGGTGATCATGGCACTCCACAAATTCTTTTTCTCTATAATCTGTAAATGGCCACCTGTTCTGGCAATAGATAGTGGACTAGTTTCCTGTTGACTTCTCCATGACTGGGGAATTCAATTTTCCTTCTATTAGACTGGTTGTCATCCAAGACTAGAATCCAATTTACCCTGCTATTTAACCCATAGCTAGGAAAAGAGATGACTTCATACATTTCCAAACTGTATTCATATGATAGTGAGCATTGGCTGAAATTTTAACTCAGCTTGTTGATCCCACTTTCTACACCAATAATTGCTACACTACTCACAGATCTAATGCTGCAAATAAACAAAACAAAACAAAAAAAACAAAAAAAAACAGAATACTTGTTTGAATGAACCAGAGAATAATTTGTGAAGGTCATGGTTCAGATGGTACAATATTTATCCTAAAGTGATTATCCTCTCCTATAAGGTGATCCCATGGGATTACCAACTGGATCACATCTTAGTGGAGTTTAAGTTTGTTCTTAGAATTTATTAAATCTGGTCCTTTCCCAAAATGTTTATCTAAATAATTAACATATTTCTGATATATTGTTTATGTGTGATATCCCTGCAAAACAATATTACCTGATCTAGTAAATAAACTAAATAATGTTAAATGTATGATAGAATTTACTTATGAAACAGAAGCAAACAATGCATTACCTTTCTTTGATATCCTGTTAAACTACTGATACTGACCTAAAACTAAATGTCTATCATAAAACTACTAGTAAAAATAATCTTGTAAATTTCTATTCACACAATAACAACAAAATAAAATCTGAAATAATTATCAAATTCTATTTAAGGCCCAACATGCCACCCCTTGATAACATATGATAATATTATAAGGGCTGAGATTGAAGTTCTATATAAAAAAATTCTTAAACTACAAGTCGACAAAGTTATAAAAACTCACTATGAACTTTACTCAAAGTTGAAGCCATAAAAAACAGACACCACTACAAGACACAAACCCAGTTCCTCACCAAAGTGTGGAAACAAGCTTACAGGGAACTAAAAAACAACAAAGTCATAATTATTAAGAAAAGCGACAAATCCAACATTTTTGTTATCCTAAACAAGGCCAACTACAGCAAAAAAACTCCATTCTGGGTGACAAAGATAAATTTTAAAAATACCACCAAGCTCTTAAAGGCATAGATTAATATACTGATCAAATACCACAAAATTGGCTACTTATACAGGAATGTAAAAACACACAAACCTAACATGCTGCAATGTCACATAATCTCACAAATCCCATTTCCTGTATATCAAGTAAAGAAAACCCCAAAACCCTAAACCAACTGATACTTCTATACTTAACCAGTAAATATAGCATTCAGTCCAATAACAAATTCCTTGACATACTACAGTCTAACAAACCAAAAACAGCATCCTATCCTCACTAGACATTGAAAGTTTATTCACTCATATTCCAGTCAACAAAACTATGGACATTGTCCTGCAGAATGTACACAATCACCCCTCGTTCACACTTCTTAAAATTAGACCAAATATTTTGTGAAAACTTCTATCTTGCACAACCACTCTGGCAACATTTATACACAAACTGACTGTGGAGTAATAGGTCCAGCTCTTGAACTGACTCTATCTAATTTCCACATGTGCCATGTGGAAAACAAAGTCTTCAATAATTCCACGAAGCCCCCTGCCCAATATATGCACATTGTATTGATGATAT
The DNA here is from genome assembly GCA_964036315.1 of Acanthosepion esculentum. Lineage (NCBI taxonomy): Eukaryota > Metazoa > Mollusca > Cephalopoda > Sepiida > Sepiidae > Acanthosepion > Acanthosepion esculentum. The sequence continues at coordinate 41,315,346 of OZ038502.1, read as the reverse complement.
ATTCATATTAGCAAACAGCTTAGAAGAAATAAAAAAACTGAAAGAAATCTTTGAGAATAAATCTGTCATATACTTTACTTACAAACTCAATATTAACAATAAAATCACTTTCAATAACATAATAGTTGATGCCAATAGCCATAATTTATCCCTTGTCTTTACAAAAACCCCACAAGCAGAAAGTCATATTTACTTAACTACAAAAATGAATATCATAACAGATACAAAACAGATGTTATAAAGAACAAGAATTACTAGGCCAAAATATTCAATTCTTCAGACACATTATTCTATGAGAAATTTAGTAACATTAAACAAACCCTAATCAGTAATAACTTCCCTAAATACATTGTTGCTGAACAAATAAAATTAACATTAACAAAATTTAGAAAAAATTAGTGCAATTCTCCTCCCAGATACAAACAAATATAAACACACCATTAACTTTTTTTATTGTTACCAGATGCAGCCTAATTATAAACAGGATGAAAAAGAAACTAAAAACATAATTCACTGGTACATATCACTCAATGATCCTAATAAAAACCTAAGATTTAGCATCTACTATAAAAAGTTTAAAACATCTAATTTAATTACCAACATAACCAGGCCTCAAAAATAATTTTGTCTATGAATTCTTATGCCCCTAGGTGATTGCATCTTCAACACTAATAATCAAAAAACAACATTGAAACACTTGCACTGCACTCTCTTGTAGACTGACCCGCCACTTGTCAAAACTCAGTGCAATCCAAGCACACATCAACCAGCACATTATGAATGACCAAAATATACTTATCAACATAAAACAAATATTAGTAGATAACACAAAAATATTCTACAGCACCCAATATAAGGAAAGACTCAAAATCAAGGAACAAATAAATAAGGCAATTTCCACACCTAGAGAAGACACCCTAATGTACAAGATTAAAAATAAACCCAGCTGCATCCCTCTAGTAACCACTTTCAACCCCACTCTGCCTCCACTATCTCAAATAATCAAAAGTCGCTGGGAAATACTACATCTCAAGCCAGACCTAAAAAAATTGTTTGAGTAACCTGGCCTTCTAGCATATTGTAGACCTAAGAACCTAAAAGAAATCATAGGTAGTAACCACATTTCAGTGGATAAGGTAATCTGTAATAAACCAACAACAAAAACAACAGGATTTTCTCAACCATGTAACAACAAAAGGAGCTTATGCTGCAACCACATTAGACACACAAATTCATTCACTAGCTCAGTCACTTAATCTATTTTCCAAATCTACCACAACTATAACTGTAGAAGTCATAACATAATTTATCTCCTAGAATGCACACTATGCCAGAAATAATATGTAGGAAAATCTGAATGGCCCTTTCATTACAGAATTAATAATTAACACAATCGAATTAAGTTGACTCCCCATGAAAGATTATTACCTGTAAAACAACATTTCTACTTGGAAAACACAATTTTAAACTCCATGACAAATTCACTATAATTGAGAGAATAGAAAAGTCCAGAGCAGATAACATTAGAAAGATTTTAGAGTTCCATGAAAATAAGTGGATACAATGTTTAAAAATGCACTATTCAGATGGGCTTAATCACAAATTTAACAATATAGATAGTATTAATATATAACCCCACAAATCAGGATCTACCCACATTTCTCACCCACACAAGACAGACATGCTTACGGAGGTGTTGAGGCCTCACACTTATACACACACCCACATGAATATACACACTTACAAACATCATACTCACTCACTCCCTAATGAGCCAAATGATAACACACACCCATAGTAATATACACGCTTACACACATCATACTCACTCACTCCTTAAGAACCAAATAACACAAACACACTTAACACAGACACATCCCCTTTCCAGGAACCAATAAATCTGTCAAAATGACCAAGGAAATTCAGAGCAGCATGAATCCATCTAGCTCTTATCCCAAATAACAACTTAAAAGAGATGGTTTGACCAATACAAGGACTGACCAAAATTCATGTTAAAAAATAAAAAAACAAATGAAAACTACAGACAAAAGTTCATTTTCTCCATCAAGACATTCATTTCTGTAGTTCACTGCTGCCAGCAAGCAGAAAAATTATTTTTCTCCTGATGATGGCCATGTTGGCTGAAACTAGTCGAGGAATCTAACTGAAATAATAAAAAAAACGAAAGAATATTAATATACAATATATATATATATATATATATATATATATATATATATATATATATATATATATGTGTGTGTTTTGAACAATAAAAAATATTAAAAAATTAAAATCTTCAGACACACTCAATGGTTGAAAATGAATATATATATATATATATATATATATATATACATACACTTTTTAATATGTTTTCTGTTTATACATTATTTTTATAGATACAATTTATTTAAGTAAATGATCTGTTTTTTAATTAAATAATATTAATTATATTTACTGGCCTGAATGTTTGAGAAATATTGTAGAAAACTTGTTCTCCAACAGGAATTGAAGCTGTATTCCTATATGGAAACCATCATTTGTCCTGACATGTACTATTCAGCTACAGAGTAACATCTGGTTAGCAAAGTTTGAATTACTGTTTATAAACACACAATCTTTGACGATTTTTCTCGATCAATCATTTCTGCTCACAAAAAATATCTTAACGTAAACAATGACAACATATGAAATGGATTGAGTCCAACAATTATTTAATATATTTTCTGTTTATACATTATTTTTATAGATAAAATTTATTTAAGTAAATGCTCTGTTTTTTAATTAAACATTATTAATTACATTTACTGGTCAGATTTTGTAAAATGGAAGGAGTGGTTTAAAAGGGGAAATAAAGGATGTAAATGGCCAGGGCAAAGTATATGTGGGGTGCACTGAAGGCAGCTTCAAAAAGAGATGGTACAACCACAAGTCATCGTTCAAAATAGAAAGCCATAGGAATTGCACTAAGCTAGCTAGCTATGTGTGGGAATTAAAGGAAAAAATAACAAAAGCCCTAATGTAAGCTGGAGCATATTACAGTAATGATAGTGATGTCTGCAGTCTGTACCAGGAAGAAAAATTAACAATAATAACATATCCAGATAAAAAAAAATCAATTAAATGAGAGGTCTGAAGTAATTTTGGGATGTAAACATACTAAGAAATATTTTGGGTTTGTACGAAACCAGATGAAAGTACATAGAATTTTTTTCTCATTCCCCCTCTCATCCAATTTACCCACCATTGTTTTGCCCCTCTCCTGCTGTTACCTTTCCTGTTGTGTGTACATAAATAAGCAAATAAAGTGTTAGGAAATCAATTGGCCTCTATGCTTGAAGAAACCTCAGTGGTTGAAACCATGGTAGTGTAAGTGGCTGATCGTATTTTTTAATGCTTTGCACATTCAATTATTTTTAATTGTGTATCAAGCACTTTTTAATGCAATTATTTACTGGTCTAATTTAACTCTGACCAACAACTGTTTAACCGTTGTAATTATATATATAAATATTCAGATGTAAATAAACATACATGACCATAAACATTTTTGAAATTAAAATAAAGCTGTTAACTCAAGAATGAAATAACAAATTATAATTACATTAAAACATAATTAAACACCATTTACTTAGTTCCATTTATTAGGCAATAGATTACATCACTTTGTGTCTTCCATAGTTTGCCTTTCCTTATGCAACTTCCTTTAAGTATATGTTAGAGTGTTCTCAAATTTAAAATTTGAAACTTAACAATATTTTTTACCTCTGTGTATAAATACAAATTACAAAATAAAATCTCCAAATTTATCTTGATAAAATTCCTCTGGGGATGAAATGCATAAAATTTTCCTGTATGTATATATATATATATATATATATATATATATATATATAGTCAAAACCTAATGAGCTAGACAAACCTACCAAGGTTGCACTTAGGCAGATCATCAGGGTCAGTGGTGGTGTCTTGGTTGTCGCCTATATATATGCCATTTTCTTTTGCCTCTTTAGCCAGCTGACCCTGATGATCTGCCTAAGTGAAACCTTGGTAGGTTTGTCTGGCTCATTAGGTTTGACTAGGTCTGCTCTACATTTGTATCGAGCTCTTTAGTTAGTTGTTTACTCGTATCGGGGTTTTTTCTTTGGGCCTTGAACCTGTATCTGTGCGATTATTTTCGACAGACTTTCATGTTCCTGGCTCTTTCTTTTTTAAAACCCTTTTTTCCCTTCGAGATTGATTTGGCTATTGTTAAATCAAGAATTCAAAGGTTTTTCGACACGAGTATAGTCACCTATATTTTTATATATATATATATATATATATATATATATATATATATATATATATATATATATATGATTGATTGATTGTATAACTTGAATAGATTTATTTAGATTTTATACTTTTAAGTAAAAGCTGATATACAAGTTTTAATATATTTCAAACTGACACATACAAAAATTGGCAGTCTCCCCAAAAAAGAAAAACATACCTTTCATACCAGGTAAAACAAGACAGGCTAGTACACAATTACTATGTACTTACAACACTGAACTTACTCTTAGCCATGTTGCCAAGTAAGCATTAATTATCTTCTTAATCCAAAAGGGTTTTCTTTCTTGAAGCTGTTGTTCCAACTCAACAACTTTCAAATGTATATTTGCTGACCAGACTGCAATTGCTAGTGATATGAACACTTTGATAACACACGCTTTCTTCTGTAACTAGCCCACCTCATGTACCAAAATAAAAGTGAACACATAAGTAGTTGGGTAAGAATATAAACTGACTTGGAAGGAGGTGACATCCTGACCCTAGTTTATATTTTTACAACTTCCTTTTGATTTTTTTTTACGTATTAACACAATTTCTTCTTTTCAGTCTCTACTATATTCAATCTTTCCATTTGAGATTTTTTAACTGATCTCATTTTCTTCTTCTTTTTGAACTTCATGATTTCACTCTGCTTCTATCATAATATTGTATAATATTATGATTACTACAACTGATATTGTCTTCTGCTTAATATAGTCTTGAAGTTTTGGTCTATTAAATAGTACATTTTCTTATTAATTGAACCATAGATCAAATTCTGATTTTTTTCAACAATTATTTTCAACAGCAGCTGCCAGTTTTACTTTGTCAGACTTATCAGGCTTGCTAAGACAGGCCTAAATAGTTGTACCATCTGTATAGATATCTAGTTGGGAACTGAGGAAAAATGATGAAGGTCAATGAGAAAGATAAGAAACATAGGTCCAAGAATAGAGCCCTGGGGAAGCTCTGCATTAATATGAAATGATTGAGAAGTGTGTCCGTTCAACACAACCTTCATTATACGATTTACAAAGAATGATTGGATTAAGCCAAATATTCGTCCAGAGACACCATAGCCCTTAAACTTGTGGATAAGTCCAGCATGCCAAACCCTGTTGAACGTCTTTGAGATATCTAAAGCCACAGTCTGCGTTTCACTGTCCTTATCTAGTAAACAAATTCTGTGATAGCTGTAAACAAAAGCTGGGGAAAATAAAAGCCATACTGTTTATCCAAAAGAAGGCCATGCGAAATGAAATACTTAACCAATTTGGCATTGATTGTAGTACTTTGCCAAAAAGAGGTCAAAGATTAATAGGGTGATAATTCAAGGTGTCAGAAGGTTCACTAGAGTTTTTAAAGTCAGGAACTACAAAAAGAGGAAAGAAAGAGGAAAACGTGGATGTAAGGAGGAAAGGTAGAAGGCCAAAAAGCTAGAGGAAAATGAGAAGAAAACCAGGTGAAAGGAAAAAATATTAAGAAACAATATGATGGGAAGGCATAAAAATTGTGATATATAAACATTATTTATAGAGAGATAGTGCAAAAGAAAGATAAAAATGAGGATGTAGTAGAAAATATTCATACATTAGTTCCTATTATGTACAGCAAACTAATTTCTGTTTGTATAACATTTATATAAAAAAATGGATGGGGAACAAATGTTGGAAGAAAAAATGAGAAGATACAGGTTAAGTGTGAAAGAAGAGCAGAGGCCTGAGATATTGGCTAATATTCATTGTCAACATCTGCACAATTTTCATGGGTCCAGCTAATAGATAAAGGGGTGAATGAGAAGATACAAGAAAAAGGTGAGAGAAGAACAAGGGTATGAGATAAAGGATAACATTTTTGTCAACATTTAGTTCATTTTAAAATGTTTTTCAAACTGTTTTTTTCTTAGTTGAACAGAAAAATATTGTTTGAAGCCAGACTTTACAAGAGTGAATTTGGATAATGATTCTTGTTGCAATTATTAATGATATAACTAAATAGAAAGTGTCAGAAATAATATTAGTTGATAAAATAATGAATGCATGGGAGTCTCCTCAAACAAGAGAGGGAGGAATGAATATCCAAACAGCTATATATGTGTCAGAGAGAGAGTCTGGGAAACACACACACATATATTTTTTAGTGAAATTGGAGTAGATTTGAATAGCAAAATTAAATCAGAGCATTTTGTTTACTGATGGGGAAATCTGATCTAGGGCAGAAGTTGTACCCATTGAATCTGGATCATCAGAAGACAATGGAAATGATTGAAATAATTTTTATCAATTAAAAATTGAAATAGAGCTGAGTAAGCTAGAATGAACTTTGGAATTCACATGATTTTGATTGAAGCAGCCAGAACCCCATGATAATCGTGTGCGAAGTAGTAGGGCTGAAGGTCAGTTATAACCAGCTGGGTTTATCTAAATAAATGTGTAGTTATGCTGAAAAAGTGTTAGACTTGAGAAAATTCTTGAAGAGAGATGAGAGAATTGGCCCGGGCAAGCGTTGGGAGGAGGAATGCCACTATAACTTTAAGCCCCGCACAGAAATCTTTATCCCTCCATCGCAAGAGTCATATATTGTTCTGAGATGATTTAATCACAAACACTCTCTCTATCTAGAATCCAGTGTATGAGTTTTTACGTTAAATACTTTTCTTTTCTGTAACCCGTTTCTTTTCTCTACTATTCTTTTCTGCTATATAAAAGACATTAACAATTCAACCATTGAATAGTTGTTTGTCCGGCTTTCTGTAGATATTAATTTTTTTTTTGCTGCATTCTAACTTTCTTAGTGCAGACTCCCCAGTCGTGTCTACATATTCAGTCGACCGTGAATGGATGGACATCATTTCTGCTTTCTGGATCAAACAAATCACAATGTGGGCAGGAAGCAGGATTAAACCAGTGGACTGGTCAAATAATCTACGGATTAAGTTTGGTTAGGACCGAGTAGACACCTCAACCCAGAGAGTAAGATGCCGGAGGTTGAGGGACTGGGGCGAAAGTGCTAGATATACATTTAACAACATATTTTATTGCTTGACCAAACTATACAGAAAGTATGACTGAATGTGTCTATATAAATATGTCCTTTTTCATATGTACATATGTGCAAATTTCCTATGAAAGATTATGAGAGATTTGTTGGGGATTAGTGAATGTATTTGGCTAAATCAGAAGGAAATTCTTGTTGTTGGCGTGTTCGTTAACATTCATCCTCAACAATAAACATAAATTTAGAACAGGTCATGCAGAACAAAGTTAAAAACAAGGCAAGTAGAATGCATAACAATACAGTGATTTTGTATACAATTTAAAAATATACAGATGAGTTAAGATTTGATGAATGGTTGAGTATTGATGTATTAAAATGTGTAGTTTTATGTTAAGTATGTTTGAAAGCTTTAGCGTGTTTTAATAAGATTTGTTCAAAGAATTAAACAGTTTGTTGTTTTATGTACAAAAGTGTCCAATGTTGCGGTTCAATTGTTAGTGTGTATATGTAAGTGTTATGTATAATTTTTTTATGTCGTACGAAGTTGCGTACCTTTAGTTGTTGCTTGAATGAAATGTTGTTAGTTATTATTACTTATTTTGGAGTGAATAATTATCACATTTTTAAGTATAATAAATGAAGTTTGTAAAGTTTTGTTCAATAGAGAGAGAAAGAATATGTCATTGGGTTGCTGAGTCAGAGTTTGATTAGTGCGGGAAGATCAAATTTAGGATTGCGTGGATTTGGTTGGCATCTCTCTGAATGTTGAAATCTGACTAATTAAGTAGTTTGAATTTCTTCTTTTTATAAATTTTTAGAAGGAAAAATAGGCTCAAAAAGGTTTGAGCGCCAAAGTGATTTTTCATGTGCATTCTCAGTTTTTTTAGGCTGTTAACCAATGAGAAGTTGAGTTTGTCAAAATTAGTGTTTTGATTAGATAACAGGTGTGTGTGGGTGTAGTAAGAATGGATTGTTCTGCAAGTAGGGGTGAAAGATAACGTGGATGATTCCACAGATTTACATTTCAGAAGAGATTTTTATCTGTTGTTTTGGTTGAGATATGCCTGTATACAGGCAAGTAAGCTTAGGGTATACTGTACAATGTGACATGTGATTCACTGGGGACTGAAAATCTCCCCATCCAGAGGGGAAAGAGACATGTCTTATCTCTAAGGTATGTTATGGTTTAAAGAACAAAAAAGAAGAGAATTAAACTTTGAGCCCTTTTCTTATATGCTGCTTTTGGCAACACCTAGCAGCAGAACTTCTTTGGCAGACCGGTGGGGTAATCCCACATTCACATTGCTTCAATAAGATTAAACTCTACAGACTTCAGTTCATTTTTGTTGAAAACTGGGCTGTTAAGTGGGAATTACACTTGTGAATATGGATCATTGGTTGAGCATAGAACTAATGGCTAAAAATGTTGACATCCTTTCCGAAATGATTTATTAGACAGTATCATTACTTGACTCATATCATGTAATCTATCTTCAGTATGTTAACTCCACTGTAATCATATGTATATCACTAATGAACAAGATTTTAAAAAATTGCCACAACTAATATAATCTAATGTAGTATTCATTTTTTAAGGAGAAAATTTGGTTTTGCAAACGAGAGATTTAATGAAGGTAAGAATATATTGCTATAAGGGCCTATAGAGAACTGTAAATCTCTTGTTCCTTCATTATCTTCAACTAAAGAGTAAAAAAGAAAAAGTATAACAGCCAAGTAATGCTTTGGAAAAATATTGTAATAGAAAAAATTCTGACCATTTGTTGCAAATCTTCTAAGTTCACATATTTATTTTTTATTTCTATCTTCACAAATAAAATTTAAGAATATACTGAAATGTTACAAGACTGACCACAAGAAAACCTTCATTCGTTTTGTTATGAAATAAAATAAGACATATCTCGGCTGATTTGCAGGCAAATAAACTAACATACTCAAGAGCGAGAGTCGGATGTGAACGGGACAAGGCCCCGTCACAAAATGACCATTATCGTCGTTTACGCATAGGCCCGACGCACGAGTTCCGGTCGAAAAATAATATAATATTTCAAAGTGCTTCTATTTTTCGACCAATAAAAATGCTTCCCTCCTAATTATACTCGCGTCGTTTTTCGAGCCCGTTAAGCCATAAAAACGACATAAAAAGGGTCACGCATGGAAGTACAAAGCAGTCGACGGGAGGCCGGGGAAGAGATCTGTCACGGTTAGTCTGGGCAGTCAGCAGCAGTCAGCAGGAGGAACGCCACGCCAACCAGTGGGAACTACTATGAGAGATCAACCCGGATCGGCAGCCGGCTTATGAACTATACCACAAGGTAGCTGTCCCAAAACCACACGTTCCTATTGAAATAAATCATGTAAATCTATTTCTGCTGTTGTCGTATTTCTGTCTTGCAACCATACGCTTGTCTATAACAGTTTGACTTTGAATTATTTAAAATTAGAATTATAAATGATAACCCTGTATCCGACGAGGGTTAGGACTTCAGACCTGTTTGCATTTCACAACATGCTTTGAAAAAATTGGGCGAACGTGAGTCAAGCAGTGCGGAAGTAACATTGCATTTTTTCAGATTACTTGAACTTGAGTTACTACTTGGAATAAAAAAGAACAAAAAGAAAACGTAAATTCTTAATGATTGAGAAATGAATGAATAAAAGAAAAGAAAGAATGAGTGTCATCGGAGGAGAAAAAGTGTTTTTTGGGGGTTTTTTTTGGGGTTTTTTTTTACTGTTCTTGCTTATTAAACTAAACGCCTGTCCTCCTCTCAAGTAAATAACAACTAAAAAACAGGCAGGAAACGAGATTTACATAAAAAAAATACAAAAAAATAAACTTCTGGGAATATGTCAGCCTACAACTAAACTACTAACTTTTAAAATGACATTTACCTTTCTCTTTCTTCTTCTTACCTTTTCGTATGCTGAACCACTCCTGGGAGTTTTTTCTTGTTTTCATTTGTCCACGTGCCTCTCTCTTACTATTGTCCCCCTGCAGTTTTGTGGTCAGTTCACTTTTTACGGCATAGAGCTTGACAGACGACACCCACCCTGCGAAAATGAAACGATTCACTTTAAGTTTATATTACAATACTAAATTAGATTTGTTGATCGACATTATTATTGTTAATGTTAACTTTATCAAAGGATTACTTAATTAAATCTCCACCCCAAAATGTTTCTTTCAGTTAATTTAAATTACTACGGAATACCCAGGTTTTAAAGTCAAAGTGATATTTCAACTTGAAATAATTTCAAGTTAACAGAAATATTTGTTAGGCTGTTAGTGATTTTTTTCTTCTTCTTCTTCCTTTTCTCCCTCTCTCTCACCTTTTCTTAAAGAGGAAACTTTTTTTTTCTTCGTAAAGAAAACTTTGGATTTATAATGGATCCTCGTAATATGTCTTCGGCAGTTACCTTACAACGACGTCCAGCCATAAGAAAAAAGGGATTTGTCCGATGCCGAGTCCAGGTGAGAAGAAATTCTTAAACTGTAAAATAAGCGGTTTTCTTTCTTTTCTTTTTTTTCCAAGCCGTCATCAATTTTCAATTATCTTTACTTAACCAATAAGATTGTTGTTGTGTTTTTTGTTTTTTTAATTAATTCACATTTCATTTACACTACACAGCATGGCGTTTTAAAATTATTTTTTACCAAAGAATTAAAAATTCAAATTGTAAACGAAAAATTAATTTTAAATCCGTGGCTATTCAAGCAAAAAATAAAGAAAATATTTAAAATAAATGATGAACAAACCTGAAAGACACCTGTCTGTTTATTAGCGTCAGCGAAAATTTTAAAGATTCACATGTAACTAAAAAGTAGAGAGAGACACTTCAAGTAAATGGTTTGTTGTTATTTATTTCTAATTTTCTTCACACACGATACGGTTTTTGTTTCCTACGATTCAATTTCGCAGAATTAATCAATATCTTTTTTTATAATCTTTATGTTGCCATTAATGATTATTACAACTTTTCGTAGATGTAGAAATTCATTTGGGGTTTGTTGTGTGTTTTACACATAAAATAATTAAATATTTTTTTTAATAATAATATTCAATTTTTTGACTGACCTTTCGTCAAGGTTTTGTTTGGAGATTCAATCGATTTTAAATTACTCTTTCATTTCTTTCACTTTCACTAACCGAATTTCATTAAATAAATAAAAAAAACAAAAACGAACTGCTGTTTTTCACGCTTACCTTTAATTTCATTGGTAGGTTTCCTAAATAACAATGAATCATTCAACTGAAATCTGTAAAGAAATTCTTGAGAAAGAGAAAGCACAATTACATCGTGTTACAATCCTTGTGTAGTCAGTGATATATTTTTGTCTTGTACTCCAAATTGTTTCGTAGTAGACTATTTTGGTTAGTTACTTCACGTCACTCACACATACTATCAACTTCATTATAAAGTTCCAGTATATAATCACTCTGCTCATTTTTATTGTAATTTTTCAATATTTTCAAACTTTAATTTTAGCATTTTTATGCAATTATGTTCATAACATGGAATATGAAAATGGTTTTTGCAATTATATTTTTTCTCTCATGAATTAAGGTTTTAAAAACCAATGTTAAAACGAGATTGGAAGATATGGGAAAATATTATGAAGAGGTGGAATGTTGTGACACATCCTAAGTGTGAAGGTGTATGTCCATCCCTCCACTCAAAGTAACTAAACGGTAATTTAATTGCCGTCTTAAACTGTACCTTATCAGAAAGTGTTATGTTAATTGTAAAAAACAAAACTGACCTGTTTAGAATTTCTAATGGAATATTATCTTAAAGCTGAAAAGATTTTGGATATGTTAAAATTTTAGAAATTCTTAAGATTTGTCTTCTTTTAAACATAGCATTTATCATTTGAGCCTCTTTCTGATTATCTTTAGGAAAAGAAATATCTAACCTTATTGGTAATTTGATAGTAAACCTTTCAGTAGTGATCACATTATGCAATAATTGTTTAACTTTCATGTCAATTGTGAACTCTAATCATCAGTGTCCAGTAGGCCAATCATAAAGAAATATTTCAATGAAATAAGGAGGATAGAGGAAAAATTAGTCTGCATTTTTGTTAGATTTTTATTTGTAATAAATTATCAGTTTATTAACTCCTTTTGCAAGTTTGTTTTGTATTCCCTGTTTGGTGAACTTAGAAAATATTTGTGCTGCTAGTAAATGGAACATTTAATGACAATATTTTACTGATACTTAACATGACAAACAATATGAATATTCCTAAACGGAGGTGTCTGAAAAGAGAAAATAATTTTGCAGGCTCTGAAAGCGTGCAAAATTTCTGTACAAATATTATTCAAATACCTTTTATTTTTCAGACTAGAATTCTAGAAGGAAAAAAATGATTGAATACCAGATAGCATGAGTGACAAAATAAAAATGTTTTATGATGAGGGGAAAGTATGAAAAAGCAAGTTATCTTTTTATAATATATATATATAATATATATATATATATATATATATATATATATGTACACACACACAAATTTTGTTAAAAACTACTGACAAGGTACTGTTAGAAAAACAAGAAAATTATCTCCTATAAAAATTCTAAAACTGCTAACCTCATTGTCAAAAATGATAGTTCACCTGCAAGATCCAAATTACAGAGAGCAAATATTATTTATGAATTCACATGTTCCTTAAGGAACTGTGTGTTCCTGATCAAACCAAATTCATGTTGGACATACCACTAACCACAGTACCTTGTCAGTCATTTTTTGCATTGCTTGTATTACATTTTATCCTCAATAGATCAATCTTGAGACAAATCACAGAATTATCAAATTTTTAGCATATATGACACTTTTTTACCTTAGAATTTGATGTCAAAATCTGCTTGTGTCCTATACAACAAAAGTATAAATAAGCCTTCAGTCCTCATCTGGAAATCCTTTATAGCTCATAAAATGGAAAAAAATGAAAAGAAATCACTAATGAGTTAAAAGCACAACTTTAACAAATTAACTGTAGTCTCTCAATACTTCTGTTAACAAAGCCTTCAAGATTTTGCTAGAGTCCCTACTGGACAAAAGAAAACACCAACACTTACTCAGGTGTACATCTACGTAAAGAATTTGCAGGGGATAAATAAGGAGCAATATAGTGATTAAGTCATTTAAGAAATGGTATCAATAAAACAATAACCAATTGATCATAATATTGGATCCACTGATGTCATGTCTGATTCCTTTCCAACCCAAGTGATGGTGAAAGCAATGAAGATTTTTTAGGCTTTGGATCAAAATAAATAACAGTAAACTTTATTTTTTTTTATTTACAGTATTTTCTTATTTTGATGTTTTCTTTAACATTTTTTTTTGTTTAGAACAATATATACAATATATATTTTTAAAAATATCAGATTGAAAGTTTGTTCAATATGAATTTATCAAACAAAACTGTATTTTTTTTTTCCAAAACGTTATCTTCAAAATGAAGGTATGTCTTAAATATGGTAACGGTATTTAAAGTTTAATCACATGTAACAAAACTTATAAATTTAGGACATATTCAAGACTCTCCCTTCTCCTCCTAAATTTGGCTACCCATCTTTGTGCTGTTGATAGAGCTGGATTGTCATCCCCTAATGTAGCAACCATGTCAGCATGAATAGGCTTTGGGGCAAAACCTATTTCCTGCAGGTACATGATAACATCACAATGTCAAATTTTATCTATTTTCAAGAAAAGTCACTACTAGTTATTTTTTAAGTCTTCTTGGAACAGTCTAATGTCAGTTTACCTGGAAAGAAAGTTATAAGAAGAGTTAAAATTAATGCATGCAAGATTTCACAGCTCTAGCATTACCTCTTCATAGTCAGTCTATGACCTTTTCAGTCCACCATTGTACACACAAGTTTAGACAATCAACCATTTTTTCTTTCTTAAAATGCATTGGAAATTGGGCAAAAGTATTAGAAATTCTTTACATAGTTAGTTTTTTATACTTTCTGATGTCTTCATTTCATTCTATTTTTCTCTTAAATTGATTATATATGGATTTGATCAAATACATACATTCTTGTTTTGGTTAGTTGACCAATGCAACCTGGGCAGACTTAATGACTTAAATACTATAGAATTTTCATAAGGCACCAGACTGATGGCTCTTATATTTACAGATATTTTTTGAATGCTATGTGTGCATTTCCTAACATTTCTTTCTAGACTTTAATGATACCTTGTCCCAAAAGAACAAGGATTTTGAATGATATATTTTGTTAAATTAAAAACAAAAAACAAACTGATTCCATGTTTTCCCTTAACCTAAATTGTATCATTTTCCATTAATATAATTTTTAAAAAAATTGTTTACAATGTGCTGAAAAGTTCTTGACTCAACTCTGATGTTTTAGCAAGTGAGTTTAACTTTGAACTTTTCAGCACCCCCTCATATAATTTAATGAAGCCTATTATCATTGTTTCTTAAGTTCATTTTAACATAGAATTGTATTCATTTAAATCTTTGTGAATTGGCATTGTGCGTACAGGTTTATTAATGTATGATGTCATGGCTAGCAAGTTGGTTTTTGTAGATTATTACTATTGAGGAGTTTAATCCACACTATGTGCCCTATACTTAGGGCATTGTGCCAAGATTAATAAATAAATGTGGATGTTTACTTTAGGAATAAAGCATTGTACCATGCATCTTCAGGTTTTGAAAAAAATGAATGTGAACTTTGCCTAATTTAGTCCTACTGTTAACTTTATAAAGGATTATTGAAACCAAAAATAGTTATGGAATTAACAGTGCAATAATATTATCTATTCATTTTGTCTAAGATCTGACATTTGTGTGTGTGTCTTGAGTAACTGCAATCTTTTTGTATTAAGAATTAATAAACAAAACCAATGTTTTTTTTTTTAGTTATTATAAAACAAAGGTATGTATTCTGAGAAATAATTCTCCTTCCACTTTCACTGTGACTATTGAAATTGGAAAATAATTGTTTAGTTTTAGGAAGTGGATATAAAGTAAACTTTAAAACAAATTTAATTATCTCATTTGGAAGAGTGGTTAGCTTAGTCAAATATTTCCATGAAGCTGTCTTCAAGAAAAATAATCTGATCGTTTTAGAGAATTTGATTTTATGAAGCGGTGCATACACACACACACGCATGCACTTATTACTACAAGCATTTATTTTTTTAAATTCTAAAATTCACTCAATACAAAGCTCAAGAGCCACTAAAAGTAGAGCATTACTGTTAAAATAATTATAATGAACGAGGTATTATATGAATGAAAGAGGAGGTGGTAGAAAGTGAAGATTGAGGATAATGATTGAACCATGACTTGTAGAAGTTAAGATGACAGTATTTTGGGAAGTGTCCAAAGTAGCAATTCTTAGGGTGGGGAGAAATCTGTCCGAGTGGAATTATTTCCTTATATTTGAAATACAGAAGAAATGAGGATGATTTGACTCCATGGAAATGGCATGATATGTCTGAGTAGTAAAGGTCTGAACTGACAAAACTACAGGATAGAGCTCATCTGAACATTTGCTAAGGAAACAGTGATAGAATAGTGACAGACTTGTGACACTGTGTCGGTGGGAAAGAGGCTGCTGAGTGGCGAATAGGTCTTCCACCACAAGACTGTGTAAAAAATATTTTTGGACCCTGTCAATGCTGGAAAATGATGATTGAGCAGCTATGGCCCAGATATGACAGTAATACTCCATTTTTGGTCTTATCTGGCTCTTGTAAAGATAAAGCATGGCAGAAGGAGTCAGATATTTCTTGGAGTGATAGAAGAAGCCAACCATTTTTCTAGTGTCTTTAGCAATGGATTGTATGTTCCACGTATCTGGAAAGAACTTGAGACCCAATAAGTGTTCAAAGCATAGTGACTTGTTGAGAGTGCAATCATTCATCATGATTAGAAGAAACTCTGTGTTTGATTGGTAATTATAAAGTTCTATTGGCTTAGTTTTTGAGGTAATGAAAGTTATAAATCAGTTATTTCTTTCTTGAGCCAGGTCCAAGGAGAGATCAGCTGCAAGGCTTTGATGATATTGATTTTTGAAAGTGTATCAATAAACTGATATCATCCGTATAACTGTATACTAATGATCTGAGAATGCTCCTCAGCTGTTCATAAAAAATAGAAAGTGGGTACAATTGAGTACGGAGCCTTAGGGGTTGCCTGAATTTGTTACATGATCTTCAGAAGACTGGCTATTCATATCTACGTTCATTGGCCTACCTGAGAGAAAATGGCTATATGTGTCTGAGTCTCCTGTGTGGTTTCTCTTTCTTTTTTTCTTCCTAATTTTTTTTACATTGAAACTAATATTTGCTATGCAAGATCATCACAAATTTTCTTAAAGAAAATATACCTTTCAGGAGGTGTCTGTGTGTGGGCATGCGTAGTATACATATATATGTATTATAATTAAGTAATTCAAGTCTAGAAGAAACCACAACAGAATGCAGAAAGCATTGGACGGTCGTTTCGTCCTATATTTGGGACTCATCAGCAGTGCACATCCACTACCAAGAATTGAAAACCGGACAGTTGAACCGGCTTCTAATGCTCTGGATGAAGCAGCTTGGTGATAGTAGTTGTGGCTCGTGGGGGCACAGTCCTATGGGTAAAAGAGAAGCTTGGATGAGTTTCACCACAGAATATGTGATCGAGCAGCGCTATATTGAGTCTGATTCTCTACCTCTTCGTCACCAAGGCCCGATGGAACAGTTGGTATGACGTTTGCTTGATGATGTAACTATCTGGGTTTCAATTCTTGGTAGTAGATGTGCACTGCTGATGAGTCCCAAATATAGGATGAAATGGCTTTCCAGTGCTTTCTGCATTCTGTTGAGGTTTCTTCTAGACTCAATGAATTACTTAATTATAATTATCTCAAATCCTCCTAATTTCTATCACATATATATGTATGTACTCAGTACCTGAAGATTGCATTGTGCATGAAACTCTGAGTTGTGTTACCGGTGAGGGATAATATGTATATTTATTAATATATGTCTATATTTCTAAAGAGTTAATGAATTTATTTTTAATCTGACATTTTTATTACTTTAAACATTATTATTTAGTGGATACTTGTATTTCAAATAGATTTCAAATAGTATTTTGAAACAGATTTTTTTTCATATCTTCTATAATAAAGTTTGAAGTAATGAAATATATAAAGTAGTGCACAGTGAGTGATGGTGGTAATAAAATCTTTTCAATCACACACACACACACACACACATCTATAAAAATAAAGATGAGCGGGGGTTTCAAGGGTGCATAAATCCCTGCATCAAAAAATTGTTTCTATAGATTCAAATGAAATTTAAACCATACCATCTTTTTATATTGATTTCATTTTTGCATCCAAACATTTGATTGAGACAGCAAATTTAGTTTCTTATATACTACACAATAGCTACTGTTTCAATCTTATATAATGATCCAATTAATATGGATCCTAGTGTAGTTTTTCCATAAATTTTGTCTCTTTTGGACTAATGAGGCATCACTTTAACCTATACAATAACTACAATTTCATTAAAATGCAACTTTACAATTTATTTGAATTCTTGATGAAGTCGTTTATCCTATAATGACCAAACCTAAACAGCTCTATATCTTTTATGTCTGTTCTGCCAGCTGACTATTGCAAATAATGATTAGGCTACACCCTTACTACAATGTCTCACAAAAAGTCCCATTTTGGAACACCTAAGCAATCCCAGCAGAGGAAAAGAGAAAGAGCAGAAGAAACTGAAGATCAGCTGAGAAAGAGGAGGAGAGAAGATGCAGAAAGGCATGCAACTTCACAAGCATCATAAAGTCAAGAATAAGCAGATCTAAGATGAAGATTAGATGCATATCAGACTGCAGCAGCGAAACAGTCTTAAACTCAAGAGGAAGCTGACAAAAGATGTACATTTTTGGAGATCACAAATCAGAAGGTTATATGCAACCATGATGATATTGGCCTGGAGGAATCACCTCTTTGTTTTTACATGAAAACTGGCAGTCCTTTCTATTGCCTTACCTGGATGGATAGAGCTGTATCACTTACATGAATGTTAACAACCATTTATTATTATATGTTCAATACTCTCTAATCAATATCTCTCAAAAACATAATACAATTTTGGCAGCTTCTTCCAAAACAAGTCAACAACAGGTATTATTGCTCTTGTGTGTGTATATATATATATATATATATATATATATATATATATATATATATATAATGATAAAAATATAATTTTAAGGGACACTATATTTATGGCTTAAAGTACTCAGTATCAGGGATAGAGCATATGTAAAGATAAAAATGCTTAAACACAATCTTCAGGCCATGTTTGTTATTTTGACTTGACTATATATGCTGGTCAGTGGTGCATTGTAGGTAGAAGATCAATTGTATCATTCTAATTGTTTGTAGTTTGAATGAAGGAAGAAGAGACAATGGAATGTTGCTTACCTGTGGTGGGGGAGAAGAAGTGGCAACAGGCGGCAATTTCTTTTATAGAAAGATATTGCCGCAGACCGGAGAAAGAGATGAATTAAGGGAAGGAAGAAAAGCCATAAAGCTCAACCAAAAATAGGACTTGGTGATTTTGTTTGTTTTGTACAAGTAAGGAAAGATGTGAGAGATCCTGGGAGAAGTATTTTTTTATTATTTTTTTTTGCGCCACACTGTTATTGGCAGGAAATAGTTGTGTATCCAAATGTGGTTATTTGTAGTTATTATATAGTGTTTAACTTTTTTACTTATTATTTATTATCAATTACTTTATTATTTGCCGTTGGTTATTAGTATTTCATTTATGTGTGCATTTGTAGTTTGTCAATTTGTTTATTATTTACTTAATTTGTTTACTTATTTATTGATATAGATATTGTTCATTATACTTATTTATTTTATTCATTTATTTAATTTTTGTATTCGTTTTTAGTTTTTTACCTTTAAAGTGATGTAGTAAAAATTTGTATTTGCATTTTGTGATAAGTTCTGATCATTTATTTAGTAATTTGCGTTAGTCTGGGAAGGTAATTAAAGCTATTTTCTCCTATATAGTTTACAGTGTTTGATTATTATAGAAGTGTTATAGGCTGTTTTTCTTATTTTCCATGATATTTTTGGTGTAATTTGGTTTTTGTTCTAATTTCCCATATATGTTTAGAAAGCATTGTGTTTGCATTTTTACTATTTGCAAAGGATGTTTTGTATGCATAGTGTATCTGTTTCCACGGTCCTTCAGTTACTCCTATGTATATTTTTCTTCATTATCTGATGATTTTACAGTGGCTTGATATATTACATTGTTTTGAGAGTAACTGCCGTTTATGGGATATTCATTCTATGCACTGCAATTACATGTGGATTTGATTTGTTGGTTATTTTCTGTTATGCTTTTTTTATTATTTTTGTCATGTTCTCTATGCAATTTTAGCTGAATTTTAATGCGTTTTTGTTAAATTTATTCTGGAGAGTACTTGATGAGTTGTGGGGTGGTGTTTGATGTTCTTTTCCTATTTGTTCATTGGTGTTGCTGAAAATCCACTAGGGCTGTTTCATAATCTTTCTTGGCTTCGTTGAAGATTGCTTCACTGGGAAAATTGTCAGATAACATGTGGTTAATTGTGGGATTTGCTTGATGGCGGGTGGTTGTAAGATGTGTGTATGTAAAGATTATATATTGTAAAGTTTATTTTGACTTAGTTTGACCGTCATTTGTTACATTTTGATAAAGTTAAGTGAAACTAAAAACTGAT
The DNA here is from genome assembly GCA_964036315.1 of Acanthosepion esculentum. Lineage (NCBI taxonomy): Eukaryota > Metazoa > Mollusca > Cephalopoda > Sepiida > Sepiidae > Acanthosepion > Acanthosepion esculentum. The sequence continues at coordinate 41,295,232 of OZ038502.1, read as the reverse complement.
TCTTTTTTTTTTTAAACATTCTTTCAAAACTTAAAAAACTGTCTCTGCGATTTTGTTAAAATCTTTTTTAAATTTAAAAAATAAAATGTTAATAAACATACGAACATAAAGTAGTTATTTTCTTAAAATTTGTTTTTTACATGTAATATTTATACTCTTAATCGTTTTAAAATCTGAAAAAAAGTGGATCGTCGATTTTATGAGAAAAATGTTGGCTAGTCTTATTTTTAATTTTCTAAAAAAAAAAAAAAAAAGCATATGGAGTGGGGGGCTCGGGGACCATTGCTATGAAAGTGGGAACGGTCGAATACAAATTCGAAGGCGGTGAGATAAGAAGATCAAAGCAATAAGTTTAACAAGGTTACAAATTGTTTAGAATTTTGTCAAAGTCAAACGGCTGTGGAGGAAATGAATGTAAAACTCATGAACTGTCCTTTCAAAAACTTATTTTGTGAAATTTTATAATGAAAGAAAAATGCTATCACAGTGCCTGGAAGAGATTTTTTAACCACACAATTTAGAAATAAAGAAAAACATTTTTTTACAGGACTACGGTTTTTGTCTATTACGAAGCTGTTTCGTTATATACCGACACATGGGATTCATTGTCTCATTTTCACCATTTTAGAAGTAATTAAACAACAACAAAATCCTTTAACTAGTTACTTATTTATTTCTCATATTTTTAAAGGATTTTATTTTTGCAATATTAAGTTTTTTGAACAAGCAACTCGGTGAAACTGATCCAAATAAATCTCTTTCCAACTAACAAAGCCTCTCCATACAAGCAGCACCGCGTTCAAAATCGAACTCAATTATACTCACTCCGGTTGTTGGGATAGTCCATACACTATTGACACCCCAAAATTTTAAATGAACCATTCCGTATCATGATACTATTTGGCTAATCGGGTCCGTCGAGGCTAAGTCTACCAATCAGGTAGGTCGGTGCATATTCTCGCCAAGGCGCGAACTTTGCAACAGGATGGAACGCGGTTCTCTTTAGAAATTCAGTAGTTTTGCGCGAATCTTTGAATCGACACAAACGCACGTTTCGTCGATCAGCGAAAATATGTCTTCAAGTCAACTCGCCACAGCTACCTTTTGAAACTCAGCGAATCTGAATTCTAGAACAAGAAAAACTCCTTTTTCTATAGAAGCAATCTCATCGAAATGAACGTCTGAGATTAATATAATACAAGAGTTGATTTTCCCATTCAACTACGAGAAAAAATATTATCTCACTCAACATAAAGGTACGCTACTTTGTACGACTTATTTTTTTCCTTTCCTGCACACATACATATTACACCTTGAAGCAATCGTTAAATTGTCGTTTGGCAACAATTTAATTTTCTGTACGAATAATTAATCTCTACCAAAGAACAGCTTCAATCGACCTGAAACGAACACATGAACTATAAACTTCCCGTTCATACATTCAACTAGGTATGTCCAATATTTCGCTAAAAAGTGGTATACCTTGACGACAAAAGGTCCCCAAATTGATAAAACAATTTTTAACGTTTAAATATTTATGTTGTTATTAAAGAGGAAAGACCAAAGTATTTTCTGAATATTTTTTCAGATTTTTTAATCCTTCCTATAAATGTTAAAAATTTTATTAAAAAATCTTGTTTTTTTTCAAGTCAAAAAATTTCGTAAAATCGAACTTATCGACATTTCTGTCGGAAAGATCATAGTTTGTTAGTTAAAAAATCATGAAAAATCAATTACACCTTTTTCTTTTGTTATCTTAGGAAATTTAGAATGATTAAAGTATACTTAATGTAATTTGAAAGAAACATTACTTACATTTTTAGCAGAAACTTTTTTAAGAGAGATATTTCCAACCAGGGTGGTCTATTTTCACAGGCGTTGATTGATGTACGTCAATATATTCACAACTTACGGCACGGATATTTATTGGATGGTAGCACAGAAGTGATATAATTCGTTCTAATTTTAAGTGAATCTGGTTAGTAGATTTTTAAAAAAAAAATTCACTTTCAAATTTTTTTTTTTTTTTTACCTTACGTTTGAGGAAGAATTCTGCACTGAAAATAACATTTAAATTATGAAAGAAAATCAAATTTTACAAGTAAAAATAAAACAGTAAAAAAAATTCATTTTTTAAATTGAGGTTTATTATTTCAGTCATGAAATATTTTTCTGAGAATATAAAAATTACATGAAACACCATTAATTGAAACGGGTTAACTTAATGAAATGAGATTTTATTTCTTTTTTATTAAGGCAGATTTTTTTCTATTTATTAATAATTATATGGCAGTAATTTTAATATGAGTTTTATTTTATTTATTAATAAAATTAACATGCTATGTTGGTTTTGTTTTGACTCAACAAGTATTTTTTAGTTTGAGTAGTAGCGAGCTAACTCCAGAAAATTTAAACTCCAAAAATCGTTTTAATTGATAATTTGTCGTGTGGATAATAATTCCAAAGTAATGTACAATGAATTTATGCATTCGATTTCAAACTTGAAAATTTGGGTGGACTTCCAAGGGCGTTTCTTTTTTTTTTTTTGTAATTGTAAATAGTCGATATTTTCTTTTATCCCACTATTCGATTATATTTGAATAGAAAAAGAAAAAAATTGAAAATAATACGACGATATTCAGAAAACTTGACAAGCGTTGTTATGTTGGTACTGAACGAATCAAAGCCATTTCTGAAGTAAAAAAAAAAACTTGCTTCTATCAAAGGAAACTACTCATGTGACATTATTTCAACAATGTGCATCCGTACTTTCGTTGTAGACGATTTTAAATACAATTTTGGAATATTAAAAATTATTTTAAAAATAATTATGGTTGTCAGATTTTAATAAGCTTTCGAATTTATGATCTTTAAAAAGTAGAGAACATAATATATCATTTCCATAAGGTTGCAGAAAGAACTTAATGTATAAATATATAACAACCTTTTGTCATATTGTGTACTTAAAATTGAAAAAAAAAAGAAAATTAATGTAAAAATTCATTGTTCATCAAAAAAATTTTTTTCTTTCAGATAATAATTACCTTCGTATATATTATTCAGAAAAGCCATTAAAAACTTTCTTAATTAAATATTGTCTTAGTTTTATTGGGTTTTGTATTTTTACAATTGAGGTAAAAGTTTGGACAATTTCGGACATTTTTTTAACAAAAGAATCGATGATTTAGATTTTTCAGAGTTTTGTGCATTTAATTAAAAAAAAAAATTCAGGTTGCAAATAATTTTTTTTTGTGTTTTCATAAAATTAAGTTCGAGGGGGGTAACAGATATAAAAAAAAAATATTTATACCATGACTTTCAAAGAGACAAACATATCTAAAATAAGTTCATTCATTTCTGAATAAGTTCTGAAGTTTTCATTAAAATCCAACAAGTAGTTAATTTTTACAAGAATTTCGAAATTAATGTGTCTTTCAACTGACAAAAAAAACGCTAAAAAGGTCAAAATTGGAAAAATTCAGAAATGAATGAACTTATTTTAGAAATGTTTGTCTCTTTGAAAGTCATTGTATAAATATTTTTTTTTTATATCTGTTACCCCCTTCGAACTTAATTTTATGAAAACACAAAAAAAATTTTATTTGCAACCTGAATTTTTTTTTTTAATTAAATGCACAAAACTCTGAAAAATCTAAATCATCGATTCTTTTGTTAAAAAAATGTCCGGAATTGTCCAAACTTTTACCTCAATTGTAAAAATACAAAACCCAATAAAACTAAGACAATATTTAATTAAGAAAGTTTTTAATGGCTTTTCTGAATAATATATACGAAGGTAATTATTATCTGAAAGAAAAAAATTTTTTTGATGAACAATGAATTTTTACATTAATTTTCTTTTTTTTTACAATTTTAAATACCCAATATGACAAAAGGTTTTATATATTTATACATTAAGTTCTTTCTGCAACCTTATGGAAATGATATATTATGTTCTCTACTTTTTAAAGATCATAAATTCGAAAGCTTATTAAAATCTGACAACCATAATTATTTTTAAAATAATTTTTAATATTCCAAAATTGTATTTAAAATCGTCTACAACGAAAGTACGGATGCACATTGTTGAAATAATGTCACATGAGTAGTTTCCTTTGATAGAAGCAAGTTTTTTTTTTTACTTCAGAAATGGCTTTGATTCGTTCAGTACCAACATAACAACGCTTGTCAAGTTTTCTGAATATCGTCGTATTATTTTCAATTTTTTTCTTTTTCTATTCAAATATAATCGAATAGTGGGATAAAAGAAAATATCGACTATTTACAATTACAAAAAAAAAAAAAACGCCCTTGGAAGTCCACCCAAATTTTCAAGTTTGAAATCGAATGCATAAATTCATTGTACATTACTTTGGAATTATTATCCACACGACAAATTATCAATTAAAACGATTTTTGGAGTTTAAATTTTCTGGAGTTAGCTCGCTACTACTCAAACTAAAAAATACTTGTTGAGTCAAAACAAAACCAACATAGCATGTTAATTTTATTAATAAATAAAATAAAACTCATATTAAAATTACTGCCATATAATTATTAATAAATAGAAAAAAATCTGCCTTAATAAAAAAGAAATAAAATTTCATTTCATTAAGTTAACCTGTTTCAATTAATGGTGTTTCATGTAATTTTTATATTCTCAGAAAAATATTTCATGACTGAAATAATAAACCTCAATTTAAAAAAATGAATTTTTTTTACTGTTTTATTTTTACTTGTAAAATTTGATTTTCTTTCATAATTTAAATGTTATTTTCAGTGCAGAATTCTTCCTCAAACGTAAGGTAAAAAAAAAAAAAAATTTGAAAGTGAATTTTTTTAAAAAAAATCTACTAACCAGATTCACTTAAAATTAGAACGAATTATATCACTTCTGTGCTACCATCCAATAAATATCCGTGCCGTAAGTTGTGAATATATTGACGTACATCAATCAACGCCTGTGAAAATAGACCACTCTGGTTGGAAATATCTCTCTTAAAAAAGTTTCTGCTAAAAAATGTAAGTAATGTTTCTTTCAAATTACATTAAGTATACTTTAATCATTCTAAATTTCCTAAGATAACAAAAGAAAAAGGTGTAATTGATTTTTCATGATTTTTTAACTAAGAAACTATGATCTTTCCGACAGAAATGTTGATAAGTTCGATTTTACGAAATTTTTTGACTTGAAAAAAAAACAAGATTTTTTAATAAAATTTTTAACATTTATAGGAAGGATTAAAAAATCTGAAAAAATATTCAGAAAATACTTTGGTCTTTCCTCTTTAATAACAACATAAATATTTAAACGTTAAAAATTGTTTTATCAATTTGGGGACCTTTTGTCGTCAAGGTATACCACTTTTTAGCGAAATATTGGACATACCTAGATTACATCAAATAAAAATCCATTTGGCAAAAACGTCTTACAAAAAGTTCTCTCAGCTGTGTAGAGTAGAAATGGAAGGTCTCATTAGATAATAGGGGACTTCCACAGGTAGATATAAGTTTTCTCCTCCAGTGTTATATAAACGGCTAAGTAGCCAGGGGCCAAGTGTATTTTGGTACTTGCATCTCGTTGGTATGAGAATAAAGTAATTGAGAATTACTACTATTATTGCCATTGTGGTAATTTTACATGGCACTGTGAACAGGATCTGGTGAATATGTGGAACTATCTTAAAATAAGACATGGCATCTGCACCAGTTGAAACCCTTGATTTGATTGCTCAACTTATGCAACAAATGAGAGCTACAAAGGGAAACTATTGTGTTTCAAAGAGACAGAACCCCTAATGCGGTGCAAAAATCCAACACAAAACGGACCATGCTGTCATTGAACCAACCCAGTGCAACAGACAACAACTCAGTATTATTCCTTGACATTTGAACTCCGTATAAGGAGATGTGTAACCAAGCCAGTTAAAATACACAATGAATTGAGAATAACATGCTCACCTGAAGTCAACAGGTTTCTTTTTGACTTTATAGGGGATGAAACCTTGAATTAGGCTATGGAGGAAAAGCTTTTGTCACACATCCGGTTTGTTGTGGTAAAGGATTTGCACAGGCAGACCTTTCATTTCACATGTCAGGTGGAAGGTGAGTCACTCACTCAATTTTTAGCAAGGATATGAGCTCAAGCTAACTTTTATCATTCACAGTTGATTGTCCCAACACAGAAAGCTGTGGTCAGTGAGTCAACTACTCATGCGACATGATAGCTGGACAGGCTCTTGTCTATGTACTAGAATAATGTAGATTTGCTAGCGACTGTTGGCTATCAGTCATTCATAAAATTTTTCTTGGATCAAGCCCTCAAGAACATAAAGAACCCACGTCTCTTTAATTTCAACGAACACACATTAATGTACAAATTGAGCATTAAACATCTCCCTGGAAAACTTAATGCTGCACCTGAATGTGCCTCCCATTACCCAGCAAGGATCCCATCAGAAGATTTTACAGAAGGTCCCCAAATATCATCTGTACTTATGTAACAGAAGTGTAGATGGTCATTCTATGAGGCAACTAAAACTGATGCAGTTGAACCAATCGACAGTGCAATCAGGGCTGCATTCATGTCTCTATATGAGCATGACCAGAGATTGAGAGCTATCACATGTGATAGAATTATTGCTGCAGCAGTCATTGATGAAGAATGCCAGACTCTGATGGAATATATATATATATATATATATATATATATATATATATATATATATATACATATATATATATATATATATATATAATATGGACTTTTTGGCCCTTGCATGAGGAATTGTACTGTGTCAAAGGAGCACCAATCAAGGAGAATAAAATCCTTATAACTCAACAACTTTGTGCAGAAGTACTTGAATCTCTATATTCTGCACACCAGGGTGTAAATGGCATGCTAGCAAATGCAAGACAATGCCTATTTTGGATTGGTTTGGATGCCAGCATCTGGCAAATCAGAGCCCAATTCCAGATACATAACTCTATCTCCCCGTCACAGCCTAAAGAGCCCTTGATGCTGCTGTCTAAACCTGAATTCCCATTCCAACAAACTGCGATTGACTTTTTCGACCTACACAGTAGAAATTGTTATACACACAGTGGCCCTAATGTCATCTGGGAATGAGCAGTATGTGACACCCTGAGAACTAGGTTCTGCACATATTGTGCACCTGAAAAACTTTTTTTTAACAGGGGACCACCTTTTGATTCTCAAGAATCATTCCTTAAGACTTTGAGAATATGGAAACATACTTAATCAGCTCACTACCCACAAAGCAATGGTCAGGCAGAAATGGCTGTCAAAACAGCAAAGTGTATACTCAGGGACAACATGAATGGCTGTGGTCAGCTGTGTCATGGCTGTGCAGCCTGTCCTTTGCTGACCCAATGCAACACCACCGTCCAGGATCTTGACATGTCTCTTGCTATGATGTTATACAGTTATGTTAGCATAGACCAACTTCCTGTCCTAAGGAACAAGTACCAGATATGTAAACAGTGAAGAGAAATTGGTGAACTGAGAGAGGCAGCAATGGTTAAAAGACAAATTAACATTGTCAGTTACTTCGGGAATTACAAATTATTTATTCTGATCAGATCCAGAAACAAGGTGGCCCTTACCCTTGTCAGAAAAACAGGGAGAATTGTGGAGATACTCAGTAACTGGCAGTACTGTGTGTAGGTGGATGGAAACAATTGGATAACTATGCAATCATTGCTGCTTCTGTAAGATCCACCTAGTTATTGACGTCCCATATCATTCTACCCAGGGAGCAGGTCCCTTGACCTCATGGCACTCCAATTTACAGCTAATTCAAGATAGCAAAACAGAAAATAGATTAACCACATCTGTTGTGGCCTGTTAGGGGCCAGAAAGACAGAAAGAAGGTAGGTTGAACAAGTGTATTGCAATAACAGAACATGTATACAAAATAAGAGTGTTATTAGTCAGCAGATAGAAGTGTCCGTCCGAACTGTCAGGTTACACTGCATCCCGACTGCCCGCCTAGGAAGTCTCGCAGGTTAGTATTTATGAAGGAGGAAGAGTTCATTCTAATGTAGATAGGTCACCATAACATCCCCCACATAAAATCTTAACTCTGCAGAAGTCTGCAGAAAAAAAAAATTTTTTTTTCTTTTCTGAGGCTGTATAAGTAGCTGTAAAAAAGTTTCACAGAAATTAATCCTGAGGAAGATTTTTATAGAAAGTTTACCAACTTTTGAGTGGTTTTCCTTTGCTTGACTTGTTTAATTTATAGAGAAAACAAGTATTTCCTTTTTATCAACTGGCTAGGTATTTAAAACTGCTTGTTCTTCCTGGCTTCGTCTGTTTCGTGAGTAATTTATCATAAATGGACCGTATCCGATGTGCAAACATCACCTCAGCTGGAGATTGTGAAGCTGGTGTTTTGTTATTGGGTGTAATTCTGTATACTTCAAGAAATTGTTGAAGGGCTTTTTCAGTTGGTGTAGCCCTAGCTTTTTTTCAAAGCTATTTTCAAAGTATCCACAAATCTCTCAGCCTGTCTGTTAGACCTTGGATAGTACGGAGCAATAGTGATTTGTTCAAACTGATATGTTTCACAGAAGTCTCTAAATTCTCCAGACGTAAACTGACTTCCATTATTGGACACTAAGGTGTCCACTACTCTGAATCTGGTGAACAGTTCATGTAGAAATTTTATAGTAATTTGGGCTTTTGCATCTGTGTACTTTGGGCCACTTCGAGAAACTGTCAACTACAATTAGGTAGTAATATCCTTCTAGAGGTCTTGTGAAGTCAATGTGAATTCTAGACCAAGGTAGATCTGTTTTTGGCCAGGGAGTTGCCTTCACTGCCAAAGCACAGCCTTTAAAATGATTTGACAACATTTTCTATATCTTTGTCCATGTTTTGCCAATAGACATAGCTACGCATCAAACTTTTCATTTTAGATGATGGCCAGCGTGAGAATCTTTCAAAATCCGCTTCTGGAGTGTTGACAGAATCACGACGCATTCTTTGTATAGTAACATCTTGTCACATATAGAGAAAACATCTGTAGTTCACTGGTCCTTTTCAAAAATTTTCGCTTATGTTTGCTTGATATACTCTTCGTGGAGAGCCTCTTGTCTTATTTGTTCAAGCGTCACTGGAAGTTCCCTTACTGTATTACAAAGGGTAGTTTTTAATTTTCCTTCAGATTGAAGGGAGGCGAGCACTGTATCTTCCAGTGGTTCTTTGTACTTGGGAATTAGTCTTGGCAATCCATCCGCATGGCCAAATTTTTTTGATGACACATACTCCATTTTAAAGTTGTAATTTAGCAGGATTATACTCCATCTCTGCAGTATGTTGGCTGTGTGAGTAGGCAGACCTTTCTTTGAGTCAAAAATAGTAGTGGCTTGTTTAGGATTTGGTCTCCTGCCATCCTTGTCAATTATGTGTCCTAGGTATTTGATTTTTTTCCATGAAAAAATCACATTTGGTCTCTTTAAGTTTGAAACTGCAATCTTGAATCCTAGCAAAAACTTTGTGTATGTGATCCTTATGTTCAACTACGCTTTGGCTTTTCATCAGAATGTCATCTAAATAAGCGACTGAGAAGTCAAGGCCACTCAGTATAGTATCCATGACTTGCTGGAAAATTGTTGGCATGACCTTAACCCCAAATAGTAAACCTTTGAATTTATACTTTTTTTTTTTTTTTAAGCGTATCACCCCGAGCAAGGCTGGAGGCCACTATCACGCAAGGGGTTATAGAAGGGTTGGAGGAAGAGCAGATAGGAGTGGTAAAGGAGAGGATGTGGAGAAAGAGAAAGACAGTGGGTCGATCAAGGCAAGGGGGTTACAGAAGATTTGGAGCGAGAACAGATAGGAATGAAAAATGAAAGGATGTGGAGAAGGGAAGTGGATAGATCAAGGCAACTGGAGATGTCGATTGACGCTACACTTAAACCGTTGGAGATTGTATTTGTCAGGGAAACAGTAATAGGGAAGGGAGTTCCATAGGCGAGATGTGCGAGACATGAAGCTATTGGAGTAGAAGAGATGTCTACATCTAACAGTTTCAACGGTGAAGGGGTGGGAATGGGATGCCAGCCTCATAGGACGTTTAAATTCACGAGGCCTAGGGACAAGCAAAAGCAGCTCCTCAGAGCAATTACCATGAAAGTATTTGTAAAAAAGACAGAGCGAGGCAACATCGCGTCTGTGAGAGAGCGACTGCAGACGAGATGACAGATCAGGGCCAATCACATTGCATATCCGTCTCTGGATCTTATCAAGAACCCTGAGGCAAACAGCAGGGGCCCCAGACCATATATGGCAGCAATACTCCATGCAAAGGCGAATGGTCGATTTATAGACTTGGAGGATCGATTCCGGGGAGAAAAATTTCCTGGCTTGGCACAGGGAACCAACTTTCCTTGCGGTGGATGATGCAACTGACTCGATGTATTTGTTCCATCTCAGATCAGCGGACAGCGTGAGACCGAGCAGCCGCAGAGAGGAGCTCTCGAGAAGTTGGTCTTCAGACATTCTAATGGGATGCAGGGATGGATCCTTGTGGTGGTTAATAGAGAGCAGTTTTGTTTTAGAGGCGTTAAAGTTAACCATCCATTTCTCGCCCCAGTTCACAACCGATTGGAGGTCCTTTTCAATTTGAGCTGCCAGGTTAACTTTGTCAGCATCACTAGATTTGTGTTTGAGGCAGGAGTAAATTGTGGTGTCGTCAGCGTAGATGCCGACTTGGGAGTCTATGGCGTCGGGAAGGTAGTTTATAAATATGAGGAACAGAGTAGGGCCTAGGATGGAGCCTTGAGGAACACCTGCGTTAGTGGGATAGGAGCTGGAGATGAATCCACTGAGAACGACCTTCAATTCCCGGTTTGACAGGAATGATTGTATCAGGTCAAACAATTGACCTGTGATACCATAACCCTGGAGCTTGCGAAGAAGGCTGGCATGCCAAACTCTATCAAATGCTTTGGAGATGTCAAGGGCCATGGCACGAGCTTCACCGTTATTATGGATAGCTTGGTAGACAAATTCAGTGATGGCCGTAAGCACATCGGCAGTAGATCGGGCAAAGCGGAAACCATACTGCTTGTCTGAGAGCAGATCATGGGATATCAGATGATTAATCACTTCGATGTTGAGAATGGCCTCAAAGACTTTGCCGAAGAGGGGTAGGAGACTGATAGGACAGTAATTGGAAGGGTCGGAGGGGTCACCAGAGTTCTTAAAGACAGGAACAATGGCTGAGGACTTCCAGCAGTCAGGAAAACAGGACTCCTTGAGGCAGCGGTTGTATAATTTAGAGAGGGCAGGCGCCAGTTCAGGTGCGCATTTCTTCAGGACAATGGCTGGTATTCCGTCACCACCAGTAGCCTTGTGGTGATCTAAGTTAGAAATAATGCCCAATACCGACGACGGGGTTATGTGCAATCCGTCCAAGAGGGCCTCAGTTCTGGGAGGGAAATCAGGCAAAGGGTACCCCGGAAGAGTCTAGCGTAGAATTGGAAGAAAACTTCCAAGTAAAGCATTCGGCCTTGTCGGCAGAGGTGTTCAGGACCTCAAACTGATTGAACAGGGTAGGAATGGAGGGTTTGTTATTGTTCAGAACGCTCTTGCAGAAGCGCCAATAATCTTTGGAGCCAAATTTGCGGGATGCAATACGTTCCTTCATCTGAGCAGCAAATAGTGACTTGGCATCGTCGAGGATACGCTTAGTCGTTACGGGCAGAGGTAAATAGACATCTATTGGAGTCGGACATATCACTACAAAAACGGTGGAAGAAGTGGTTCCTATGGGCAATGGCGGCTGAGCAAGCAGCTGTGAACCGGGGGGGGGGAGCGCGGTTTGACTTTGAATTTCCTGGAGGGGATGAAAGTGTCGATTCCAGCTTTAACCCAGTAAGAGAACTCTGAAGCACAATCTTGAATGGGGAGCTTAAATCCGTGGTGTGTATTTAAACACAATAGCTTCGAACTCACCTCTTCAACTGGAACTTTCAAATAAGCGTGACTAAGGTTAATTTTTGAGAAAAATTTCCCCTCATTTAGTTTCACAAAAATGTCTTCTGGGCCAGGAAGAGGATAATGGTAGTCCTTCAGAACAGCATTTAATCCTGTTGAAAAATCAGTGCAAACGCGTGTGTCTTTCGACTTTCTTTTTTACATAAACCACTGGTGCAGCCCATTTGCTGTACTCTACATTTGATAGGACACCAGTTTTTTCTAATCTGTCAAGTTCCTCGTTAATTTGTTCCAACGAGGCAAAAGGCACATTTCGCTTCTTTTTGAACATTGGCTGGATATTGTCTTGTAGTTCAATTTTTGCCATCATTTTAACCCACCAGAAAAAATTTCTGGATAGGCTTCCTTCAGTTCTTTTTTCAGTTTTTCAGCTTTGGCATTCCAATTTTCAATTTTTTGGCAGTATGAATTTATAGGCAAGTCCCAAAGCTGGAATTGTGTTGTCCAGTCAGTGCCAAATAGGTTGTTAGTATTTTTCAGGATGAACAATTTTAATTTAAGAGTTTTCCCGTTGAACGTTGTATTAGCAATCAATTCTCCCTCGAATTTAATTTTTTTTCCCCTGTTACTGATCTTGCAGATTTTATCATGGTTGGCTTTTCCAGGTTTGCAAGTTTATTATTGTCAAATCAGAACCTGAGCCTAGTTGAAATTCTACACTTTTGTTTAACATTTTTACGTACATGAATTTCCTGGTATTAGCACCATCTAGTTCGTCCGACATTGTATTTTCTATGCAGATATTGTTTATTTTTTTTTTTTTTTTAGATCGGCAATGCGAGCTTTTGTGTCCAACTCACTTACACATGTAACATTTTTTATTCCAGAAAATACAATCTTTGTACCAGTGTAGGGCCCCACATCCGTAACATGGGTTAGATGGCAAATTATTTTGCTTTTTCTTTGTTTCATTAGTTTTAGGGGGCTTAGTTTGTTTCTGTTTGTAGCATACTTTTTTGACTTGAGCAATACCAGATTCTTTGATATTTTTAGAATCCTGCTTTACACTGACGTACCTCTGACATTCTTCAGCAATCTGCTGTAGAGTTATATTCGGCTCGTTCTCCAATTTGTTTAGTATTCTTCGCCTAATTTCTGCATCTTTTGCTGAAACTAGTCCTTGCATGAATATCAAGCATTTGAAGTTATTCGCACTTAGCTTCACCAGTCTAAAATCATTGCAGTGCTTGTTTACTACTGACGCAAAAATGGTGTAATCTTCCCATTCTTTCCTAATTAGATTAAGACATTTCCATCTGTTATGGAAAAGAGATGTCTTTGGACTGAAAATCTCCGTGAGTAATTCCACTGCTTCGGTGAATGTCAACTTACTAGTCTTCCGGGGGGAAAATGTAGTTTATGAATTTTGTGTGCTCAGTTGTGCCAAGTTTCTTCAGAAGAAGACGTACTTTTTTCAAGTCACTCCAATTTGCACAATCTGTAGTATATAAATCCTCATATCTCCTAAAGTATGACACAAAGCTTATGTCTTCCTCGGGAGTGTATGAAAAATTGTCTATCGAGCTCCAAATAGTGTTTTACGAAAAAGAAAATTTGTTTTTGATGGGATTACTACGGCTTGTCAGTTCTAAAACTTGCTTTTGAAATTCAAGCTGTCTCTCTTGATTTTCCTTCTGGGTTTGCAGAAATAAATTTTCCATTTTTTCCTGTTGAGAGAGAACAGAGTTGTTTTTGCCACTTCTCTTGCTGTGCATTCTGGTACTTTACAAGATCTAATAAAATACTTTTGAAATCCTCCATAAGTGTGTCTTTTTTGGTTTTTTCCAGATTTACTTTTTTGGTTTTTTGCAGATGCTTTTCAAATGAAAAATAAAAAAAAATTTCTTGTACATCCACTGTTAAAACAAATTGGTAATTACACATAGTTCTTTTACGAAAACTTGTTTGCCTGTGCTTTAGGAGAGATCCTTTTTAATCCTGGTGGTTCTCGTAAATCCTCGTCACTAAGTTGTTGTGGCCTGTTAGGGGCCAGAAAGAAAGACACAGAAGGAAGAAGGTAGGTTGAATAATTGTATTGCAATAACAAAACATGTATACAAAATAAGAGTGTTATTAGTTAGCAGATAGAAGTGTCTGTCCAAACTGTCAGGTTACACTGTGTCCTGACTGCCTGCTTAGGAAGTCTCTCAGGTTAGTATTTATGAAGGAGGAAGAGTTCATTCTAATGTAGATAGGTCACCATAACAACATCTAGGCTAGAACTGCATGTTACCTCTACAGGTCCTGGAGTCCAGCCATCATGACCCAGTGAATTCTCTATGGTGATCAACACAGATTATAATCCCTTATCACCCAATATACAACATTGGGTGATATCAGCCCCAAGTCAAAGTCCATGTCAAAACATGCAAGCACCTCAAGCTCTATGCCAACAAATACAAGGGCAATTGCACACATATTCTGGAGCAAACCTTCAACTGACCATGTCAATCCGTCCTGTGGTCAGAGGAGTGAGGGGGCATGTAGAGTAGAAATGGAAAGTCTCATGAGATAATGGGGGGGACTTCTACATGCAGATACAAGTTATCTCCTCCAGTGTTGTATAAACAACCGAGTAGCCAGGGGCTAAGTGTATTTTGGTATTTGTATCTTGTTGATATGAGAATAAAGTAATTGAGAATTACTATTACCATTGCTGTTGTGGTTATTTTACAAACTGAAACAGAAAACAATCACAACTGATGTCCAAAGAGGTACAGGTTGATTTTATTCTTGATTATTTTGAAAAATGTGCATTTTGTCTGACATCCCCCTACACAAAATTGACAAAAATGAGGCCATTAAAGCATTGCAAGGAAGATGGTACTGTTCCTATTGTCAAATGCATTAGGCAACTTCATCTGCTCAAATTGTTTGCTTGTCACTTTGCTGCCCTGAAAGCCAAGCTTGCTAATCAATCTGTCAGCATCATAGCAGACAAAACAACTGACTGCTGTGACTACAGCATTTTGAATGGGATTGTAAGCATTCAGTGGAACTCCTTTCTTATTGATGTTGTAAACCCTGATGGAATGCAATCATCAAACTGCAACCTATTGTAAAAAGGCTCATAAGGAAGTTTTATCAAATGTGTTTGTTAAGAGTACCATGTATTGTGCTTAGCACATAATTTAAATCTTGTTGGTGAAGTATTATCACATTGGCTAGCATTTGATCATATTAGCTAGCTCACTACTTTCATCAAGTCATCTTTTGTTTTTAAAAAAGCTTTGCCAAAAACAGTGATACTTAAAATGGCTTGAAGTCTTCTTGACTAAGAAACAAATGAAACTGCCTCATACCGGTGGTAACCAGATGAAATTCCTGGTTCAATGTGGCCAAATATAACTCATCATATGTACAGTTTTTGAAGCATTCTTTAAGCAAGAAAAAGTTGTGCCCTTGCAGTAGACAGGATTCTAGAATTAGTTGATAATGGTCAACTACATCCTGCATCCTGCCATAATTTGTGCCTGAATTTGCATTTTATAAATAAGAACTGTATCTGTTTAATAACAGCTTTGACAAGCTTAAGTCTCCACTTACATGTGTTGTATATGATGGAGGATATAAAAATGTGTTTGTATACAGGTACATCCAAATCAACATTTGGTCTAGAAACTGACTCTTCTGCCTGAACTAGAAAACACAGAGGAGGGGAATGTCATTTTGAATTTTCAAAATTTTGCCAGCACATTTTTTTAAAACTAAATAAAAACCTGGATGCCTACCCTGCATATAACTTTTACAAGACAACTCATCTGTTTAATCCTAAACAAATGTCCTGTATAAGCTGCCATGACATTGATAGTTTTGCAGCCATTAAGGATCTTGCAAGAACCTTCTACTGATCTTGTGAATTCCAAAAGATGACTTACCAAATCCTTCTAACATCCCAGCATTATAGAATGCAAATAAGAGCAGATTTCCTCTTCTGGAACAGATTAGCAATAAGGTCATATGGATGCCTGTTACAATTGTAGATGTTGAATGTTCATTTTCTCAATTGTAAACATTTACTCAATAATCAACATGAAAGTATTATCCTGTAAGCAGCTTACAATGTATTACAATGGAGATTTACAGAAGGGATTTGAGGATTGCTAATTTCACAATTTGGGAAATATTCAATCTTAACAAATTTAATGATTTAATTGTTATAGTTTAATTCCTGTTTTGTAAAATTATAGACAAAATTTTTATTTATTGAGATTGAAGTTATTTGCAGTTAATTCTTTAAATTTGTGATTTTAATATTATGAATCAATAATTATAAATAGATTGAATCCTTTTACTTTTAGAAAAATGTTATTTTTCAGATGCTTAATCTGAATATGTTCTTAAAGAAGGAATCTGATTAAAAGTTCTACCTCAAAGATAATTATGCACTGCTATATTCCATTGTTTTGTTGTCTAGTCATGTTAAATGTTTTTATTTTTACATATTTGCTTGATTTGGATTTTAAAATTTCCAAAGTTTTTGTTGGAGATCTCTGCTATTTCTTTAATAAAACTTAGAATTTTGTTTTCACTTTCAGTTTTATTAATAATTATAGCATATTTTATTGTAATTTTCTCATGAAATGCTATAAAAATGGAAAAAAACATAATTTTCCGAAAGCGATAACAAAATTTGCCAAAAGTGGAAACAGAATAAAGGAAAATTTTGAAATACAAAATCGGTCCCTCTAAGTATAAATTTTAATTTACATAATTAAATCCTTATAAACTGATTTTCTATTATGCCATACCAAAGACAACCAGGTTGAATTAAAGACTTAATTATGCTGTTACCATTAACAATACATTTAACAACAAACTGGTCACCCTGACATCCAGTGTAAAATATATTTGGTTGCCTTCTTGTCACGTTAGAGGGCTTCTTTTTCCCAGTGATCCCAAGAGCAAAGCTGTCTGGAGTTTTCAACTCCTGTAGGGCTACAGTGGTATGGACAAGGAGGGACCAGACTGAATGTAATCAACCCCCAAACACCCCAATGGAATAGGCAAAGATCTACACAATCTCAACAACCAAACCAGCAGAAGAGGGCAGCACCAGTCCGGCTGGCATAACCAAGGCGGACCTTGATAGATCAAGCATCAGACAGCCTGATGCAACCAGGTTTGCCAGATCTCACCTGTCTCTATTACCTTTGAGCTGCGAGAAGGTACTACTGGCCAAGTGTGTGAGCTTGTATGTTGTGCACCAAAATCAAATTCATGCAAACAGCCTTGTGAAACTCTCTTTGACAACTTTTCAGGAGTAGGCTGGGCCTTCACAGCCATCTCTGCCACTGCCACCAGAGGGGGAGAAAGGGAATAAGGAGAGAGGATGATCTTGATGCTTTGATGTGAGCAAGTACTGACTATACCATTAGCAATATCAGGTATTTTTAAAAGATTGGTCTTAGCTTATTCTTTTACTAGTTAGAGATCAAAGCTGAAAAGGCATATAACAATCTATTACTGATTAAAGAATACTTTTCAGTTATTTATCATATAAAATTGAAAATTTTTTAAATTTACTATTGTAACAAATCTGTCATGATGTTACTCCTACCACCACTCTATCATGAGTTTCTGTATATTTTTGTTCAACTTTTACTATCCTATCTCTATTAAATCAAGTGTGTTGCAATATTATTGATGAATAGACTATTTCATTATGACAGATAATAAGTTTCGAAGAAATGCTGTAAAATTCTCAACCAGTTTCACTTTTTCAAATCAATATTTTAATGACCAAATATCACAATATTGATTGAATATGGAAGTCGGTTGGGCCAAGAACTTTTCAGCACACCCTTATATGTAAGAAATTAACTCCTATTCTTATATCATGCACAGGACAAATATATAAAGTGTATATATATATATATATATATATATATATATATATATATATATATATATATATATATTTTTTTTTAAATGATTACCTGCAGCCAAAATCTTTTTTTCATTTTATTTTTGTGATGGAAAATCTAAAAAAAATTAATTTATATAGGAATATTATTCTTTTAGCTTTTCTATTTGAGCATCGATCTGTTTCTGATGAACTAAAAATCAATAAAGTATGCTTATTTAAGAGGCTGTTTTTTGTCTTTTATATTAGTAAACTTTTCCCACTGTATTTGAATGATATTCCTCTTTTACACATCCATAGGCAATTTTTATTCTAATAGAATTTACTATTTTCTGCTTACATTTTCTATCATACATTCTATTCCACATCTAAACTTGAATTTCTTTTATTGATTATTTAATTGCTAAGTGAAAAATTCCAGTTTATTTCCACTTGGAGAAATACTTTACATTAGTCTTGCTAAAAAAATATTTGCCAATGACTTCTCAATAAATCCAAGTTTAATCTTAAGATGGAAGGAAATTGTTTATCAAAGTGCCTTTGATAGATGTGAACTTGTCTGACTCACTCTTATAAAAAGACAAAGTTGAAAAAAGATACGCCTGAAGCAGTCCTTTTTTTTCTACCCTTTGCAAACAGACATTTTAGGAGGAACTGATATGGGTTTACTGGTGGTGGGAGATTGTTTCCCCTTTTACTCTGCAAATGGCTGCCACTGATAAATGTTCTCTGTGCTTGAAATTGTTTCTAATCTGTGAACTGAGTAACTAGGAACAGGTCAACTTTTAGTATAGGTAAGGTCAAAAGTTCAAGTAATAGAAGTTGGAGTAATAAATTTCCATGGAATTTTTATGTTTATTTAGATGTATTTCCTGATGTTACTTTAAAAAAGATTGCAGTGAAAAAAAGGTATTTTTTTCTTTGGTTTTCTCTTTATTGCTATAACAATATAAAAAAGGTCTAATGTAATGAGGGACAGGCAGTGTCAATCTTCACTCAATGTACTTTTTTTTTAAATTGTAAAATTCTATACTGTATTTTTTCTCTTTCTTATTCCAAGTGAGAACTTAAAAATGCACTTAAGAAAATATAGGCTTGAAATGTTTTATTAATTGCAGTAATTTCACTTTGTGTATTTTGGTACATTTTGAAAATACAACTAAAGTAACAGGTTTTATTTGTTATATGGATTATTACTTGATAATCTTTGAATTTATTTTGGTAAGATCACATAGACTTTTACATGTCTATTCATTTGTTATTTGTAGTAGTAGATTAAGTTTAATAAATAAAATAAAATATTTCTTAAATCTTCTGAAAAGTATCATGTATTTATATCCTTAACACCTTATTAACATTAACACAGTCATTCTTAAGGACAGGTAATTTTGTTTCTGACTCCAGATCAGAAGGCTGTGTGTTCAAATCATGTCAGGGTCACTAGTATGGAGGTTGGTACAAAATGTTGGTTTTTACATTCAAAATGAATGAATGCTGAACAAACATTTTGTAAATTTTGCCTTCTTTCTATGAATACGAAATGTAGCTTGGTCTGTTGGAAAAAAAGAGAGCAAGACCTTTGCCTCCTTTGTATCGAGTAGTTATCCTTATTGATGATTAGAGGAGTTAATCAGCCTGTCCCACTTTCTAGCAAAAGGGTAGAGAGAACTGACCTTGAACCCCTCTTTCCTTGTTTTATATTGAGTTTGGTAAGTGGTCAGCGAGTCTGGTGGTTGCAGTAGGATTGCTCTTCACTTTGGTACAAGGTCTTTGATCCTTTGTTTTGCTTATCCAAGTATCTTGTTTCAGAAACAAAGTTAGCTGATTGGACTGTGCTTAAGAATGCTGGTGTTAATGTTAATGAGGTGTTAAGGAGATAGGTAGGTGATGCTTTTCAGGGAATTAAGAAATATTTTAATTTTATTTATTAAACTTAGCCTACCACTACACATTTTTACATGGCTTGTTTTATTTTTTGGCTCATCCTCCGATTACACTGTAAACTGGATCTGGGCTGCAATTAGATGAACAAACTCCTACTGAAGCTATATTCTTTAATAATGCAACACACTTTGTAGAAGACCTCAAACAACCATTGTATACACACTGAACAATAACCTCAAAAAAAACTATTTGGTAAAATCCCATTATTCCCTGTAAAAATTTTGAAATGTTTGGAAGACCTATAATATTTTCCTGAGTTAGCATAGAGCAGAAGAAGCATCTTTCATCACACAGCCTCTTTTTGGATAAACAATATGGTTACAATTTCTCCAGGTTTACTGCCAATGTGTTAATGGCTATCATTGAATTTGTCTGTCATGCTCCTAGTTCATTTCACATTAATGCAATCCTTGGACCTACATTGTTTCTTATCTTCATTAATGACCTTCATCATTTGTCATCAGTTTCTAACTAGATATTTAGGATGATGACACAACTATTTACTCTTGTCTTAGTAGCAAGTCCAACAGGTCAAACTGGCAACTGCTCTCTAAAAGGCCCTCCAATCAGTGGTTAGATAATTGGGGCAAGAAATGGCTTGTAAATTATAATGCCCCGAAAACAAAAATGCTTTCATTTAATCACCATAGAGAACCTTTTCTAACTTCTGACAGAATGGCTGATATTAACCCCCAAGAGAGCAACACTTTGTGCTTTCTTGGGCTCACATTTTCCACTGGCATGAAGTGGAGTGATTATATTGAATCAGTTGCTAGGTCTACTACTTGGAAAGTTGGTTCACTGCGTCATGACAGCCAAATTTTGTTGTCAGAATCCATCTTGCACATTTATAAATCTACTATTTGTTTATGTATTCAGTATTGCTGCCATATCTGGTATGGTGCTCATACTATCTATCTCAAGATTCTTGACAAAATTCAAAGAAGGGTCTGTAATATAATTGATCCTGACTTGGTATCTTGACTTTAGTCACTTTCTCATGGACATGAAGTGACTTCTCTCTGTATTTTCTAGACATGTAGTTGTTGACTGTCACCAACTGGAGTGAACATTTATCTAGTCTCTCATGTGACATAACTTACTCTTACACATGCTTATAAAGTATGGCTGTACAAAGGAGATTTTAGATTTCTTATTCTTTTGTTTTAAATTTGTTTTTATTTTTACAAATTGTTAACTTAGTTTTTGGAATCCTAAATTAACTCCTAGATTTAGATGTATGAAATATCTTTACAACTTTTGTAGATGTATGCATAACTTATTTAGCTTAATGGTATGATAATGAGGAAATGGAAAAGACAAATGTCAGTGAAATTGGTCTGGAACAAAATTCCTTCCCTGATCTTTTTCAGTTTCAATAAAAAATTTTATCCTGAAATAAAAAATGTCTAAACAAATTTGATCTTTTAACTAAAAACTTCATTGTATATGAGATTCATATGTGAACTTGATCCTCTGTAACAATGAGGAATTTTTTAATCCTTTTCTACAAATGACTATTTAATCCTTTTGAAGTTTTTTTTTTATCAGGTTATTACAGCATATAGACATTACAAATCAGAACATGTATGCTGAACAAAAGTCAACATAGAAGAATTGACTGAAAAGTGCATTTTTTTTTTTTTTAAATATTTGTTTTGTGTGCAATTGTATATAAAAAAGTCAATTATTTGTGTATGTATAAACACTTCTGGCTGACATTTCTTGAAAATATTCTTTTTAATTTTAGCTATAAATTAGGACCTTCAAAGACTGATTGGATTGTGATACTGTCTAAATCAGCTCATGTGAACATCAAGTTAAGATCTTTAGCAGGTTGGGCATATTTAAATGCTGGAAATTTATTTACATTCAGAAAAGATATCTACAATTTATGAATAAAATATGTATTTAAAAAAGAATTGTAAATAAAATTCATTTATTTTATCATACTTTTATTTTGATAATTTTTTTAATAAAATATATTTGGGTTAAATAACTTTATCAGCAAATGAACAAATCTTCTCTTTCTTGCTTGAATATAACACTGAATTAAATAGCAATGTTCATATAATAATTGAGAATATTAACTGAAACCAGTTAATTTTTTAATTGTATTGACATTCAAAGTTATTGTATAATAAAGTTAATGGTACTGCATTTTATTTTTAGAGAAGCTACATTGAAATTATTACTATATTAACAAGACTTATTAACTATAAGTAGGGAAAACTATGGACAGTAAGATGATTTATATAAAAATGGGTAACATTTTTATGATTGTGGAAAGTATTGGTATACTAAAAGCATAATGAGGACAAAGTGTTAGATATGAAATGGCTGACAGTTGATAATAAGCTGACATATTATTCTGAAGGTTACTGAAGATGATACATTGACCTGTACAGGTTAAGAAATGTGCTTTGACCAATTATTTTTTTGAAGACTGAACTGTCATTGTATTCAACTATTAAAAGTTTAAAATTTGTCAGATGATATGAGATGAAAAAACTCAGTACAAGTCAGTACAATTGAGAGAAATGTTGTTTGACAACATTCTGATCCATAGCAAACAATAATCGGGGAATAAACTCCTAAGTTACTTTCAAAATAATGTTATTTGTACAGCACCAAAAGGCTTATATTAAAGATACAAGTAATCATTTATTATACATTTTGTGATGTTATTGATGAACTAAAAGATGTCCCTGAAGACTAATTTGCATTCTGGAAATAAAATTCAATCTACTCCAGATTAAACATTCTTGGATTACAATAAATGATCACATATACAGATCAGTACAAGTCCCAAAATAAGGAGCATACCAATCCTCCATATTAACACACTGTATATCCTCCAGGCATTAATACAGGCCTATACTCTCATATGTATACAATCATACAGATTGCAAACACCATATTCTGCTATACATTATTCCATGCTTCTTGCATGGAATAATGTATAGCAGTATAGTAAGAGTTGTTGGTAGGCTAACTGGATGAATTGAGCATTGTCCTATATGTTTAATGGGAGAGAGGTTTGGAAATTATACCAACCAGGGAAGCTGTTGAATATATTGCCCAGCATGCTGAGTAGCAAGGGTATCATGTAGGCAGGTTTTATTCTGCTGGTAGAACACATTACCTTCCTGTTGCATGAATGGCAGCAGAATGGGTTGAACCAAGTGTAAGAAGTACTTGGTGCTACTCAATATTCCTTCTACAAACACCAATATTGAGAAAGTATTGTGATACTTTGCACTGTTACCAGGGGGTTGGATCTGTGTCTGCTGAAGGAATGCACTCTGGAAGGTCTATAATACATGCTAATGACCATCACTTGCATGAAGGCAGAACCTCTCCTCACTGAATACTTGATATATTCAATCCCCCCTGGTAATTCAGATGGGGAACTGCTTGGGAACATCAGGTACTGTAAGCAACCTCATACACTCTGAAATATGATTTGGTTTTAAATAACCTACAAAGGGTTGATTAGTTATAAAAAAAACAATCAGCCAACCAACTCGGCTGACTCTCTTTAATTTTGTTTAAAGTCTCTTATTTGTTGTTGATCTCTACAAGTTAATCTGTAAAGTTTTGTAACTTGCAAATATATTTTATATCAATGTATTTAAAATTTTATTTACACTTTAAAGAGTAACACCTTTTTGAAACTTAAAATGTTTGTATCCTATCTATGCCTTCCTCAAATGTATCAATTATTACCTCTTTGAAATGAATATTGAAAGATTATCCTCATCAACACTCAAACCTGGTAATTGTCTTGACTCTGATGAATTTTGTTGCAACAAATACTGTTTTATATTTATGAAACTAATGTATAATTGAATATTTACTCATTCATTATGAACATTAAAAAATGATTTAAATTCAGGAATCCTGTGAGATGATGGATCCCGCCTAAGGGAGGAAGGGACAAGAAAGGATAATGAACACCTGGCAAAGAACCTTCCAAGATGATCTATGGTCAATGGCAGGACATTGAATGTACAGCAGCTGATCAGACACTGGAGAGAACTTGCTGTGCAATGTGCTCAACAGCACAAGAGGACATAAATGTTAAAAAAATGTGACTGCATGTTAAAAATACTTTATTTTTATTTTAATGTTTTTAGTATAAAGTATTCAGATTAGAAATTACTCAAATTATTTTGGGGCCACAATCCCAAAGACTCAAGATTTTTTTTTTTTTTAACACGATTAAAGATAACAAAGATGTATGTGTGGGAGTATATATTAACTGTAAAGTTATTTTTAGCACTAATGCTTCAGTCTCATAAAGATTATGAAGAAGGCAAAGAATGGATGGTTGTCTTATACTGTGTACTTCCCTTATTTTTTAACATAAAGTTATCAATCTTGGAATGCCAGGAGTTCTATGGTTTATTGGGCATGAAGTGCTGTATTGTGTGCTACAAGAAGCCATGAGTCATACAGCTAAGGAATTATAATTAAGGAAGTAGTTGAACATGGAATTAAGTATGATTTTTTTTAATGTTATTTTATCTTAATGCAAATCATTCCAAATGAATCTAAGCAAATAATGCCACTCCTTCCCGATCTCAATCTGAATATTATGGGATAAATATTGAGAATCTTGATTTGCTTCTTTGTGTCTAAACAAAGATAAATAGCAATGGCAATAATGTTTAATTCTGACAATTTAGAAAAATCCATCTGATTTTTTGCTTTGGTTTCAGTATAGATAATATATTTTTTATATTTCTAAAATATAATATATTTTTTTATATTTCTAAAATATAATATATTTTTTTATATTTCTAAAATTTCTTTTGGCCTCAGTGCTGTAAAGAGAACATATTTTCATAATACAGTGTTTCTTTGTCATTGAATTTGTTATAAGATACTCTTAAAGTCATATTTGAGTGAATATTTACTTAAATCTAATTTTATTTTTCTAATACATCCATTTATTCATGGCAAATATTAAAATAAATTATTTCCTAGCACAAAAATTCTATTTGCTTATGTTTCTTTAAATACAATGTAAATAAGTGTAATGGGCACTGTTTAACCTTCATGCCCACAAAAAAACAGTGTGTCAAAAGGACTCTATTTCCCTTGACACTACTAATACCATATTTACTTTCGGTAATGCTTATTGTTTTTAAAGAGATAATTAGAATTTTAATAAAACCCAAACATGAAAATGGATTTATACATTTTCTTTATTCTTGAGAATTGACAACAAAGATATTAAACCTTATTTGTTTGATTGAATAAAACAAATTTTTCATAATTATTTATAAAATGGTAAATAATAAATATTGCATTCTAGTTGGTTTACATATTTTGATAATTTTTTAATAGATTTTTCAAATTTAAATAATATTCACATTGCTGAGGGAGTTAAACATGTATACAGTAATAGCGGTGTCAAGGGAATAACCATATTTTGACACACTGTTTTTTGCAGGCACGAAGGTTAAACATTGCCAGATAATGTTTCCTGCATCTGGTAAACACAATTTAATCTAATAAAAAGTATTCTTTGTGAGCTGCTGTGACAGCATTTTATATACAAATTTATTTCCATTGAAATTACTAAGTTTTCTTGAAGCATTGACATTATTTTGTTAAGATAAATGTGTATTAGAATAATCAGGCTATAGATTGTTTTTTGTTTCTAACTTTATTATTATAACTTTAAAAATAAAAAGAACTTTTCATGTCCACTTGCAATGATTCAGCAATAGCAAATTGTAACAGTGGTTTCAGCATTTAACATTGAAACCCCAAACAACAAAAACAAGCTATTGACAGAATGTTTTTAATAGTAACTCTTGTTTCAAACATGGTTTTACATCTTTGATTATTTTATCAAGCTGGCTGGCTTTTAAGGTTTTTTTTTTTTTGTGGAGAGTAAAAGAAAGTAAAACTGATCATTATTTTGAAATTCTGCTGAATATTTTGAGAACTTTTTAGGAAGTGAAATTGTTAAAATGAATTCTTCGGTTGTTTTCCAATACAAAAATGAAGATAGAACAAGTTGAGATATTGTCATGTTTGAGCCAAATCTTATATATTTTTTAATTCTATATTGATCCTGTAACATTGGATAGAGATATTAAAAATCTCATACAAATTTTTATTTAAATTTCATTTCATATTTAAGATATGTTCAGTAATGAAATGCATTTCCCGTTATGCCATTTATATTTAAGTTAACTGGCTCTTAAAACGAAAGCCGAAATGATGAAAATGCCAATCCCAAAAGTTAAAATTTCATTTTTTAAAAAGGATATAATTGCTAGCAAAGTTGACTGAAGAGAATTGTTACATTCTATAATATTGATATTTTATAGTCATTTATATATAAGAATTTTAAATGTAAAAATGTTGTTAGGTTAATATCAAAAGAACTATGGTTGATGTAATCTTGTATCCTACGGTGCGTGGGTTACATTTAATATTAGAATTTGAAATCAATTGTTTTTCCTTTCATCAAACTTTTGTGTCCTATTTCCAGTCATAAATTTGAAATTGTGAAATAAAATATTTAGTTCTTTCATAAAAGTCTCCATCTGTTTTATATTATTTGATATAAATAAATCATTTAATATTCATGTAAGGATTTTCTTTTCTTGTACACAATGATCAGGAACGTTTTGAGCTGTCATCATTTTTAACAGTTGCTTCTCCTTATGGAATAAGCTTTTAGTGAATCATAAATTAAAAAAAAATATTTAAACAGCTTCATAATGTGTATTTTAAGATTGTAAAGCTTGGATATGTGGGTAGTGTAATGGTTATTGGTGCAGAAAGTGAAATTGGTAAACCAAATTCAAAATCTGCCCTAGACCATTGCATTCATTTTAACAAAAATACCCCTGGAAAAGACATAATCCATCTTTTGTCTTTATCCCAAATAAGGAATTAAATAGCAGGGTAGCCTCGGTTCTGTAGCCTTGGGTGGCAACCAGTCTAAGAGAAGGAAAAGCTTTGAAGTCAACACTATGGAGAAGACAATGGTGAAAACAGTTCACTATCTTTCCCAAGAAGGCATGGCAATTCACAGATAATAAAAGTAATCTGTAGAGAGCCATGATTGCCTATGTCTTGATGGAATATTGAACTGAACTCTTTATTTAATCTACTGGGATAGATTGTTCTTGTTCTGCTGATCC
Source organism: Acanthosepion esculentum (assembly GCA_964036315.1). Taxonomy (NCBI): domain Eukaryota; kingdom Metazoa; phylum Mollusca; class Cephalopoda; order Sepiida; family Sepiidae; genus Acanthosepion; species Acanthosepion esculentum. The sequence continues at coordinate 41,268,225 of OZ038502.1, read as the reverse complement.
TGTCTAGGGATATCTTGTTTAGCTCTACTTGTTTATTGCTCACTCTTTCTACTGAGTCCAAGTACAAACAAATTACTCAGCCAAAGGATTGAACTCTTAAATACCGTGTCACCAAATTCAAGAACCAATGATTTAATCTAATAGGCTGGTGTCCCATGAGACAATCCTGAGTGTAGAACTTCTGATAATTGCCGCTGTGGCTTGTCATACTTGACTGAACTTACTGAAGCTTCTCTTTTCTGCTGCTGCTTTGCTCTCATCTTTTTCTTTCTTTACTAATGGCAACCATATTTTATTTATTTATAAGTTAGGTTTACTAAGGAAATCCTCATAGACTAGCATTTATGTTGGTTCTTTCAGACATGATTTTCCAATGTTTTTCTCTGTCTAGTATTAGTAGAAAGAGTTCAATTCAAAATTCCCTTAGTTACCTGGATTGACAAGCACCTGATGAAGACCAGAGTGCACAAAGGCTGAAATGTTGTGATACCAACAAAAATGCGGACAATAGTCTTCATGTACATAATGTAAATAATGTCCAATTTCACTTTTAAATTATTTTTCTGTATTTGACAGGGTTAAATTAAAATTTGGGTGGGTAGGGGTACTTTTTAATGCAAAACTAGGAACTGAATAGGAAACTTTATATGATTGCTGCATGTACAAATACTGAAACAATTTCATCATAAATATTCTTACTATGGAATGATCCTTTTGCATTCTTTTCTAATAAGTATCTTTAGTATATAATAATTTAATGTACAAGTGATGAAGTGTGTGAAAAAAATTATACTATTGTATAAAATGTTGACATCCTATGATTAAGAGTTAATAAACGAAATGATAGAAAGTATGTTAATCTTTGTCAAGTGGTATATGAGAAGAGTACACAACATTCTTTCACCATATTAAAATTTGGCTTTACTCTATAATTGTAGAGTTATTAAATAAATAATAATATTGACATGTATATTATCATTAGAACCAGTTCCTGCACAAAGCAAATATCTTAAGGTTTAAAATTACCCTTTTATTTAGTATAAATTAGTTTCTAACTAAACTGATTGTTCTCATTCACATGTTCACATTCTCTGCAACTTTTGTGTGTGTGTATAAGTGTGTGCTTGCATGAAATTATAAACAAATAAATTCTGAAACCAAAAGTAATTTTCAGCTTGTACTGTTTGCAATATTGCTGGATTAATTTGACAAGATCATCAATATTTTTATATATTAGGTGAACTGGAAAGTAATATCATTTTCATAAAAGTTAACAATAATATAAAAATTTATATGCCAAGATTTATAAACTGAGCAGATATTAAATTACTTGTAAAATATTAAAAAAATATTAATTGTAAACATAGAATTTAATAAATAATGACTTCTATAAATTCTAGAATGAATTGCATTTTTATTATGGACACCAAAAGTTTTGTTGTGCAGAAATATGACCGACCTTTTCTACACTAATTGTTGAACATGGACTTGTCCATCCACTATGAGTAGAACGTCTGCTCATAGGAACGGTCATCATAAAAACAGGTCACAAGGTGTAACATTTGAGTTGTATACATTGCCTCACTGAACTATGGTATTTTCTTTGTTACTGCATTATTAATTCATGTCTCTCATGTGATTCAAACCTGTTCTTCACTCAACCTTCTGGTCCAGTGTTTTCTTACAGTATTATTAATCAGAACTACAAGTGTTATACAAACTTTATAACAGTTTTTATTTCAGGAAAAGAAAAACATCTTTTATTATTTATTGTTTAATCAACTGCATAATTGCCATCATTATTTGATGTAGTTATCCATCTTGAAACCAATCTTTCAATGCTCTTTTAGAAGAAATCAACTTTTCAATCCTGCTTTATAAATTTTCTCATTAGAATTTGCTGAACCAATGTTGTATTTGCAAACAACAATGAATTTGGATAAACATTGAACACTTTTGGTAGCCATCTATTGCATCGTTACTCTGATTAAATTCAGAGAGAATAAAGTGACAAACATGATTTTCATTTGATTCCTGCTTGTATGGTTGGACCTGGAAAATAAAATCTTGTCACAATTTGTAGATTAACATTCATCTTGAAGTAGATTTAATTTTTACTTTCTTTTTTTATTAAATATTCAGTAATGTTAAGTTATATAAAAGTATTAATCTCTTGTACTCCTGATATATAAAAATAACTCCAATCTGGTAAAGCCTTAAAGAAATTGTTGTATTTAAAATAAAGTTAAAGCTTTATATTGGCAAGAGATAAGTTACTTTCTCAGTCATCTTGTAACTGCAAATAAATCTATATTGTATGATGATTCATTGATTTTTAAAGTAAATATAGAAATTAATTGGACTTTTCCTAGACATCAGCTAAACTAAAAACAAACAAATTGCATCATTATATAGATGCAAAATGAAACTTAGATTCAAAATGTTTGATGTTTATTTTTTTTTGTTTGAAAATTTTTTTAATTTTTTTCTTTTTTAATACTATCAAGATATAAATTCATGCAAACACAAAATCTATATATTAAGACTAATATGCCCTTTTCCTTTTTTTCTCTCAGTATAAGATTGGCAAATTTTCTCTGGAATGAAAGAAGTTGTAGACATTCTTTAACTGGCTTAAGTATTTACTCTGTATAGAAACCTGTTTTTTTGAAAAAAAAATAGGAAGATTTAATGCCATAAATGGAAGCTATTTCTTGATTGTAAGCCATTTTTTATTCATTATCATAAGAGAAAAGACAAATATTTATTGAATTAAAATAGTTTTTGAATCACAAATGTTCTATATTTCATTTTTCTGAAAATGCTAAATGTCTTGTCATCTTCTGTATTCTTTGTGGGTTTATAAGAAATAAATTTGTTTGCTATATATGACCGATAAAGTTTTATCAAATCAGGAAATCTTAATTGGATCCAAATGCTGGAGTCAGATTATGTAATTCCTTCTGGTATGGTTCTCATTACATTTTGTTGGTTATGTGGTCATATGGCTTAGGAAGACTTTTTGTCATTGTTGTTAGATAGACTGAATTATTTAATGAAGGTCAAAGTGCAAAAAAATATCTTGAGATAAATTTGTTTGAGAATCTCTACAATTGGGAAATGGTAGTGGTATTCAGTTATAAAGAATAACTAAAAATCTCCTAAACTTTTTTATAGCACAAAATATTATGCAATGATGAAGTATATTTTATTGTTACTGGAATTTAAATTTTACAAATATCAAAATGTATATCTTCTTACTGAAAAAGATCTTGCTTCTTCAAATGAAACAGATTAAAACATTAATTTTTGATTTATCAAAGTTAAGCAATATTCTTAATGATCACTAAATAAAGTTGCTGAGTGTAATTTAAAATCATATAAAACCTAAAAGAATATTTCTTTTCTTGAAATTAGTTTAATCCTTATAAAATTACAAAATCATTGCCTATATCAAAATTAATTAAATATATATAATTGGTAGTGAGAAGAGTTGATGATTGTTTGCTGATAAAATGAAACAACATATAGCATCTTGCAAGTTCAGTTTGAGAGATTATTGGTAGCTCTGCAAGAGTTTGCTGAACAACAGCAAATCCTTAAGCCACTGTATTACTGGACAATTGTTTGATTTAATCCAATCGTTCCTATCAAATTGTAAAATGAAGGTCATTTTGAACAAGCTCACTTCCAGATTCTTTCACATGAATGCAGGTGTCTCTCAAAGCTCTATCTTGGGCCTTTGCTGTTTTTGATCTTCATCAATGATCTCTCTGATGACATCAGTTCCCAAGTAGTCATATATGATGATGACACTACCATTTACGCCTGTCTCAATAGCAAATCTATCAGAGTTGAGAAAGTTAATCAGGCAGCTTCTCTTGAAAAGGACCTCTAATCAGAGAAATGGCTTGTGAATTTTAATGCCTCCAAAATGAAACTGTTCTCATTTAACCACCATAGGGAAACTTTCCTACTCATCATCAGCATTGCTGATGGTAGACTCGTGCAGAACAACACACTGCACCTTCTTGGCCTCACGTTTTCAACAGACTTGGAGTGAAACAACTATATCGAATCAATAGCTGCATCTACTGCAAAGAAAGTTGGGTCACTGTGTTGTGCCAGAAGGTTTTTCTTGTCAGAGTCCATCTTGCATATTTACAAATCTACCATTTATCTATGCATTGAATACTGTTGCCATATCTGAACAGGTGTTCCTGCTACCCATCTTGAGGTTCTTTACATGATCCAATGAAGGATCTACAATGTAATTGATCCTTCTCATCGACATGACATGGCTTCCCTCTGTCTTTTCTACTAATATTTTCATGGCTACTGCTCTGACAAGTTTTTTCCCTGATGCCCAGCTTACATGTATTTAAACATGCTATTAGATTGGCTTCTAGGTCCCACCCTTTTACTGTTGAATTAGGTAAATGTAACTGCCATTTCTACTCCAACAGTTTCTTTTCTTGCACTTCCCACCTGTGAAACTTCCTTCCGTTTCCTTGCTTCCCTGTTAACTACAATCTTCAAAAATTTAAATGCAGCATCAAATGCTATCGTCTATCTACTTGAACCCCATTCCGCTTTTATCCTTCCCTCAGTCCCCCCTACCTAGTCTTTTCTCTCACCTTCACTCTCTGCAACCCCCCTGCATACTAGTGGCATTCCCGCCTTGCTTGGGGTGAAATGAATAAAAAAAAAAATTAATTTTATTGAATTTTTAACAATACATGCAATCAAAATAGCTGTAAAAAAATGTAAACTTAATTAAATGCTGTGAATTGGTTTATTTTCAAAGTCTAAAATCTGTCGTCTGTTTTCTAATGACTATGTTAACTACAAATTGGTCATTAAATAGCAGCTGATATTCAGGTTTTGTAAGTTTAAAATTACAAATACTAGATTGATGGTGAAACTTAGGGGCTTGATTGGCAGATGAAATAAGCTTTATTTCTTTATTATGAGCTTATTGTAATAACATTGTATTAGTATGGATCAACTGGTATAATTCTGAATCATTAGTTCAGCATTATTATTGACTATTTTTGTGTAGTGGTGATAATTGAAAAATTATAACTACAACAATATTTCATATTTTGACATAACATGTTATATTAAAGATTTCATATATACAATAAATTGAGAAATGATTTAACAATCCAGCAAGGTTTTGTGGTTAATATTTTCCTATTTACATTTTTTCTTTTTTTAATTATGCTACCCCCATACAAGGCAGTAAAGCCACTAAGATACAAGGTGTTACTGAGTGTGAAAGAATTAGAAAAAAGAGAAACATTATTAAGGAATAAGAAGAATAGAAGAGTAATCAAGTAGAAAGTAAATAAGGATTGACATTGCATTTAAATTTTTAAAGATCAACATTGGTGAGAAAATATTGAGCCAGAAGAGAGTTTCACAAGCAAGAAGTGTGTGAAAAAAAAAAAATTATGGTTACATCTAATCACTTCAACTGTGAATTGATGAAACCTTGCCACCAATCTAATACTGTGCTTAAATTCATAAAGTCTAGGTACCATAGTGTCATATAGGGATAAAGTGTCACTGCCAACACTTGGATTTGAACATGGATTGCCAGAGAGCAAGCACAGCCGACCTCATCTTGAAATAATTAGATCACATGATGGGTAAAGAAAAAAAAATATATATAGGAATTAGTGGTGTCTGACCAAGTATTTGTTTGAAGGTGTTACTATTATTGTATCTGTGATTTACAAAGTCTCTCCTACAACAGGCATCACAAAATATAGTGAAGAGTTTATAGAAATGGTAGTGGGAAAGTGACTGAAGCTGATATGCCAGCTCAGGACCAATAATACTGCTGATTCATCTTTCTATTTTATCAAGAATCTCTAAATATAGAGAAGGAGCACTGGACCATATGTGGCAGCAATATTCAAAGAATGGATGAATGGTAGACTTATAAATATGCAAGATAGATTCTGGAGAGATAAATTGTCTAGCATGACACAGTAAACCAACTTTCTTAGCAGCAGACCTAGCAATATAATCTTTCCACTTCATGTCAGCAGAGAATGTAAGCCTGATAAGGAATGAGTCACTTTCAGGTGAATGATGGAGAGAACTTCGTTTTGCAGGCATTCAAATTATCAAGCTATTCCTTGCTCCAGTTAACAGACTTTTGAGATCAGCTGCCAATTTAACTTGATTGAACTGGTCACTTACTATTGAAACAAGAGTAAATGATTGTCATCAGCATATTTATCAAGTTGAGAACTGATGTCATCAGGAAGGTCATTGATGAAAATTAAGAACAAAGTAGGTCTAAGGATAGATCCCTGGGGGACATCTGCATTAGTATAGAAGAATCTAGAAGAGTGGCCATTCATGATAACTTTCATTTTGCAATTTGATAAGAAACATTGAATCATTTCAAAAATTTGTTCAGAAATACCATAGCCTTTCAATTTATGAAGAAATCTGCTATGCCAAACCCTGTTGAGATGTCCAAAGCAACAGCCAGAGCTTCACTAGTCTTATCAAAAGCTTGATGGACTCTTTCACCAATAATCCTTATTACATCAGCTGTTGACCTACAGAAACAAAATCCATATTGCTTGTCTGAAAAAAGGCCCTGTAATGTGAAATGTATAACCAGTTCAGAGTTGATTAGGGTTTCTAGTAGTTGTGGCCAAAATGAGGTAGAAGGCTAATAGGACAGTAGTTTGAAGGGTTAGATCATTCACCTAAGTTCTTAAAGAGTGTAACAACAGAGGAGGATTTCCAACAAGCAGGAAAGTAAGAGGTAGTAAGGCATTTATTGTACAGTTTAGAGAGAACAGAAGCCAGATTGGGAACACATTTTTAAGGACTACAGGGATACCATCAGTTACATATACTTTTTTGTATATTTTAGGTGTTAGGAAAAATTATCAAGATTAATTAGTTCATATTTAAAAAAAACAAAAAAACTATATGTCTTAGATTACTTGTCTTCCTTATGATTATATCTCATTCTAATTTTTGGAGAATTCTAAAAATAAATCATTATTTCTTTTCTTACACAAATTTACAGTAATCTGTTTTTTTATTATTTGAATAAACTTACTGTATTTTATTTGTTTCTTTTGATAAAAATGAGTACAAATTAATAAAGTAAATAATTACTTTTAATAATGAATAACCTAAAATTTCAGCTACCAGTTTCAAAAATTTTAAATTATTGCTCAAGTCCTATGAAAATGATTTCAGTTGTTTTAAGAATATTAGTAGGACATAGTATTGACACTATTTCCAGCTAAAAGATGTATGTATACATGTGTTTTTAAATTGTTTACCATTTGGATATAGATAGTGTCTAACATATTTTTGTTTTCAATTTTAGGAAGCTGTCCTCTATGCAAGTGAATATGTGGTATTTTACGCTAACAGGCAGTTTAAATTTCAGGGAGAGGCATGTAATTTATTTCTGTCTGATTTTGAGATGAATAAAATTGGCTTAAAACCAGCTATGATTTGTCAAGAGTCATTTTGAATAGCCACTCTGTTATGCCAGGGCTGGCATGTTTTCTGATTTATTGGGTCATGGCTCTTAAACTTATATGGAAATAGTTACACAAGACTCTAAGACTTCTTAAAATGTTTCCTCTAAAGATAGAATCTCTGAAAAAACAGACTAGTCCCCAGGGTATGGACTCCGAGATCACTTACTGATAAATCTGTCAGCAGTTGAGAAAAAAATCTTTGCCCTGATTAATGCTCAGTGATTGTATATCATCAAATAGAAGTTAAGGGCAATTTTTCTAAACAAAATTATAATCCTGTTTATATTAGGCCACCTAGTTGCTAGCACTTTCACTCAAAATAAAAATTCAGAGTTGCATGTCCAGAATAGTCACCCTACCACTAAACATGATTCCTTTTTTTTTTACTGTCCACTGTTCTTTCTTTCCAGATTTAATAAGTGTTTTTTTTTCTTTTTTTTTTTGGTGTTTTTTGGGGGGGTGGGGGATATTATTCTACCAATAAGTAGGTTAGATAATCTGCTTTCTTCTTAGTGCTACTGAAATTGCCTTGTACTTTGAGAACCAGAAACAATGCAATTACTTGTCTATATTAGCCACACTTGCAATACCATTCAGTTTATATAAATCTTGTCTACTGGTGCTAAAAATTCACACTGTTATGAAGAGGATGTGGAAAATTTCTTGATCTGACTCACTTCCCAAAATTTGATCAAATGATCAAACATTAGAATTTTTAAGGCAATGGCTTCTTGGTTTTGTATATTTCTGAATTTTACTCTGGAGTCATATTTAGAAAAAATATTAAGAAACATATATCAATTATTATAGAGATAAAAAGGTTTTTGTTTTGAGGAAATGATGGTGGAAAAGATTTGAAAGTTTGATTTTAGACTATATTCTTAATTTAAAAATAAAATGCCCTCTGTTGTAAAATCCGTTATCAGTAAAGGATTTTGTAAGCAGCACTGTAACAAAATAATCTTATCTGGATACAATATTTTTAACATTTCTTTGCATAAATTCAAAATCCTTTTATTCAAAATTTAATTCCACACTGGATTGAAAATTATGCCAATGTCCTACATATATTTCAGTATTTGTCATTACGCGTTCTAAGCTGATATGATGTTTATATTTTTTTATGAATCTGCACTTTATTTCACAAATTATTTGTATCCTAAATATATTTTTTCTGTAGTGATCTTCATTCTTGTAGTAGTTCATTTTTATTTTGTTCTTGACTATTTTGGTCAGTAGTTCCTTCCATATTCTTCACACAAATGTTTTGTCAAGTACATAATCAGGTCAGCTTTATTTTGCTAATTAACTGATGTGACATTAAGTTAATCTAATTTTCAAGTGCTGACATCAATATAGCATTGTTGCTTTTTAGTTGTTGAGTCTTTTTCATAAACTTCTCTCATTATTTTTTTTTCTGTTTGTTGTATCTGATTATATAGTAGACAAAACTTGTGGCATCACAGTGTCGCTTCTTAATGAAGTTTCTCAATCCTTTTTAATATCACACAAGAGTCAATATTCATTTCCACAAGGGCTGTTAATAAAAAGTTTAATAAAACTTCATACTAGATGATCTTCATTTGGAGAGACAACATGAAACAGTGTGAAAAAAATAACAGGCAGAAATGTCTAAAAAATTCTTTTATTAAGATTATTATAAAATAAATAATATTAATAAAGTTCACTATTTTAAATAAGAGGAATTAACCTTATTCTTTGCCTTTCCATTTTATCTAGTATACTCATCTTAGTCATCATAATCCATTGACTGTTGTTCCCTCTGGTTTCTGTTGTACTTGGTAACCTTCACTAAACATTGAAATCAGGTATGGCTGATCATATATAGAGGGAAAAGTATATTATGACAACCTCCTCAGTAAACCAAGAGTTGAACACTATTTAGGAATGGATTAAGAAAGGATACAGAAATTCCACACCTGTGTACAGATATTAGGTTCAAGGCTCCAAAATTATGCTATTGTATTGTCCAGAAGAGACATGGCCTTGTGGATTAAAGTATTGGCTAAAACATATCTGCTTCCCTGGCAATTGTGAGTTGAGTCCTTGGTTTGGGTAGTGTGGAAAATTGAAGAAACACAAAGGTGAATAGACTGATAATTAACTGATATGAGATAACCCCTAAGCATGCAAAGTGTAATAAGAACAATCTATCCCCATGGATTGAATAAAGGGTTTGGTTAAAGATTTTGAGATGTTTATCAAGTATGACAGATATCTGAAGAAGGCCAGAGTACAATGCCAAAATACTGTGATTACCAATAATGAGTATATTGGTCCAAATGGAAAGGCATCTCAGTTGGCAATATTAACATGCATTGTGTCTGTCTGTAAATGTTGCTTTTGTATGTCAGTTTTTTCTTGCATTTGCATTTATTTTTTGCATTTTTAAAAAAATTTTTTTTTTTTTTTTTTTTATAAAGAACTCTGAAAATTTTTACTTGCTCCTAGTAAAACAAATATACTGTAAAGAAGATATTTATTTTTAATAGATATCAAAGATTTTTGGGGATTAGTCAGAAAGACACTTTCTTTAATGTTTCTTCATTCATGATGAACTTAGGAGCATCACTATTTCTATAGATCATAATTCTAGATCTGCAAAGTGTTTTTTATTCTTTATTATGGAGATGAAAGAAATTTTAAAAAAATCTTGTTGCTGTTTTTCTATTTTTATAGTTCAATTAAGTTTTATGAAGAAGTTGAAAAATGCTTTTTTAGTAAGATATAATTTGCAAAGTGAATGGGAACCTAAATGCGTCTATTATGTCCCGTTTTGCATGAGCTATGCTAGTCAGTTTTTTTCTATCAAACAAAGTACAACATCATTTCATGTGTTAAGTTTTTAATGGCAAGAACAAACTGAAGCAAGATATCGTCTTTTGAAGGCAGTAAACCAAATATTTGTGTATTTGATTCTAAGCAATGAATAAAGCTACATGCAATTAAAATTTAATTTCTTCAGACCATCTTGGTCTTTTTTAATTTTCTTTTTTGGACCACCTTGAGCTTTTTTAATTTTTTCAGGACATAAGCTCTGCATGTTTTTAAAGAAAATTGACTTCCTTCAGGTTTTGCATTTAGATTAGTGTTACATGAGACTAAGCAGACTAGGTGAATAATTACACTTTTACAAAGTACTTCCTGTTTACCTCTTAAAAATGAAACTACTGACTTCAGTTTGTGCCATATACAGGGTGCGATGGATAAACTGTCGTCTAAATTACACAAAAATGAAAAGTGAACTCATTTTAACAGATATATTTACTGAAATTACACAAAGATATCTTGAAATACTAATGAGTAAATTTATTCAATAAAATCACCATTGGCTTCAACCATGTTGCCTTCAGTTCAGTGTTACAAGGAGTTTTTTTTGGTCTCTTGCTCAACTGTGCTCCATGCATAATAATCAAGGGCGTTGCAGCCTGGGGAGTTAGGTAACCAGATGTAAGGGGTGATGTGGTTGCAAAAATTGTCTGACAGCCATGACTGGGTTCTCCTGCTTGTATGTCATGGTGCAGAGTCCTGCTGCCAGACATGAGGTCTTCCAACAGCCACCCTCTTGACCCAGGGCAGCACTACCTCCTCAAGGCACGATGTAGGCCTCGTGAGTCTGAGGCCTTAGTAATCATCATTAGACTCATCCAACTCTTTCTGAATCCTCTGTACTGGTGCCCAACTCACCCTATTATACTGTGCAGTTGTAAAAAACAAACAACACACATGTGCAAAATTAAAAATACAAAACGGCAACAATTTACCCATTATACAGCAAAAATGGAAAATGCTAATTTTATATACACAACCAAACATATATGTAGGCATTATGTAGTAAAAGGATCCATATTTTTTCTGGATTTCAACAAATTTTTTATTTATATCCGGCCAATATTTAATAAATATGCGGAATTTAAAGATTATTACTTAAAAATAAATTGAAAAATGTAATCTGGTAATAAGACAAGAACTGTAAAATCAAGAAAGATAGAATTTATCTATGATTGCAGAAGTGTAAAATAAAACTGTTTTTTTTCTACCTAATTTAAATAGGAAGTGATTCTATAAGGATTTGTATTGTCATTTGTCCTTTTATAAAGTTTTCTGTAAGTTATTTTCCCCAGTGTTTGACTGAAATAAAATATTTCAATATTAGTAACTCGTATGTCTAATTAGATCAGTATCATTGCTAAATGAGGATTGTGAAAAATATATTTCTTTTAATTTGTGATAGTTACTTGCTAAAAACAAGTGTTTTTTCATTGATAATCATACCATGTTATACTCATTTGTACTAATATGATTTATAAGAGATAAATGTGTGTGCAAACTTGTGAGAGTGACAAGCTTGCACAGTTGGCTGGGGTAAGTGGAATATTACTTGCAAGCTTTCCAATGGGGTCAGTCCATTAGTGCTTCTTTCAAAGCCCAAATCCACTATCATGTCTTATTTTTTTCATTATTCTATGATCAGTCTTTTATGGTTAGTATCTTTCTAACAATTACCTTTTTAATAATAAGAAATCAGATTTATTTTTCTGTAATTAATATACTAAACTTAATAGAAAGTCTATAAATATCTATTTTGTTAAGAAAACACAAGCACCTATGATAAATTTATAAAAGATTATAAATATGATTTGAGGTTAAGTAGATATATTCATCATGGTGGTAAGTCATAGGTTAATAACCAAAAAAGAAAAGGAAGTTTCCTCATTATGATAAAAGGCAGTTTTATTTATTTTCAAGGCGATTTCATTGTATAATTATAAAATCTCACCTTGTTTATAACATTCTGAGAATAAGTGAAAATGCAATTAAGTCTCCCTTCTCAACTTTATTGATTAGAAAAATACATGCATCAATCTTTGTGACCCATTACATATGAAAAGCCTGAAAAAATCCATTTTAAGTTAAAAGTAGAACTAATATAATAAATTTCTCTTTTTTTGTTTATTTTCTAGTCTGTAATTAAATGATGCTTATGCTAAATGTGGCTCATGTAAATAAATTTAGCCATTTAAATATTGATGACTTTGAATAGATTACTTTTCAAAGTTGAACATATCTTTGCAAATGTTTTAAATTTATATAATAAACATATGAATAAGCTAGATTTGAAATTATTATAAATATTTCAATTATTAAATGTAATGCTATGGATGATATCCTTAATAAAATTTGGTTAGGTCAGATCAATGGATTAATCATTGAAGGCTAGATTTAAATTTGGTTTTAAAATTCAAACAAAAAAACGTATAAATGTCCTAAAAGCAAGAAAAAAAATTACAATTCTTGATGCTACTTTTATTTATCATAATAATACTAATATATATTGAATTTGTTCCCCAAATATCTCCATTTTTCATTTGAATTCAATGCATGTGTATACACATTTATATCATTAAAACAAGATACAGTGGGGGCAAACCTCTGAAAATGTGCTTTCATATAATTGGGTCAATGCTGTCAAAGTCAGTAAAACCAGACACATGTTACAAGTAAACACTTGTCTAAAATGTCTAAGGACAACATGCTGTAAATACAGCTGAAAAGTAACAACTTTAAATTACAGATTAAAGTAGAGATCATTCATTTTGCTTCATTATTACCAGTTTCTATATTGTACTGGTTGACAAATTTAATGAAACTTCAAATGGTAAAAGACATTTTTGAGTTGTAAAAATGATTAAACGGTGGACTGTTGAGCATTGTATAAGTTCAATTGAAAATACATTATGAGAGTAAGAGCCCAAACCATAAAAATAGATATTCTCCCAATACTAATCAGAATTAATACAAAGTTGGAAAAGGACTTACTCTATTTACATTGTTTGAACTATTGTCCTTATCTTCATTGTCATATTCATGACATTTCAGCCATTGTATACTCTGGACTTCTTCAGGTGTCATGTTGGAATAACGTATATCACCTGAAGAATATGTTGAAGAAGGCTGAAGCATACTGTGTTGTTTTGAAAGGTTAGTGATGATAAAACAGAGAAGAACAAAAAGGTAACAACAAGTGAAGATAGGATATGTTGTTTACTAATTGACTACCATTACAAAAGTGCGCACGTGGCCTAAAAGAAAGGAGCTTTGGTATTTTCATAGCTAGAAGAGTCTATATTTTTTTAAGGGTCCAAGGGACGTAATTTAGATTACACTACCTCCCTCTTTCAAGTCATAAATTTATAAAGACAGTTTTTTGGGTGGTCGAACTTTTCTACCACTCTTTGTAAATACAGGTTTGGGACTTTCCGAGTTAACAGGTCGGGTATCCCTGAGCGCAGTTATCTGAATGTCTGGCTGATCACTTTGTTCTGATGAATTATCGTGGTTGCACATGGGAATGTCTCTGCATGCATTTGGTAATATAGACGATTCTGTTGGTGTGGCTACTTGGGGAAACTTGGTTTCCACATTTCTTTTCCGAAGATGGATTCTATTTCTATGAAGCAATCCAGCATCAGTCTCAACCAGAACTGACCTTGGTGAGATAGTTTTCACAACTTTGGCTGGACTCGTTTTAGGTGTCTTCAGCCAAACTGTCTGTCCTTGTGTAAGAAATGTTCATTCTCTAGCTCTATGATGTTTATCAAAATTAGTCTTTTGTTTCATTTTGAGCTGTACATCTGTATCTTTGAAGTGTTGAACATTTGGTTGATTTTCATTTATTTAGGGAGTGCTGGAATGCGAGTCCTGAGTTTCCTGTTCATCAACAATTCTGCCGGACTCTGGTCATGTTGTAGTGGAGTAGTGCTTGACTTTATAAATAGACTTTTAATTGTCTGGACAGTACGTTCCGCTTCACCATTTCCTTGCGGATGTTGAGGGCTGCTTGTGAGGTGAACAAAGCCATAGATTTTAGCAAAATCCACAAAGTCTTTGGATATGAATTGAAGATCATTGTCACTGATTACAATCTCAGGTATACCATACTTAGCGAATATTGATTTACAGTGGTTTACAATACTACCTGCAATGGTATTTTGTAGATGAGATATTTCTATCCATCTTGAATAATGGTCTATGACTATCAAGTATTTGTGGCCCTTCTGTTCAAACAAATCCATTCCTACTTTTTGCCAGGGGTAATCAGGTAACTGGGTTGGTTGTAATGGCTCTGGTGGATATTTTCATTCTTTTTCACAAATGCTGCATCCTCCTATTTTCTCTGCTATTTGTTTTGAAAGGCCAGGCCACCAAACATTACTCCATGCTAGTGCTCTGCATTTTACTATACCTTGGTGTCCTACATGAAGTCGATCCAAGATATCTTGGAGGTCTGCGGGGATGATCAGTCGGCTCTGATATAGTAAGAGTCCCTGGTAGACTGTGATGTACTGCCTTACAAACCAGTAGGGTCTTAGTTCAGGGTGTTGTGTAGCTGTTTCCGGCCAGTGGTCCATTTTATAAAAGTTCATGATCTGGCTGCAGATTTTATCAGAGTTTTGTTTTAATCTTATTTCCTCCAACCTCTTGTCACTAACGGAGATGTTGTCTATGATTGAACGGATGAACATGTCTGTCTCTGTCTCCTGTTGGGATACATGTTTGGTTGGTAGGCTACTAAGAGCCCTAGATAGGGTGTCTGCTGTAATGAGGTTTTTCCCTGCAGTATGTGTAATGTCGTAGGTGAATCTCATTAGGCGCATACGAAAACGTTGTATTCTTGGGGTTAGTTCGTCAAGGCGTTTAGATTTTAATAGAGCCAATAATGGTTTGTGGTCGGTTTCAATTATGAACTTATGTAGTCCAACCAAGAAATGAACAAATTTCTCA
Organism: Acanthosepion esculentum; assembly: GCA_964036315.1. Taxonomy (NCBI): domain Eukaryota; kingdom Metazoa; phylum Mollusca; class Cephalopoda; order Sepiida; family Sepiidae; genus Acanthosepion; species Acanthosepion esculentum. The sequence goes on along the minus strand of OZ038502.1, from coordinate 41,252,887 downwards.
CAACACCAAGTGACTGCGAGAGCTTCTTTTTCAATCTGAGCGTATCTCTGCTCAGTTTCAGTAAGGGATCTGGAGGCATAAAATACAGGTCTCCAGTCATTTCCTTGCTTCTGGAGAAGTACTCCACCTAAAGCGTAGGAAGATGCATCAGCTGAAACTTGTTGGCTTATCAGCACTGTAGTGGAGCAGTACTGGTGTAGAACTTAGCTTTTTCCTCAATGTTTTGAATGCAGCTTCCTGAGACTCATCAAAGATCCATGCGGTGTTTTTCTTGAGAAGATCACTGAGTGGTTTTGTGGTCTCTACTAAATTTTCGGCAAATTTACCAACATGATTTGCCATGCCTAAGACTCGTCGCAGCTCAGATACATTTTGTGGTCTGGCCAAGTCTACGATTGCTCTAATCTTATCTGGGTCTACTTGAATACCATCTTCTGAAATTATGTGACCAATAAATTTAATTTTTTTAGCAGAGAATATGCCTTTTTCATTTAATGTTGTTCCTGCTGCTTCCATTCTTTTTAATACCACTTTTAGGTGCTGGTCAGGCTCCTGCTGGTTTCCTCCACTGACAAGAACATCGTCTCTGCTGCAGATGACTCCTGGTATTCCTGACAAAATATGTGTCATTTCTCGATGAAAAATCTCAGGGCCTGAACTTATTCCAAATGGTAAACGCTTGTAGCAGTACCTTCCAAATGGTGTAATGAACATGGTCAGCTTCTGAGAGATTTTATCAAAAAGAATTTCATCATTATCATCATTCCCATAACTTTTGTAATCGTAGGGGGGATCCGAATGCTGAAGCCACACTGAATCTCCTCTACAATGGTCTATCAATGGCAGCCATCATCAATTCTGGTATAGTCATACCTGTCCATTGTTTGACATTGTCCAACCAGTTTTTGTGTTGGCGTCCTCTCCTATATCCACCTTCAACAGTACCTTACACGATGGTCTTGCACAGGCTGTCATGCCTTGTAATGTGTCCAAACCATGGCATTTTCTCTATTTGACAGTGGCAAGAAGAGGTTCCTGATGGCCCACAAAACTTTCAACCCTTTTCCATACACCCATTGGTTTTATGCTCCCAATAGAAGATACCAAGGAGTTTTCTCAAATGCTTGGATCCTTCTCTCTGCTTCTGCCAACAGTGTCCATGTTTCACATCCATATAGGAGAATGGAGACTGGCAGCGATTTGTACAGTCTGTACTTTGTTTGAAAGCTGATTTTGCTCCTCCATATTCTTGCCAATTTGTCCATGGTAGCCATGACTGCAGCAATCCGTGTGCTGATTTCCGAGTTGCAGGTACCATTTTTAGACAAGATTGCTCCTAAATACATAAACTGCACACTTCCCTCAGTGAATTCCAGTTCATGATAATTTTGACACAGGTATTACTGTTTGTGCTATTGACCATTATTTTGGATTTCTTGAAGCTGACCTCCATTCCATATGCTCCTGCTCTTTCAAAAAGTTTGTTGGTCAAGTCCTGGAGCTCACTGTTACTACTACTAGGTCAATGTTGTCTGCAAAACGTAGGTTACAAACGAGTCTACAACCAATAGTTTGAAGCATTATGGTCATTCAGGGTTTCTTGCATGATTCTTTCTAAAAATAGGTTGAACAATGTGGGTGAAAGTATGCATCCCTGTTTCACACTGACAGTTGTCTGGAAGAATCCTCCGATTTGTTTTCCCAGAAGAACTGTGCTGGTGACATTTTTATATAGATAATTCTGTTATCAATACTAAATTTCCTAAGGATTTGCCAAAGACCTTCATGCCATATATGATAAGATGCTTTCTTGAAATCAATGAAATTGTGGAACACGTCCTTCTGATGTTGCAGCTGTTTTCTCTATGAGGATCCTACAACCTAGAAAAAAAATTAAATATTTGACTCCTTTTTCTTTTGCAGCAACAATGATGAAGTACTGTCATGAAACATTAAACATTTTTATGTTTCTTTGCTTTCTACATTAAATCTTCTTGTATATCTATATGATATACTAATAATATTAATATACATACACCTGCAATAGGAGTTGTTTACATTGGATCTCATAAAAAATAACTAATCAGATGAAATGCAAGAAAAGTCAGTTGCTTTAGGTAATGTAGATTATGTTAAATATTATCTTTTAAAGTATCTCTCAGAATTAGTGAATTTTAATTTTTATACCTGTAAAGCAGTGTATAAAAATCTATTTCACAGATACAAGCCTCATTGGGGAAGAGCATTGATTTTTGGTTTGGGTTTTATATAACTTCCTTCCTTAGGTGAACATGTGGTCATTAGCATCACTAACTCGGCAACAATATATTGATAAATTATATCGATGCATTTTGAAATTAGTCCTCAAGTATAAAATATATGTAATCTCTCTCTCTCTCTCTCATAATACATATCTATATTCAAACATGTTTCATTGAATAATATAAACATATTATGTCTATTTATTTTTATAATAATCCTTTCCAATTGTCTAATCAGTTTCTTGATGTTAAGATAAAATTAATTAAAGAAGGTGCTGTAGTTTTTTCCTACCTAAGTACTTTCAATCTCCTCCACTTTGGGTAGGAAAAAAACTATGGTGCCTTCCTTGATTAATTTCATCTTGATATAAACAAACAAATTAGACAACTGGAAATGGTTATTATAAACATAAATAGACATACTATGTCTATATTATTCAATGAGACAGGTTTGAATGAAGATATGCTGTCTAAATATACATAATATGTATTTGTGTTTTGTTGCAATCTTTTTTTTCTTTCAACACACATACACACACACACACACACCAACTATTAAGACACACATAATAATCTCAATTTCATACCAGGTTCATGTGTGGATGTGTATGAAGCTTACTTATCAAATTATTGAAGGAGAGTAAACAGTGGCACAATTTGTAATTATCTTATCTATTATCCAATGGTATTGAAACACACACACACAATCAGCTGAACCCCTCCTCCTCCTCATATAAATATTGTTAACTACAAAAAAGAACAAATTAAATTTGTGTTGTAGACTAAGCAGTAAAAGTAAATTCTCAGCATTTAGTAGAATTGTATAAAATATTTGTTATTCAGCTTCTGACATAACCACCAGTTAATAAAAGCAACAAAAGATAATGAGGTGTTTATGACCAGTCAGCTTTTTTTCTCTAAGTTTCACCAAATGCTTTTTACTACACCTGACTGCAAAAGATGATTACATTGAAACTGCGTGACCCGTTGACTCTAATTTTGATGCTCTAATAAAATCTTTGAAAAGTTTATACAAAGTTTCTGATAAATAGTTCAGTGATTTTTATTTTTGTATAAAATTAAAAGTTGATTATAATAAATGGTTTATAACTTTGTAATTTTTACATAAAAAAATTGAGTTTTCAATTACATAAAGAAAAAAAATCAAAATTTATTTTAAGCCTATTTTCATTTACTTTTATATGAGTCTAAATATAATAGTAAAAAGTAAATTATTCATAATTTAATTGTTTTTTAAATAGAATTTTAATTTTTTATTAATTAAAATTTTTATTTAATAATTGCACAATATTTTAGCTGCAATCATGTGACAATTTGCTTTTGAATTCAGGGATTTATTATGGTTTGGTTCCAGGTTAGTGCATTAAAGAAAAACATTAAAACTTGTGTGTATGCTATACCATTGCCTATTAAGTGAACAATAGCATTATATTTTAAAAAATAGATACCTAAAAAAAATAAAAATTACATCATTGCTGTCAAGAAAGTGAGTACTAATAAATTTGTATATTTGCAGCACTTAATAGAATGAAGTATACATGTAATTGTAAGTTTGCTGGATTTATTTCCTGGATTTTTTATCATTTCAATTAAAAATGGAATTTAATTTTTATAAAGAAAAAAAAATGAAATGAATGCTACATCTCAGAGATGAGTATAAATGACAAAAAAGAATGTGATTTAAAAGAATTGTTTCAGTTTTATTCCATTTGAGTGGGTTACTTAGGATATTTTTTTCCATGAGAAATCAAATAGTTTAAAAAGTCATAAATTATTTATAAATTGCATTGATCTGGATGCACAAAATATATGCCTATGACTATGTATATAGATAGATATATGCATATGTCTATGCAGTGGTATAGAGTGGGTTTTGAGTGCCAAGGCAATTTAAACTATTACCATGAACTGATATAAATTCTAGTAAATTTTTTATCCAGCAATTTTCTTGCATGCCTAAAAATTTAGTACCCAGGGTAATTTCCCCTCTGGCCTCACCATTGCTACATCACTATCTCTATGTCTATTGATACACCTAGGCATTTGTCTATAGTTAGGAATATGTAAATATATAAGTATCCTACATTGTAATAACAGAAAATCTTAATAACAAAGATTATGGAAAGAAAAAGAATATAGATGAATTTGAATAGATTGCAAAAAATTATTTAAATGGATAAAATATGTAACAAATAAACTTTTTCCAATTTGTCTTACAATTTCTCCAATACTGTTTTTGATATATAAAAGTATATATTGTTATCTCATAGGTTAAAAGGAAAACTTATCTTAGCCGGCACATTTCATCCTCTGATGGACTTTATTTTTCAACAAGTATTTATAAAAAAAAAAGTTTAAATTATTATTGAAATATATGATACGTAAATTAATCCCAAACTAAACTAAAATAATATAAATAATTACATTATAAAAAGAAAATTCAATGACATTTACTCAGTTTTGTTTATTAGATATTAAATTAAATCACTTAGCATCGTTCATAATTTACCATAACTTTGCAGTTAACCTGATGTATATTTATGAGCATTCTTAAATCTAAGAATTTTGTAACATTGTACAATCATTGTATTGTAACTTATTCAGCTAAGAAATTTCAAATACAACTTAAAAAAGAAGTTATACAGGATTGACTTAAACAGGTGAATAAAGCCTAATAAGATTTGTAGGAATTTTCTAATGCTTCTATGTAAAAGTAGAAGAAACAGCTGCAGTTGAAGTGGCTGGTAATGATGATGATGATGACAAAAAGGAAAAAGAGATGGCATCAGTTTGACAAAATCCAGTAAGATTTATCAAGTGTATATAAAAATGCTGCTACTTAACTGTGGATTTTTTGTGTGAGTGCTCCTGTAATATTTGGAGAAAGATTGGTAGAGAACACTTATGCACATAATGAACATCTGGTTCGAGGTTGATCGCAATTACATGTGAACTTGTCACATTTATCACTTAACATTCCAAGGTAGCAATTTATCATGTTAACATAGATGCCTTGAATCAATGTTTCTTAACATTCTTTGAGGTATCACTATCATGTTCAAATGTTGATTATGAAATAGCTAGTTTTGTAACTTTTCATAAATTCTGCAGAGATAACAAATGTCTTGTAAAAATTAATTGAAACATTATTGTAGTACAAATGTTCTATAATATCACAAATAATTCTTTAATTACTCTATGCCTAAGATGGTGGTCTTTTATTTTAATTGTTCTTCTTAAAGTTTTTTTTAACTTGTTTCTATCATCTCCAAATTTTTATTTGGTCAGACAGTATTAAGAAAATCTTAACTTTTTAGCAGATGTTTACTGTTTCCATTTCTAGACTGGTAATCATTATGGCAAAATCACCTTTGATGAATACAAACATAGGTTCAAATTGTGTTCACCTCACACTAATGACCTTGGAAGAAAAGATAAATTCATCTCTTTTTCCCATCCTACACTATAAGTAAAATAGTAAGGTAGACTAGTCCTTTAATCTTGGTAGAGCAACTAGTTTAGAAGAAGGATAACCAGACTGAAGAGGGATAGTCACTGTCAGGCTATTTTGCCCTAGGTGCATCCATTGCCACTGTAGTTGCTACTCCAATGATCCAACAATGGATAATAAAATGCACACAAATTTTAAACTTTTTCAAGTCATTTAATTAGATTTAAATACCTGTCAGTTCAGATTTCTCAGTTGGTTCTATCTGTGTCATTCAGATTTTTGAACTTAACAGTCAGTTATAAAAACCTATAAGGGGTATTGAAATAAGTTTAAAGGTTAATCAAGAAACCCTTCTTTAGAAAGATCTTGTTTGGTCATTTGGTTAGATTTTTGGAAATTGGCTGAGCCAAAAACTTTTCAGCACCTTTTTGTATAAATGTTTCCTTCTGTATGTATACTAATTTTATTGACATATTATTTTTTTTACAGTCAATTGGTTGATATGTATGTTGCTTTTGTTACTTTCATGTAAATATGAAACAGTAATTCTACTTTGTTAGTTTTTCTACTTTCTAATTGAAATTTTGATGGGGAACTTGTTCAATATTAACACCTATTTCTATCTCAGAAACCATTGTGCAAAATTACTTCATGTCTTTTTTAATTGTAAGATAATTAGGTGAGGATAAAATGGCTGTTTCAGACCGCAATCTTTTAAAAACAAATTGATTCAGACAAAAAAAAAGTGTCATTAGAATCAGCATCATGTGGCAGTGAATTTTTCATCATCACAATAAAAACTGAGGTCACAGGTAGTTACAAATTGCCAGAAGGAATTCTCAATCATGTCTGCATTTGTGTACACCTGCTAATACACACAAGCATCTAAGGTCTGCAAAATGTTGTAATCATTAGGAGATAGGCCCAGTGAAATAAAAATTGGAACAAAACACTGATGCCTAACACTGCATCAGGTTTTACCAAATGGTTTATGAAGTTATAAGGTCTGCAGTAGAGTAGACCTCTTTCTTGTTACTATTATTGGTCAAAATATCTGCAAATCATGGCAACAGATCTCTACTGTGATGGTCTGAAAGAACTGCAAGAGGCTATAATAGATTACTCCAATAGAACACTATCACTATTTTACATCAATAGTAAGTACACAACCAAGAGTAATATTTAATTTTCATTTTTTGTTTTTCTTGATGACAAGGGGGCTTGAGAACATTTACATTATTTTTACACATTGAACTCTGAATGTCAGCACAAACTGAGAATACTTAGCTGTGATCCTCTTTTAACAGGTTTAAAACATAGAATGTAGAAATCTAATTCTACAAGACCATTAAAAGCAAAATTTTTAAACTAATGACACATAGTTCATTCCAAAGTTGACTCCTGCCACCAAGCACTATTAATGTTTTGGATATCTTTGGTAGCACAATGGCCAAGTTTTAAGTCATGGTACATAAATAGTATTTATTCATCTTTGTTTCACTGTCATGTGGAAAAACTCAAAATAATGAAAAATTCAACTTTAAAATGACATCTAGATATATATGTCATATAAATGACATCTAGATATATATGTCATATAAATGACATCTAATATATATGTCATATAAATGACATATGCATAAACGGAAGAAGATAAAGAAAAGACTGATTGCATTAATACAATGTAGATCCATGTAAATTCCACTGGTGTTGACAATGAAAACAATCCATTATCGCACTTTGACTGTATCTTCACATTCTTTCTCGTATTCTTTTCAATCTTTGTTGTCTGCTTATGTTTTTTCTCTCTAAATGCTCTACAAACATTGTCTAGTTTCATAAGCAAAAAAGGAATAAGAAATGCATAAATATTTTCTACTACATCCTCTTACCTTTCTTTTTGCTCATTCTCTTCAAACTGTTTTATCTGTTATGGTTTTTACACCTTTCCATTTCTAGCTTCTTTTCAATATTTTCCTTATTGTCTGTTGATATTCGGCCAGCAAGTTTCTTTCACTTTCTTTTGTTGCCATCCATCTCAGGGATATATTTGGTGTATCCTGGAAAGAACACAAAACAAACAAGGAGCTCTACAGAAAACTGAAAAGTATAATTGAATTGCTATGGATTAGAAGACTGTGAATCATTGGACATATTTGGAAGAGGAAAGCCAAGCTGTTAAGTACTCTGTGGTAGTCTGAACACAGGAAATGGAAGAGATGAAGACCAACTAAAACACGTAGATCAGCTAAAAGATGATAATGGTTTGAGGAGTGAGGAACTAATGAAGATTATGGGAAACAGAAGAATGATTTGCTTGAAACATATAATCTTATTTTATTTTTTTTCTCTCTCACTTTCTTACCACTTAACTTTCCTCTTTCAGATTGTTTTTTTTCTCCCTCCTTCTCCATTTACTTCCTGCTTAATATTACATAGGTTTCTTGGTTAGAAAGTGTAACTGATTTCAGTTTGAAAGGGTTGAGCTTAGGCAGATGATATACTCTGATCCTAGATAGAAAATTGTACCAGTTCTACATACAGACAAGCAGAATAATACTACAGATTTTTAGTGTCTATTTTTCTATTGAGAGTAATTCTAAAATAAGTCTTTGGAATCAGTGTGACAACATGGCTCTTATTTAATGCCCTGATAGGTTTATCATTAGGATCCAGAAACAGACAGCTGATATCATTAGGATGTGGCAATTTCTGAAAATGGTAACCTTTGACATCTTTTGTGCTATTTGTTTTTTTAATACCAATACAGACTGTTTTTTTATTTTCCAAGTTACAGAAAAAGTAGGGGTATAGGAAATGTAATCTTTGTGAAAATCATGTTGCATTCTTTCTTTCTTTTTTTATGAGCAATCACGTGATAGGGAAAACTTTTAATGTTTTTTTTAAGGTTGAAGCTAATGAAACGGTCTTTTTTTTTTTTTAAATTTAAAATGTAAATAACTTGACTGAGATAAAAAGTGAAGAAAATTTCAAAAGGATACTAATTTGGCATGTTTTCAATAATGACCAAAACTCAGACAAGACAAACCTAAGGTATTTTTTTCATTTACAAATCTTTCCAAAAGTGAAAAGTTTTCACTATTTTTAAATTTCCAGTGAATATGCAATTTTGGCAAATCTCAAACCACTGGTCAGTTTAAACATATTTTCACTTAAGAAAACTTCACAATTATTTTCAATTTTATTTATATTCTCTAAATATTTCCAGATATTTAGACCTTCATTTTTATGAATGCTATTCTTTATTAAACGTAATACTTACTTTTTCTGTCATTTTAGAAATATGGCATTTTAAATAAATAAAAATAGAGTATCTGAAAAGTACTCCAATATTTTGTATGAAAATATGATTTATTCAAATGTAGTGCTTTCTATTGGCAATATTCTCTGTGACAGAAAATGTTTTACTAAGAATTTTAATGGTTTGAGATTCTTCTGTTAGTTACTTTGACAGGAATAATTATTCTCAGTAATAAAATATCTGTTTTGTATTTTGTAATAATCTACTGGCTGATGTAAATAAGGTTATATGGTTTCAGTAAAGAAAACATTAGTTTATGATGTATAATTTAAATATAAAGTTTGCTTTAATTGCCTTAGTAGAACTCTTATACAATTAGTTGCTATTTATGACTTTGTTGTGGTTACTATGTGCATTGAAGTAAATAAACCTGAAATGCAAATGTATGAGTTGGGAAAAATGAAATAGGAACTAAAAATAGTGATAAATGATAGCAATAAGGATTCTTTTTGGTGTATCTTCATATATTAAAACAACAAATAATTATTTTTAGTTTAACTATAGAACTTGTGCAGTAGTAAAGACGGGATTGCAAATTATATATTTAATATTTGGTGTTGTACTTTATATATGAATATGTACAAGACATGATAAATTCAACTGCAATGAATGACAAAAATATTTTTATTACAAATGTAAAATGGTAGTAATTGTAGCAACTGCATAAGATTTAAAAAAATAGAATGAGAAAAATACTAAGATTTTTATAGATGTCCATATATTTTTATTCTCTTGGTTTTTCTCTTATCAATTTTAAGAACAAAAATTATTGTTGGACATTTTGCACTTTACAATATGATTTGTTTTTGTCTTTTTACAATTGTTGTGAAGTTTTTAAAAAATTGATATCCTCTGCTTTTATAAGAGTCTAACCACTATTTCACTTTGCTGAAAGATTATCTTAAATTTCATGATACCTAAAGGCATAATTACAAACTAGAGTCATTGTTGAATGACGATACTCTAGTAAGAATTGCATTTAATCAATGATAATGAGTTATAGTTTCATTTCATGCAATAAATATGCAAAGCACATGCTCTTAAATTTTTTTCTCATCAAAGTGATATAATAATTAACTTTGATTTATTAAGATGCCAGAAATCTGTTTTTATGATTTATATATTTTCTGTTCTCTATCTTTACTTGCTATGATACAACTAGTAAGAAAAAGACACAAGATTAAAACAGGCTTGCCACTTTGCTATTTTAAAAAAATAGAATTTGGGAATATATTAATACTGAAGTACAACTATTAAAATAGTTTGTTGTTTTTCTTATGAATAATTAATAGTGCAATCTTGATTCATTCACTGTTTATGACACACAGGTTTTACAACATTACTCTTAGTTTTACCTGCTTGAAAAAGTTTACACTACCTTTTATTTGTGGTGAAAAATAAAACCAATTTATCCTAAAAACATATATGACAAAGAATTAAAAATGTTAAGTGTTAACTGAAAAAGTTTGTAAGCAGATTTATTAAAAAGATATTAAGTGTTCTTACAGGCTACATAATAATTTAAGTGAGGTATTTACAGAATATTTTCAGTGCAATAAGTACCACTGAAGGGTTAAATGTCAATTTATATTTCTCTTTAAGATGAGGAGGGAGGGAAATGAATAATACAGAGATTGTGATAATGTTATGAGTTATAGGTTCAGTGCATATTTAAGTAATGGCATTGATTGGAAATTAACACTGGTCTTGTATCCAACTTGTAATAAATTAAATAACACATTGGAGGGGAACTAGAAAAGGAGAACTGCAACATTATTGGAAATTAATGGAAAATGAACATGCACTTAAATTTACTCAAGATTAAATGTACATATAATATAGCTAGATTACAATAAATGATTATACTACATAGAATGATTATACACCTTTTATTTTATTAAGTTAAAATTGTTTAGGAGTATGCTTTTATCAGTAGTGTCTGTGGACCTTGAGGACTGGAAAGGAAGTTGTTGCATTTCTATATGTGCTGTATGCCAGAAGATACACTGCTTTAGGCAGCTTGAAATAGAAAAAAGGCAATGCAAAACTAGTGGATTAATAAAAGATCTGAGATAACAGTCATGATAATATGCAAATTTTAATAAAAATGCAGTAACTTGTTTTCTGGCCCTCAAAGATCATAAAATGTATTGAGAGAAGCCAATTGCTAATCACTCTTAATTTGGGGGCAAAATTAAAAGTAATTAATTTATCAAGGTTGTCCAAAAGCTTTCAGTGTATATATAGCTCAATACATGCACAGGTTACAAAATAATGGGTATATCAGTAGCACTCAGGCTTCATATTAATAGAATGTATATCCACCTTGAGCATTAACTCAAGCTTATATTTTCATATGCATACAATCATATAGTTGGCAAATACCATTCTGTAATACATTTTTCCATACCTCTTACACCCGCTGATGTAATACAACAAGAGTTATAAGGTGGACTAACTGAATGAGTCAAGCATTATTCTACCATGTTCTATGTTCAATGATTACAGGTTTGGTGATAATGCTGACCCAGGATAATATCAAATATACTGTAGAGTATGTTGAACAGCATTGGCATTCATTATCCTCGTGGAACAGCACATCACCTTCCTGTTACAGGAATGGCAGCAGAATTGATTGAACAATTTTCTGGAAGCAACTTTCATTGTTCAACATTCCCTCCACAACTATCAAACAAGAGTAATATTTTATAGTACCTTACATCAAGATGTCAGGGCTGGGCTTATGTGTTGTAGGTATTCTGTATTCCTTTACAGAGAACCATTTGGTAGTCTAGGTGACCTTCTTGCAACACTGCTGGAGATATGCATGACAATCTTGTGGCTAGAAGCATACCAGTCTATAGTCCTGCTGCAAGTAAATGATTCCAACATGACCTATTATGATAATCCTAAGACCTCATTTGTTCAGATTTATGTTGAGTACACTGTGTGATCTACCACTGCTGCCTCTTTTAATGCATTGATCTTTGTGAGTATCTGTATTATTTGATTGTTCAGAACATTATATATAATCTCACAACCTATGTGGCAAATTCTCTTTGAAGAGGATATATAAAAAAGGAGAAAGATTTAAGTAGTATAAGAAAATGGAAAACAAATTAACCATGAGAATAGACAGAATAGCAAAATGATGTTTTTGATTGCTTAACTTATATTTCATTCACTGATGCTGTTGTGGAGGAAATAGTACACACCCTGGTGACTATATGAACTAGTCCATAGCTACAAAGAGCTCCAGGTCAGAGGTAAGAAGCCTTTTGGAGTCAGTCTTCAGACTAATTAATACAGGCATCATGGAAAGTTTCTGAAGAATTACTTATAACTGTTATGAAGCAGGAATTATAATAGTGGCAGTGAGGGATTTGAAACTCAGCAATTTATAACCGTTGTGACAAGGATTCGGAACTCTTATGACTGATAACAGTAACAATGATTCAGGAAATCATACAAGCTGTAATTGAAGTTACAAGGATTTTGGAAACTTATTCTGAGTGAACAAGTACAAAAAATATACTTGTAGCTTCAGGAACATGCATATGGGTGAAAATTCTAACCATGTTTAAAAAAAAATTTTTTCTTGTGGTGTAGAAGGAAAAAAATGTTTTTTCTCTTGGGTGTAGGTAAAAAAGAAACAAACATATTCTTACAAATATGGAGCAAATTTTGGCTTCAATAGTTGAAATTCAACAATGATGACAGAAACAGCAACAACAAAATCTACAGTTGCTAGAATTACAAAAAGAGTAACAGGAGTTATTGGATATAATTCTGAAGAAAACAAAAAATTCTTCAACATTTCTTATGCCAGACACTATACCAATATACCATATCAGAATTTGTATACAATACTGATGAGGGTCTGATTTTCTTCTGTGTATTTTCATAGATATGAACAAATATTCAGTCAGGAATACAGTGGCCTGGAAGATAACAAAAAACGAGATTGTTGTTGAGGAAAATAGTTCCAATACAGTATGAAAAATACTGCAACTACATATTACCAAAAAAAAACAAACCCCAAAAAACCAGGTGAATTGAGTTTGAAGACACAGTACACATTCTGATTAAAATCTTTAGTGACAAGAGCTCTCTGTGTAATACTCGGTGGAGGTGCCTGAATCTAACCAAAAAAAGGAGGATGAAGATTTTGTCTTGTATAATGGTATCATCAACAAGAAATGTGAAAAATTTAGAATAAAGGAAATGACTCCAGATATGTTCAAAGGGTTAATTTTCATTCAAGATTTAACAGCTGAAACTGATGCTGAAATATTGGCCAAAACTTTAACAAACATTAAACAAAACAGTAATATTACATTGCAAGAAATAATGGATGATTGCCAGACAATTTTAAGCCCTGATGCTGAAGAAAAAAGAATGTGCATTGGTACAAGCAAAGGACAAATGTACAAAAAGGAGAATAAATCCATATTTCAGATGTGGTAAATTACACCTTGGAAAAGACTGCATTTAAAAATGCAGAATGTTGCAAGTGTGGCAAAGGAGGACATATAAAGTCACACTGCAAAGCAAAACCAAGAAAAAATTCTTACAGGATGAAATTCGTACACAGCATTGTAATAGAAAAAATGGTTACAGAAAACAAAAGAAAATTTGTGAATGTGTAAGTAAATAATGTAGGTGCGAAAATGCTATTGGACACTGTTAGTGATATTTCAATAATCAGTGAGACCACATGGAAGGAAATTGGAAGTCCTTTATTAAAAAGGACTTCCAAAGTTGTGATTTCAGTTTCTAGTGAGAATTTTTTATTTTTTTTTAAGAAATGACTTGCAATGTTTCCTTCCTTAATAAGCCTATAAAAACTAAAGATTTTGTATTATTAAAAAATGCTACAAATTTATTTGGTACTGACTGGATGGAACTATTTGAACTTTGGGATTTGATGATAAACATTTATTGTAAAAACAGAAGTGAACATGTGACCAATTTAAAAAGTCAGAGCGAAAATCTTAAGGAAGAATTAAAAAAAATGTTTTCCAGATATTCTGTCAAATGAACTGGGTAGGTGTTCAAAATACAAGGTTGATTTTCGAGTAAAAAAGGTTTGATGCCAGTATTTAAGCCAAAATCGAGCATACCATTTGGTGCATTGGAACCAGTCAATGAAGAGTGGGCAGACACAAAAAATTGGGGCAATAGAAAAAATTAACCATTCAAAATGGGCTGCACCAGTGGTGCATGTAAAGAAAAAAAAAATTTGTGTTTGCGTGGATTTTTTTGACAGGATTAAACAGTTGTTTAGAAACACATTACCAAGTCCAGAGGAAATTTTTTTAATGAGGCAGAAGAATATTTTCATAATTAATGACCATAAATATGCACAGAGGATTATACAAGTTTAACAGACTTCCTTTTGGTATAAAGGTGGCACCAGTTATTTTTCAACAAGCTATGGATACCATACTTATGGATTGCAATTTCCCAGTTGTGTATCTGGATGACATTTAATTCAAAAGTGTATCTATGTTGAGCATGTGAAAGCAATTTTGGAAAAACTAAGAGTGCACAGATTCAAGCTCATTGGAGAAAACTGCAAATTAAATAGCTTGGTCAAATTAATGATAAAAATGGTTCTCAACCAGATCCACTGATGACAAGTGCAATTAAAAATATGCCTACACCAACAAATGTGACTATGTTACAAGCTCTTCTAGGATTGGCTAATTATTACCAAATATAAGTACATAATATGCATAATTTGATAGCTCTGCTGAACAATCTACTTAAAAAAGGAGTAAAGTGGAACTGGAATGATAATTGTCAAAAGCATTTGACAAAATAAAAACAAGATTTATGTCAGATTTATCATTAGCACACTGAGATCCAAAAGTAGAAACTGTAGTAGCATCAGATGCTAGTGAGTACAGTATTGGACCAGTGATTTTACACAAATATGATGGCAGTGAAATGAAAGCCTTCATTCATACTTCATGCTCGCTTCTACCTTGATAGAAATTTTAGGTTGCAAACAGATGACAGCTCTCTATTAACAATATATAGTTCAAAGAAAGGAATACCTATGCATACAGATAATAGTCTACAATGCTGGGGTATCATCTTATATAAAATGTGATTTTACGAAGGAGTACCAACCATCTAAAAAATTAGGACATGCAGATGATGGATTTTCAACATTAATACCTAAAAATGTGGGACCGATTTTCCATTTAAAATTTTCCTTGATTCCATTTCCACTTTTGGTAAATTCGTTTTTTTACGTTTTTACTTTTGGGAAATCTCATTTTTTCCATTTTATAGTATTTTATAAGAAAATTGCAATACAATATGCTATAGTTATTATTAAAACTGAAAACAAAAACATAATTCAAAGTTTTATTGCATATAAAGAAATAGCAAATATCTACAAATCTTTTTTTAAATGTTAAAATCCAGATCCAAAAATAAATTATATATAAAAAATACAAAAATGTAACATGACTAGACAATAAAACAATGGAATGTTACTATGAATAATTATCTTTGAGGTAGAACTTTTAATCAGAGCTTCCTTCTTTAAGAACACATTCAAAACACATTCAAATTGTTTTTGTTTTTTCGAGTAAAAGGATTTAGACTGATTTATAATTCATAATATAAAAATCACATTTAAAGTATCAACAGCAAATACCTTGAATTTCAACAATAAATATCTGAATGAAGCCAAACATTTTGACTAAAAATTTACATAACAGTAATTAAACCATAATAACTGAATCTTTCTAAGAAAATATCAAAAAACAAATTAGACATATTAATTCAAAATTTAAATAAAACAACTTATCCTGAGTTGAAATACTGCACAAGTTTAAAATTAATAATTTCTTAATTTGGGAAATATCTAATCTTCAAATCTCTTTTCTAAATCTCCATTGTAACACAGCATTGTGAGTTGCTTGGTGTTCTCTGGGGTAAAACTTTCATGTTGTTTATTGAGTAAATTTTTATTGAGAAAATGAACATTCAGCATCTATACTGGTAACAGGCATCCATTTGACCTTATTGGCAATCTGTTCAAGAAGAGGAAATCTGCTCTTATTTGCTTTCCAAAACGATGGGATATTAAAAGGATTTAGTAAATCATCTTAGTAATTCACATACATTTGGAATTCTTCAAGAAGATCAGTAGAAGCACATTGCAAGTCCTTGATGGCTGCAAAATTGTCTAAATCATGGTAGCTGTCTAGGATCAAACAGGCAAGCTGTATTGTAAAAGTTATACACAGGGTGGGTATCCAGGTATTTATTCATTTTTGAAAAAGATGTGCTGAAAAAATCTGGGAAATTTGAGAACTCTTTCTCTCTCTTTGTGCTTTCTAGCTCAGACAGAAGACAATCAGTTTCTAGGCCAAATGTTGAGTTTGATATACCAGTATGCAAATACTGTTTTACATCTCCATCATGTTATATACAACACATGCAAGTGGAGACTTAGGTTCTTCTAAGTTTGTCAAAGCTGTTATTAAACAAGTGCAGTTCTCATTTATAAAATGCAGATTTAGGCACAAATTATGGTAAGAGACATGATGTAGTCGACCATCATCTACTAATTCTAGAATCCTATCTACTGCAAGGCCGTGGTACTTTTCTTGCTTAAAGAATTCTTCAGAAAACTGTACAAAGGATGAGTGATATTTGACTGCATTAAACCAGGCATTTCATCTGGTTGCCAGTGGTACAGGAGGTAGTTTCACTTGTTCCTTAGGTAAGGAACATTCAAGCCATTTTAAGTATCGCTTTTTAAAAGACTGATTTGTTGATAGTTGTGAGCTGGGTAACATTATCAAATTCTGACCAGTGTGAAATTTAAAATATCTGTTAAGCCCAACACATGGCAACTGTTAAGATAGACATTTGACAACACTTCCTTATGAGCTTTTTTTGCAATATGCTGCAGAATCTGTTACAAAGGCAATAATATCCTCGAATGCAATATTCACATGAGTTACAGCTTGAATGCATGCCTGACTTACAGTTTGATGATTGCATTCTCCCAAGGTAACAACATCAATGAGAATGACTCCCCATGAATGCTTGCAATTACATTCAAAATACTGTGGTCACAACAGTCAGTCGTTTCATCTGTTTTGATGCTGGCTGATTGATTAGCAAGCTTGGCTTTCAGGGCAGCAAAGTGACAAGCAAACAATTTTGGTAGTGAAGTTGCCTAACACAATTGACATTTGGAAAAGCACCACCTTCTTTACAATGTTTTAATATGAATGGCTTCATTTTCTCAATTTTGTGTAGGGGAATGTCAGTTATTAATCCAGGAGAATTGCTGTGTGACAGTAAGCTTAAACAAGTCAGTTGTTTCATAGAATATGTTTTGGGAGAATTGTTTTTCTTTATTTCTAAATTGTACGGTAGGCACGTGATAGCATTTAGAGGAAATGAATTTGTTAAACTTATTGGTTTGATCTTCGTCTCTCTCTCTCCTCCAATTTTGACATCAACTAATGTCTGTCTTCCATTTCCACTTTAGCAATGGAACTTGGTGGCCACGACCGAGCTGTAACCTTCTGACTTTCATCTCGTTTGCAACATACAGTTTCTTAGAAAAGTTATAAAATATTTAAAAATAGACCAGCCAACATATTCTCAGAAAATCGACAACCCACTTTCTTTTTTTTATGTAAACATTTGTTCTTAATTATTTTTCAGGTTTTATAAGAAAAATAACTACAAAGATTTGTAAAAACAAATTTTAAGGAAATAACTATGTTATTGTTATATTTATTAAAATGTTTCAAAAAATGGAGAGACAGTTATTAAGTTTTGAAAAATTAAAAAAAATCTGAAAAAAAATCAAGTAATTTGTTATTTACTATTGAAAATTACATTAAAAACCTAGATTATATTTAAGACTAACAATTCCACGGTTCCATGATTGTGGAAAATTTATTCCCCTAGGAACCATTTGAAGACACGGTCATTGCAGCACTAAAAAGCAAAATGGAAACAATAAACATTTTGTGCAGCGTCGTATGAGAATTACTAGTTACCCTGGAAGAAATAAAAGAAAAAATAGAAAATGTCTTTATTGTGAAAATTAAAAAGCAATTGAAAGAACAGAATCCAGATTTAAATGCTTACTTGCCATGCAATAGTGTAGTAATGTTTGGTCAAAGGGTTGTAATACTGAGTGTGTTACAGAGGTAAATACTGAAGGATTTTCATAGCAGACATCCTGGTATTTCAAGAATGAAATCTCTGATGAGAAGTTTCGTATATTGGGCCAGAATGGACCAAGATACTGAAAAAATAGTGAAAGTTTGCAGACGTTGTGCTCTGGCAGCAAAACTACCAATCACAATGATAAAACCTTTGACACATCATGGTCAAGAATGCATATATATTTTGCAGATCCTATAAATGGATCATATTATCTTGTGGTAGTTGATAGTTTCACTAAATTTCCAGAAATTTATAAGTGTAAAAATCCAACATCTTCAGTGACACTGAATTTCCTACATGAACTGTTTGCGAAATATGGTATACCAGATACCATAGTTTCTGATAACGGAATGCAATTCACAGGTAAAGAATTCAAATGTTCTCCATTGAGCATATTATGACACTGCCATATCACCCATGGTCAAATGGACAAGTGGAATGGTTTGTGGTAACATTCAAAAGAAAGTAAGTCTTGAGAAAGTAGATGAAGAAGCACTTCAGAATTTTCTGAGAGTTTACTGTGTAACATTAACCCTAATACACCATCAGGTATGTCACTGGCAAAATTAATGTTTACTAGAAAAGTAAAATTGGCTTTCAACAAGTTATTATCAAGTTGAAAAACACATAACAAAAATGATGCCAAAAGTTTCAAGGTTGGCAATAAAGTGTTCTTTAGAGGATATAAGGATGTCAAAGAAACAAGGGAAGACAGCAGAATATTAGCAAGAATTGGGAAGTTGATTTACATGATAAAAGGGAAAAGATTTGAACATAAAAGGCACCATAATTAGTGGAAAAAAGGTTCATTGATGAAAGACTTGAAACATTGGAAGAACTGATAAAAATGCTATATGATGTTTTCAATGTGCCATCCCCAGAACAGGTTGTGGAACCTACAAGGACAAATTTCAGAAAAAGAAAGTGTACTGAAGAATTGGATGGAAGTGGGTCTGAGATGGAAATTCTACAAAGTCAAGTACGTTGGTAAATTCTCCAGAAAGAGAAGGGGGGGATACTAATACTAATAAAAAATAAAATATTTATAAAAGTATTAATCTCAAAAGGTGGGAGGGGATGTTGTGGAGTAAATAGTACACCCCTGGTAACTATATGAACTAGTCCATAACAACAAGGAACTCCAAGTCAGAGGCAAAAAGAAGCCATTTGGAGTCAGTCTTCAGGCTAATTAATACAAGCGTCATGGAAAGTTTCTGAAGCATTACTTATGTTATAACTGCTATGAAGCAGGCAATATAATCAGTAGCAAAAAAAGTTTCTTTCACTGGTACTCAGTCTGTTACATGTAAAAACTGAACTTCTATTAATATTATCTCAGTATATTTTATTATTATATCTAAGTATATTTTCAATAGTTAAATTTGGAACAATTTATCATTGATGTTAAATGGTTTCTGATTTGCTTTTAATTTCTTAGATCAAGAAAACAGAAGTTCTTCAAGCATTTTCTTTCTAAAAAGATGTTTTCTGTTTAATAAAGTTACATGTTTAGAATATATTGCTGAAATGTCATCAGTTGAACAAAGTTGACAGGTGTTATCTATTGTTTATTTGCCAGGAACCAACAGGTGTTTTGTTTCAAGAAATGATAAGAACTTATTTGTTATGGCTGACGTTCCTGACTCTGCATTGACTTTATAGAATGTGCAAAGTTTAGGCATCTCACTTTGATTTGGCTTTTATCTTTAGTTTTTAAATCTTAATAATTGCCAAGATTAAAATTGGTTTTCAAAGAAATTTACTTATATTCATGAAACTGGAATTAAGCAATACTGTACATGAAAAATATTAAGTGAGTAATCAGTCAAGAATTCCAAATTTTTCAAATATAAATGAATGTTTTTTATTTATAGTTGCCAAATCTGGTATGACTAGAGATTTGTTTACATTTGTTTTCATCATGTGATGTGCAAACCTTGAACAAACGGGATATTTTAAGAAAATAATTTTTATTATTGCTACTAACTTAAAAGTTTAGCTGAATGTATTAAATATTTAGGATAAACTATATATAAGGAGGAATAAAGAAATGCACATAAATTTGATGAACTCAATGCAAAATATATTAATAAAACAATAAAAATTGCAGTTTATGATTGACTCCTGTTCAAATGATTAATCTGCAAATTTCTACCAACTTATCAAAGCATGCCGCACATCATGGCTGTGAACTTACAAAATTTAGGTGTACTTTGAATGGTTATTGAAGATCTGGCTGTCATGTGCAAAAGTTTGTCTATTTCAAGAACTTTGTGAGGTGATAAATAACCATCATAGTTGTGAGTTCAAGATCCCTATCAGCAGGATTAAGTCATTTGTAAAGGGAAATAACATGGCCTGATTACTAATTAGCATTGAAAAGGATGTTTTCATAAAGTGAATGAGCAACTATATCCATTTGTCAATGATGCACAAGGTATTCACAACTTTAGAAACAGATGGCACATAAATAAGCTAGGATACATATAGTTGGAAAAACCAAGTAGGACTACAATTTTGGACTCTCCAATGAGCTCAAGATACCTAATGTTTGTGCATTACTGACAAATTTGTGATCTATCTGTTCATTCACTTTATAAGGACATCCTTTTAAAGACAGACTGGTAGTCAGACTATGTTCTTTCACTCTACAAATGATGGACTCTTATTGAAGTCAAGGTACATAAAGCCTAGTCTACAATTTTCCCATCATCTCAAAGAATATGCTTCATTCTGGGACAAATTATTATGAACTGATGAGACTAAAACTGAATTCTTTGAGAGGTGTCTGGAGAAAGGAGGACACTTTATATAGCTTCCAAAATAGCATCCTAAACATGGCAGTGTGAGTATAATATTTAGGGATGTTTTTTCACCCCTGCCCTGTACAGGGTGCAATGGATAAATTGTCATCTAAATTGCTCAAAAATGAATATAACACTGACATCTCATTTTAACAGATATATTTACCAAAAATATCTTGAAGTAAATTTATTCAGTAAAATTGCTGTTGGCTTCCACCATGGCCTCCAGACAACTTCGAAATCTCCTGCAACTCTTCTGGGTAGTCTCCTTGTTTAAGGTGGTGAATGCTGCCATAATCCTTGCCTTCAGTTCAGCTTTGGTGTTACAAGGAGTTTTTTTGGTCTCTCACTCAACTTTTAGACTCACCCAACTCTTTCTGAATCCTCTGCACTGTCCTCAGATTGACACCCAAACACTCTGAAATGTTTGTATTGTAGCTTCCGATGCAAATGTCAAGCAGTACAGCATGCTATTTCCAAATTTCTGGCAGAGTGAATTGTGTCATGGTGCTCTTTTTCTCACAGACAGTGTCCAACTACATGAAATTAAAAATATATATATTGTGCATTTGACAAAATCAAAAACAAACAACATGCATGCACAAAATTAAAAATATAAAATGGCCACAAATTACCCATCGCACCCTGTATATTGAAAAAGAAAGACTGGATAATGCCATGCATTATGAAATACTGCTTACATCTGGGAAATTTTTCAGACTACTGAGAGATTGGAAATATATAATGATCTCAAGTATACCGAATTGAAAATGTAAGGGTGTTTCTAGGTAATGAAAAAAAGGGTTTTTTTTGAGAGGCTTAGACAGTTGTCTAACTTATGTATAATTTAGTAAAACTGTTGGCAGTTTTGTTAGCCAGGGTGGGTTTTCTGGAGTAAAAGTGATTAGGGTAGTATCTATTTGTGATTCATTAATATTTTCCATGTAAAAGCTGAAAAGTTTGAGGACTGTTTATTTTTTGTTTTAAATAGAACTTTATATTGTGGTTGTGAAACAGTTGAATGCAGTTTTATTTGGACAGGGATATGCTTTGATATAGCATTGTAAGTCTTTGAAGAATGTTTTTATAACTTATAAGTTGTTGAGACTGCTCACCAGGTAAAAAAATCATGTCTGAAGTTGATAGGCAAGGTCCATGTATACTACCGCTAACCCCCCTCCCCCACAACCAAAGAAAGCCGAGTCTTATTCAATGTCCTGGACTGTGCTTTTTGACCCTTTTTATCTAACATTTGCTTTTTTTCTACCTACATTTATATACTTTACAAATTAAACTAAACACAACTGACTATTAAAGGATATAAAAACTTTTGGATTTTGATATTATTGGTGTGTGGGGGGGTCCAAATCTGTGAATTTGTTTTGCTCATGATAGTCTCAAAAAAATCATTATATAAAATTCATAATTTTTTTATCCATACTGTTGAATGTGTTAAATTAACTTTTTAACAAGAAAAATCTCAAGTTGATGTTAAAAATTACTGCAAAACACTATTGATCCATTTAAAATGGAATCATCTATTATGATATGTTTCTAATTTGTATTTAGATACATTGTGTTTATTTTCAATTTTTCAACTTGAATTCTTCACCTATATTGCCTTTGATGCATTATTGTACATAATTAGGTTACAATGAAATTTGTATTTTACTACATTATGAAAATTGAGATGTAGTAGAGTGGGAGCCCTGTATCATAGATTTGGGTCAGTAGCATAAGACCCTTGCACCGACCCCAGTGATAAGTGTGGGAAATATGCTGCATGCAGAAGAACTTCCCATTACAACTTTGATTATTTGTTACATTACGTTTGCAATTTACAATAGGAAAAAATAGCTTTTCTCTTCCTGTGCTCTATTCAAACAAAATAATTTCTTACTGTTGGCCAAGTTAGAATCATAATAATTCCTTTTAAATCCAAAAAGAACTTTTCTCTGTAATTTTTTTTTTTAGAAATTGAAGGCTATTTTGGATTTAGTCATAATTTTCTTTGTTTAAAACCTGTAATAAATGTATTTGCCAATGATTATCTTGATCTCCAAGATTATCTTCAGCAAGATAATCATTGGCAATGCTTATCTTGCTCTAGTTCTTGTGTTGAGCAAGAAGAGGATAAGTGATTAAACACTGATTTCTGTAAATTCATGTGGAATCCATTTTCTTTGTATCTGAATTTTTCCTAATGCTTTTTCTTAAAGGAAACAATTGACGTTTATGGGCAATAAAGAGATGAGCGAATATCAATGCACTTTTAACTTTTTTCTAACATTGTAGAATTTTTTGCAACAACCTAATAAGTTCAAATTTACTACCCACTTTTTCAGCAACATTGAGTTTATGATATTCACTGGTCTGTAATTTTAATTTACATTGACATATATTTGACTTAATTACCAACTTTTGTTTTGCACTTTTTTGTTTTGAAAAACGAAAATTAGATTGCATTCATTGCCTATTTAAAGTGATGCCTTGATAATGAATGTATTCTTTATGAACAAAAAATCTAGATACTGGTACAGATTATGCAACATAAAGCATTGTAAATATAAATTCCACTGACTATGTGTGCAAATGATTTGGATATTGTGAGTGTCTTTACCACAGATTGAATATTTAATAATTCTTAAACAAATTACATGAAATTTAAAAATCCCAATTTTCATGCTTCAACTTTACTTTATTAATATTTTTAAACATAATTTTTTTAATTGCATTTGGAGAGTTATGTTTTACAAAATATTTAATGTGCCCTAAGAATAGCTATGTTTACATAAATTTATGTTTTTTAAAAAAGTAGGATTATTATTAGAATGCACTTTAGTAGAAAGTTATTTTTAGTTTAAGAAATACTGCTGAACATTAAAATATGCAGTTCTTCTCTAGAGAAACGTACATTTTTTTTCTATAAAACTTTGTAAGAATTGAGGAGGAAAACAATTTTATTTTTTGTTTGTCAAGATGGAACAAAAAGTGGTTTAACTGAAAAATACTGATTTAGCATAAATATCATGAACAAAAATTATCCAGATGTTCACAATAAAATATTGTATGCATGTAAATTTGAATGAAAAATTGCCTACTAGTTTCTCCAACTTAGTATTAGAAACTGACAGATTTGAATGAAAAAGTTACTTCACATAATTAAATGTTATTTTAGCTTTGTGTGCACCTGTTGTTTTCATTTCCTTTATCATTCCTCATCTTTTCTTTTAAATCTTTATTCATTTATTTTTTCTACCTGATAAATTATTATTTCTTTCTCTCCTTTCTTTAACTACCCAGTATTCTTTGACAATGATTGTTTTCTCTTCCTGTCTTATTCTGATCCATGCTCAAAAGAGATTATTCTAACCTGAACTCTATTTATCTGTTAGGCTGACAGATTACCATCCTTCCTCAGGGACCCTCCTCCTCCTCCATCTGTCTTATTTTCATACAGACAAGCTTTACATACCAACATTGTCCTCTCATCTATTGTGTATACATTTAACTTAGTCTGACCTAACATAGTGCTTTGTATATCAAACCATAACAATAATACACTGCTAGAAAGGCACTCTTCATTTAAATATACATTTATATTAAATAAGAACATTTCTGTTAAAACATTTATGGGAAATACTTACAAACTTGCTTTTTTAACTGGCTAACCCCAAAGCTTACATTTGGTGCCACCTAGTTCATTTTTGCTCACAGTTCTAGCTTAACCCCCAGAAAGTTTTGATTTTTAACATCAAGACCTTAAGGTACTCTGATCTTTGTTATGATTTACTGCTTTGAAACTGCTGATTCACTTTTCCTGACTGAGAAGAAAGGAAAGAAAAAATGAAATGGATTTTGTGGGGAATTGCCTTGTCATCTTCTAAGGCACTGACACTTCCTCTCAATTAACTGATTTCAGCCATAAACTTTGGAGTATACTCCCAGCACTTCATTGTAAATATTTGTATACACCAAATGCTGTTAAAATCTTTTACTCCTTCACTTTCAGGTAAGTAACCTTTTTGAATCTGATATAATTTATATTAATGTTTTCTGTACTCTGTTAAAAATAGTCTTACCATGGCTCTATTTTTCTAGAACTATTCCAGTTTGAGGGACCTGCCCTGGTGATAATATAGACTATCAGTATTTCATTTATTTGTGTGTGTGTGTGTGTGTGTGTGTGTGTGTGTGTGTGTGTGTGTGTGAGAGCTCTGGAGCTTAAGAGATGGGTTATGAAAAACTTCTAAGCCTATAATGAAAATTGAAAACTGTCCCAGTTTGTTTGGAGAATATGATAATCCAAATTACAAAACAAAAATAAATTGTCCATTTTCTAATTTATAAAGATATTTATCTTCAAAAGGATAGAAATTAAATTTTGAATTTAAGTGTTTAAAAAATCATGAGAGGGTTCATTTCATATCCCCATTTATTTAGTTCTTTTGTGCCATTTGTGATTCTGATGATAAATGTAAATTTTATTTATTTTCCTTATATATTTTTATTTATTTATTTTATATATGCAATAAAATACCATTATAATGTTTAAACTTTTAATTCATTTTTTTATAGAAATTGATGAGTTGTCTTCATATTAAGGAGTTTCGTGAACTTATCTTTCTCTTGTTTTTCTTATGCAAGAAATCAAGCCTTTTTTTAACTTAAATACTAATAAATTAAATACTAAATACAAATACATTTCACTTACTGAAAGTCAAACTACTCATGATTTAAAGCAATAGGAATTTCTTATTGAGTTTCTTAAGATTATTTTGTTGATGAGCTGAAATGAAAATCACAAATTTCTATTTTCTTTCACAAATTGCTTGTCTCAATGCTATAAAAATTTTGAAATATTGTGTTGCAGGCAGTTCTAGTAAATTATATAAATAGTTGTGAACATCTATTTTTGAGTGGGGACCTATAAGTCTGTAGCCTGACATATAATGAGCTGAATTTTGGCATGAAAGTTTAGCTGAATAATGTTAATTTATGTGATTAATATTCACCATTCACAGTGCAGAAATAAGAAAGGAGATTATGTTGAAAAATATAATAGATATTTTTCATCATTTGCGACAGACTTATTAATTTAGCTACATATTTTGATTGGAGCAAAGTAATTTCATCTTTGAAATATTTTTTATCCAAAAGAAGGAAAAGTAAAAATATTACATATTATTTATAATTTAGCAATGCAATTCATTAAATTTACTCAAATCTCAACAAGTGTGTGTGTGTGTGTGTGTGTATATATATATATATATATATATATATATATATATATATATATATATAATATACACACACACTTTTATTATTTTTTTGTAAGTTTTTAAAGATTTTACTCAAGATGCAGCAAATGTATTTCAGTACTTATGTGTAATTACATCTTTCAATTTATAAAAAAAAATTAATACAAACTGGATGTTTTTAGAAGGATTTGCTAGTTTTGCTTTTGTGTCTCTAAACAGTCTTAACAAAATCATTTTCTACAGATTGATGTTTGTGTTGAAAAAATAAAAATAAATATCAGTATACATAAGGAAAATTATAGTAACCTGAAAAACATACATACATATACATATATATATATATATATATATATATATATATATATAGACAATCTGTTTAACAGAAATATATGATAAATATTTTTAATGTTTAATTATTGTTTATTGTCAAAATATTAACCAAACTAATCATCATTTGCTTGCTCATCAAATATTAACATATATATATATATATATAAAGGGTGTGATAGGTAAAATGTCACCATTTTTATATTTTTAATTTTGTGCTTATGCATTATTTGTTTTTGATTTTGTCAACTGCACAGTATAGTAGGGTCAGTTGGGCACCATCTGTGATAAAAAGGGCACCATGACACAATTCACTCTGCCAGAAATTTGAAAACAGCATGCTGTACTGCTTGGAATTCACACTGGAAGCTCCAGTACAAACATTCCAGAGTGTTTGGATGACAGTGCAGAGTATTTGAAAAGAGTTGGATGAGTCTAATGGTGATTATGAAGGTACAGCAGCTTGGAAAACTCACTCTGATTGTTCCGATAAGAAAAGAACTTTTGAATTTGTTGGTGAAGGCCTCAACATGAAAGCCTACATCAAGTGCGTTGAGGAGGTAGTGCTGCCCTGGGTCAAGAGGGTGGCTGCTGGAAGACCCTATGTCTGGCAACAGGATTCTGTGCCATGCCACACAAGCGGGAGATGCCAGTCATAGGTGTCAGACAATTTCTGCAACCATATCACCTCTTACATCTGGGCATCTAACTCCCCAGACTGCATATCCCTTGATTATGTATGGGGTGCAGTTGAGCGAGAGATCAACAAAACTCCTTGTAACACCAAAGATAAATTGAAGGTTATAGCAGCTTTCCCCAATTTAAACAAGGCAACTATCCAGTAGAATTCCAGGAGATTCCAAAGTCATCTTGAGGCCATAGTCGAGGCCAATGGTGATTTTATTGAATAATTTTACTCTTTAGTATTTCAAGATATTTTTGTAATTTTGGCAAATATATCTGTTAAAATGAGATGTCAGTGTTATCTTCATTTTTGCATAATTTAGATGACAATTTATCCATTGACCCTGTATATATATTTATATTTAGGCAGCATATCTCCATTCAAACATCTTTCATTGAATAATATAACTGAATGAGATCATCTCAACTGTATGTCCAGGTATGTAGGGAAAAAAAAGCAATTAAAATTTCAGCGTTTTCACATCTTCAGCATTTCCTCTCAGTACATAATTTTAACTGACACTCACGTTTTTAGATCTCCCCCTCCTACATATTTCTATTAACAAAAACATTACTCAACTCTGACCTCCTTCCAGAGGGTGAAACGCATTGCACAGAAGTTTCCTCCACTTTGTCATTCATTTGCCTAACATATAAAAATTTACATATCATACTGTCCCATATTTTCTCATTTTTTTTCTCATTATCATTTCACCCCAACAAGGCAGTAAAGCCACTAAGATGCAAGGGGTTACTGAGTGTGAAAGAATATGAGAAAAAGAAAAACATTATTAAGGAGGGAGAACAATAAAACAACAGGAATTAAGAAGACAGAAGATAGTGATTGACATTGCATTTAAAGTTTTGACTATCAAAGTTGACTGGAAAGCAAAAGGCTTGAACAGAGTTCCATAACTGAAAATTTCTAAATATAGAGCAGAAGCACCAGGCAGATGTGACAGCAATAGTCAATGTATGGATGAATGGTAGATTTATAAATGTGTAAAATAGATTCTAAACCAACTTTCCTAGCAGGAGGCCTAACAATTGATTCAATATTATCTTTTCACTTTCTGGTAGTGGAAAATGTTAGCCAAGGAGATGCAGTAAGTCACTCTCTTGGAGGTTAGCATCAGCCTGTAGCATGTGTGCAGAAATTGGTCAATCACAAGTTATGTCCCTTGATACAGGACCTTCCTGAATGAGATTATGATGTGGTGGGGAATAAAAAAACAAGATGAGAGCTCACTGCAAGATGCAGGCAGTCAAGTGGACCTCATTGTCTTTCATACCAACACTACCTACATGGAAATATTACACAGCCATGTTGTTGGAAAGCAAAAAATGTTCTAAGACAAAAAGAAAGTTGTATCATTTTGGAGACATTAAAATTAAGTCATTTCTTGCCCCAATTAACAACAGATTGTAGAAAAAAGTAATTATATCTGTTTTTAATAACCAGTCTATTAAGATGCCTCATAATAAAAATGTGTAATGTTTGTAGAATATTTATCCTATAGAAATTTGTAGATATTTTTAATATTGGATTCATGATTCAGTCATGTTATTTTCAATTTTTAGATGAGGTCATAAACTCTACTGATTTCATATTTAGGATAAAAAAAGCAAAGCTTTAATCACCTGTCTACTGCTGTAACCACTAAATAACATTTTTAAAATGAAAATTTGTACAAAGTTACAATATTTTATAAATAAAATGAATAAATTTCACTTAGAATGTAAACTTTTTGAAAATCTACAAATATTTTTTTACCCAACATTAAAGATATCTCAAAGGACATAATCACTATTGTACATTTCTCAACAATTAAAATGTATTTATCTTGATTGATTTCTACAAGAAATGCTGAACTTGATGTATCTTTACTAATAAATTACATCCAGCAGCAAGGTCTCTGAAGGCTTTGAGGAGTGTAGATCCACCTCTTAATTGCTGTTCCAAAGTCCATCCTGACTTGGGGTGGTAGCACCAGTTAGAGTCCCAACTACAGGCAAATAGTGAACCTCCAAACAAAAACAAAACACTATGAAAGTATAAAAATACATTTTTATAGTAAAAAATAGCAGTAATACGTTTTTATATAAAAAGATTACCTACAATACATATTGATAGTAAAATTATCAAAAATACCTCAACCATCTAGAGAATATTATATGGATTAAGGTCATGAAAGAGTTCTTTCATGACCTTAATCCATATAATATTCTCTAATTTCTTACAGAAATCAAACTGTATTCCAAAATATAACTTTAACAAAACTACAACATAAAAAACCCATAGCCCTACCTCTAGTAATTATATTCACACAAACATGTATATACACAAAAGCTGAGTATCATCTACCAAGTATTCAATTGTGAAAGCAGAATAACATGTATCATATTTTTATTACTTCAAAGCTCCCAAGAAAATAAAGTTTCAACATTTAAATGACCCATAAGGAGTTGATATACCGTTAAACAATCAATCAAATCAAATCATGTATCTTTATTAATTTTGTCTAAATATTGGTCTATCTGCTTGGTAAGACTACTTTATTTAGAAGAAATAATATTTGTAATGATAACCCAAGGTCATTTTAGTTCAGTTTATTTTGGGTAACCTTGACAGATATGCAACATGCAGTTTTATAAGAGGACAATATTTTGTTTTTGTTTTTATAACAGCTTCACTCAAATATACTTTTCTGATCATAATTCTAAAGTTAGAGAGATATAAAACTTTTATTTTATTGTTTTTATCATCATTATGTCATGTGAATGTGTGATTCACTTAATAACAATTGTCCCACAGTTAATAGCTATTTTTTCTCAAAACTTTCTTCACCCCCACCACCCGCAAGGATCCAAGGATGACTAACAATTAGTTTACAATGATTTAACAAAATATTTTGGCAACATTGTTCAGATGTTTTATAATTTAGTATACCTTTTGTGAGTTTTATAGTAATGTTAGATTTTTATGTATAAATGTTATATGCAACATCTTCAAAGACAATAAAATTATAATTTCCATAAGAAAATATATTTTGTTCTATATTTCTATAAAGTATACATAGACATGTAGGCACTGGGGTTTCTTTCTTTTATACTTCATTTGTGTTAAGTATATGGATGGAGATACTGCAACTTTAAAAATATATTTGCCATATTAAGGCATATGAATATTGTAATAAGTTGTTTACTTCTTTTCTCATTGGCCTATAAATTACTATGATTACTATAATGCAGGGTTGCAAACTATGGCCTGTGGGCTGCATGTGGTCACTTAATGATTTTATGCAGCCCACAAGAGCACAACAAACATTATTTTTTTAAATATCCATTAATAGAGTTTAGTATTCTTTGCTTAAATATTGCACAAAATAGTAACCTATTCAAAGCAGGAATAAATGCAACAAAGATGCAAACCCCAATTATTAGGTAACTCACTTCTTAGAGGATCAACATATTGTGTTATATACTACCACGGAGACACTTGGATTGCTACATCTCACTCTTTGCTGATGTAAATGGCCAATCATCAGCACAGTGTAAACAGAAGTAGGGATCTAGCAGCCTGTGTATACATAGGATATTATTTCTGCACTTTGCTATAAGTATCTCATAAGATTTAATGAGAATTTCTTATTATAAAATATTTCTTCCCAGGTGTACAAATTTCATTAATAATAGCAAATGTATTATATTTTAAACTAATTTCTTATACATTTGTGCAGCCTGTTCACAAAATGTTTATAATAAATAAATGCTATTGTTGTTGTGAAACTTGAGCTGTTATTGTGATTTGACTCATTTTACACAATCAATCATGTAGCCCTTCATGAAAATAAGTTTACCCACCCCTGCTATAATGTCACATCATATAGGTGTGTTATTATGGCCAGTGTTAACATTTTCTACTTGAGCATATAGCATGTATGTAAAATTATTTTTCTAAATATCCATTTCTGTTAATCCTGTTTATCCTGTTCATACGTTCTCTAAAATAATCATGAGATTCAAACCCGTTTTTGCAATTACTTTTAGGTAATTTTACTCTAAAAGGCTTTTTATTCAAATATTTTCTTTTAAAGTAATGTCATTTTCAATGAGTAAATTTCAAATATTAGTGACCTTTATTATAAGTTTATAACTCTAAAGATTGATTTAAGAGATGAAAAATATTTTGTGTTGATATTTGTACATGTTTAAAAATACATTAACAATGGTGAATGGGTAATGCCAGTTATATAGTAGCAGTCGGTTACTCTCAAATATTTGCCAATCAGTTTGATTCGCATTGTGATTCTGTGTCAAATCAAGCTAAACTTGGTAAATATCTTAAAGGATGAATTGTATTTTATTTTGTCTATTTCAA
Source organism: Acanthosepion esculentum (assembly GCA_964036315.1). Taxonomy (NCBI): domain Eukaryota; kingdom Metazoa; phylum Mollusca; class Cephalopoda; order Sepiida; family Sepiidae; genus Acanthosepion; species Acanthosepion esculentum. Next base: position 41,221,156 of record OZ038502.1, on the reverse strand, counting down.
TTTTTTTATGAATGGTCAACACTGAAGATGACTCGAAGTTGGTTACTTGGATTTGTAAAATCTGTACTTTCATGTGATATGCATGTGTATAGTTAGTGATGATGATAGACTTGACTTGTCTCCTCATTTGAAAAAAAAAAAATTGTTATAATAACAAGGAAACATTTTTATTATATGCCCAATTATGTCTATATGGCATTGTCATATTGTTGTACAAGATTGAAGAGTTGTTTCATTTGCTTGTACAAGGAGTGCTGAAAAGTTCTTGTTGCGGAGATCAACTCCATTTATATGTTACTTTAGTCTGAAATCTAAGCCAAATAATAGAAAATATTCTTAAAATGATTATTTATATAAAATATTTTAGATTAAGAAAATTGTGTGTTAAACTCAAATATTTTGATTTTGGCAACAAAATAAAATGTCAACATTGGACATGATTTAAGCTGTCATGTTTGCAATACTAGACAACAACAATATGCATATTTTACCAGTTACTTCTTTGGGAGAATGATATATAAATTCTATATATCAAACTAAAGGTGGGTAAATGAATGACAAAAAAATCCTATGTAACATGCTTCAACCTTCAAAAGGACTTCTTCAGATTAAATAAATTTTTTATCAATGGAATCATATATAGGGCAAGGAAACAAAAATATAAACAAATGTCAGTTACAATTAAATCTCAAGAGAAATGCTGAAATTACAGGAATGCTAAAATTTAAACGTTCAGTTTCTGGCATCTGATGTCTCTAGATTTACAGCCTAGTCAACTTCATTCACCTTCTTACTGCTTTTGTTTTTTTGCTATTGTTCTTTTTTAAATATTTCAAATTGTAATAGCAGTGGTTTTCTTAAGAAAGATGTTTCCTGCTTAAATGCAATCTTCAGACTATTTTTCTACTGTGTGATATGTATGTGAGTGTTGCTGAAAATTCACTATCTTTTAGAGTTATTTGATAATCTGTTTTAGCTACATTGAAGATGTTTTAATTGGAAGAATTGTCAGATAACTTAAATCAACAAAAGACAGGAAGGTGTGTTGGTTCATGATCACCTAACTCCTGAAATGTTGTGGCACATAATGATTTGTGAGTTGATGTCCTGTTTACAACAAATAATTTAGTTTTATTGAGATAAAAACATGTCTATAAGGTTTTGAATGTTTTTCATGCTTATGCCTGCTGCATTCAGTATATTTGTATACTTTATCATAACAGTATAAATGACTGTACAAATAGTTATGTATTTCTTTACTAGTGCTGATAGTGTTTTAGTTCAACGATTTCAAATGCTTATTTTTGAGATAGGAAGGTTCTCTTTGCTTAGAAGTTTGGAGCAACACAATCTTCATACTCTCATTTTCCTCCATTAACCTTTTATTGTGGTTAAATTTGTTAAACAGCATGAATTATGCTTGATAAACTCTTGAAATTAAAGTCTAAATATTAGTGGTGCTAGTTCAATGTTCTTAATCATCTTGGAGGAGGAGGATTATTGTTATCATCATCACCATTATCTTCCTTCTCCAGTTGTTCAAATATCACTGAATTATGGAAATTTAGAATTGATATTTGTTTAATTGCAGATATCAATGATTTTACGTGTAGAAAAACCTACCAATTTGAATGTATTCGTTATTTGAAATTACAATTATGGCTGAACATTGATTAGTGCATCTTGAATCCGTCACTTCAAGGCTTTAAATACTTGGCTATCAATCAGATTTATTCATTCAGTTTGTTCTTTTTAAACCTGCAGGCTTTAAAATTTTCTAATTAATGAGTGTGCACTTAGTTTTTGTTTTTCCTATTAAGGCCAATTAACACGAGAAAGAAAGAAACAATTGAGAAAATGTTTCATCTTCTGTACATTTTTCTAACTTTCTATATTGATAATTCACCTATAAGATATTAGTTTGGTAAGATCTTTTGGAATAAAAATTCAGAAACCTTTTCCTCAAAGGCATATATTTTGTATTTTTAAGGATTTTTCCTTTTAATGATTATCTTAAAGCTTTGAATCACAGCATCAATAAATATTTTTGTTGTGGAAATTTTATATCTTTGTTTCCAAATGATAATTGCATTTAAAATTTTTTTAATTTTAAATTTGATTCATTAAATGTAAATAGACTGGACCAGTAGATATATCATTATCTTTGCATATATTCTGAAAATTTAGTAAATTAGTTGACTCAATTGTAATTATAATTCTTTTTAAAACAATAGGTTCAATAAGATTCAGTTTTTATATTAGCATAAAAGAAACTTCTTCATCGCAATCAGCAAGAGTTCATCATCTGATACAATTCAATTGGATAAACAAGAAAATTGAAATGTATTTAAATATTCTCATTATATTTAGCAGGTTACATCTGATAAGCTTCTTATAATAAATGAGTTTTTATAATAATCATGTAATGAAAAAAAAGTGAACAATATATTCAATGCTAAAGCATTGGGCTGTTTATGATTTCCTTCTGTTCATATTTGACATAACCTCAATGCTTTACCATCATTATTTGAGACAAGCCTAGCTTTGTAATATTTCAAATTTTCTTTTCTTAATCACTTTAAACTAATGAACAGAATTCCACTGAACAGTGATCATAAGAGACTTATATACTATTTGCCATTATTCTGATTTTGTATTCTTGCTCTTGAAAAAGTTATTACACCAAACTTCCCTTTATTCTAATCGCTACTAATTAATTCAGCTATTATATTTGACAATTTATAAGACTTCCCTCCGATTTAATACTACAGTATAAAGACTGGTAAGACAAATACTGGTATTCTTGGACACCTGACTAAACATTAGTCTATTAGATACCTCAACTTCATATAAGAAATGGGAAGTTTTCTTCAGTTTTTTTTTTCTTGGGAGGAGGGAAAAGTGAATTGGTCTTATAAATCATGAAATAAAATACTTTACATTACTGACATGTAAGAATGGTATCAAAAAGTCAAATCACTGTTCTTTAAAACTTGTTTAATGTTATCGAATTATAAATGCATGCATCATTTCCCAAAGACAAATTGACTTAGTCTTATATACAGATATCATGGATTGACTTGTAACTAAATCTGGAATCACAGCCTCTAATTTTGTGCTCTGTTAGCAAATGTTATATATAAAAATGAAACAAAAGAGTTTTCTTATTTTGCCACATTGTGTCACGTCACACTTGAGCCTGATTATTCAAGAGTAGAATCTGAGAGCTTTGGAGTACTTGGTCAATAATTTTGATGACCTTCCTCTGGTGTTTCCTGTAGGAGCAACATCCTGTTGGTTTGAACTTACTTGTGTCAATGTCAAAACTATTTTCATTTGTTAATGGTTTTCTTAACTCCTGCCACATCAAATTTTAAATTAGGTTTTGTATTTTAAGGTTTAGTTAAAAAAACCCAGAAATAATCAGTTTAAGCAAACTTTTTATACAGTCAACAAAATGACATCTGCCATTATTTATAAAATAAATGTATACATGGGTTACTTGTTGATTACTATAGTTAAGCATTATTATCTAGTAACTACTAAATGGGTGACTGTTAAAGAATTTCAGGAAATGCCAATAAACATCTATATTCCTTGGGGCTGGTTTGTAATATATCTTTATATCACTATTATATCTTTCTTGCTTATTTTAGTGTTGTTGAAGATTCTATGCAAAAACTTCAACACCCAATATGTTGAATAAAATTTAAATATGTATAGACATACAAATATATATGTATTTTTAGTACAACCTTATTTAGAAGGTTTTGATTTGGTAAAGCTAGATTCTGGATTAGTGACATCCAATTTTCCTCAGCTGTAATGTTTGGGTGTGGTTTTTCACTCACATGCACACAAGTAGGGTTACATTTTATTATGCAAAATAGTTTTTCTTGAGACATGAATGCTTTAAAGCAGTCCCTTGTTCATACATTTCAGAAAATTGATAACTGAGATATTTCTCAGAAAGTCTGTCAACGTTGAAAATTGGTTTGTGAAATATGGTCCATGATAAAGAAACAATTTGGAAATTTGCAAAAACAGTCACTCTTCTTCCATTCACTACATATTAAAAAATATTAAAAATTGCTGTTTTTATTTCTCAATAAAACTCCTTTAACTATTATATTACTTTTCTATGAAGAAGTTTGGGTTGAGTTAAACTATATTGATAAGGAAGAAGATTGAAAAATGAATTTGTGTAAATTAAATACTTTTTTTTTCATTAGGTGACAGACTTGTGAATGTACCTATGAATATTTAATCTTTTATCTTGTGCTATATGTCATATATTTTGAATATATTAATATTAGAAGTAGTATTGTATATCCAGAGTCTTGCTGTTTTTTTTGTTTTTTTTAATAAAAATGAAATTTTAAATGGTCAGTAACAATTTATAGTTTTTAGATGTCTATTTAACAGTGTATAATCTGTTTTTGTCTTTCTCTCACTCTCTCTCGCACACACACTTGTGTGCTTCATATGTAAGTATAAAACAAGTAAATAATGATAAAATATTTATTTTGTAGGTCTTATTAATATTAGTCACTGTTGGCAAAGAGAAACTTTTGTTTTCCTTTAAAATCAGTTTTTTTCTTTAAGCTTCATTTATTAAACAAATTAAACTAGCATTTTAGACTGATATGGTTGTAGGTAGACAGTTTTATCAAATTTTTTCTTTTTTCTTTATACAGTTTTGTGCCTTCAACAATTTATGTGATATTCTTGCTCTTATGCAAATTATATTTTTGTTTTTTAGGCTCTTTCTAGTTTGATTGAAGAAACTGATTCCAGAAGTTCAGAAAGGATAAATTACAAACCACTTAAGAAAAATGAAAAAGGTAAATTGAAAAGTTTTATTGAAAATAAGTATTTAAGCAAAACTGGCTTTACTTTTGTATTTAAAGTTTGAATTAGATTGGATGCTATAATTTTTGTTAAAAAAAAAAGTAACCTCTTCAAGATACGCTGCTCTCATTCTTGTGAAGTGAGAGATTTTGTTGTTGTTGCTATTGGTGGTCTGTTTCCTGTTACATTAGTTTTATTTTTTATGAACAATAGAAATATAACTCTGAGAAGAAACTATTTTTAAGGTAGCTGCAAAGTTTAAAACAAATCTCTGAAAAATAAATATTCATACCTTAAAGTAACTACATGTTTATTTATTATCTATTAGAAAATATATTATGATGATCAGCATTAACAATAAATTAACTAAGGAAATAACACACTTTTTAGCTGTTAATTTTACAAAGATTTAGTTATTTCCTACATTTTCATCATTTCTGTTTTCAATGATTTTCCTAATTTGTTTTTATTTGCATGATAGTAACTTTAGCTTGATTCTTATAGTATAAATAGAAAATGTTTATAACTTGCACCAGGAAAAGTGATTCTTTTAAATATAATGTTGGTATAATTTTCTATATTTACTATGAAGGTTGTTTTTGTACAACATTAAACCAGAGAACACTGATAACATTATAACTCAGATAGACGGTTTATGGTAGATGTGATTAGGACAAAGTATTTTGTATCTTTAGTTAAAGATTCAATCTTCAATTCAGTTTATACAATATCATCTTTTAATTTATCTAAAGTCCATTTAGGACAATTTGTTATAAAATATTATGTTCTGTGTATAATGAAGTGAGGTGATGCAGTTAAAATATACATGCTTACTTGAAATATAGTTTTTTAAAAATTGTATGATATATTTTGTGGATATAGATTTATGTTAGATGGACTAATTTGTATGTTTTGTACATATGCAGAAGTATCTATATTTATATAAATAATTTTCTTTCAAACTTTGAAACATTACATAAAATGTAAAATTTCAGTATGAATGTAAAATGTGTAAAATAATTAATTTCATGAATTCTAAATGTTTCAAAATTTATTTCTGTTGATTATGAAATTGAAAATATTGCCACTAGTTCATTTTCTTAGATTACTATTCTTCTAGACTTTGGTCAACCGATGACTACAGATAACCATTTATCTTGAGAGTCATTAACAACATTTGGAAAAGCCATCAGTCAAAGACTACATACTGTGTAGAGACAAGATAATGAACATTTTGTATTTAAATCATCTTAATTCAATAAGGACTTTGTGGTGGTGCACCTCCCTCCACCATTAAATCTTACTTTCTTGCTCTGGTATTTCTTCCATTCCATTCATAGTAAAGAATTATGCTCACATTATCCCACATATTTATGAGAGAACGCATTCATTGGATGAGAATGTTCTTCATAGGATATTTATAATACCAAGTAAGGTGACTCAGGTCAACTTGTATAAAGTATTTTCCTCTTTAGTTTGCATAACAACTTTCTTGGTTAATGTTTAAGTGTAATACAAAATTTAAGACCTTTTAAAACATTAATTTTTTTTCTAAAATTATTAAAAATTTTCAACCTCAAATCTGATACATGAATGCCACTAGAATAAATTACAAAACAAATAAATCATATTTTCCATTCTTTAAAAGCATCATCATAACAGTTCAAGTGTTAAATTCTTCTCCTTCAGAATACTATTACATGATTGAAAAATTATTTTATTCATATTAAGAACAGCCGGCTCTTGTGTTTTCTATGAAAACATTTATCAAGAGGTTTGAAAGTCAAGTATTTTGTTTCAACTTGATATTTTGATAGAATTGTCACTTTAAAAGATGATAATGGACTGATAAAGTTGCATACTTTGCAAATAGTTCTACATTTGTATACATTAGATAAACATCCAATAAAATGTCATTGACCTGGTTACTTGTTATCATTTAATAGATTTAAAACTATTCAAAGATTTTTATTCGGCCACTCACTTTTGTTTAAATTACTAACTTTTGGGAAGCTTTAATTCTGAATTGTTCTTAATTATTATCTTGAAACACCACTTTGCTCTTTCTGAAAAAACTTGTCAAATATTAAATGATTTTTCTCTTTATTTAAAAGGATTTTAAATAGGATAAATGCAACACTTTTTAACATTCAACTTCAGAAGCTATATGACCACTTAAACGGTTGTATTTTGCTAGATCTTCGCTTTAGTTTTATTGTGATAAATTGTTTTTCTTCATTGCAGCTACAATTTTTAAAGAAAAATATTAATTTATTTCACCTTACTGACAAATATAGTATAAATGTTAACTTCTGTCTTCAAATTAAGTAATGATGTTTATGACTATATTTACTTAAAGAGAAATGTGTTACTAAATTTAAATTATTTCCAAACATGAAAATCATTATTACTTAATATACAATTTAGTGATGTCAACATATATTAATAAAAGCATATTCTGCATAAACAAAGACATGATCTAATTTTACCAATATTATTATCAATATTTTGTTTTATTTTCAATTAATTTATATTTATTTCAAATATAATGTTTTGAGATAATTTTATTTTCTTTCTGAGCAAGTTAATCTTAGTGAAAGTGGCTGTCCAGACACAAGAAGAATGGGGGTAAATTCTGGCTGACCTCACCTTAAATCTAAGATTTAAGGTGAGGAAATGAGTAAGATCTAAAGATATTTATACCAAGATCTTGTTAAAATATTCTCTGGCCACCCACACACAGTTAAACATGCTTAATGTATTGCCAAAGAAAATAATGAAATAAGATTTTAGATACTTTTAAATGGCAGGTGTTGTTTCTCAGTTTATACAATTGTCCTCTTTAATGTTGGATTAGAAGCAATAAAATTTCTAATTCTGCACTTAATGGAATGAAGAGCTGAACTTGCAACAGAATTAATGTTCTTTGCTAAGTTGAGATTCTTTTATGCAAACAAATAGAGTAAAAAATGTATTGATTTTGAAGAGAGCTGAAATATGCAAGTGAGATAAACAATTATTGTAAATTAATTTTTATTATTAGGAACAAATTGATTTGTTTTTCTCTCATCAGGTGGCAGAGAAAAGGTTGCAATTAGGATCTGTTTGCTTACATTAGGTCAGTCATTAAATCTTCAACAATTTCCAAAAACCTAATTGAAGTATTTTTTTTTTCCAGTAGGGATAAAATATTGGAAATTTGTCATAATTCTAGTGAATTTTTATGTTCATATAATGCTCTGATTTTATTTTTGCAAGTAACATTTTTGAGAAACTTAAGTTGATAGGTTTCTTGCATCTTTGCCCATTTTTTAGCTTTTTGATTACCTATTTCTAAGTTGTTATTTACTTGTATTTTTATTCTCCCATGTGGCTTAAAGATAGTCACAAACTGGAGAATAGAGGCTGAGAAAGGCTATTAAAATCACTTTTGTTTTATAAACTGTTATTTCTTATTTTAGTTAATAAGTGAAGTTATTTTTTATTCCAAATAAAAAAAAAAGTAAGGTAATTTTTCTTGTTCCTTCTATTAAAGCAAATGTTCTGTAATGAGGAAATATAAAATGTTCAGCAGTGTGGTATCTGTCAAATGGATGCTTGTGTGGACAATATAACAATTTTTATTAATAGAATGAAAACTATTTACAATAGAAGCATGGAAAAAAGCTGACAAACATTGAGCTGCCAATATTGTAGATTGGTAATCCTATATAGAATTTTAGAACCTCATGGAACTTTACAGGGTTGTTTTGGTACACATGAGTTAAGAGAGAATAAACATAACAATTTTATAAACAATTGGCAAAGTTTTTGTGAACTTTTTTTTACCTGACTGGTATTTTGACAACACAGATAAATTCTAAGTCATCAAATGTAAATAAATGCATTATTTAAAAAAAATAATTTCAAATTTTATCTGAATTAAGATGGAAGAAACCAGAAAGGCTAGCTACAAGTAAAATTTTGCATTTAGCCCGTTTATTCTTATAGAAAGAAAGCTGTGTGTGTGTAATACCATCAGTCAAGACCCAGATCCAAGTAATGATAGATTTGGATTTTTTTTTTTTTAGTAGACACTCATGTTAAAAGTCTCTGCACTAATTCTGGTTCAAATTCAGCTTTATAAAAGATATCTATTATTTGAACAACAGGTTTTTTTTTTTCAAACAGGCTTTAGTAAATGTGACAGATGGGTTTTTTAATAGTGGAATGTTTTTTTTTTCTACTTAGATGGGGGAAGGACTTCTGAAATCTTAGTGTTTTCAATAGTTGTGCATTGTGTGTGTGGTTCTTGTATGGACTGGTTTAAAGTCTTGCACAAAAATATCAAATATTGTTTGCTAATTACTAGTGTCATTGTGTGCTCATGTTCTTGGAAAGGATAGGAAACATTTTTGCATTTTCTAGAATCAAATGTATTATATAAAATACAGCTATTCAATGCTCTGGCACACATTATCAGTAATGTTTTGGGCCAAGCATCATTTTGGATCTTAAAATATCATACTCCTTCTCCATGGTGACCAAGTTGATACTGATCAGGTATTGACTTGTGTGCCAGTTATCAGCTACAACTCTTCTCATAGTGTAAGGTTCTACTAACTCCTTGCAACTCTTCAGGCCTTTATAGTCAAATCACAAGCAAATTCCAGTTCACCAGTTTCTTTGCTCTTCCATAAAAAGGAAGCAAATGCAGTTTGTACATCTTATACTAAACATCTTATGGATAATACTAGTGTTAGAATTCTTTGGAAGCTGATTTAACAATATGCAAAAATTGTAATTCTCAAAAATTCCAGACATCATATTTGAAAATAAGTGAACCTTTTCTCTTTCAGTTTATTATTTATAATAAAAAATCATGACTTTTCTGTTTTTTCCTAATCTAAAAAAATTCTTAGTTATAATGTGTAGCTGATTGAAAAAAAAATAGCAATTATTGCTTCATTTTGAGCTATTTTATAGAATTTCTCCATTGAAATATACAAATAAATTGATATTTGCATTAAAATTTTAAAGAACCATTGCAAATGACAGAAACTTTAATGCTTGAAGGATTAAAAAGCTGTTAACAGTTTAAAATTCCATGAACAGGTGTTTTAAGTGAAAAGCTGAATATATATATATATATATATATATATATATATATATATATATATATATATATATACTGGCAGTAAAGCCCGGCGTTGCTCAGGGTTTTATGAAGTTAAATTGCTTTGGGGTTTGAATTATTGAAATTACGCACGTATCCACAGTTGTTGAGGTCACTGATAGGCTGGGAATCTCACTGGTAGCAAAATCAATAGGTGGCTGCTGTGTTGCTGCCCCGTGCTTACCCGAAGACTGCCACCCGTTCATAATCGGTCAAGATTTTTTATTCTGGCAATGTATGTAAAATAGTGGTTGCGTTTTCACTGTAACACTCGCCTCTTCACTATTAAATCCATAAGTTTTCCCAGTTTTAAGTGGAATACGCGGGCAGTAATGTCGTGTGTGAGTCTAATCCTGTCCGGGTAGGAGTTCACGCGTTATCTCAACCCATTTGGGGTTGCAGGTAAACGTTATAAATAAGTCTGGCCGCCCATATTGCCTGACGTATGCCATAGCATCCTGCGTGCAATGCGGCCCCCTAATGTAGGTAGAGGGCAGAATGCACAGCTTCCCTAGGTCGCGGGGATTGCCCCGCGACCTAGGGAAGCTGTGCATTTCGAAGGCTGTCGCATAAGTATTACGTAGGAGTCTGAGCGCAGCTTTTTCTGATGATTCCGTATAAAACAAAGCCTCTCCGATTCCATCTTAGCGGCCATGTCAACCACAAACTGGTGGAAAAGCTCCCTGCATCTATGAAGCAGGTTGAAGTCTCCATCCCTAACCATGAAACAATGAGTAGAAGGTCTTGCATGGTAAGGCTTTGGAAGACATTGTAGGTTGGCCACCCGGAGTATGAAGGGGAATGCCGAAGTGGTAGCCATCGTCACCATAAGGGAAAAGTAAAGGGTACTGCAATGCATCATATGATCGATGGGTCTCTGAAATCCTGCGAAGAACGCCGCCTCTTGATTTGAAGACAATATCGCGAGTGCGGTCTTGCTCCCCATGTATAATAGCGGCCACTTCGTTGCATACAGGAGCATTAGAGCGGTGTTCATCATGAGGCTGTTTGTCAGCGTCAATTACAATGCTGAAGGAAGGAAAGGGAGCATTTTATAAAGTATATTTGAAACTGCGAATGTAGCCGTTAACCTCGTGAAGGATGGCCTGAAGTAGTAGTATGACGTCCCTGCGAGGAACTCTTCCCGACAGTTGCAACATACCAATCTAGGTTTCGGCCTGTAGGTTGTAGTATGAAATAAAGTACAGTTGAAGGAATTTAGGCGTAGAGGTCTCCTCAGGCAGCAGAGACCCAATGCGGTGGTATACCTGCCCCTGTACTTTGAAAGTGGGCATCCAACCCTCTTCTCAAACCACCTGAGCCCCAAATGAGGTCATTTGAAAGGAGTTGTTGTATTGCCTAATTGTTTTAAGGAAGTGGTTGGAGTCGGGATGGGAGCCGGCTATTAGTCCCCTCAACGGGGTAGGTGGTTCTTGCAGAGGTGGCAGTCGAACTTTGCCGAAGGAGGAGCACAGACCGACAGGCTCCGCGGCCCAATTGCGGGCGTTGCAGAATTGGCAAACGCAGGTCATGGACCCTATATTGATTTCGTCACGCATAGTTAAGTTAATACCGGGGTCGTAATTGAAAGCCAAGAAAGACCAAAAAGAGCTACTGGGACAAGTAATACCACGGACGGCCGCAAGGCGCTGAACGTCGCCGTCGAGGTGTATGCGGCGAGCTTGAGGAGTTTGAGATAAGCGCACAGCGGCCATGTTTGTAGCAGCCCTTGAAAGTCTGTTTGACCTTGTCTGTGGGCCCTCGGAGTTTCTGGCAGCAGAAGTCGCTGCAGCATTGCGGGTTTCCCGCTGTAGCTCTGTCTCGGACTCCCTAGACCTAGTTGTTGCAGCAGCGTCCTTGGATTGACGGGCGTGCCTGTGGTCAAATGTTTCAGCTGCCCTCGACCTGGCAGTGGTAGCAGCATTCATAGCATTTCGAACAGACCTACGGAGCGGAATTTCAGCAGCCCTAGCACTCGCTGTTGCAACAGCGTCCCTGGATTGACGGGTGCGTCTGCGGTCAAGTGTCTCTATTGCCCTTGATTTCTCAGGGGCAGCAGCATTTCTTACGTTACAAAGAAGCCTTTGATGATGAGTCTCGGAAGCTCGAGATGCAGAGGCGGTTGCCTGTGCGTTCATTCTTGACTGTTATGCATTCTTGAGCCTCGATCGCAATGAAGCTCTGTAGGCAGCTTTCCCAGCCAAGCAGGTGGCATGCTCCTCTTGTGACTGCAAGGCCTGTGTGAGGGCGCTGCGTTGAGCGACCTGTGATAGTTACATTGTAGTCTGCTTCTTGCCCTCATAGCGGGCGCTTTGCAGATCGAAGGCTAAGAGGTACCCTCCTTTTTGGTGGCATGGGGAAAAGTGATGCTATTAGTGGTTGATTAGGGTTGCGCAATTGCAAGTACAAAGTCTAACTTAGTATCGCAAAGCATGAGCCAGAATTGGGAAGGCAGGTATTTAACTAAAACAGCTGAATAAATTGTTTATGGTAGTAGGAAAAATGTAGTCAAACAGACAAACGGAAAACAAAAACGTAAGAAATAACTTGCGGTAGGAGAAATGATCAGTTGAAGGAGCCTATCGTATCAACCGGATGGCGGAGTAACAGGAGCAGAAGTGAGACCTTCGTCTCACAGCTGTGCACAGCAGGTTCAAATGCGAAGTATATTGGCCAATCGGTTGTGCCAATCAGCGAGCGTCCTAGGGTCTCGAACACCAATCAGCGACTGCGTACTGCACTCAGCCAATGAGATACCGCTATGTGAAGCATGGTTACGCGTGTGTAAATAACAATCAGCTGTAGAGTCAGTAGTGTAGACGTCTCAGTTGAACATACATTTGATTGGTGTATTTGCAAATTCCGATGAAGACATGATTGTGTCGACTTCCCTCGGGTATTAGTTGGTCACAAAGGAGCTCACAGGGCAGAAGTTTTTAATTGTCACAACTAAACCCGATAAAGTTAATCAAAATCCCAAGCAAGTTGCGAAATGGGAAGTCAAAAGGGGTATGATTTCATTGATTTTTATCCGATAATTGAAACCGATATTGAAAACGAAAGTCAGCACTTCAATACTGTCGGTAAATACTATGCTTAACGGGAATTTTGCTGAAAATTCATCACCATCTGCGAAAAATATCGCCAAAAATCAGCTAAACTGGACTTGAATCAGATGTCCCAAAGTGATCGATTGTATCAATGTTTTTCCAGTAATTGATACTAATATTGAAAATGAATGTCAGCACCTCATAACTGTTGATAAAAACAATGCTCAACATAATTTTGATGGAAATTCTTTGCCATTTGCGAAAATATAGCCAAAAATCAGCTTGACTGGATTTGAATTGGAAGTCAAAAGTGGCATGATATTATCGATTTTTTCCCGATAATTGATACCGATATTGAAGAAAAAAGTCAGCAACTAATAACTGTTGACAAAACTAATTCTCAACATGATTTTCGTGAAAATTCCATGCAGTTTGCGAAAAACAGAGCCAAAAATCGCTACATTGGATTTGAATTTAAGTGATTGATTTTATCGATTTTTTCCGATAACGGATATCAATTTTTAAGAACAAAGAACAACACCTCAAAACTATAGGTAAGGACATTGCTCAACATGTGTTTGGTGGATATCACTTGTAATTTGTGAAAACTATCACTGAAAAACTGATGAATTTTTTTAATCAATATTCGAAAAATCTGAAGACGTCAAGTATGAATGCCGTAAATTTCTGATCTGTGTGTGAATTTTCATGCCAATCGGATAAACGGTTTACTCAGGATGAGGTAACAAGGTGACAGACACACAGACACAATAACAGAATGCCATTTATAGATACAGATATATATTCTTTGGAAATAAATTATAGTCATGGAACCTTAAGGTTGTATCTTTCTTAATTATTTAATTAATCTATATATATCTATATATATTCAGGTAAAATGAGAAAAAAATTGAGTGTAATTCCACTATATGTAGCATTTAATTTAAAAGAGGGCTCAATACAGAGTAGAGTTAAATATTATTTATTTTAGGATATTAAAACAAAAACATGTTAAAAATTGCTACACAATGCCAATTATGTTTCAATGCTACAAATGTATCTCCTCAGGCGATGGTAAACTACTGGCGAATGAATGATTAATTTCAAAAGCAGAATACTTCCTCTCTCTCTCTCTTTCTTTTTTTATTTTTTTAAAGAAAAAAAAAACAGAATTATAAATAGGCTTGTGAGCTTTACTATGATTAACCAAATGAATGTGACCTACACTAAATTCAAACTTACCAAAATAATTTTTTTTTAAATAGGTCATGATATAAAGTTGTCTGCATATAAATCCTAGACAATTTTATTATGGACAAATACAAATGGTTACATTATTTTGTAAGATGTATAGAAATCAACTTTCTTAAGTAAAAGTGAAAAAGGTAGGGAGGTAATTTAACATATACAAAATTTTTTAGTTGATAAATAAATGGCCCCTTTAAGAAGCCAGTAAATAACCTTTTGAAAAAACAAAACAAAAAAACATCATAAATACAAAACTACCTTGGCAAATTAATATGCAACTGTTAAGTGAAGAGCATCCATATAAGATGTTAATAATACTAACTAATCAATGTAAGATATTAATAAACACCTGTGCATCCATATAAGATGATAATAATACTAACTAGACATTAATACAGAGCTATATTAAATCAAAATTAATTTTACAAATAGAATAGTAAGCCATATAAGGTGCACTGCAGTTCAAGAAAAAGTATTATCAAATTCAAAGTTTAAACATTGTAAGGTAAAAGGTAGACTATAGCTACAATTTACAGTCAATTCACTTCTTTGGTGATAAGTTTTTATATGAAAATCTGATAATTTCTAATTTTTCATGTAAGCATAGAAAACAGGGTTCATTTAAAGATATACACATTCTAGCTTTTTTTTTCAAAGTTTCCATCTTACCTTAGGAATTTTATTAGCTTCTTTTAAATTAAGAAAAAAAAAATTTAGAAAGAGATGTACTTTTTTATAAGTACTATTGGTGAAGGAAAAGATATGTTGTTACCACCTAGGCTTAAAAGAATTCTTAGTACTACTAATATATAATTTTTCAACAGTCAGATTCTCTATTGTAGAAATAGTACTTAGATAAACAAGAGAGTTGGTTAAACATTGGTTTCATAATGGGTATTTGTTAGAATTCTTGCAATATTGGTTAATATTATCAACATTATTTATCTTATGATATGCATTATTATCCAAATTTTAAAATTGGTTTAAAATTTTATTATTATGTTTCTTTATAATCTTAAGGTTATTGGTACAGCTAAAACTTAGTTTTAGTGTGTTTCTGTTAAATATTTTACTAAGGGGGTAACTTTTAAGGAAATGTTTATCAATTAAATGGATGTACTTTTGGTCTAATGTAGTACTGACCAATTGGTTAAATGTGTACAATTGGTTAAATGTGTGTTAAATGTGTGTACCAAATGATTTTCCTATTCCTTTTCCTTAGATCAGTATTATCATATTTTCTATACTTGATTTCAGTGTACTTGTAACTACTATTTTTTTAAAAACAGTATTATAAACCCCACTGTATTTATCAAACACAGTTCTGTATTTTTGATTTTATTTTTATTTTATTTTATTTTTTTTCAAAAGGTTAAGTTATTTACCAGTTGCTTAAAGGGACCTTTTATTCATCAACTACAAAATTTTATGTAAGAAGTTGAACGAGCATATAACTAGTTAGCATTTTGTTAAATTACCTCCCCACAACTTTCGCTTTTACTTAGGAAAGTTGGACGTCAGACTTCTATACATCTTATGAAATAATGTAATCATTTGTATCTGTCCATCTGTCTATGATTTATATGCAAACAACTTCATATCATGACTGATATTAAAACATTTTTTTCGGTGAGTTTGAATTTACTGTAAGTCACATTCGATTGGTTAATCACGGCAAAGCTGACAACCCTATTTTTATTCTGTTTTTTTTTTTTCTTCTTTCTCAGAGGAGACACACATATTGCATGACTTTTTGATTTGTCTCCAAAATCAGCATTTTGTCTATGCTTTATCTTAAAATATTGTAAACAGTTAAATAAAGCATGTGGCTTTGGTTGCATTATTATTCAGATCTCTGAACATAGATTTGCTTTTCTACAATATCATTTTTTTCTTGTGTTTCTGATTAATTTGCTTTTTAAATCTTTTATAATTAATTTGATAAAATCATGAGTTTTCTTTTCCACAAGTTTTTATAATTATTTCAATGCTTTCAATGTAAAAAATGAACTGGTTTTTAAGATAACAATTAGGGGGGAAAATGAACCAAGCATTTATTTTGTAATCTGTGCTGATAATATTTTGATTTTCTTCATTTATTTTTCAAAACCTTTTTGTAAAAAAAATGAAAGTCAGATGTTTCTAAAAAAAAATAAAAAATTCAGTTATATAAAACAGCCAGCTAGTTAAGAAAGTTTTCCCAGGATGCAATTCAAAGGCTCTATGAAATTAATTAGAAAAATCTGTGAGGCAGAAAGCTTTGCAAGGATCTTTTCTTCTTGCATCTCTCTAAGATTTGCTGTTCTTTAACTTAAGATAAAGGAGGACTACTCTTAAAATCTATTTGTTGCATAAAGAAATATTTTGGGCAATGTTTTTCCTGACAGCAACCAGTTTGTGGATATTACTCTATACACAAGATAAAAGCTATCCATTATCCCATAATTATTAAACATTAAAAAATTTTTATTATATGAATATATATGCAAATTTTTGTGGGCTTAAATACATTCAACTAAACCACTGAAAAATTGTTGACCTGCTTTATTTGGAAGAGGGTAATTTAAAAATTTTGAAAAGTGTTAAACAAATGTATTGCTTATATATTTATTAAAACATTTAGTCAGGTTTCACAGAATTATTCAGATTATACATATATACCTACATTACCTTTTTTTATTTTTATTTTTCAAGCTATTCTTATCAGTAATTTTTTTGTTGTAATATGAGTGTCAATGTATAAAAAATCCTCATGTTTTAAAGGCTTACATTCCAATAGAACTTGTCTAGTAGGCTGTTAAATTTCAGTTATTTAAACAACTGGTTGCAGACTCACCAATCAACAGGGTTATACAAGTCAGGAATTTTTCGTTGATATTTTTCTGAT
This sequence comes from Acanthosepion esculentum, assembly GCA_964036315.1. Taxonomy (NCBI): domain Eukaryota; kingdom Metazoa; phylum Mollusca; class Cephalopoda; order Sepiida; family Sepiidae; genus Acanthosepion; species Acanthosepion esculentum. Next base: position 41,203,965 of record OZ038502.1, on the reverse strand, counting down.
ATCTACCAACTGTTTTATTTTTGGGGGCTTATTTAATGCCCTCTGTTTTCACATTCAAACTCTTCACTTGCTGACTGCTTAACTTTATATCATGTAACAAATCCTCAAATAAATTCCATTTTAGTTTTCACTAAACATTCAGATTCTATAGTGTCATTAAATAAGTCTGGACATCATCTCAAAGATTATTGCTACACATAGAATAAACATCTATATTATCAATGCAGAAAATACAACTATTCAGATTTTTAAATGTATAACTTTTTGTCTACATTCTGAATATTACTCTGTGATAGAATATTGAATTAATAGATAAAAAGTATATCATTGAGTAGATGATGCCAATTAAAATGATCTAGCTTAAGAACCGGAAACATTATTCTTAAATTTGGGGTAGCAGATTTAATTTTTAGACTGATTTGACAGTTTATGGTAAGGAGATGGATTGAACATTCCATTTCTGAAATTGTGGGGACATTCAACATCTCTCAACATACAATGTCGTGTGTGCTGGAAATACCCAATGATGGCGCATTACCACTGATTATGGGCAGCACAGTGGCTGAACATGGGTCCTTAATGGTTGTGACCAAAAAGGTCAGGTTAGAATTGTCTGTGGTAAGAGACAAGTTATACCGGCTCAAATCACGTTCACATTGAATGCAGGCAGTACCAGATGCATATTCAACAGGCCAGCTAAATTTTCTTTAGTTTCCATGACACTGGCCAGAACACCACCTTGCCTGGGCTCATAACCATCTTTTTTTTTTTTAAATCAATTCATCTCAAGCAAGGTGATAATGAGAGTGAAAAATAATGAAGACTTTAGAAGGAACTGGAAACGCAATCCTAAACAGGAAACAAACCTCTACTCCTGTTCAAAAGACTGGGGAGAAGTGTGAAGTGAATTAGAACCTGGAGGAGTGGCAATGTCTGATGAGTTACAATTTCAGTTATTTCAGGCTGGAGGTTGGGTGTGGGTATGATGAAAACTCCATAAAGCCATGAGTCCTGGTTGTCAACAAGGCACTCTGAAGGCTAGTGCTGGTTCCATAATGGTATTGAGTGTGTTCACATGGCATAGATTTCATCTTGTGTTTTTTTTCTTTGTATTTTTTTTTATTTCAAGCTATTTCTTAACCAGTACAGGCCCACTCAAGGTAGACAGTTACAGAATGTAGGTTAGATAACTGATGACCGTGGGCTTGAACAGATTACGTGTGTAGTGATTGCAGGAGCCACTGTTCCATAAAGCAGAAGCTCTTGGTTTGCTAAACACTTCATTGATCAGTGACTACTATATAACACCACTTTGTAAACATTTTCATCTATTTATGAGCTTATATGCCCTAAAATGATGGGTTGTTCTGGCAGGATAATGAACCGAGTTATCAGGCCCAAGTTGTTCAAAATTACTTTGGAGAACATTCAGGAGACTTTTGACGAATGGTGTGGCCACCATTTTACTCAACATGAGCCCAATTGAGCATTTATGGAATGTAGTATGGATGTTTACTTGCACACAAGATCCTGCACTTCCTGTGGACAGCTATAAAAATGGCATAACTCAACATCTCTCCAGAGGTCTTTCAAACACTTGTTGAATCAATGGCATGTAGATGTGTTACTCTTTGCTGAGCTTGAGGAGGTCCTACACATGTTTAAACATTGTTGATCTGAAATATTAATTATACAGCATTTACATTCATAATGTAGAAATATGATAGTTTAAAAAATAGAAATAGAAGTCTTTTTATCCTGCTTTTATTTGCAACTCTTAAAATATTGAAAGTGATGTATTTGTATATGATAGATCACATATATATATATATATATATATATATATATATATATATATATATACCATATTATAGATTTTACAAGTATAAGTATTGTGGGGACCTACCTACAAATGGACTCTTCCACACCTATATAATATGGCTACCAACTCTGAGTAAGGTGAGTCACCAAGTAGTAGCCACAGAGTGAGTGAATGAGTGAGTCAGGACACCAATGAGAGAAAATACTCTCCAGTCCACATTTACCTTTGTACTACATTTCCGAGAATATACTATTTAACCTATATCCGAGTCTGTGTTATCTTTTCTATGGTTTTACACCATAACAATAAGATTACTGTAGAGGAAGAGGCATTTTGTTTTATTTAAAATCATCATCTGTTGATATAGCAACTATTAACAATGACTTAATCATAGGAATAATAGCTTAAACATCTCTGCTGTTTGTCCTCCAATTATTAAACTGAATTATGCTTTTCATTCTGGAAAATCACCTTTTCAGTATATAAGCATTACAAACCAACTTTACAGTTTGAGTGGGCTTCTGAAAATATTTCTGTTTGCTTTTTCTTTTGTTCCTTAACCTTTTAGCACTCTGTATTATTAATATTATTTCCCTTTCCATTGCAGTCTTTTTCAAGGCCACTCTATTGTTAATTTTACTCCAAGGTGTTTTCTGTTGCCATAGCAGGATATGACAACACATCTATGAAATTCAAACAAATTAAAATTCAGAGTTTGGTTACCTTTAGAGTGGAGTAAACTTTTTGCACAGTAAATGAAGTCACATAGAGAGTGATAAAGGTTAAATTCTTTTTATGTAACAAACCAAATTTTTAAGGTATATTCACAGAATTCACTCTTGTCAGTTAAACAAACATAAAATATTCATTTTAAATTTTGTCCATTTTTAAAAAAAGAAACACAAATAAAGATAATTTTGTTTTTAAATCTTTTCACCAGAAAATAGTTTCATTTTCTTGGTAAATATCTATTTCCTTATTTCTCTTCCACTTAATGTTTCAGTCGTAGGAAGTACCTTGTATTCATGATTTTTATTTATACTTTGTTCATCTATCAAGACTGGAATATTTTAAATCTTGAAAGAATTAATAGTAAACTTAAAATATAAATCATGTTATTTTCTTTGAAATCAAAGTATTCTTCCTTTTGATATTTTAACTTACCCAGTTAATTCACCAATAGAAAATGGAGTTGATATAAAAGTTAGATGAAAATGGAAATATGCTTGAATGAATAAGTTTAATATGCACCAGTCATGAAATAAACAAATTAGGTAAAAAGATATTGCCCTTAGTATCAGAATAATTATTAGATGTAAATAAAAAAAAATATGCTTCAGAAGGAATATATACATATGTGATAGCATATTCTTCTCCATATATCTTCCTCTTTGAGTCATTATTAAATTCAGTAATCATAATATATTTCAGTTGCATTCTAAGTGAATTGATGTAGTTAATGATCACAAAGCTTACTAAAGGTTGCAATGTCTCATCTCAATTTTAGACAGGCTCTCCTTGCTGTAGAAAGTGGTGTTTCTCCAAGCATATATATATCATGTAATTTAAAACAAGAATCTGTCATATTCACCACCATCTTTTATTATGTCCTTGCGTATTTCAAATATTGCATCATGTGATATTATCCCTTTTATATCAGGCCTTTTCCATGGGATGCTAACAGATATTTCAGAACAATCATGAAAATTCATCCGGGTTTGAATAACATTTTTACCATGATTTAAGAGATAAGCCATTCATTCATTTGGATCAACATACTTGGCTTTTCGTCCATGACCAATTTTTATTTCTTTTCATTTTCTGTTCTAATTTTGCTTTCAACTAATATTATGTGCAGTTTTTCTTCATAACTTACAATAGAACCTTTCTTCTTTTTACAAAATTTGCTAACTCTTCATGATCAATTGTTGATTTATGTTAATTTATTCTAACATGTTTTACTAAAGCATTTGTTAAAAAAAAACTTTTTGTCAGAGTTTTAGATATTATCAATAACTACATGTACAAGAATGTTGTCTTGATAAAAATTAAAAAATAACTATACATATGTAAAAAATGTGCATATTGTTGAAATTTTCTTTCGACTCAAGGGGTAGATCAGAAGCCAGTCTGGAACAGTAGTGTTGCAAAACACTGCCTAGTCTTGCAACCCAAAATTCAGAGAAGAAGAGAGCTGTGAAACAACTCTGTTCTCATAAAGTCCCTCTCACAACAAATAGATGAGAAGAGAGAGAAGGAAGGCTTTAAGTAAGAAGATAGTAGACCTGTGCATCCTACCCCTTCTGGTAAAAAAATTACAAAAACTAGTGTTCGGAACAGCCTCACTTTGAAAAATAAGTCATGGCAAACACTCAGCATCCCACGTCTGGCCGCAACCCCACATATGCAGGTAATTTCACTTATTTTTCCACAATATAGCAATTTGCGCTGTTATAATGCTTATTACCTGAACAATAATAATACTGAATAAATTTTTTTAAACATTAAAGTATATTTAATCATATCTCCCTAATAGATATCGCAATCTGTTAATCAGCTTAAAAATGAATAAAATCTAAAATCAAGCCAAAAACAAAGCTATACAAAATGATTGACACTATATTGACCAATGAAAAGTTAGGTACAAAAATTAGAAGTAAGAGGATCAACAAATATCTAGACTCTGATAAAAAATAATTTTAATGACATGAGGTTCTATGAGATGGTGAATTTTGATTGATTTAAAATACTCAGGAGCAGGTAATCATTGTAGAGCATTTGCAACCAATTTAACATGTTGCATGGTTCAGTTATTAACTGCTAGACTAGGGTACTAGAAGTATCACCATGTCCAAGACAAGTGTTGCGCATGTTCTTTCAAAATAATTTTGATTTATGCTGCAAGAAATATTGCTCAGAAAATGATATGGTCAAGAACCACATGCAGAAAATCTCTTTTAGAAGAAGCTGTAACAATTGTGTGCATAAAAAATATCAGACTAATCTTCCAAGCTAGTATTCACAAAAGGTAAGGAAGACATCACTGTTGACATCAAAACATGTTAATTATCATCTGATATTTGCCAAAAAGTATTTAGGCAAAGCTTCTGGAATTATGTAAAATGGTCAGATGAGAGCAAAATAGAATTGGCTGGTGGAAATATGATGAATCATGTATGGAGAGAGTGATGGATGGATGGAGGGGGGAGGGAGTGAGATGCAATTGCTAGCAAACAACTCTGCATATTGTGCAAGTTCTACGCTAGCAATTTCTTCTCACACAAGTGAATTGTGGAAGTCTCTTCCAGCTTCTTGCTTTCCAGTCAACTTTGATTTTCAAAAATTTAAATGCAATGTCAATCGTTATCTTATGTTTTCTTAATTTCTGTTCTTTTATTGTCCTCTCTCCTTAATAATATTTTTCTTTTTCACATATTTTTTCACACTTGTGTCTTGCTTGGGTGAAATGATTAAAATTCAAAATATCAATGAAAAAACCTCATTCCAACAGTTAAGTTTGGTATAGATAGCAGAATGATATATTTTTCTTCAGGAAAGCCTGGCAAGTTTCATGTAAATAAAGGATGGTAACACATATTGTCAGATTTTAGGTGTCTGAAATTGTCTGCCAAGGCCTTGAAGTTATCAAGATGTTGGACTCCTCAACAAAGCAAGAAACTTAAACATTCAGCTCAACTGACAATAGAATAGTTACAAAAGAATATAGTGAACCTGTTTTGTCTCTTGATTTGAATTCCATCAAGAATTTGCAATAAAAACTGAAAGTTAGTCTAAAAGAGGAGTCCCCAAAAGTTTGCTGATCTGAGAATTATGTCATGAAGAATGGTTTAAAATACTGGCTAAAAATGCAGAAACTTGGTAGCATCATATTTTAAGAGGTTGTAAGCTGTCATTACTTGTTAAGTATTAATTTATTTTTCTGAATCTATCAGATATTTGTTGCTATTATTTCTGGTTTCATTTGTTAATCATGTTTCAACATTAGTTTTTTAATTTTGTTTTGCTCTAAATTTCATTAATTTTGAAACTGTATATCAAAAGGAACATTTTGTAATGTAGTGAATATTTTTTACAGTCACTATATATATATATATATATATATATATATATATATATATATATATATATATATATATATTTAGTTTATGAAAAACTAGGTAATCCGTATGGGTAGACCCAAGGAGGATAAAATCCAGAGAGCTCAATGTAAATCAGAACTAATAATTTAAATAAAAATAAAAACAGACCACTTTTATCACATGGAACCTTAAAGTGGTCTGTTTTTATTTTTATTTAAATTTATATATATATATATATATATATATATAATATGTGTGTGTGTGTTTATAAATACAAAATATACCATCTTAATATTACAACTACAAATGTTTAAATCCTCTTTTTTTCTGAGTCAACACTTTTCTGTGATATATTCATTCCTCTATCACCTGACTGCAATATTTGATGTTTAGTTTCCTTTGCTTTTCTCTTTTTTACTGTTTCTACTGCTAAATCAATGAATGGCCATCTATTGTGACTCTTGTTAATACAGGTGCGTTCCATTCTAAGCCTTGTATATTTACATTTCTCAAAAATGCAAACATTTTTACCTATCAGACAAGAAATGTGCTATGGATGTACTGATGTAAAATTCAATCCATTTTACTTGATTGAAATTTGTAGTCACTTTGGCAAACAAATCAATCTTTAATGTATTTAAATACATATACACATCATGTGTATGTGATGTAGTTATTAATATCTATTTTAAGATGGCCAAAAAGCTTGTCCATTTTAAGTAGAAATAAGACAATTCTTTTGAACAACATATGTCATTTTGTTTCACTACTTTTTACTATCTTTCAGGCAACTTCATAATTTTATCCTTTCTGAACTTATCTCTATCAACTGTAACTGCTTTTTGCAGTTTTCCAGAAATCCATTTTTTTTATTGGAAGAATTTTATAAAAACCAGAATAAATGATAATTAAAATATGCAATATCTGCTGAAAATCTTAACAATAATAATTTTTCTTGGTCAACAAAGAAATGAGATCCATTATTATCTCAGTAGAATATTATGCCCCTTTTAATTAACTGATTTCTGCTTTAAGCGGGTTTAGTTGGGTAAAGTACTGGTTCAAAGTAATTATTTGGTTTTCAAGACAGAACTCTTAGTAGAGATGTCTCTTCTAATTCTACCATATGTATAATATCATATTCCTTGAATGAAGACTGAACTTTTGTACCAGTTAGTAATGGTTCATTTCACTTGATCCACAATCTTTCATTTCACATTGTTATAAAATATTCACTTTTTATTGGTCATCAGTTTGTTTAAAAGAAAAAGTGAAACCTTTAAACTTTGTTAGGTTTAAGTAGTGAATTACACACGTAATCGGATCCAGAAGATTTTTTTTCCACCCTTGCAATTCTGGATGATTATCACCTAACCAAAAAACAAAACAAAACTCAATGGTAAGCGGAAAAAAATGATGGCAATTGTATTCTGGGATCTAAAATGTTGTGTTGCTCTTGGACTTCATACCACATAGCCAGACATTGTAAAACACTGGAGAGATTGAGAGAATCTGTTCATCAAAAGAGGCCAGAATGTTTTTATAAGCTTGTTGTCTTGCTGCATAACAAAACTACCCTACACAAGGTCAACCTAACAAAAGATGTGATGCAGCAAGATGGTTGGGATGTTTTGCCATATCCTGAATTGGCTCTTTTGACTTATTTGTTTGGACTCCTCAAGCAATTTATTTGGGAATTGGTTCCACAGATGTGACTGTTATTGTAAAAGTGCAAAGGTGGATTCAGTCACTTGATACCATGTTCTTCAAGCAGGATATTTATTTGCTTTGCACTAATTTTGATGATGACTGGTTGAAAAAGTAGAGTAATAGTACTAATAACAACATACAGAGTGTCTTTATTTATATAATAATAAGGATATTGGATTAGTAAATGTTTGTACTTTTTCAGAAATCTATAATGAAAAAACGATACCTTTGTGTGTTTGTAAATCTAAAATTTCAAAACATTAATTTTTGAAACCACTTTACTATTACAAAACAGATTTTATTATGTACTAATTTACTGTTTTTGAAAATGATTGCTAACAATCTTTTAATAGGTTACTGAATGTAAAAGAATGAGAAAAAGAAAAAAATTATTAAGGAGAGAGAACACTAAAAGAACAAAAATTAAGAAGACAGAAGATGATTGACATTGCATTTAAATTTTTGAAAATTAAAGTAGACTGGAAAGCAAGAAGTTGGAAGAGACTTCCACAAATGAAAAGTGTGAGAAAAGAAACTGTTAGCATAGAACTTATGGTTGCATCCAGCAATTTCAACTGTAAAATGATGAGACCTAACTGCCAATCTAGTATTGTGTTTAAATTCATAAAGTTAAGGTAACAAAGAGGGAAGCTCATTAGAACAATTACCATGAAAATATTTATAGAAAAGTTAGAGGAAAGCTACATTACTGCAATGGGAAATGACTGAAGTTGAGGTACCAGCTCAGGACCAATAACATTGCAGATTCTTTGTATTTCATCAAGAATCTATATATATCAGAAACACAAAGCAGATGTGGCAGCAATATACAATACATGGATGAATGGCAGACTTATAAATGTGTAAGATAGATTTATGAATTTAATTTACAAGTTATGGGAAAAGATGATAGGAATGTTAAGAATGTTTATAGCAATTAGAATTCATCTAAGCTTAACATAAGTTATTACAACTTCTAAAGCAATAAAAGACTTAATTAATACAAAACAAAATAATAATAAGCTAATACTTGAAGAAGGAATTAACTCTATCACCTGTAATTATTGCCACAAGGAATACATAGGAGAAACATCTAAGAATTTAAATAAAAGATTATATGAGCACAAAAGTGATCTTTTACAAAATGATACACTAAATGCATTAGTTGTTCACTGTAATGAATCTGACTATAATTTTAATTCAAAAATGCTACTTTAATAAAAAAAAAAAGAAAGCAATTTACTAAGACAAAAGTGTATAGAAAGTGCTTTAATCACTACATCATCCACAGTAAATTTGCATTGTGGTTCTTGCAATATTTCACTTTTCTTGGCAAATCTTCTATTATCACAATACATGATATTTAATAACAAAAGTGATAAAAACAAAAATAAAAAGAAACTAAGTGAACTTAGACTATATACTCAAATACATCGATTAAAAAAGAAAAAAATATTTTAAATTTCAGCACCCCAACATTTTTAGCATTTTCTATCTGTGCATAATTATAATCAATGTTTGTAGTCTTATATTTCTCTTCCCCTTGGTGTGTATGTGTAGTTACATCAACAGTGTTGTGGAGTAAAGAGTACACCCCCGGTGACTCTATGAACTTGTCCCATACTACAAAGAGATCCATGGTATAAGGTCAGTCTTCATACTATCTATACAGGCATTACAGCAACAGCCTGAGCATTATGCATACAGAATACTTTAATGAACTACATTATACCAAGTATGAGTGTGTGTTACAACAATAACCTTACAAGAGGAAGTTATAATACATTTAAAATAGCCTTGTCAATAAATACAATTCAGTTATAAAGAGTTCCATGGCATGAGGTTAGGGGTAGTCATATTAGAGTCAGTCTTCATACTATCTATACAGGCATTACAGCAACAGCCTGAGCATTATGCATACAGAATACTTTAATGAACTACATTATACCAAGTATGAGTGTGTGTTACAACAATAACCTTACAAGAGGAAGTTATAATACATTTAAAATAGCCTTGTCAATAAATACAATTCAGTTATAAAGAGTTCCATGGCATGAGGTTAGGGGTAGTCATATTAGAGTCAGTCTTCATACTATCTATACAGGCATTACAGCAACAGCCTGAGCATTATGTATACAGAATACTTTAATGAACTACATTATACCAAGTATGAGTGTGTGTTACAACAATAACCTTACAAGAGGAAGTTATAATACATTTAAAATAGCCTTGTCAATAAATACAATTCAGTTATAAAGAGTTCCATGGCATGAGGTTAGGGGTAGTCATATTAGAGTCAGTCTTCATACTATCTATACAGGCATTACAGCAACAGCCTGAGCATTATGTATACAGAATACTTTAATGAACTACATTATACCAAGTATGAGTGTGTGTTACAACAATAACCTTACAAGAGGAAGTTATAATACATTTAAAATAGCCTTGTCAATAAATACAATTCAGTTATAAAGAGTTCCATGGCATGAGGTTAGGGGTAGTCATATTAGAGTCAGTCTTCATACTATCTATACAGGCATTACAGCAACAGCCTGAGCATTATGCATACAGAATACTTTAATGAACTACATTATACCAAGTATGAGTGTGTGTTACAACAATAACCTTACAAGAGGAAGTTATAATACATTTAAAATAGCCTTGTCAATAAATACAATTCAGTTATAAAGAGTTCCATGGCATGAGGTTAGAGGTAGTCATATTAGAGTCAGTCTTCATACTATCTATACAGGCATTACAGCAACAGCCTGAGCATTATGCATACAGAATACTTTAATGAACTACATTATACCAAGTATGAGTGTGTGTTACAACAATAACCTTACAAGAGGAAGTTATAATACATTTAAAATAGCCTTGTCAATAAATACAATTCAGTTATAAAGAGTTCCATGGCATGAGGTTAGGGGTAGTCATATTAGAGTCAGTCTTCATACTATCTATACAGGCATTACAGCAACAGCCTGAGCATTATGCATACAGAATACTTTAATGAACTACATTATACCAAGTATGAGTGTGTGTTACAACAATAACCTTACAAGAGGAAGTTATAATACATTTAAAATAGCCTTGTCAATAAATACAATTCAGTTATAAAGAGTTCCATGGCATGAGGTTAGGGGTAGTCATATTAGAGTCAGTCTTCATACTATCTATACAGGCATTACAGCAACAGCCTGAGCATTATGTATACAGAATACTTTAATGAACTACATTATACCAAGTATGAGTGTGTGTTACAACAATAACCTTACAAGAGGAAGTTATAATACATTTAAAATAGCCTTGTCAATAAATACAATTCAGTTATAAAGAGTTCCATGGCATGAGGTTAGGGGTAGTCATATTAGAGTCAGTCTTCATACTATCTATACAGGCATTACAGCAACAGCCTGAGCATTATGCATACAGAATACTTTAATGAACTACATTATACCAAGTATGAGTGTGTGTTACAACAATAACCTTACAAGAGGAAGTTATAATACATTTAAAATAGCCTTGTCAATAAATACAATTCAGTTATAAAGAGTTCCATGGCATGAGGTTAGGGGTAGTCATATTAGAGTCAGTCTTCATACTATCTATACAGGCATTACAGCAACAGCCTGAGCATTATGCATACAGAATACTTTAATGAACTACATTATACCAAGTATGAGTGTGTGTTACAACAATAACCTTACAAGAGGAAGTTATAATACATTTAAAATAGCCTTGTCAATAAATACAATTCAGTTATAAAGAGTTCCATGGCATGAGGTTAGAGGTAGTCATATTAGAGTCAGTCTTCATACTATCTATACAGGCATTACAGCAACAGCCTGAGCATTATGCATACAGAATACTTTAATGAACTACATTATACCAAGTATGAGTGTGTGTTACAACAATAACCTTACAAGAGGAAGTTATAATACATTTAAAATAGCCTTGTCAATAAATACAATTCAGTTATAAAGAGTTCCATGGCATGAGGTTAGGGGTAGTCATATTAGAGTCAGTCTTCATACTATCTATACAGGCATTACAGCAACAGCCTGAGCATTATGCATACAGAATACTTTAATGAACTACATTATACCAAGTATGAGTGTGTGTTACAACAATAACCTTACAAGAGGAAGTTATAATACATTTAAAATAGCCTTGTCAATAAATACAATTCAGTTATAAAGAGTTCCATGGCATGAGGTTAGGGGTAGTCATATTAGAGTCAGTCTTCATACTATCTATACAGGCATTACAGCAACAGCCTGAGCATTATGCATACAGAATACTTTAATGAACTACATTATACCAAGTATGAGTGTGTGTTACAACAATAACCTTACAAGAGGAAGTTATAATACATTTAAAATAGCCTTGTCAATAAATACAATTCAGTTATAAAGAGTTCCATGGCATGAGGTTAGGGGTAGTCATATTAGAGTCAGTCTTCATACTATCTATACAGGCATTACAGCAACAGCCTGAGCATTATGCATACAGAATACTTTAATGAACTACATTATACCAAGTATGAGTGTGTGTTACAACAATAACCTTACAAGAGGAAGTTATAATACATTTAAAATAGCCTTGTCAATAAATACAATTCAGTTATAAAGAGTTCCATGGCATGAGGTTAGGGGTAGTCATATTAGAGTCAGTCTTCATACTATCTATATAGGCATTACAGCAACAGCCTGAGCATTATGCATACAGAATACTTTAATGAACTACATTATACCAAGTATAAGTGTGTGTTACAACAATAACCTTACAAGAGGAAGTTATAATACATTTAAAATAGCCTTGTCAATAAATACAATTCAGTTATAAAGAGTTCCATGGCATGAGGTTAGGGGTAGTCATATTAGAGTCAGTCTTCATACTATCTATACAGGCATTACAGCAACAGCCTGAGCATTATGTATACAGAATACTTTAATGAACTACATTATACCAAGTATAAGTGTGTGTTACAACAATAACCTTACAAGAGGAAGTTATAATACATTTAAAATAGCCTTGTCAATAAATACAATTCAGTTATAAAGAGTTCCATGGCATGAGGTTAGGGGTAGTCATATTAGAGTCAGTCTTCATACTATCTATACAGGCATTACAGCAACAGCCTGAGCATTATGCATACAGAATACTTTAATGAACTACATTATACCAAGTATGAGTGTGTGTTACAACAATAACCTTACAAGAGGAAGTTATAATACATTTAAAATAGCCTTGTCAATAAATACAATTCAGTTATAAAGAGTTCCATGGCATGAGGTTAGGGGTAGTCATATTAGAGTCAGTCTTCATACTATCTATACAGGCATTACAGCAACAGCCTGAGCATTATGCATACAGAATACTTTAATGAACTACATTATACCAAGTATGAGTGTGTGTTACAACAATAACCTTACAAGAGGAAGTTATAATACATTTAAAATAGCCTTGTCAATAAATACAATTCAGTTATAAAGAGTTCCATGGCATGAGGTTAGGGGTAGTCATATTAGAGTCAGTCTTCATACTATCTATATAGGCATTACAGCAACAGCCTGAGCATTATGCATACAGAATACTTTAATGAACTACATTATACCAAGTATAAGTGTGTGTTACAACAATAACCTTACAAGAGGAAGTTATAATACATTTAAAATAGCCTTGTCAATAAATACAATTCAGTTATAAAGAGTTCCATGGCATGAGGTTAGGGGTAGTCATATTAGAGTCAGTCTTCATACTATCTATATAGGCATTACAGCAACAGCCTGAGCATTATGCATACAGAATACTTTAATGAACTACATTATACCAAGTATAAGTGTGTGTTACAACAATAACCTTACAAGAGGAAGTTATAATACATTTAAAATAGCCTTGTCAATAAATACAATTCAGTTATAAAGAGTTCCATGGCATGAGGTTAGGGGTAGTCATATTAGAGTCAGTCTTCATACTATCTATATAGGCATTACAGCAACAGCCTGAGCATTATGCATACAGAATACTTTAATGAACTACATTATACCAAGTATGAGTGTGTGTTACAACAATAACCTTACAAGAGGAAGTTATAATACATTTAAAATAGCCTTGTCAATAAATACAATTCAGTTATAAAGAGTTCCATGGCATGAGGTTAGGGGTAGTCATATTAGAGTCAGTCTTCATACTATCTATACAGGCATTACAGCAACAGCCTGAGCATTATGCATACAGAATACTTTAATGAACTACATTATACCAAGTATGAGTGTGTGTTACAACAATAACCTTACAAGAGGAAGTTATAATACATTTAAAATAGCCTTGTCAATAAATACAATTCAGTTATAAAGAGTTCCATGGCATGAGGTTAGAGGTAGTCATATTAGAGTCAGTCTTCATACTATCTATACAGGCATTACAGCAACAGCCTGAGCATTATGCATACAGAATACTTTAATGAACTACATTATACCAAGTATGAGTGTGTGTTACAACAATAACCTTACAAGAGGAAGTTATAATACATTTAAAATAGCCTTGTCAATAAATACAATTCAGTTATAAAGAGTTCCATGGCATGAGGTTAGAGGTAGTCATATTAGAGTCAGTCTTCATACTATCTATACAGGCATTACAGCAACAGCCTGAGCATTATGCATACAGAATACTTTAATGAACTACATTATACCAAGTATGAGTGTGTGTTACAACAATAACCTTACAAGAGGAAGTTATAATACATTTAAAATAGCCTTGTCAATAAATACAATTCAGTTATAAAGAGTTCCATGGCATGAGGTTAGAGGTAGTCATATTAGAGTCAGTCTTCATACTATCTATACAGGCATTACAGCAACAGCCTGAGCATTATGCATACAGAATACTTTAATGAACTACATTATACCAAGTATGAGTGTGTGTTACAACAATAACCTTACAAGAGGAAGTTATAATACATTTAAAATAGCCTTGTCAATAAATACAATTCAGTTATAAAGAGTTCCATGGCATGAGGTTAGGGGTAGTCATATTAGAGTCAGTCTTCATACTATCTATACAGGCATTACAGCAACAGCCTGAGCATTATGCATACAGAATACTTTAATGAACTACATTATACCAAGTATGAGTGTGTGTTACAACAATAACCTTACAAGAGGAAGTTATAATACATTTAAAATAGCCTTGTCAATAAATACAATTCAGTTATAAAGAGTTCCATGGCATGAGGTTAGGGGTAGTCATATTAGAGTCAGTCTTCCTACTATCTATACAGGCATTACAGCAACAGCCTGAGCATTATGCATACAGAATACTTTAATGAACTACATTATACCAAGTATGAGTGTGTGTTACAACAATAACCTTACAAGAGGAAGTTATAATACATTTAAAATAGCTTTTTTAATAAATACAATTCAGTTATAAAGAGTTCCATGGCATGAGGTTAGAGGTAGTCATATTAGAGTCAGTCTTCATACTATCTATACAGGCATTACACCAACATTATGCATACAGAATACTTTAATGAACTACATTATACCAAGTATGAGTGTGTGTTACAACAATAACCTTACAAGAGGAAGTTATAACAGTTGGCGACAAGGATACTCAAACACAAGCGAGAGATAAAATCGTAACATTATAAATGGAGTTATAATAATTGACAACATGGAAATTGAACTCAAGCATGGTATAACAAGCACCACATTATAACTGGAATTCTAATAGTGGGCAACCAGATTTTCAAAACTCATATGTGTGCAACAGGGGTTACAAGAATTTTAGCTACATTGGTCTAAAAGAAGAAAAAATTTTCTTGCCGATATGGAGAAAATTTTTGCTTCAATAGCTGAAATTCATCAACAACAAAATACCCAACAGTTACTACAGTTGCAAAAACAACAAGAGTTGTTGGAAGTGGTTTTGAAGAAAAATGTTTCAA
This sequence comes from Acanthosepion esculentum, assembly GCA_964036315.1. NCBI lineage: Eukaryota > Metazoa > Mollusca > Cephalopoda > Sepiida > Sepiidae > Acanthosepion > Acanthosepion esculentum. The sequence continues at coordinate 41,188,376 of OZ038502.1, read as the reverse complement.
CATCTCTTATGACATGTATGGTACAAAATACTGTATCAGAATTTGTATACAATCCTGATGACAGACCAACTTTTGCTGCATATTTTTGTAAACATGAAGAAATATTTAATCAGGAATGCAGTGAAGATGATAAAAAAACAGGTTGTTGTTAAGAAAAATACCTCCAATAGAGTATGAAAAGTACTGCAATTATATTTTACTGAGAAAACCAGGTGAAATAGGGTTTGAAGACAGTACATGTTCTGATGAAAATTTTTAGTAACAAGTGCTCTCTATTGCACGCTTGTTGGAGGTGCATGAATTTAACCAAAAAAGAGGATGAAGATTTTATCAGGTATGCAGGTACTATCAACAGAGAATGTGAACAATTTAAACTAAAGGAAATGACGCCAGATATGTTCAAAGCATTAATTTTTGTGCAAGGTCTAACAGCAGAAAAAGATGCTGAAGTACAAATGAAAATTTCATCAAAGATTGGACATAATAACATAACATTACAGGAAATAGTGGCTGATTGCCAAACAATGCGAAGTCTGAAGTAGGATTCTGAGAAACTTCAGAAGAATGAATGTGCATTGGTAAAAGTTAAGAAAAAATGCACAAAAAGGGAATATGAAACCTTGTTTCAGATGTGGAAAATTACATTTTGGGAAAGACTGTCCATGGAAAAAGACTGAATGCTATAACTGTGATTAAAAAAGGATATATCAAATCACACTGCAGAACTAAACCAAGAATAAATTTTCACAGGAAGAAATTAATACATAATATTGCGATGAAAAAATCAGCACATGAAACAAAAGAAAATTTGTTAAATGCAAATCAATAATGTGGGAGTAAAAATGTTACTAGATATTGATAGTGACATTTCAATAGTAAACGAAACCACATGGAAAAAAATTAGAAAACCTTTATTAAAAAGGACTTACAAAGTCACTTCAGTTTCTGGAGAGGTTTTTTTGGGGGGGGAGAATTAATGTGATGTTTATTTTAGAAATAAGCAATAAAAACAAAAGCTTATGTTCTAAGAAATGTGACAAATCTATTTGGTACTGACTGGATGGAACTATTTGAACTGTGGGATTTGCCAATAAATGCTTATTGTAAAAATTTAAGTGGACAAGTGACAAATTTAAAAAGTCAGTGCAAAAAACTGAAGGAAGAATTAAAAAAATGTTTTCCTGATCTTTTGACTAATGAACTGGGTTGATATTCAAAATTCAAGGCAAATTTTCAAGTAAAAAAAGATTTGACACCCGTATTTAAACTGAAATAGAGTGTACCATTTGCAGCATTAAAACAAGTAAATGAAGAGTTGGACAGACTCAAAAGAATTAGTGTATTGCAGAAAACCATTCAAAATGGGCTGCACGTATACGTAGAGAAAAAAAAATGACAAAATTTGTGTTTGATGTGGATTTCTCAGGAGGATTAAATAGTTGTCTCAAAACACACAATTACCCATTACCAAGTCCAGAAGAAATTGTTTTTGAAATTGAATGGCAGAAGAATATCTTCAAAGCTGGATCTCTCTGAAGCCTATTTACAAATTCAGATTGAAAATGAATGTTCAGAATTAATGACCATAAATATGCACAGAGGATTATAGAAGTTTAACAGACTTCCTTTTGGTATAAAGGTAGCACCAGCTATTTTTAAACAAACCATGGATACCATACTGGTGGACTATGATTTTTGCAGTGGCATATCTGGGCAATATTTTGATCAAGAGTGTGTCAAAGAAGAACATGTTGGGCATGTCAAAACAATTATGCAAAAATGAAGAGAATACATATTTAAGCATAGTGCAGAAAAATGTGAATTATTTTTTGCCAAAAATAAAATACCTGGGTCAAATCATTGATCAAAAATAGGAAACCAGATCTGTTGAGGACAAATGCAATTAGAAATATGCCTACTCGAACAAACATAACTACTGTATATACTCATGGATAGGTCGCCCCACCAGATAGGTCGCCCCCACCAGATAGGTTGCACCCCTGCTTTATGACTTAAAATTATAAAATATAAATTTGGCTACCAACTATATTGCTGCACAATGCCAAGCAAACATTTTGGGTACTAGATTTGTTATTTGTCAATAGAACGCCTTTTAATGTTATATGAAACAACCATCAAAGAAAATTATCTCATAAAGAATATATTTAATTTCTTTAAGTCATATTTTCCAATGTATTTTTGACAAAATATATGTATTTTTGTAGAATGAATCATGGAACTATTTTTTCTTTGTCAATAAACATCTACACATGGTTCCTTAATTTATGTGTGCATTTCCAGGGTTTCTATATCAGTCTAGTGCGAGGGCCCCGACCGAACAGTGACTGATGGATCAATGAATATTTTGTAATTTTATTTATTTATTGTGATGGATATGTGAATCTAGCAGCATTAGGTAAGTTTAAAGCAGTGAGTCAGTATATATGATAGATAAATTGTTTCTATACAGAGAAAAAACTCAGCTTTAGTGTTTATGGGTATCATTTCTGATTTCTCAGAAATCATGATGACAAGTTAGTGTTGATTTACATTTATGTTGAGTGGTTAGGTCACAACCCCTATTATTTTGTGAATTTTTTGGTAAAAAAAGTGCAACTTATCTGCAAGTATATACACTGTTACAATTTTTTAAAAGATTGGCTAATTATTAGTGAATTTATGTACACAATATACATAAATTGATAGCACCACTCAACAATCTACTGAAAAAAGGAGTAAAGTGAATTGGGATCATAAATGTTGAAAGTGTTTGATGAGATAAAAATGTCTTACATCTGATTTATCATTAGCACACTATGATCCAAAAGCAAAAATTGTAGTAGCATCAGATGCTAGTGATTATGGTGTTGAAGTAGTGATTTTATACAAATACAATGGTGGTAAAATGAAAGTTTTCACACATGCTTCATGCGCACTTCTACTGGCAGAGAGGAATTATAGCCAGATAGAGAAAGAAGCTTTAGCAATTATATTTGCTATGAAAAAATTTCATAAATTTATTAATGGAAGAAATTTCACATTGCAAACTGTTATTAGTGATATATGGTTCAAAGAAAAGTATACCTACCCATACAGATAACAGATTACAGCACTGGAGTATCATCCTGTTAAATTATAAATTTACAATGGAGTATCAACTGTCTAAAAAATTAGGACAGGCAGATGGATTATCTAGGTTAATACCTAAAAATGTGGAACCATTGGAGGACACGGTCATAGCAACGTTAAAAAGCGAGATGGAAATTAAAAACATTCTGTGCAATGTAGTACAGGAATTACCAGTTACAGTGGATGAAATTAAAGAAAAAGCAGAAAAGGACATCTTTATTGCTAAAATAAAGAATCAATTAAAAAAAAAAACAATCAAAAAGTGAATGCATATTCAATATGCGATGGTGTTGTAATATATAGAGAAGAAATTATGATACAGAAACATATATTAAAGGATTTTCATTCCAGACTTCCTGGCATTTCAAGAATGAAATCTCTCATGTGAAGTTTTGTATATTGGACCGGAATGGACAAAGATATTGAAAAAAAACAAACAAAAAAAAGAGTAAAAGCATGTAGAGGTTTTGCTCTAGAAGCAAAACTACTTATCACAAAGAGAGAACCTTAGCCAAAGAGAGACACTCTGTGGTGAAAATTGCATATAGATTTTGCAGGTCTTATGGATGGAGCATATTATCTAGTGGTAGTTGATAGTTTTATGAAATGACTGGAAATTTACAAGTGCAAAAATCCTACATCCTCAGTGACAGTGAATTTCTTACATGAACTGTTTGCAAGATATGGAAGATCAGATATACCATAGTATTGGATAATGGAACACAATTCACTGGAAAAGAATTTCAAGACTTTTTCAAGTTGTTTTCTATAAAATGGACAAAGTCTGATAATTATTTTTATTGTTATACATTATTTATATAGACACAAATATTTAAGTAAATACTTTGTTTATAATAAACAGTATTAACAACATTTACCAGGCTGAACGTCTGAGAAATTTTCATAGAAAATATGTGTCCTCTGACAGGAATTGAACCTGAATCCTACACGGAACTGTCATATAGCCTGATGTGCTATACCAGTTTAACTACAGAAGAGCATCTGGTTAGTAAGGTCATGGAGAATTGTAGTTTAAAAGCAGTAAAATCGTCAAAAGATGTTGCTCAGGAAACTAATTATCTGCATTGGGTAGGCAAAAAGGTTTTAATCATCAGATGACATTAAGAATGTTGAGTTTTAACTGAGATAAAAAGATCACTTTTGATTGTATTATGGCATTTAAGTTTTCTTAATTTGCCAATATTGATATATATTTTGTTTATTGATTTGAACATTGAAAACAGAAAAAATAATCACTACTTTCAGTAGATTGGGCATTTTTTATTTTAAGAAATGTAAAAATATATCTTAAGCTCAGATTTGTTCAGTTTAGGAAGGAAATACTTTGAACAACAAGTGTATCAAAAGTATTTTACAATATTTCATGTTACAAAGTTTCATCTCACTTGTTTATGTTAGTTGCTTTAATGTGTAGCTTCCATATAAATGAAAATAATAATTTTGGACTTATTACTGTGTTTGATTTGCTAATTAAACAGTAAAGTTTAAAAAAAAAAAAATGATATTGAGGATGAAAAACATTTTATTATAAGTGAAATGTACAATCATTAGCAATACAAAAAGTCAGTCTTCACCCAAACAATGCAATGCTATGCATAGAGTAGACTTACAAATCCTTTGCAATGATCTCTTTCTGGAGAAACGGGCACTTAGGCCAACTGAAAGTAGCACTATGTAAACCAGAAATGTTTAAAAGAAAGTGCATCATATTCCACCAGAATAATACTATCTTTTTTGACTAGGCAAACAGTTACAGCTTGGCTGCAAAACTTTCACTTATCTGTTGCATTTAGCAGATATTGTAACATTTGCACTACCATGTATTCTGGTCTTTAGAGAATTCTCTTAAAAAATATATTCTGGGAAGATAAAATTATAATGTTGCCAAAAAGATGTTAAAAATAGTGAAACAAAATTGTATCTATTTTGTTAAAGAAGTTAATGTTGAAAAAAATCTTTTTGGTTTATTTAATAAATTCATTGGCTACCCAATAACTTTCTCATACTCAGTTCTTTTGTAAACTTCTCTTTACAGACTCATATAGAAATTGTGCAATATCAAAGAGACTATTTCCAGTTTCACTTAAATAAATGTTATAGTCAGAAACATTACTTTATTCCTTTAGTTATCCTGTCACCAGTCAAAGATGTTGAAGCTGTAAAACTCATAAACCACTTGAAATAGCTGAACATAGTTTGGAAAAGAGTAACGTTTACCTTATATATCAGCTTAATGTTAGAAGTGATACTCTGCCCAGTAATAAATAAATATGCTCACCATGATTATCACTCATTTCTATTCGTTGAATGAAACTTTTAAATGCAGAATGAAAGCAAGTTTCTGTTTGATGTGAGTTAAGTAAAGAGATTTTCCAGTCTAAAATTGCAATACTGTTTTGATTTTAATTCACTTTCACACCTTGATACCCTCATTTGTTTCAGAGTGGGACAAGCTTTTTGTCCAACCTGAATGTTAATTTTCACATCATGGCCAACAACAGATGACAATTCTACTATTAAAACAGGATATCCTATATTTAGGACTTCCACTTTCTTTGTATCTGCATCTTATTTTTAAAAAGGTAGGGTCTCTCCTTTTCCTTCTATTTAAAACCTTAGAAATTGAAAAGATTTGTTACTGGATAAAAACACTTCAGTATTGACCCCTTTGCAATAGCAATATCACCTGTTATATATATATATATATATATATATATATATATATATATATATATATATTTTTTTGAATTGGACAAGGTCCGACAATTTATTTAAAGACATTTTATGATATGTTTAACATTCTTTTTTATAGATACAAGTATTTAAGCAAATGCTCTGTTTTATAATAAACAGTATTAAATAACATTTACTGGCCTGAATGTCCGAGAAATTTTCGGAGAACGAAAATTTTCTATGAAAATTTCTCGGACATTCAGGACGGTAAATGTTATTTAATACTGTTTATTATAAAACAGAGCATTTACTTAAATACTTGTATCTATAAAAAAGAACGTTAAACATATCATATATATATATATATATATAAGGATGTCCAAAATGTTTACATTTAAATAACTCCTTTAAGTGCTTAAGCAGGTTCTGAGTTAAGATTATTTACAATCCAAATTTATAAAATAAACCCCCCTCTCTCTCTCTCATATATATATATATATATATATATATATATATATATATATATATATATATATATATATATATGTTTGTGAGAGTGAGAGATATGAAAAAGATCTCATTTTCTGAACCTGTTTTGCAAACATCAAATTTCTAAGCTTGTTTATTCATATCATATTTCTATTATCACTTAGAGTTAGATATTTTCTAAGTTACATGCATTGGCATTATGCCTTTACAAGGTTTTTATGATAAATTGTTTTGTTACAGTAGAAAATGGGAATTATATTTTTTCATGTTCTGTATCCTTAACTTCACTTTGTTATTTCCCTGTGGGAAGAAAAAAGTAATCACTAGAAATAAAATAGGATTTTAAAAATACTTGCTTGAGTACCTATTACCATGTAGTGAATAGCTATCTATTGCTAGTGAGCTCAGGTCTCAGTACATTATCATAGTAATCTTGTTTCAATCTAAGCTTCATTAATAATTAAATGATATTTTCATAGTCAATAGTATGAAGAAAGGAAACTACAATTAAAATAGCAGTTCAACTTTGCATCATAGGGTTGACTTGGAAGGTAACTTCATAGCCACCAGGTGCAATGTCTGTCAGTGGTCACCTCCAACACTCACAAGCTATAAACAGACGGTTGAATTGGCTGAGCTTGGGATGTAGGCATGGAGAACAATTGGATGACAGGAAGTTATATAAATACTCCACCTGAAAAAAAAAAAGACAGTCTCTCACATTCTTGGAAGACGATCCATATTCAAAGAAAGTCCCTAAAGTTGCACACCCTCATTTCTAGAGGTGAATAAACAATAATTTTATGTAACAAAGAATTAGACTTGTATTCTTATCAGACTTATAATTAAGTAAGTAAGTAAATAGATTTTTAAGTTATATTTTCTGAGTAAATTTCATAGCTACTTTTAAAATGAAATAAAACAAACAAATGGGACTGAGGAAACCTAACCCTTTAGATTTGTATGTTTTGAGATTAAATTTTGTATCCATTATTCAGTTCAGTAAAAAGGCAAAGTAAATTTCAAACTCTAAAATTTTCCAATTCAAAAGGAAAGTTAACCTGCTTTTAATGATACAAAATCACTATCCTAGATTTGGAAGGTGACCTCATAGCCACATATAGAAAAAAATGACTCAATTGAAGACCTGTTTTCAATATTTTCTTTGTTAAAAAAAACAACAAACATTTGGTGATATTTTTGTTTTAATAGGGATATCTATTTTGATATATCTGGTTTGTACTATGTAGGTATATCAATAAAACTAATGATAAAATCAAACACTTTTATACACAATAAACATTTTTCTATATAATCTCCTTTGTAAGGCACTTAAATCATCAGTGAATATTAATCTTGTATATAAAACTTCAGTTAACTAGATATAAAGTTAAACTTATTAATGCACTCTTGTATACTGCTACAGTTTGGCCATTTAAGATCAAGTCTTGTTCCAGTTCAATACTTTACATCACTATCACATGTAAAAGGCTTTAAAAAGTTCCTGTTAATAGAATAATCTAATTCTTTTAATATTTTCTCAGCTTTTGACATATTTTGCTTTTTAATATTTATTGTTTAGAATGCTAACCAATAATGCTAACAGACACTACTTTTTATTTATGTAAATGTTCTTGTATGTAAACTGGTTCTCATTAGTTCTCAAATATTTCACTGACTTGCTAATTGCCCTGTTATTTTCAAATTTCCTCTTAAAAATAATAAAAAAATGATAGTTTCTAACTTGAAAGACTTGTTCAGCAACTTGTATCCTTATTGCAGCAGACAGTCTTGTCCAACTCAAACCTGTCCACTTTTTTTTCACAAACTGTATCAGCCTCTAATGTTTACACTGAATAATTTTTGATAGATTTCATTTTATGAAAAGCTTTTATTGAGATTAATATTTTCAAATAAGCATAGAAAAAGCTAGCAAGTTTCTACTATATGTAAATTTCATTCATTTTCATTTCACATCATATTTCAATTTAGGAAAATTACTGAAATTTATATTTGATGGTTTTCTTATTAAAAACTCATTGTTAAATATATTTATTTATAAATGTTCTTGAGGGTATTAGTATGTCCTGAAGTAATATTGTTGATTCAAAACATTAAAAAGTCTTACTTCTTTCTTTGCCCCTTCTTTTAATTCATATAAATCTAAGTTAATGTTAGAATTTACTGCAATGAGTTGTATCAATGACTTGTTACTTTAAACTAAAGTTACAAAACTGTGAAAACTGTTTTGTAAGTAAGATGTTAACTCTTCTAATAGTTTATAATTAATTAAAAGGCATATAAACTTTTCATTTTGATAGAAAACAGACTTCAACTAATCTTTCTATTTTTTTAATTACAGAAATTATTATAATGATTAAGATTTTATAGAATTAACGCATAAATAAAATTGTAATTTTGGTTTTGTGAAAAAATTAAAACTTTTATTTTAGAGAAGAGAATATTTCTTAGATCTGTTATTTATTTTATTATAACTAAATTTCCAAGACTGTTTTGAAAAATAAAAATTCATTTATATACTTATTTTAAAATTTTGATGAATAAACCTCAAAATAGCAATTTTTTTCAGTTTTTTGTATGTTTAGCTTGATGTGTCATAAAATTAAAACTCACTAGTGACTACATTCTTTATCTAAGTATATCAATAAATCCATAGCCTATTGACAAAAAAAGTTATTTTGTTCAAAAAATGTAATTTTCAGCATAATCTACTTCCTTCCATTCACTTAATTCAGTGGTGAATATTAAACACAGATTAAACATTATACAGTGAAAACTTCAGAAAAAATTTAGCCAACTGTGTATCAGGCTATAAAAGAGCTACCCTTTCAATCAAGTTGCAATAAAATATCCTTAATTTTTGTGTTTTTACTTTTGAAGAATAACTCCATGTCATCTTACCTGTTTACCTCACTTTTGCTAATGGCATCAAATGTAAATGAAGTGGAGTTAATTTTGTAAAAGATAAAGACTGACATATTTAAGAATCCCTGTATGAATCATCTTATCAGTCTATTCAATTTAGTAGTTCTCTTATTTTAAAACTCTTTGAGTCAATGTCAGGAATTTGTGAATATTGCTAATTTTGATAAATATTTTACTCTTATTTTTATCCCTGCCAGATATTTATCTTTACGCATGTCAAATGATATATTTAGCACTGATAAGAAATGTGAAAGAAAAAAGGTTGAGAATTAAGGAGAACTTTATCAATTTTGTTAATAAGAACACATCCATCATTGTTAAAGAGAATCAAGACTGGTTGTCTAAAAACGGTTTATATTTTATTTTATAACAGGTATTTTAATGGCAACAACTTTAGTTTCAGGCCATTAGATAAGAGAAATAATAAGGACAGAAGAATCTCTTTTTAAAAACAACAGTGATGATAGATTGTTTTCAATTTTTCTTTTTTGATTTGTTCTTGATCTCTGTTGTAGCTTAATTAATATTTACCTTCATAAACTGTTCTTCATCCTTTTATGTAATATCCATTTTCAAGATGTAACGGTCAAAACCTGATATATGATGTCTATTGAAGTAATTAAAGTTTCTTTTCAAGAAAATATTTTTTTTAAAATGTAAAATTAAATTTGAAACTTGTGATAGAAAGATTGCTGCTTTGCAGTCAATTTCAAAACAATGACTTTTTCATATTTAGTAATATACTTTTATTGTGGACTTCAAAGTTTTTTTTTTTTTTTTTTTACTTGTGATTTTCTCTGGTTCATTTTAAATCAGTTATTGGTAAAACAGGGAAATAGAACAAACACACAATCTACTTGAGTGTGATTTTTCTTTATTGTAACTACTTCCTGAGGCATAATATAAATTGACTTATTAATGTTTATTAGAAGTCAACTAAATATAGTAATTTGGCTCATGTTTACTGTCTTAGATTGGTAGTTAAGAAGTCTGAGCCAGATTAGTCCTACTAATTATTGCAGAACCAATTTGGTTTCGAAATTGAGATAAAATATTTAAATGACTCTCATAATAGAGATGCTACGTTTCAGTCTAAATAACTATTTCCTTTTCAATAACAATTGCACAAAACTTGCAGATTCTTTATAACAAGGTACTTAAAAGTTTATCTTCATTAATTAAAAGTAAATATTTCTAAATAATCTTTGTCCAAGTATATGTCAATTAAAAGTATTAATGTTTTCAATTGAAATTTGTAAAAATTGTGATTCTCTTTTATTATAAATTGAAATAAGATTAGTTTGTTTCAATGAAGCTTATTATGAATCATTAAAGTTGCCTGGCGGTGTTTTGGGCTCAAATAATTCTTAATTATTTTCTAGGTTTTGTAATTGAAGAGAGAATACTTGAATCTTACTATAATTTTGTTCATTATCTCATTTATTCTTGTAGGTCCAGTTGATCAGCAAATTTGGTTCTACCTACAAAAATAGACATTTTAGGTACTAACATGATTACTATATACACAGTAAAGAAGACATTCCAAGATAATCTTTTAATAATTATCTTTTGCATGTAGGATTTAAGATTCAGTTCTGTATCTAAGTGTCTAGTAAAAATAGATTGATTCAGTCTGATGGATCCTAAAATAGTATGGAAAAAACTCTGTAGAATTAGGCTCAATAGAAAAAGATAAAAAATAGAATGAAACAAGAGAAAATGAATGATAGGCTTGCAGTTCATACCTGCATACAAGATATTGATCTTTTTTTATAAAAAGTATAAAAATACAATTGATCCAGTAACAATATATTTAATTTTTTTTAATGTGAAGATTAAAATATTACAGTTAAAATAAAATATTATAGTTACTTTGTTCAAACTTTTTCAATAAATTTTTTCAATATTGGAATAAAAAAAAAAAGAAAATTATATATAGTATAATTTGTGCTGTAGTTATCTTTAGAAATTACTCAGGAGAATTTCACTTAGAGAAGACATATGCTATGCCCAGATGTTGCTAATAAAGAAATAATGGAGGGAAATCAGTTTATGTCTACCTTAATAATGTAATGTATAATTTATTGCAAGATACTCTTCTCAGATAGATAAGTGTATTATCTATTACTTTTTGGCTCATTCTATGGTCACAGTCAATCTTAATTTAAAGATCTAGAGAAAAATACTTAATACAGAACAGTTTCCAAAAATTTTAAAAGTGTATTTTTAGTTTTTCATATTAGAAACATGCAGAAAGTGTTGTTTAAAAAAAGAATAATTTCTGCCCACACAATATCTGAGCATAACATTTTTTAATATAAACTGATCTGCTCATATAGAAGAAATTTAATGCAGAAAAATTCTTGACAATAAACTTAAGGTAATAAATATAATAATGCTAATTAGGAACGTTTTATTAAAAGGGTCTATTCAAGAAGTGAAATTTATTTTGTAGGTTATGATTTTTTTTTAAATAACATCCAATCTGGTATGTATACATAAACTGTTGCAGAGATTGACTCTCTCCAAATTGTTGATTTATTTTTTGGCTTTTAGTTTTTGAATTTTAAAAAATAAAAAAGCCTATCATTGTCATAAAAAATGGATTTCTTTATTTAAGATGCCAACATTTTAATATCTATTAGAACTCAAATTTATTTCCTAGCAATACATATCAGCAATATAACCTTTGTATAAGAAATAAAGTCCACTATTTTACATGGGAAAGCAATAATGCATGTCATATATATACATATATATATATATATATATATATATATATATATATATATATATATATATATATATATATATATAATATAAAAATAGCAAAATTAATAACATGGAAAATTCTTTTTCAGTGTTGTTTTGTTCTTTAGGACTTAATTGGACTAAAGTGATGTTTACATTGATGTAATTACACATATGCACAAAGGAGAAGGGATGTTGAAATTTTAAACTTATAATTTAAATTTTTTAATAAAATGTGTTTGGGTATATATCCAACCAATTTAATTCAGTTTCTTTTTGTTTATAATTTTATCACTTTTGTTATTAAGTATCTCACATAGTGATAATAGAAAATCTGCCAAAAAAGGTGAAATGTTGTAATTAACTGGACATAAATTTACCATAGACAATGTAACGATCAAAGCACTTTCTATACACTTTTGTTTAAGTAAATTGCACATTTTTTTAATTAAAGCAGTATTTTTTAATTATCAGATTAATTAGAGTGAACAACTCATTCATTTTGTTGTTTTGTAAAAGATCCCTTTTGTGTTCATATAATCTTCTATATAAATTCCTTGTGGATTCTCTCATGTATTTCTTCCGGCAATTATTACAGGTGATAGAGTAAATTCCTCCTTCAGGTTTTAGCTTACTATTATTTTGTTTTGTATTAATTAAGTCTTTTATTGTTTTAGAAGTAGTCACACACACACACACACACACACACACACACACAATCTTATGTATTACATACTCTTCTGTATTGTAATGACATTTCAAGAGAGTGTGTGTGTGTGTGCGCGAGCACACACACACACACACACACACACACTCTCTATCTCTCTCTCAGTGTCATTACTATACAGAAGAGTGCATAATAATAAACAAGACTATCCCAGCCAAATTTTAAAGAAAGTTTATATTATTTTTTTAATGTTGTATCTGCATTGTAAATAAAATGTAATGTTTAACAGATTTATCTAAGGAAAGATTAGGGACACAAATATTATTGGGGCTGAAATTTAAAAAACCAGCAATGACTACCCATCCTTTCATTTCTTAAATGCTCTGCTGCTCTTTCTTCTGACATATGAAGATATATTTAAGCATACATATCTATATGTGTGCACTTGAATATATGTCTTTGTACATATGCAGGTATTTTGCTCTCCTCCACAGTGACATGATGTGACACAGGGTCGGGTTTAATGTGAGGCACATGAGAGCATACACCTGGGACAATAATTATCCAGTTAAAACAGTTAATCTAATAGCTTTGGTTAACTTGCTTTGGCTCATGTTGATTTTCTTTTCTTTTTAATCATGTCACCCCATTCAAGGCAGTAGAGCCACTAAGACACAAGGGGTTACTGGGTGTGAAAGAATAAGGAAAAAGAGAAACATTATTAAGGCACAAGAAGAATAGAAAAGTAATCAAGAGAACAGTAGATAATGATTGACACAAGTGAGAAGCGCGAGAAAAGAAACTGTTATCATACAACTTTCGGTTACATCTAGCTGACTCACCTGTAAATTGATCAGACCTTACCATCAATCTAGTACTGGACTTAAATTCATAGAGTCTAGGTACTATAGCAAAGATTTCATTCGTATAGTTATCATGAAAGTATTTGTAGAAAAGGCAAAGGGAAGCTACATTATGGTGTTGAGAAAGTGACTGAAGGTGAGATGCCAGGTCAGGACCAATAATATTCTTCTTTGGATTTTTATGAAGAATCTCTCGATATACAGCATGAGCATCAGACCATATGTGGCAGCAATATTCAAAGCATAGATGAATGGTAGACTAATAAATATGTAAGATAGATTCCAGAGAGAAAAATTGTCTAGCACAACACAGTGATCAACTTTTTTAGCAGCTGACCTATCAATTGATTCAATATAATTTTTCCACTTCATGTCAGCTGAGAATGTAAACCTGAGAAGGTGCAAAGAGTCACTCTCATGGAGTTTAGCATCAGCCATGCTGATGGAAGACAGGAAGGAGCCTTTCATCTGATTGATTTTGTTTTAGAGGTGTTAAAATTAACAAGCCATTCTTTGCCCCAGTTAACAAAAGACAATAGATCAATTTAACCTTATAGAACTGATCAGATTTACTATTAAGACAAAAGTAAATGGTTGAGATCAGCATAGCTATCAAGTTGAGAACTGATGTCATCAAGAAGGTCATTGATGAAAATTAAGAACAAAATAGGTTTAATGATAGAGCCTTGGGTGACACTCTGCATTAGTACATAAAGATCTAGAAGAGTGACCGTTCAGGACAACATTAATTTTGCAATTTGATAAGAAAGAGTGAAGCAGTTCAAAAATTCTTCTGGAAATACCATAGCCTTTCAACTTATAAAGAAGACTGGTATGCCAATCCCCCGTCAAATGCCTTTTGAGATGTCTAAAGCAGCAGACTGAGCTTCACCAGTCTTATCTAAAGCTTGATAGGCTCTTTCAGCAATAATCGTTATTACATCAGCAGTCGACTTAGAAAAGCAAAAACCATATTGCTTGTTTGAAAGAAGTCTCTGCAGTATGAGATACTTAACCAGTTCAGAGTTGATTATGACCAGTTTGCTAAAAAGAGGCAGAAGGCTAGTAGGCTGATAATTCAGAGGGTTAGACAGTTCACCTAAGTTCTTAAAGACTGGAAAAATGGAGGAGGATCTTCAACAAGCAGGAAAGCAAGAGGAAGCAAGGCATTTATTGTAGCTTAGAGTGAACAGGAGTCAGTTCAGGATCACATTTTTAAAGATTATTGCATGCTTTATGGGAATCCAGATTAGAGATGATAGCAGAAATCATTTTACAAGTATTAGACTTGTGAGAACAAAAGCTTTTGAAAAGACTTTGACCATCCTGGGATATTTTCATAATAAGCTTCCATTACTGTTTTTTTTCCAATTATTTTTTTTGATCAGTATTTTTTCTTTCTGCAAGTGTGTTTAGTAACCCTAAAAAATTTCAAGTGGAACTGTTTTTGTCTTGGGTAGGAAATATTGTTCTCATTTCTAGTTGTTCTGTGCAAATGTTTCTGTATTGTTTTCTACAATAGTGATATTCTGGAAGTATCTATGAAGTATTATATAATTTTAGTGCTTTTACAACCAGTCAACAGTAATACACCATTTACAAGACTTTGGAAAATGCAGAATCTTGAATCAGAAGTGAATACTACATGAACTTATTGAAAGGGATGTCAAATAATTTGTTTAATTCAAATATGTCTTTGTTATGTAAACATTTCAGACAAATTATTTCAGTTTTGTTTCACATAGTTTATTTGCAAGTAACAAACAATCATTTTATCATGTGACAAAATGGATTAGCTAAAAGCCAATTTTTTTAACACTATGAACTCGGATGTTGATATGAAATGAAAAGTATTCTTGCTCAAGATCTTGTGGAACACAAAGCAAAAATTCATATTTTGGTTTATTAAACACATGTGTGAAAACTTGATGTTCTCATTTTGATACAAATCCAAACCAATTATATCTTGAACATAAATCATTTTAGATAAACAATTCAGCCAAGTGAAGTTGTTCAAAATCTATATTGCCTGTCATACACATTAATCCAATTAAACTTGGTTGGTTTAACAATCAATGTTTATTCTAATTGAACCCCATGGCACACATCTTTAACCAATTAGGTCATAAATGCCCCATTAACTCACTCTTTTGAATGGAAAAAAATGTAATTTATTGATCCTTCAGTAAATCCTACACATCTTAGAATTTGTAACAAGTCACATGATAATTTTTTTCCTATCAAACTATGTCACAAACATTATATACAATGTCTGTAATTATCTTGAAGTTTGTAGCTTATACCAACCTGAACCTGGCAGAAGTTTTCATTATCTTTGTGGAGGGTGTGGTTGAAGCTATTGCAGCATAACAATTAATTTTGTTGGGGTGTTTTTCTTTTCCACATTGAATTGTTGTTACTAAACATAGTAACTGTTAGTATTTTATTGAAGTAGAGTATTATATGTCCTTGCTCTACAAGCATTAGATGATTGGTAGTGAGAAAAGAATTAAACTGCAAAATGCCTTTTTGATTTTAGGCAACACCTGTCATTGATGGAAAGTATAAATAACATTGCTTCTCGGTTTAAGAGCAAACAACAGAAAGAACTTCTAAATATCTATGACAATGTTAAAATACTTGGAAAATGAATTCTTGTATTCATGCTATTGTAGAGTTTCAAAGAAGGCTTTTTAAATGACTTTTTATTATCAATACCCTTTATGAGTCAATAGTGTCAGACCTCACCAACCTGACACTTGAAATGGAAACTCTTGGATACAGGTCTACTGTTCATTTACTAGGCTATATCTTGTTGTTGTCACAATTTAATGATTGAGAAAGGAAGTCAGACATTGGTAAAGTGAATGGAAAAATGATTCAGTTGGGACTTGTTTGTTCTTTTTTAATAGACAATGCATTGTCCAGCTAAATGTCCATTTGCTCACTATCACAAATCTGAATTTAGATGCTTATTCATTTGTTGCAGAAATACTGTGATAGAAAATGATAAAATTGTATTGAATTCAGTGATAAATATGCTGTTCTAATAATAGTAAAAGTAACATTAATTGAGAGTGAGATTGGCTACTAGTAAGTCTGAAAAGAGTTGTTCAGAAAACTTCTGGTAGTGTATAAATATAGGAGTTTTGAGAATTACTCATTTTTTATTTTATTTATTTATTTTTTGCTTAAAGTTGTTACATTTGGTTTTAATTCAGTAAAAGTTTGAAAGAATGCTGTAAATATTAAATTTCAAATAAAACCTATTTGAAGATTTAAAATCTTGTATATTTAAAAAATTTTGGCTTTTTCTTCTTGGACTGGTAATGCTGAAATCTCTTTTTTTCTATTTATATTGATAAAATTATCTCTGTTTCTCTCTGTTGTAATTTTAGAGACACTTCTCCGCATTATTAGAAGATATTTTGAATAGTGTGCTGAACAAAGGAGATGGAATAAATAAATATTTTTTTAAATTTTTAATCAAATGTGAAAGAAATTCTGATAATTTGCAAATTAAAATATTAGTTTTTTTCATTGCCATTTAACTGAATTAAACTCTTGTTACTCTGACTCAAAATACCTATAAATAACCAACAGTATCCAAGTGAAAATGACATGTAGAACTGAAGTATTTTACCAACCCCACATGAATTAAGAAATTCAATTCAGGACTGATGGAATTGTTTTGAAAAAATTGGTTAGAAAATGTTTTATAAATTATTTTGTAGCATTATTATTAATATTTTAGATTTTCTTTTGTCTTAATTTTGCCAGAAACTTATTTTTTTATTTTCAGTCTAAACTGATTTTGTACAAGTTTAATAACTTCTCAGATCTTATAAATAATGCTACAAAGAGTTTAACCTTATTTTTATCTTTTTATTGAATCCTGTAAAAGAGGTGAGTGAAAGTTATGCTATTCCATTTTAAACATTTTGGTTACAGGTTCTGTTAGAAAATTTTTAGAGCTGAAATTCATTTTATTGATCAAAATAAAGATGAATTTATGGAACAATGATGGTAGAAAGTTTTCTGACTCAAACTGCAGCCATGACGGCAAATAGTTAACTATTGTGACAAAACCAGATTAAAGATATTTTTATCTACTACAGTAAATATACAAAGGACTTTTTGTATTTTTTCTTTTGAGGGTGAGGAATTTAATTTTCTATAACTTTTGGAAATTTTGTGAGGTTATGAAATGTAATTGAAAACATATAGAAAATGTGTTATAGTCAACAAATTAATGTTATTTTTAGGTGGAGTTTTGTAGTTGCTTTTTAATTTGTTACTCATTTGACTTTCTTTTTAATTTTTCCATCTCTAAACTTAATTATGATAAAATTGTTTTAAAATTCCAGTCCATGAAAGAATGAAAAGTTACTTTTTCATTGTCAGTTTTATATCTTTAAGTTATTTTTACTAAGTGTAAATTTAAACTGTAAAGGTTACATTTTTTTCTTTCCTGACATTTTGTTATTCTTTTAACCTGAGATCCACTAAAGGAAAGTGTGTCAGTACAACTTTACCTTCCTCCTATTCTGATTTGAGGACACTGGATTCCTGTGTTTTCCAATCAGATTTTTTGGTTAGCCTTGTGGCCTCTTGTGGTCAGGAAGTGCCTCTTAGTCTGCAGTGTAAAGAAGAAACTTCTCTTAGACACTATATTTAAATCTTTGCTATTTACTTTCAGATCTGTACATAGATGCAAAAGTTATATTTAGACATAGCTTTAACTTATAAACTTATGTTATTTATAATAAAAGGAATATAGTGTTTATTATTTTGTATAGGTAGAAGGATGTTTTAAATTACAGGTTTATCTTGATTTGTCTATAAATAAACTTTGAATGTACCTTTGTTGATAATTTAGTTTGTTTTACTATAAAAACATTTTTTGATTCATTAGGGGAAATGAAATCAGTAAATTACAGAAAAAAAAAAAGAAATACATTTTTCCCCAACTGGAAAGGATTTGGTCATGAGTGAATTTTATGACCTTTGTTTTGAAAAGGAGAACTACATTCTCTGCCCACTTTCCAATGCATAATATTCGGACATGTTTTGTAGAATATCAACTGATGAAGTAAGTACGACCTTTACTTTGGTCGTTCCAACTCTGCGCAAGGCTGGCTTTGAGCTCGACCAATATAACCAATCTTATCCTTACTTGCTGTAACTTACTTCTCACCAGAAAAAAGAAACTGACATACTCAAAAGAGATTGAGAACTTTGTTTCCTTACAGTTTCTATAAAAAAGAATAAACAGTCTGTAATAGAAACTTAAATTATTGTTGCTTTTTCTGTAATTGTTTATATGTGAACACACACACACACCTACAGTACACCAACATGCAACCTTAAATTCCATAAGTTACTGCTTAATGCTGTTTCATTGTAAGCACAAGGACCCTTTGCTGTTACATTCTAATTTTTATTCATATCTTCTGCAAATAGGTTGATTGATCTCTAAACATTCTATAATATATCTAACCTATATATTTTATGAGAGGTGGTAAAGGAAGAATAATAATAATTGTTGTATGTTTTGAAGAATAAAGTAAATGAAGTTTGGCCCAACATAATGCATTTGTCCTAAAATTCAAATTTCAGCAAATCAATCCTTCATTGTTTTAAGGTGTTTAATGAGATGGACAATTTAATTTTTGTTATTCCTACATTTCTAGTTGAAAGTCGTTGATTATCACTTTTAAATAGCATTTAAAATCTGATTCCTTTGGATCAACATTAATCTGACAGTTAAAAAAGAATGTCTAGTCAAGTTGAAATCAATTTTTTTGTCAGCAGTAAGTCTCTTTTATAAATTTTGCATGTTAGTCAAGTTAGGCACTACATTCTATTATTTATACTTTAAAATTTTATGGAAATTTGATTCTTTCCAAACCACAGTAAGAAATAGTACTTTTCCTTGGTGAATCCCTGCTACTGCTTACAAAAAAAGAAAATGCATACATGTATACACACATGTACACATCTGTACACACCATACAAGGGGGTATTGAAAGGTTCTTGGCTGAGCAAAGGAAAGATTCTAAAACAAATTCTAAAATATGTGTTTGGTCACTTGTTCAGATTTTAAGAAGTGGATCAGGCTGGAAACTTTTCAGCACCCCCATCACATACACACACGAATCACTTCAAAAGTATTGCCTCCTATTTTATGTTGGGTCATGACATCAAGTTAATGATATGACAATAGAGGTTAAATTTTCATATTAATAACCTATAATTTTCTCTTTGCCTTTTTGCAGATATCAGTCTGGCAATATGGTGCCTGACATAAAGCTGAGGTGCAAAATTAAATTCCTCCATATAGAAAAAAATTGCACCCATTGACATTCATGGACACTAAAATACTAAATGTTTCCAAAAACCAAACAGTAGATGTGACCACAGTTGAGTGATGGGTAATGCATTTCAACATTTACAACAGCAATGTGTGCAACAAACCAAATTCTAGGTAGCTTTGCACAATTGTGAATACATAAAATGAAGACATCTTGAAAATGGTTAGCCAATGGTGGTGACTGAAAAAAACAAAAAAAAACAAATTCTATTCAACAGTGTTATTGTACTCTACATGTTATAGTTTTAGTGGAAATAAATACGATATAGTACTTTTGGAACTCCACTTACATATGCCAAAAAAAAGATAACAAAATTTTTATACTAGGATAAGTTTCTATAATGAAGAGCTTTTGTAATTTCTTTTAATGAGTTCCATATTCAGTGTCATCTAAAAATATACATTAATTTAAATACTTGATTTCATTCTCCAGCATTTCTTTTATTTTTTCACCTTGAAATAGTTAAATATTTTTCTAGGTCATATATGTGAAATTAAGTTATATGGTATGCTAATGTTTACCTAAATGCTTTAGACCAGCACTTCTTAAACTTTTTTCATTCATGACCCCATTTTTCATCATGTGATTTTTTGCAACCTCAGGTTTTAAATATGAAATAAAACATACAAATATATACATAAATCATTTTTTTTTTGCTGAACAATATAAATATAAAAAAAGTAGTTATATTATTTGTCAAAATAAAAGTAGTTTTAGGATAGTTTTAAGTATAAAAATAAACCAATGTGACAGATGTGCTTGTTTTTTGCTACATAACAAATCTTGGTGTAATATTTGACACTGCTGGATGTAAAGCATCTTCTATGTTTTTCAGCGTTGAACGATATTTGGTTTTTAATAAGGGTTAAAGCTGAAAAAAGTCGTTTCACATAGGTATGTGGTGCTAAATGACAATTTCAGAAATTTGGGGAAATTCAGCTTTAGCTCCGATCCAGAATTCAGTCAAAGATTTTTTTTTTGTAAATTCAAGTTTTAAGTTTGATTTGCTTGATTCCTCAGCAAATTCAATTGTTTGAATTTAATTTTCATGACCCCAGCATTTTGCTTCATGACCCCATTTGGGGTTGCAAACCATAATTTAAGAAATACTGCTTTAGACTATTAGTACTTGTACCTAGCCTAATTCTAAAATACTTTAATATTATATGGGATTTGGGATGGGTAAGTCTTATATGTCTTTTATATACAGTATATATAATTAGCAAATTTGTTATTATATTATTACTAGTTAACTAGTCATTCTTCAACTCTTCTTGATTAATTCTTTGTAATTTATCTTCAGTATATTTGTTATTTCTATTCTACAAATAGTCCAATTGTTATTCAGTTAAAATTTGCTGATTGTTGCCTGCATTTGATTCTTTTTAAACTAATTTTCTGTTTCTATTAATTTTTTATACTACTATATTTCAAATTATTTTAAGTTTTTCCAGTATTGTTTGATGAAGGATTTAGGATTATCAAATATTAAATTCACTTGTGATTTTATATTTGTTTCTCAAATTAATATACAAAGTCTGTCTGGAAAGTATCCATCCATTTTTAAATATCTAAAATGATGGCATGTTTTGGATGTAACTTGGAAAATAATCAGGGCAGACTTTGCTGTGTATGCATAAGTACTTTCCCTTGGGATTACTCAATTGGCAGTGAGATGTCATTGAATGGACTTGTGTATTGTGAAATTACATTAACCATAAAACTATATCTGAATATTCTTCACATGTTATGCAGGGTTTTGACAAAACATCACCCAGGCATGTTAGCTACCTCAAATCTAAATTTGGCTCCTTGTGACTGCTAGCAAACAAGTCCAAAGATAAAATTACTGTTGAAAGTGAGATTAAGACTGTGGACGAGATTAGGGAGAATGTGAAAGGGAAGCTGATTGTAATCACTAAAGAGAATTTTTGAAAACATTTTACTGTTTTGAAAAGTGGAAGGGATACTGGCATAAGTGTGTGAAGTCCTAAAAGGAGCATTTGAAGAGGAGAAAGACACCATTACCCTAGGGAGACTATATTAATATTAAATGGATGGATTCTTTCCAGGTAAACCTTGTTATAAATGTAACAGTATTAAATAATTTTGGGTAGATTTCACAGTGCTACTAAAAAGAATTGTTGCTTTATATTGTTTTGAAATATTAAACTGGAATTTTCAACTTACATAGGGCATCTTTGTCTTAGATGTACCAACAGTTTGAGTAGACACTGTACTTATGTGAGATAAGATGTCATTATTATTCATTTGCTTTTTTAATTAACAGTTTCATTTTTATTGTTTCTTGTAATTTTCAAATGCCAGCTTAATATATTTTATGAGTTATCTATAAAAAGGAGAAAATGTTACAATGCTTCAAGATAACAAATTTCAGTTATCCAAATTATCATTATGTTAATACTTGTCATGAATTCTTAGTACTGTTTTGTATGCATGAATTTACTTTGTGCTTAAAATTATATTAATTTTGCTGTGTTTGTCAGATTATCATCAAGGCAGCAAGCATCAGCTTCATGTTGGAAAAAATCCTTTGTATAAGGAAATATTTCTAAAGATTTTTTTCCTCTTGAAATTATTTTAATTTTTTACTGTCATTCAAGATGAATTCTCCAATTTTAAGATTTTTAAGTTGGCCATTCAGTTGCTAATATTTTTTTTTATTTTAACGTAGCATTAAAATAAAAAATTAGCAACTAAAATGCCAACTTAAAAATTTTACTTAAAAATTAACTGATTTCTAGATAGAATTTTTTTTAGGAAAATTCTTTATCGGGTCTAATAAATGAGGCTTAAAAAATCATTTATTAGTGTTTAACTTTAAGTAAAATAATCTCCAATTCAAATTTTTAATAGTGAGATTTTCTTCCTATAACTTTATTTTTGCTTTTAACATTGTGAATTTAGATGCTGAGGTTGTTAAATGAAAAAGAGAAAAAAATTTGTAATTATTACTTGAAATGATATCTTTTCAAAATGACTGTAAATATGAAGTTCATAGTGAATTAATCTTTGCTCTTAATGTGGTGCTGACATGAAAAAAAAAATTCAATAAAGATTGTTTATATACTATATAAGAAAATTCCATCTATTCAGGTTAAGGTTTTTCTTTCACCTGAGATTTGATGAGTGGTGGAAATTTTGGTTTTGTGTTGTGCAATTTTTTTTATCGTAAAGACATGCAAAAGCAGACATTTGAAATTTATGTTGATATTTTAGTTCACTTACAAGTTAACTTTCAATCTTCATTTATAAATATGATGATGTCCACACAAAAAAAAATAAGATTGTTTAATATTTCTAAAAATTACTTACTTTGAAACGTTGGTGCTGCATAGAAAACAGTTTTATTTATAGATTAAATGTGATAAAATTGGTGTTTTTGACCATTTAGTAAGTTTAAAAGAATTAAAATAAGACATTTGTGCTTTCCTTTAAAACCCTTATCTCGTTCTCTTTCAATACTTCTCTCAACTCAGGAGAAAGCAACCCTCAAATAAAAAGAGGAAAAAAGAAAAAACTGAACCTGTCCAAAAACACTGGAAGTTTGCAGGTCCAGGGCCTACTTATTTGTGACTGAAAAATACCAAACTCAGGAAGGCTTCATGCATAACTTCTGTTATAAAAAAAAAAATGAAAAAAAGAAAGGAACACCAGGAAATAAAATAATTTTGGCCAATCAAAGAAATTGACACAATGAGATTTTGTGATAGTCTTGGAGCCTGGTCAAAACAATTATAAAAAAAAGACAGCTCTGAGCTAGAAGAGAAATGGATGGCAGAAGAGGACAGAACAAAAGAATGCTACCACAGAGAAACCAGCCATGCATGACGCATAAAGTAGTAGTTAAGAGATTATCTGATAAGGATATTTCTACCCTGCTTAGGGCCAAGAAAAACACAGTAAATTGACACTGAACCATTTTTAAGATTACTACTACTCCCTATAATGGCCTAACTTCAAAATACCATTAACAAAAATTTCTCAAAACTGCTACCAATATCCGCCTCATAAACAAACATTTTACTACACCAAATACCAAAGGACTCACTTATTGCTCTAGGAAAAATAAATAAAAAATACATATTATATTTGCATATACCCTTTTGTGCCTTCATTTTATGTCCTATATTTCTGATAAACTACATCACTAAGAATATTTTATGACCTAAACACACTGGTGACCTCCCAACATAAACACACTCTCTACAAGTTATTTGAATTTAATTGAACATGAAATGTTGTATCAGAAGAAACCTTCTTAAATGATTAAATGACTAAGAAGAATAACTGAATACAAGAAGGTACTGAAATTTTTGTATAACTCACTTCCCAAAATCTAATCAAATTACCAATCATTTTTAAGGGCATTTTAGTATAGTCTTGAATTCAAATAAATTTTATGTGCATTTACAAATATTTGAGAAAATTTTCTAATAACAATAATTCAAATTCTCAACTAATTTTTGAAGTGAATTTCAAATTAGGTCAGATATATATACATTATAGACAAGACTGTTCCTTTGTGAAGTATTTATTGAAAATTGAAGTGTGAATTTGTAGCAATTAACTCCAATGTTCAATTTTTTTGTAAAACTGAAACTAGACTAAATTAACAACTATCAATGCAAAACAAATTTATAATGAATTGGGATTGTCATAATTTTTGTTACTTTCCCATTTTAGGTAAATAAGTATGTTATTAATTGAAGTAAGTTTTCAAAATTAATCTGTCTCTGACTTAATTTTTAATAACCAAATTTCATAGGTATTTGTTTAAATGCTGTAGATATTACTAAACCTTTTTATTTTTTTTTATTGTCAGTGAGGATCAATTTCACTTGCAGTTTTGAAACAAACTTATTAAACATTTCTTTATAGCTAGTGTCTTAAAATGTATTAAATATGTTAAGAAAGAAAATTATCTCCAAACAAAGTATGCTTTTACATCAGGATGAAAGTAATGTTGTAAAATATATTTGAATGTAATCAATGACTGAGTAACTCACAAGAAATCTTAATGGGCTGTGTTTATATTTTCAACCTTATTTGTACACTGTTTTAATTCACATCTACAATTACCTTTTTCAGAATTATTTTGTTCTTAAATAATTATTTTTGACCCATTTTCTTTTCTTTTTAAAGTTAATTTTTAATAGTGAGATTTATTTAAATAAATTACTAAAAATGCATATATACAAAAGGCTGGGTCCACAGCAGTTTGAAAAAAAATGTCCCACTCAAACTTAATACTGACAATTATTTTTGTTGGTTGATTACATCAAGGGCCCTGGTCAGAGGACTACTACATTAGTATTTAATTGTGCAGGATTAGACAGGCTTATAGATAGATACCAATTTGAGAGTGACACCCTTCTAAAATGACACTCAACACTTATACATTGAAATTCACTGTCTTAGAATTAATGTGGACTCTCTGGACAAAGTCAGACAGGCTCCATGTCTTATCAAAAGACAGAGCAGCAGTGTGGTGCCATCTTTGACTGGACACTGCCTTCCATTTTAATAAACTCACTGGAGCAAAAAGACTGACAGGCATACATAGTTTCTCAGTTTTGGCCAATAGGAGATCATGTTTCTTTCACTTGTACTAAGAAAACGTTTGAGATGCCATGAGTTGCTTCTGTCATCTATCACAGAATATCAGAGGTGGAAGATGGAGTGAAATTCTGGTATGCTCAGTAGGGGTGGGGAAACAGATTTCACAACAAACTCCTTCATTTGGGCTCATAATGCAGAATTTGTTTACTGCTGAAACCTTAGAAAAAGAAAAAGCCTTTATTTGCTTTTACTTTTCCGGACTACTTTCTCTTTCTTTTAGTTAGTTTCCATCTTTCTCATCTCTCTTTCTCTTTTTGGATTAGTTCTCAGCTATCTTTCTCATCTCTCACTCAACTTCTAAATGTTGTCTTTTTCTACTGTGTTTTCCTTCTATTTTTTAAATTCTCCTTTTCTTCCATTTTGTCTATTTTGCTGCGACTTCTCCCTTTTCTGTTCTTACTGTTGCTTTTTTTTTTTTAAACATTTTTTTCTTTCAGTTTTTGTAATCCTCTCTCTCTTTTTCGCAATTTTTGGTAAGCTTCTTTTTCTCATCTTCTCTATAATCACAATTTTTATCACTTTTACTTTCCTCTTTCTAATTTATAGATATTTACTAAGCTGAGTTTTTTCAATTATTTTATTATAACTTTTCTGTATTTCTATGTGTTTTCTTTTCAAAAAAATATATTTCCTCTTTATTCCTCTCTATATTTTCTGTTTTCTATTATTTCTTTTGCCTTCTTTTCCTTCTGTTGTAATTTCAAAACTTCTCCCTCGGTATCAAATTATCCTCTCTTTTTCTACACTTTGCTCTTCTTATAATTCTCTCTTCCATGTTTTCACAACCTTTCACTTCTCATCAACTCTTTCAATTTAACCCTTCTTTCTTAATGTCTTCATGTGTTTTTTTTTTCACTCCTCGCCACCTACCCTGGGTTATTTCTATTCAAAACGCTATCATTAAAATATCACTCCCTAACACAAGCTAACACATCTCAACTCTTTGCTTCTTGGTCATTTCTCTCTTTCTATCCTTTTTGGATTAACTCTCTACTGCTGCAAGGTATTCAATGTTGATTAAGAGGTTTCGTTTTGTTTTTTTCTGGAATCTGAAAGCACCAATGATGACAAGGTAAGATTTTAATGATTATATCCAAATAGATTCTTCAAATATCTTTCAAGATATTTTCCTTTTATTATTTTTATTATTAAAATAATGTTGATTTTTTTACTTTTGGTTGTCAGATTATAGTTTGTTTCTCTTTATTTTTCTATTTTTTTGAAGATGTCAGTTGGTGTTAACATTTACATTTTACTAATGAGATTGTAGGTAAAGATATGTCTTATTTGCAGATCAGTAGCAAGTGACCAAAAGGCAGTGTTGTTATCTGTTGTTCCCTATCATGCTTTATCAGCATAAAGGGAGATAATACATCATGCTACATGAATTATTCCAATGCTGCTAAGTAAAAAATTCTTGAAGTACACATTTATATTTTTAATTTTTGTTTAGCTTTCATTTAGTTACTAAATACTTTCCATTTTTATAAAGTCCAGTGGCAGACCAAGGGAGATGAAATGGAATCTAAGTGATAGGTTAGTGAGGCTTGTTACTATACACCTAACAAAGAAGATGCAATGTTTAAAAGATTGAAAACTAGCTTTTTATAGACTACAATAAATATCTGTTAGAGTAATAAAAATTCTTGGCTTAATCCATTTCATAAAATCTGACCCAACGTCATTTTTTTAAAAATCCTTGTTCTGATTGTTGAAAACTTTTCAGCACCTCATACTTGTAATTTATTAAATGTTGATATTTTTCTTTTATTAATGATAACTTTAAACAAAAAGTTGATAATTGATATGTGTTGATTTTTGTTTAGGTCTTTATTTTAGGCTAACAACTAAGATTAAGATTATGTGTGTGTGTGTGTGTGTGTGTGTGTATATATATATATATATATATATATATATATATATATATATATACAGTTTAAAAATTCTGATATTTGGTCAATGAAATGTTGATTTTTAAATCAAGCAAAAACTTTTCAGCACTCCCGTGTGCTTTGCTCTCAAGATAAAAAAAAAAACATCTTGTCAGCATCCAGATTTTAAATTTCCCACTTACTCAATCAAATAGTAAATTTCCCTACTTGTTTCCCTAATAATTCTATTGGACATGCTTCATTACTTCATCTGTTCTTTACTTCCTCTCCAGACTCTTCTTGTGCTCTGCAACTCTGTCTACTTGACTACATGGACCATAGAGTAGTGTTTATAGGTATTTCTTTCCACTCATCTATTAGGAAAGAACTCCCTATTCACAGGACATCATTTTATTACCAGTGCACTGATTAGGGTTCATTTTGTGATTTTCGTGAAATTTTTAATCTTCTCATTGAAAATTTTTCCACTGAGGTTTCTTCCTCATGCTATTGTCGAAATACCAAGTGAAAATGCAATCTTCTTGGTTCACTGTTCAGTTGCTATAGCCAACAGGAATCACCTCTTCCAGCTATATCAATATGATATTTTGGATCATAACAGATGCCTCTTTCTATCCACTCATAAGTGTAAGCATACCCTCATTGAGGCTAAGCCACTGTTTGCTAATAGAATGAGACACTGTATAACCTCTCCCAAGTTTGGTTCTTGTGATTACTAGTGGTTCTGTAAGGGTGTACTAAACACTATGTACTATCCTTCATCTCTTCAATCAGTTTGAAGTATTGTCATCTACTGCTGATAAAGTAAAATGCTTTGCTTGTAAATTCTCTTCCAACTTCACTCTCAACTCATTAGTAGTATTTGTGTTTGATTTTCCACCTAGAATGGAATCTCTGCTGAATGATATGCATATAACTCTATCCATGGTTTCTGATATCATCTCCAAACTAGATTTCCACAAGGCATATGAACAGTATCTCTACAATTACCCCAAGGAAATATACTCCTGTTCTCTCCAAACTCTATAACAATTGCCTTGATGTTTCTTGCTTTCCAACTTGTTGGAAATCCTCTTTTGTAGTTCCAGTCTTTAAAAACTTTCACGAACCTTCTGTTCCTTTTGAATTATCATCCTATTAGTCTTTTATCTCTTTTCGACAAAATACTAAAGGCTCTAATCAACTCTGAATTGATTAAGCATCTTATTTTGCATGGTCTTCTTTCAGATAAACAACATGACTTTAACATCTCTATGTTAACTGCCAATGTGTTAACGGTTATTACTGAATTTGTTTATCAAGCTTTAGATAAGACTGGCAAAGCTCAGACTGTTGCTTTAGATATCTCAGGGTTTGACATGATGGCTTTCTTTGCTAGCTCAAGGGCTATGATGTCTCTAGACAGATATTTGATTTGATCCACTCTTTCTTAACAAATTATATAATGAAACTCATGTTGCATGGCCACTCTTCTAGAGCCTTTCACATTAAAACAGGTGCCCCAGTGCTCTATCCTTGGACCTAATTTGTTTCTTATCTTCATTAATAACCTTCTTGATGTTATTAGTTCCAAACTAGGAATTTATTCTGATGACATAACTATTTACTCCTGTCTTAAGAGTAAGTTAGATAGGTTTGATTAAGTAAAACTCGCAACTGATCTTGAAAATGACTTGGGACAAGAAATGGATTGTAATGCCTCCAAAACAAAACTATCTTTTAGTCATCATAGGGATACTATGGTATCTGATTCTTTAACATGGGTGGTGTCTGGTCACCAGACCACTTCTACAATACAAACCAGATCTTCTGCATGAAAGTCAGGCTTGTTGATGGTGAAAGGCCAGAGAAGTTGAGGAAAATTCACTGCTGGTCATACACACTCCACCCAGCCTCTTGATGATGTCAACTCCAAACAACAATTTGTACCTCAGTGGTTTCCTGTCTACAATCAGAACCTCAACATCAATAGGTTGCCTGTTGCTCACACCAAGTTGAACAAACCTGAGCCCACACCACCTAATGTTCTCATCACCAACAGTGAGTATTTCCACTTCTTCTTCCAGGAGTGACAAAGTGTTCTGCTACCAAGTGACCATTAACAACCCATGTCCACCAAGGCTGCACCCTTGTTCTCACTGATGCGTACAGTAACTGCAGATAGTGCCTCATTCAGATGGAGTTTGGGGAGCATACTGGTGCTGAAGTCTCTTCCCCTGGATTGTTTTGGGGACAATTTTGGGATATATGGCCTATCTCATTGCACCTGTAACAGCATATTTGGGGTTTCTGCCTTTTGGTATGCAGTCCCACACAGTCCTTTGCAAAATGATTAAGACTGTTGCAATGATGACATGTTATGGTGTCATGTGGACTCCCGGTAGGAAGCTTCTTCATCCCATCCTGTATGGTACACACTGCCGCAACTGCCAGACACTCTTCTACTACTTCATCCTTCATAATTGCCCACACTCAAGCCAACAGCTGGTCAATCGCCAACATATCCATCTGGGTAGCATGAAGAAGCTGTTTCACCTGGTCTGGCAAACCCTTATGAAAGCACATGCCAATCTGAGGTGGTCACTCATTCTGCTGAATAATACCATGAGTTTTCACAAGTATACATTGACCGATTCCACATGACATAGTCATCGCTTGATGAATTGCTCATATGCCACAAACACATCAATGCAGATTTTATTCGGTTAACATCCAATCTTTCTTCTTCTCCCAGCTGCTGTTATTCAGCAAATGCTACACCTGACAAATTAAGAGTATTATATATTCAAGATATTTTACACTGCACATCTTGCATACAAGTTCTGCATTTTTGACCCATTTGAACATTGATGGCCTGGACACCAAGCCATCAAACTCAATAATGATTTTGATTTTGAATTTCTGCTCCAACATTATGCCTATTGGGAGGCTGAAATAGCTTGTTATGAAAATATATGTCTATTTGGAGTACCAGTTGTACCTGGTCTTCTTACAATCACAATCAGTGAGACAACTGCAAAACTCCACTTGCAAAGCATGAGCACTGACTGCCCCTCTGCTGCCCCTCAGCTGTTTTCTTGCTTATGCTCATTTTACCAATTGACTGAGGCTCAGAAATTTGCATAAGCCATAAATTTGTCTTGCAATTTCTCTGAGCTACGAGGTCAGGTTTACCTTAAATTGTAGCTTTTGGATCGTCCATGTTTTCTTCCAAGTATCTTGCATGCAAGACACGTATGAGCGTGTTTTGTTCCAGGAGATAAGTCATTTTCACTTCTACCAAATCTAGGTAGCTTAGTCTACCTTGCTACTTAACCCTTAACTTGAAGAGAAAAAATGAAAGCAGTGGCCTTTGTTGGAATTTGAACTCAGCTTGCTGATCATACTTTCTATACCAATAACCATGATGTGATGTACACATACTATTTAATAAGAAGAAGGAGTTAAAAAATAGCATCATTTTTTTATGATATGAATAAACTAGTATGATACTGAAATTGAACTTGTAAGTAAAAATATACTCAGGATATTGATAGGTATTGCCTATATCCTGTTTACTAGGTTTTACAAAGATCAAATACGTTTAATTGAAATTTTAAATGGAAATGAAAATATTTCTATCTTTGGATAGTTTTGGACTTGAAACTTCTTCAAAGAGTGATTTATATTGTAACAGTCCAATCTGATCTAAATTGATTGTAAAATATTTCTTCTGTGATATTAACTTATCACAGGTTTAATGGTTATATATATTTGTTAGCTACTATGTCTCAAATAACCTCTGGCAACTAAGTCCAGCTCCAAGCTGGAGAATAGGTGAAGGTGGAAAACTGGCACCTCATAACTAGCTGCTTCAGGTAGATGGAGCGCAACAAACCAGGAAAGCAGTCCATCTAGGGGAAGGAAAACCTTGATTTTAAGCCTCTACTGTCTTGCAGTCATATCCAAAACGCAGAAAAGGCTATAGAAGTAAATCCTGACATAAAACCTGGAGTGGAATCCTGAAGGTGGTTGGCAACTCCTGCAATCAAGCTGTCCCCAAATGTAAAGCCCTGTATTCCTTTCGATCTTGACAGTACAGCTTAGCAGGTGGAGGGGGGGGGGTAGTGTTTTCTTGGCATATAGTCTGGGCAGCATACGGTCTTCATATACCATTGCCCAGGCCTGTGTCCTGGAGAGGTAACTCCACTTTCACCATCAAAAGATTGAATTTTATCCAGACAGAGCACTATGTTTATCTCATGAGATAAAAGAATGCCTACTACAAAGTAACACTGTAAATATTCATTATTCTAAAATAAATTTAAAAAGAAATCATTTAGTGAGATACTAGTTATTATCAAATGTTAAGAATAATTACATCTGATGACTCATTAAGAAACATACTGGTCATTTTATGATACTGTAATAAAAAAATCATCCATGAGAGCTAGATGGATATTTAAATATTTTTGCAATTAACAAAGCTTGCTGGACAGGGATAGTATTTATCTCCAGATCTTCATCACTAACAAAAGCAAATGGATAGACTTTCCTCTAATGAAGCAAGAAATACTGATGTCAATATTAATAAGAAGAATTCAACTTTCTTCTTTCAAAACCAAAACTGGCATTTAGATTTGTCTTTGAATAAAATGGTATTTTTGTTTGTTTCATGTAGAGATAACTTGTTGGTAACTCATGAACATTGACACAGACTGTTTTACTTTAATTTTATTTTTATGTGTCTATATTTGCCAAGTTTACTATAATCATTGCAAGAAGGCATTCTTTTAGCAGGCTAAATCTTTAACTTGGTAAAAGTGTAGAAAATTGTTTCTGAATTTGTAAATTTAAAGTATTTTAAATCACGTGAAGTTTTCACTTATTTATTAAAGGAAATATTTTTCTAGAGCATTCAAAGTAATTTTCTGAAGATTATACACTTGTTCTTGCTTGAATTGAAGTAGATATAAAGTATTTTATGTCACATGAAATTGTTTTAAAAGCAGTTTTTAATATAAGTTTTAAACATTTGGTTTTTGTGCATTTTGTGGCAAGTGTGTTCACATCAGAAGGTCACCAGTGTGGATAAGTGGTAGGGAGTAAAACGAACTGACTGAAGGGTTTAAAATAAATAATATATGAGCAGGGAAGAAATATCAGTAGCAAATGACCCCTTAACTGCTTCTTCATACATGACTGGTAGCATTCTTTTGTTTTGTCCTCTCATCCCATCTACCTCTAGCTCAGAGATGTCAGGTTTATATCCTTTTGACCAGACTCAAGAATTTGGCGCAAACATTGGATTCGGCTAACATCAAATGTCTTTTTGTGTCAGTTTTTTTGATTGGCCAAAATTATTTTATTTTCCTATGTTTTTTTCTTTTTCATTTTTTTTATAATGGATGTTATGTGTGGATCGTCCTTGATTTTTGGTATTTTTTTAGTCACAAATAAGTAGGCTCTGCTTCTGAAAACTTCTTCAATCTTTTCTTCTTTTTCTTTTTATTTGGGGGTTGCTTTCTTGTGGGTTATAGAAAGAGATGTTTAGAGAGTGAAAAAGAGATAAGGGTTTTAGAGGAAATTGCTTTATTTTAATTTGAATTCTTTTTGTTTATATATTTTTATTTTTAATGGAGTTCACTACAATTTAATAGAAAATGTTGCAAGTTCAAAAAATTCAATAATATTTCATTGCTGTTGGAAAATGTAGAGCTGGATTTTAAGGAGTAGAAAACAAAATAATATTCATATCTACTAAATATCATAATGTAATTTAAAAAATAGATCATATGTCTATTTTGTTAAAAACATTAGAAATTAAAACAAAATTTCAGTTTCAACAGGATTACAAAATATTTTAATATAGGATAAATACATTTAACAACAATAATTTAAGATAACATGAAATTGTTTTTTAAATTTTCATCTTTGTTTTGTTTTCATAATATTACTCATTTTGAATAGTGTCTATCACAGACAATTTATTTTTACTACATTAAATACAATGATTTATGCCCTGAAAATGTCTATGATAGACTGAAAGGATTTAGGAAGTTTACATGAATTATTTTTTGGAATACAGATATATTATAATAAAAGGAACTAAAGGAGTTTGATTATTGTAAAATTTATGATCTGTGAGAATTGATTCTCAGCCAAAATATAATGGATTGTCTTAAAAGATACAGCCAAGTTGTTTTAGCAGCAAGTGATAAGAGAATTTTTTAGATTATAGGATGAATAGACATTTGTACAGCATAGACTCTGCTCTAGTTTTTAATAGTGGAAGAATATAAACAGAATTGCACTCTGATTTCAAGTGATTAAAATCTTTAAAAACTAAAAAAAAAGAAATAAAAATTAGGCTATCTGGCTTATCTTAGAATAAGAAAAATGAATCCTTGCTTTACTTGTCTAAAAATATCACATAACCTATAAGATTGAAGAGCTAATATTACTGAACAGTAAAATTCTTAAGAAACAACAGTTACTAAACAGCTAGATTTGGTAGATATTGAATGTCTTTATTAACCTTGGGGTTAAGAAAACTCATTTTAGTTTGTAATTAAGAATAACTAACTTGGTTGACAAATCAATGAAGATTATGGTGAATTCACTTAAACTTGTGATCTGACCATTTGTAATAAGGTTGTTGAAAATGACAAAACACCTCATTTTGTAAAAAAAAACAAGTAGAAATAGGCAAGCCACTAACAATACATTCATTGTAGCAATGATGGTAGAAACCCTTAATTCTCAAACTAAACTTTTCAATATACAGGAAGTAATTTCTGGTTTGTCCAATTTCCAATTGAACAAACTAGAAATAAAAGAAAGATAGAAAGTATGCAGAAACTGGTATAACAATATAAAAGTATTGTGCCAATATTTTATTGTTTGACTTTTGAAAATTCTTCAATTCCTAATTTATTTTTTTACCAGTTCAATTTCTGGTTAGCCAGTAGAGGAAATTCAATAAATAATTTCTAATATTAGTTCATTTAAGTCTCTTTATGTTTAAGAAATATTTTGTTCTGTTCAAGTCTGAAGTAGTATTTGACTTTATTACTAATCACACACACATACACAATTTGCCCAAGGGTTTTGTTGGTTTCAAGAATTTAATTATTTTTTCAAAAGGACAGTATTGTGTGATAAACGTCACATGTATTAAGAAATAATATACAGCATACACTAGGTAATTGAAAATAAATTACAGTATAAAGCAAAGCAGATATTCAATAAAATATCAGTGTATTTTCAAAAGAATAATTATACACATGTTCAACTTTGAAAAGTAAAAAAGATTTATTCAATCAAAATACACATAGCATCAAGGACATAGTCAATGTAGCTTCAAAAGCAACTGCAAATGCCAGAATTAATTAGTCCTTGTTGGCCATCATGTCCATTAGTGCCCGTCAGTGTTTCTATGTATTATGGACTGATTGGGTTTTCTTTCACTAGCATTATTACCGTCAAATATATTAGTCTATAAGATTCAAATCAGTAAAGCTAGAAAGCTACATGTTGGGGGGGATATTAAAGTGAAAATTCTTGGCCAGCTGCTCCTGCGTTACATCAATCTTGTAGGAGGAAGCAAGGTTCTGCTAGAATACTCTCATTCCAGAGTTTAACTGTTATGTCCAGTATTTTGATGTAGGCAATAGCATTGATTCTGATGCTGATCATAATGTAAGATGATAGTCTTTATAATCCGTGACTCTCAGGATTGTTAAAAAATAACATTAACTTTATGTACATCATCCTGTGTACCTCTGTAATGTTTGTGCTTAGCCACTTGTTATTGCTTTTGGTCCTGATTGAAGTTCTCTTTGGAGAAAAACCAAAATGTGCCAGGGTCCTTGGAGTGCTCGTTTAGAAAGCACTATAATTGCATCACACATTTCTCTTGGGTCTTTTTGAACATCAACTGCTCTCACTTCATGTAGGACTTGTACCTAATGTCCTTTTACACCACATATCTTATAATGAACTCTGCCCCAGTCCCTTTGAATTTTTCAGTGAGGGCCTTCATCAAGCATTTGTTTGTGGTTAAAGAATGTTTCTTTCTCTTGGTCAGAGATGGCACATTTAAACCAAATGCCTTGTCTGATCACTTCCTGATCTTGATTATCAAGGAACTGACCACTTTCAGGAAGCTGGATATCTCTTGTCACTGTTGTTAGCTAGTGTTACAAGCACAATGTCTTTTCATTTTCTGTCTTGTAAGCTGCCATGTTAATGCTCTTGATAGACCTGAAAGAGAAATGGGATTGTTAAAATTTGGTGCATGCCATGTAACATTCTTAACATTCTTAGATTGTCTTCTATTTGTGATCAACTAAAGATGTATTCTTAAATATTTTAATTTTTGTAATTGTTTACTCGTTCTCTTTAGCTTCCTTTTAAAATTGTGTTAGTGATATTATTCAACTTGTTTTTATACAGAACATGTTTCCACAAATGGTTCAAAAATCAATCTTAATTCAAAACTGCATCAAGCATTAATTTCTCTCCATATCTGACAAATCTTTACTTTGTTTCTTTTAATATTTCTCAATATTTTACAAATCTCAATGAAGTTCTTGCTGTTATTTCAGCTTTTACTTAGTGCTAGCAGTTTTTTTTTTTTAATCTTATATACACTTAGATTTTATTATGCAAGTCAAGGTTTTCATAATAAAATTGCTATTAACAAACTGATGCTGGTAACATTTTCAGAATATACTTATATGAACAATATGATGTGTGAATTTCAGTTTATAATGGTAACCCTCTTTGAATGGGGGAGGGTGTCATGTTTTAATACACAAAGTGCAGCATAAATTTGTATTTATAACTAAATCCAAGAGATATAATCCACAAAAACATATTTGATGAGCACAATAACCCATAGACCTGAATAAATTATTTAGTGTGAACATCATATAACCTTCATTCTTTTAACCATTGATTTTTATTATCTTTTTAGAGGGGAGTGTCCACACCATCCAAGATAAATAATAGTTTGGTTCAATAAATAAATTTATTCTCTATTTTCACTGAGATTTTCAAGGGAAGACATTCTAAAATAATGCAGCTTTAACATGTAACTTTTATTGCTTCCCGAAGAACTTATTTGTTTAAATAATTTGTTTTCCATTCTTGTATGTGTCTTTTAATTATGGGTCATAAATCTTTTTTTGGCTTAATATCTGGTGTTGCTGGGGATTGTTCCATTAATTTAGTATCTTTGAAACTTTTTGGGGGCAAGGTGAGCAATAATCAATTTTGCAGATTGTGAAGGAACATTATTTTCTGTGAATATACTCTTTAGATTAAAACTTCTGTGTCACTTACAAAACATCTTGTCCAAGAACTTAGAATAATTTTCTGCATTTATCTCGGTTCCATCATCAACTTTGAAGGTGCCTATAATTTTCCCGCCTTCAATACTAACTCAAAACATTACTCCACCTCTTCATGTTATCTTTTAAATCATATTGGTTAACTATTTAACTATCCTTGATAAAGGATCAAACTTCTAAATTAGTCATCAGGTTCATCCAAGCTCTGTATTTATAACTAAAAAAAATCTACTGTTGACAAATCAATTTTCATGTACTTCACCCAATTGATACATTCACTTTGTGACGTTTACTTAAAGGTAGTAGTTTGGCTAAAGTAACCAATGTTCTTAATAGTCTGAATCTTTTCTCTCTGTTTACATTTACAATACCAACAACTTCAGATATTTTCTTGTTAGTCAATCCATTTTTCTATTTATTACCTTTTTAATTTTTCTCCAAAAACCAAAAAAACTGATAAAAAATGTATATTGGCTTCCAAGCCTTAAGTTTTTGTTTAAAAATAATGAATTCAATTTTGAAAGTGATTCAAAATATGTAAAAAGCACTTAAGTAATATTAGTGTTAATTGTAAATTGTAGTTTGATTCAAATGAAGAATTTATTGTTTTTTCTCTCAAAATCTCTGTGAAAATATTCCAAATTGCACCACCAATCTTAATAGATTAGATTAAGGCTTATAGTTTAAAAAATGTACTAAATATATGACTTTCATTTATATATATGAATTTTATTTATATTGAATTTAAAATTTTTTCATAAAATTTCTTAATTTTCAGTTCTGATATTAAATTGATAAAAAGAATAAAATTTACTCAGACTTTTTTTTTTTAGTAAGTCAAAATGACCTAAAATGATTATGTACTAAATTGAAGAATCAGATTTTAATAGTCATTCCCACTTTGTTTAATAGGATAAACAAATTGCAAATGGGTGTATAAAATAGACCTGAATAGGAACTTGTGGAATTAGTTTTAAACTCTCTTGACTTTTTTTTTTACCATTGAATGAATTAATCTAATAATGTTATTGACTCAAATATTATAGCATTACCCACACTTTCACAGATTAGATCAGATTATGACTCAAGTTAATGCTTTTGCTGAAAAGGATATTAATTTAAATTGGAACTACACTGTCAATGATAAACTATATACAAGTGCATTGCTTTGAGATCAGCTTTTCTTTTGTACTTTAAGTATATTGGAAAGTTTTCTCAATTGAATACAAGTTAAGCAATATTTTATGTAAACAACATGACATGAGTAACCATTTGTTGGGCTAAGAAAAAATAACTTTAAATATGTGAAAGAGCCTAACAAAACTGCTGGGGAAAGAATTTCTCCCCATTCACTCATGGATTCATTTGAAAAAAAAATTACCAGTAATAAGTGTTAAAGTTCTGGGAAATATATTGCTATTTGCAGTATTATAAAAAGCTTTTAATCAATTTAGTAATTGGGTTAGAACCTAAGATGTACTTTGCTATCACTGTAGCATAAAGCAAATGTTATTTTTGAATGATTATTTCAGCTCCAAATTGATATTCCATGCTTGATGACTTCATTATCTTTAGATTTATAAAGTATTAAAAAACAAAAATTTTGGAACTTTGTTAATTGATTTACAGTAACTCAAGATTTTGTTTAAAAGCTTTAGACACTCTTTATTATCGCAATTTATTAACTTACGAGAATCAACAACAAAAACAAATCAATAATCTGTAGAAGATCAGAGAGAGAGATTAATTTGAAAACTTTCTTCAATACAGGAATGCTACCTTGGAAATGCTTTAATAATAATATTACTTAAATTTAACTGGTTTGTTGTATTTGCTGTTAGTATGTATTTCAAACATTATTTACTGATATTATGCAGACTAAGCCATTTATACTAAGTTAAAAAAGCCATCATTGTGAAGTCATTTTGCTGTTAATGAAGTTGCTGGTTCATTCTCTGTAAAGTTATCTACAGATAACATTAGCTCAACATTCATTACATTTCAGGGAAACCAGAATAGATAATTCTTAACTCTACTTTCATGCAATTTTAAATTATTTTCTTTTGGTATCTATTCATAAGGCTGGGAGTTTAAATCTACATGTCTTTTTTAAGAAATCAATTTGTGAACTTTAGAAGCTAATTTTGAAAGCAATATTTGCTCCAAAGTTCAACATCATTAAACAATTGCATCTTTATGAAAAACTGCCAACTTTCTGTTAAAACAGACATTATGTGGAATTAAATACTGATAGTGTCATATGAATTACATTACTTTAGGAAAAGAAAAGTAACCAGAAAAACTTGTTAAAAGTGAAAGTAGATTTGTTAGATACTCTGTTTTTTATCATAGTATTTATTTTTTATTTATTTTGTTGCCTGGGAAACGTTATGCTCAATATGTACATCTGTGACCAGTTGTTATTTTTTAGATATCTGAATCCCTTGAATTGAAATTTTTAATCATTTGCAGTTCATTTTTTAGATAGCTGAATTTGTTTTAACATTTTCAAATTCTCAGTTGGAGAAAAAAACTTTTTTATCTAAAAATTCATTATGAGTTCTGACAGTTCTACTACATTCACTATTACAAATAATATAGACACGCAATAAGTAATACCAATCAACACTTTTTTACTGCATGTTTCTATTGGATGTAGTAGTTAGCAATGCATATTGCCATATCAAATGATTACAAACTTAATTAGAATATCTATCTCCCATTTGTTCATATTTAAGTTTTTGGGTTTGATTCAAAATAATAATTTATTAATATTATCATCATCAAATTATATGTTCTCTATTATTTGGGACAAATAATGAATTCATGTTCTGCATGCTTGTTTCAGTTAATTACAATAATAAATATTAATGATTATAATATACCATGTCATTATGAGTATACATATTTAAGGATTTTTTATTTTTTATTTTTTAAATTTCCAATGTCAAAGTAAATATCCAGCATATGTAGTAAACATTTTCAAATGTCAAGAAATCTTGAAATTTTATATCAAATTGATAAATGTCCTTAGAGAATAAATCTGCTAGATGGTCTTTTTAGGGTGGAGTACTCACACACCACTCAAGATCAAATGGTTGGTCATTGATTGCAGTTGCTGAAAAGATGAGTTTGTCCTTGACCATTCTTCTTTTAAGGCAATAGGTTGATGCTGCCAGAGTCTCTGGGCATGACAAGTATTTATTATTGGTTCCCAGATAAAAATGGTCAAAAATTCTTTTCATTTGTGTGGTGTATAAATGACAAGCTAATATATAATGAAGCAAAGTATTTTTTTAATTTTTGTCCCTTTTTTTGCTGCTGTAAAAAGTTTAAAAAAATAATGATGAGTTTCCTTTCCAATTTATTCATCAAAATCAAGCATAAAAACATTTAAAAAAATTAAAACAAAGATAGAACCTTTATTTTTATTTTTATATTTTCCAACTTGACTCCTTTCTTTAACCTTTTATATTTCCCTCTTGTGAACTATTTAAAAAATTATTTTCAGTAATTGTTCATTTCCATTAGTCTTATTTTTTGAAAACTTTTTAGGAGGATGAAAATTCTTAAAAATTGCCTGATGTATGTATGTATGTATGTATGTATGTATGTATATGAACATTCATATGGATGTATATGTAGATAAATTGAGATGTGTGCTATCATGCACACATGATCATTGCTTTTTCCCTCCCATTACAGATCAATATTATTAGTGTGTCTGCTTGTTATTAGTGTTGGTATTAGTACTGCTACAGATTGTGTGAGAAAGAGAGATGGATGCAGAAAATAGGAGTGGGGAATAAAGTAGAGGGTGGAGATTTTGTTGTGTTGATCATGTTTTTAATGTTTGCACTGCTGCACAACACACTGGGAGATTTTCATATTTGCATGTGGATACCAGAAAAAATAAGAATGAAAAAGATAGGTTTGCACCAAAACATAGCGTCAACACAGAGCACCGTTTCTTAAACTGGACTATCACTGGGTAGTGGAACTGTAATGCAAGCAAATGCTTTTATTTTTTACAGAGTAAGTTTTTATTTTTTTATGAATGAATGAAAAAATAAATCTTTAACATTTGTTAAAGATTTAAAAAAAAAATGTTTTTAACTTTAAATTTCAGTTGTATACTATTTGCCATACAGTCACATGTTTGCCTTATTTAAAATGAACATCATTATTTATTTGATTTTTATATTAAAAATTAAATTATTGAACTAATTTCAATTATGTTTTAAAATGTCAAAAATCTCTTGAGGCTGATTTTCATACTTGTCTACATAATGCAGTTTGTCAATGAAAATATAGTTACTAGTAGTGTGACATTTTTCTGTTCAATTTTCACCCTTTCTTCATCTACTTTCATGTTTTGTATTTGTTCAAAAACTATTGTGACTTTAAGTTTTTGTAAAAGAAGAGAAAGAGTAAAAAATCTTTTTTACTGTAAATGTTAAACAGTTTATGCAGCACTAAATTACATTCAGTATTCATCATTTTTATTTCAATATTGACAAATATTGCATCGGTTTTTTTTTTTTAATCATCTTTGGTGCTCTTTTTAGTTAAATATGATTTGGTCTTGTGGTTAAAAAAAGTCAAAGATGAGGAGTTATAACAAATGGTGGAACTTTTGCTATTTCAGTTTTTGTTTGAAAATTTACTTTTTATTATAATTTCTAGATATTTACAAAGAAGACAAAACATTGTCAGTGTTTTCAAGTTTTAAAAACTGGCATAATATATTTTTAATTAATTTTTATTCAGTTTCAATATTACAAATGAATTTTTTAATTTTGAATATTCCTGTTTTTTCTTTTTGTTTTTTAAAACCCTGAAATTGAACTTGGCTCTTTTTTGGCAAGTACAAAAATATGGTAATTAATTACACTTTTGCTCTTTCTATTTTTTATTTTATTTTGATTTGTTAGTTTGAAGAAGATTATAATCTCTCATGTTCTCAGACAAATATTTTCAAATAAGCCCCTCTGTTAAGCAGTTGGAAATGGACATGAAGTTTTAGGAAACGCTTTTGTTCAGGTGCTTCAGGAACCGTAGATATCAAAATGTCACAAAGTTATTAAAATCGCTCTTGATTTTAGCAAGAGACTTTTTTAGGCTAACATTTAAACAACTTATTGCACTTATTTTTCTGTTAATTTCTTGTAGTGTATATTTTAAGAATTTTCAAAAAAGATGACAAAATTACCTAATGATAAAAAGCAATGATGATGATGATTTTTTCTCTTTATTAGGATTCAGTCTTTTTTTCACTACTCAACATTGCATCATGACTTATAAAGTGTGAATTCAGTGAAACTTGTTAACTAAAAGACTTCATATTAGAAAATCTAAAAGTATAACAAAGTTTAAACTGTGAAAAAAATCTCTCTTCATTTATTAATAAATTATGAATAGGATCCAAGGGAAATCATATTCAGTCAGCTGGGGTTTCATAATTTCAACCAGTACTCTCCTAAATTAGGCCTTGATCTCTCTATTTGTTTATTATTTCACAGAAGAAATTTCATGGATTTTTTTTATTGTCCCTTTTTATTAATTTGGTACTTTTGTGTTTGGGAATTTTAATGCAAAATTTTAATATTAAATAAGGTAAGTATTTCAAATATGCAATTAAAATTAAATTAACTCATTACATTAGCATGCAATTACCATATGCCATAAATACACATTAATGTTTGGGACATGCTGTGACCTGATTAATAAGAAATTTGTTTGTCCCCATTATTAGTTTGCATTAAATTTTAAAAGTAAGTAATAAGCCAACAAGGTGGGTAATGTAATGGCTATCAGTATGGAGTGTGGAATCAGTGAGTAGAGTTTAAATCCCAACTGTGTTTGTTAAATTTGCTTTCACATTAATAACCTTAGCAAAGGCATGAACCCATCTCTTCTCCAAGATATGGGTTAAATAAAATGGCAGATTGGATTTTGGTGGCAGCCAGCCTAGGTAATTGCAAAGGGAAACCATTCCTTTATCTTTCTCAAGAAGTCATGATATTCAGATAATAAAAAAATGGAATCTAGAGAGCCATGATTTTATATGGCCTAACATGACTTCACATTAAAAAAAAACCCCAAAAAAACAAACACCAGTAATTTCAGATTCTTAAACAGTAAGTTGATGGTTTCTGTTTCAAAGGAGTTAAGTTTGCAAAGTAGTCATTTCTTGCTTTGTTTTTTTATATTTATCTGTGTTGAAAAGAAAAAGTTCATTTTGATAAGTATTTTTGTGTAAGTGTAAAAAAATCTTTAGATTAATTGTTTTCAACTAATGTCAAAAGTTCAGTCAAAATTAATTTGTTCTTAAACACAATATCTTCAGATTTAAAATAGTAAACAATTTGATGTAATTTTTCCAAATTAATACTGGATTATAACTAGTGCTTGGGGTTAAGCAATAAGATTTGCAAGTAATTTTTTGATTAGCTTCATTTTTTTTTTAAATTTTCATTTATTACAGAAAAGCAAGTTAAAAATTTTCCTAGCAGATCATATCTGTTGCATGTCTGGGCATCTTTTATTCATAGAACTTGAAGACAAAGTTCAACTGATATTGCCATTTCAATTT
Organism: Acanthosepion esculentum; assembly: GCA_964036315.1. Lineage (NCBI taxonomy): Eukaryota > Metazoa > Mollusca > Cephalopoda > Sepiida > Sepiidae > Acanthosepion > Acanthosepion esculentum. The sequence continues at coordinate 41,144,998 of OZ038502.1, read as the reverse complement.
AACTCTATATCACTTTTTCCCAGAGGAAAAAAGTATTCATTTTAAGCAAAGAAAACACTTATTAGGCTGATATTTTTAGAAGAAAAAATATGAAAGTTACTAAGCACTTTATTTTATAAAAAAATCAGATATTAGCTGTTTTTATGTATGCATGTGGAAAAGCAAATATGGGTGGGGATCAATGTCTGTAGCTTGGCACAACAGAATTTTGATCTGAAATGTTTACTGCACAAGGGGTGCTGAAAAAGTTCTTGGCCTTAACAAAAAATGATTTCAAAATGTGATACTTGATCATTTGGTCAGAGTTTGGGAAATGGGTTTGGCTGAGAACTTTTCAGCATCTCCTTGTACAATGTACAGTGGATAAAGGCGTTGGTTAGATCCAGTGACAGACCCAAAGAGTGTGAGTTCAATACCCGGTTCAGGCAGTGGAGAACTTTCAGAGGGAAAATTACCAGGAGATAACTGATAACTGACATCCATCAAACATGGCTCGTGGAACTAGAACAGTCTACCAGTGTGATCGAAATAAAGGGTTCGATTCGAAATTCCAACCACCTGAAGAAGGCCGGAGCGTACAACGGCCGAAACGTTGTGACAAATATGGCGACAAAGATGAGGACAATAGTCCGACTAATGTAAATACTGTACATAATACCTCATCTCAGAAATATAGACAGACTTTGCTTAGAGTACTTCTTTACAAAATACTTTATTAGCGAAGTTTATCATTTAAAATTGAACATTTTCAACATTGATTTGCTTTTAGTAAAAATATATAAATGCATTCAAATAAAAAAAACAAAAAAAAAAAAACTTCTCAGACATAAATATACGTTTTTAATATTTTGTTAACCAATGTTAATTTTAATTTTTATTATTTAAAAAAAAAATTATTTGTTTTAGCTACACTTGTTTTTTTAAAAAAATTAGAAATCTTATTTAAAGATTAAACCTTTTCTTTTTTACTTTAACTAAATTTCTTCATCAATGTAGCCTGATCATGAAACAAAACAGTTTATACAAATAGTTATTTTTCAATGTAATCTTTACTATCAATGCACTTTGCACTTTTCCATAGATCACATTGATTATGATACACTGAAAATTTCAGATTTAAATTCAGCTAATAAGTGTATCAGACTGGGTTTATTGATCCACCCTTGTCTATAGCATGAATGGAGTCATTTACAAGCTTATTTTATCATTTTAGGTAAAAATAAATTGTGATTACTTTTAATTTCACCTAACCACACTGTCGCTGTTTTAATTATTGTACTGTTAATTTACTGACTGATTACAACTTGTTAGATATACATTCTTTCTTACCTTTAATAAATAGGGGATTATCTGAGATAATATCCAGTTACTAACAAGTGTTAAATATTGTTAAACATAAATAATATTAGTGTCAATTGATAAATCATTTTAGGTATTCCCTAACTCTGTTCTTACCTTCTGAATAATTATTATAGCAGTAAATTTAAAAAAAAATATATATTTTCTCTTTCATTTCAGAAAAAGAATGTAGATTTTATAGCATGAAGGGTGTGCTCAAAAGTTCTTGATTTGATACCCTTCCCAAAATCTGACCAAACATAAAAATATATTTTTATTTCCTTCTTGGTTGGGCTGAGAACTTTTCAGCACTCTCATCATAATTATATTTTAATATTTTAGAAACCATAAAAAAATTTTTGTTTAATATTAAACACTTTTGAAAAAGAAAAGAAAAAGAAAATACCTAATTCTGAGCTTAAAAACCTGTGATATATTGGGTGACAATTCACTTACATGGAGTAGTTGATGAAAACCTAGTTTTATGGTATTAAATAGGTGGGTGGGATGTATTATTGTAGCAATTATTGGAAATAAATGTTCAAACAGAATTAATTAGGTTTGAGAAAGTAGATAGGTTGAGGGGTTGTTTAGTTACTTGCTATAACTGGGTACAACCCTGTACTCACCCACTATACTCACTATATCAAGCAATATTCATGACAAATAAACAAGACTGAAGAGACAAACAACAGATCGGAAGTTTGTACAATAAACCATTGGCAAAAGTTCTCCTGCGGTGAATGATCAGAGGGTGAAAGACACTGCACACTTTGCAAATGATACAGGAACTGCTCATGAAGTACCCTCCATGTGGTACTATGAGATGTACAACATGATAGGGCCACTTGATGTGTGCTGATACCCCTACATCATCTCCAACAGCCTGTAGAACATGTTCTTCATGGTCAGCATCTGTGTGCATCTCAGTCTTCCTCAATTAATAGATTGTGGTGTAATGGATCCTGTCTCAGCAATGCAACGGTAAACAGCAGCAAAGGTTCGATGACTTGGCTGCCTTTGGTCTGGAAATGCAATCTGATACAGCTGTGCAGCCTTGCATCATTAGGATTTACATGGCTGTATGTAAAAATCATATCTGCCTGCTCATGATATGAAATATCTTACCATTATTAAATGGAACACTTCTCACTTAACTCGCTACTACACGTTAAACGTCAAAGACAGACTAGCCACAAATGTACATGAATAACAAGTGTAACCTAGTCTACATGGCAACACGGCACCATCTACTGTAAGCTTACTTTAAATTTAATAACTGAAAAATGAAGGATTTGTGGACATATGTTTATATGGACTTTTGTCCTTGTCTTGGTGTGAGGAAAGTTTGTAAAAGTATTTTTGATACACCCTGTGTGTGTGTGTGTGTGTATATATATATATATATATATATATAATATAATATTATAATTATTTTTGCTACATAAGAGTTCTCATGTTTCAAAAAATAGAAAACAAAAATACTAAAGAACTTCAGATTATTTACCTAATGTGTTCTTTCCTATATATTTGCACACACACACACCACCACCACCAAAAATATGTATAGACACTTCAGGAAAGGAAAAACTTGTATAGATATTGCAGTACTAAATTTACTAAATAACTTTACGAGATTAATACAAGTTACCCTTAGACTCAACAATTATAAGATACTCAAAAAGGGTGGCCTTTAACTTCCAGACATTTATTATTATGCCAAACTATTGATTGGGCAACATTGGCCAAGCATTCCAGTGCGGTTGCTGTAGATGCATTTTACAGTAAACAGTGTTATCATAATTTGATAAAATTACAAATGACAAGTTTTTCCTTTTCTGGTGTGTATATACAGTTTTGGGTAAACTCTGTGTGTGTAAGTAATATATATATATATATATATATATATATATATATATATATATATATATATATTGTGTGTGCAGGTATGCAAAAAAATAGGAAAGAACACGTTAGGTAAATAATCCAGAGTTCTTTAGTATTTTTTGTTTTTATTTTTAAAAGGACAGTGCTCCATACAGAAGTAGAGCTTATATTATGTAGCGAAGGAATCATATTTTTTTAAAAATATTATATATCGAGAGAGAGTTGTGCACTTTGGGTGAGTCTATTAAGACTCACCCAAAGTGCACAACTCTCTCTCGATATATATATATATATATATACATATATATATATAATATTTACTAATATTTACTACAATAGAAGAGAAAAATTGAATATGTGTAATATAGCAAATTGCTGTCAAGCATTAGAATTGTTGAAATGAAAACACTAGTTGGAACATCTATGTCTATGTAACCGACAACTACAATGAAGTATGTTTTATTAAAATCTTGTTAAGGTATTTTAATTTTCTTCATTATTCCAATACTTCAATCAATCTCAGGAATCTGTTAACTTTAGTTTCATGTAACACATGGCTGGCTTGAGCTTGTGATATTTCAACCTTGAGCTTAGGAATTCTTTAGATCTTCTAAACATAATATGGGTGGAGGGGCCTGTAACTGGAACACAAAATTGTCTGTCCTCTATAGTGTTACACATGGCTTCTGTGACTGGGATTGTTCAAGTATTTCAAAAGTATAAGGACAAAATAAGAAAATCACTTATGGACAATATAAATACAGTGTGACCCCTAATTATAATTTGGTCATTGAGATTCATGAAGTAACACTACAAATAAATAATTATGCTAAATCAATGTTCCAGATTTAATTAAAATAATATTAGTATTAGCAGAAAAGAAGAAAACATCATTGTGTTTATGTTAAGGCAGGTCAAATCAATACTTTAATGTACTGTATCTATTATTCTATAGTGAACCAACCTTAATTTTTCATTCTTTAGTCAAGGAGAATATATTTGGAAACCCTTTTTATAAAGACTAATTTGTAAATTTTGTATTGATTTAAAAAGAAACTCTGTTTTTATATTACTTTCTCTGCTCTGATAAGCAGATGTGCATTTGTTTTAGGTGGGCAAAAAAGTTGAAATAATTTAATGATTAAAGTCTTTGTCATTGAAATGAATATGTGGAAGTTGGATATCTTGAATGTTAATTGATAGTGATTCATCTTTGGTTTGTGGTTGAATTTCATTGTGCTCTCCTTTCATTAGGATGAATCTTATAATGTTGTCATTGGTCATCAACAGTTAATGACATCATAATTTCCATCCCCACAAACTATCAGTATAGAGTCATCTGCTTAGCATGACACCAGACATTGGGGAAATTGAGTCATTTTTTTCTTAAATCTGCAAAAATTGCAAGTTTGTGTTGCCAGGTGAATATCTAAAAGTATCAGTTACTTGTATTAAGTTTTACACACTTGATTTCCCGTTGGCTTTATGATGGAATGTTGTATTTTCTGTCACTAGAATTGCATGAAGTAAAATTTAATAACTTGGCTCTTGATGAAGTTCACATTTTCTCATTTTAAAAAATAAAAATTCATGACATGAAAATAAAGAAATAATACAATTATGTGATGTTTGTTTTTAATTTCTAAAATTCACTTTAAAATTTAGGCAAATTCTTAGTTATTTCCTAATCCTGCTTAATGACAATATTTGTTTTTTACCTTTGTTAGAAACAACCTATCATGATATTTCTATTAGTTTTTCTTTTATTGTCTTTTAGAAATAATGAAGCATATGTCAAGATGTAAAAAGCTTTTTCAAAGTGTTAAGAGTATTTGAACATCAAGTGAAAAATTTCTTTCTTTTTTTTAGTTACCAAGTTATAATACTTATAGACTGCATGAAATATTGGCATTAGACATAAAAGTTTCCATATTTCTTATTTGTTCTATTTCCTACCATTATAAGAGACACTTTTTGTATAAAAAAAAATAACAAAAATCACTCTGTATTGTAGTAGAGATTATTAGACAAACACAAACACTCGTCCCCTGATGACATGGAATTAAATATATATGATTATACGCACCATATTTGATGGCATATAAGGCGCACTTTTTTTTTTTTTACTAAAAATATCTTAAAATTCCCCTGCACCTTATATGCCATACGTAGGTTTAAAATTTGCAATAGTCATCTGAAATTAGCTACCTGGCAACTCCTGTTAGCTTAGACTTTAGAGTAACTTTCATATACCTATTGTGATTATTTAAAAGGCTATTATGCAGATTAAAAGTGTTATTGATAATATTCATTATATTAATTTCATCATATTTAATATTATCACTTTGTTTCATTAAAATTATATGCAATAAATTCAAATTATATATTTGTAAAATATATGTTTCATTAATATTTTTCTTGTGATAACTTCTAGTTGCATTGGTATAAATACAATCAGAATTTTTATATCATAATTATTCCACTAAGACATTTACAAGATGCAGTTTATACAGATCATATAAAGGAAAATTTTGGGCTGAATTTTACTCCTTCAGATATGACAACAGCAAGAAAGAGGTTAAGCTACACTGTTGCGTACGAGTTTCATGTAAGAAACTATGTTAAAGAGTATGGAAATAGAGCAGCTGCAAAATATTTTGGCCCTCTGCCTACAGAAAAAATGATAAATTACTGGCGGTTGCAGGAAAACAACCTACGGGCAACAAAGAACTGTTACCATCACTATCCAGCCCTGCATTGGCCTGAAATTGAAGATGAAATTAAAACATGGTTTGTAGATGAGAGGAGTACAGGCAGAATCGTTACTACAAAAATGATAAGGAACGAGGCTAGAAGAAAAACGAAAAGGGTATTCAGAACTTTATAGGAACAGAAAGATGGTGTTATTATTTCATGAAATGGGAAGGTTTGTCTGTGCATACAAAAACATCAATTGCACAGAGAATGCCAGCTGACTATGATGACAAAATAGTAAAGTTTCATAAATTTGTTATACATGCTTGAAAAAGAACTCCTTTTGAACTAGGCCAGATGGGAAATATGGATGAAGTCCCACTAACATTTGAGGTTCAATCAAACAAAACTGTGAGTATTAAGGGATCTAAGACTATTAAATAAAAACTACAAACCATGAGAAGATCCATTATACGGTCATTCTTGCGTGCCTCCTTTTCTGGTTTTTATGAGAAAAACTACACTGAAAGATAAAATACCAAAAGGTGTTCATGTTCATTCAAAAGGCTGGATAGACAAAGCTGGTCTGCAGTTATGGCTATGAGTTGTATGGGAAAGACGTCCTGGTGGACTATTATGAAAGCCCTCTCTTCTGGTTTGGGATCAGCTCTGCATGCATCGGACTGAATCCATTAAAAAGAAAGTGGCAGAATTGAAGACAGAGATAGCGGTTATTCCTGGTGGACTAACAAGTCAGTTGCAACCTCTGGATGTGTCTTTGCACAGACCATTCAAGCAAAACATGAAGGAGCAATGGAACACGTGGATGGCAATGCCTGATCTCGACCTCACACTTACAGGAAGAATAAAAAGACCCAGTATTGCACAAGTCTGTGAATGGGTAAAGAAAGTTTGGGATAATATTAGACCAGAAATTGTTGTGAAATCTTTTAAAAAGTGTGGCATTAGCAATGCTCTCAATGGAACAGAAAATGACACATTATTTAATGACGATGATAGTAGTATTGAAAATGAGTATCAGAGTTTTGATAACGAAGATGATGGATTTTATGGATTTGAAG